>CM060253.1:13810193-14458518 GCA_030684275.1 Acipenser oxyrinchus oxyrinchus
ATAAAATAAAAATAATAATAATAATAATAATAATAATAATAATAATAATAATAATAATAATAATATCACAAATAAATGTATAAAAATCTTAAGGTTACCTTGTCCCTTTGAATCAGTTACCCATACATTATGTGAAGCATGTGCTGTCCATTCTTTCACTGTTGCCAATCACAACTGAAACATGAAAGTTGATTGGTGGTGGAAGGAGAAGAAAGGTGATGGAAGGATGGGGCCTGACAACATCCTGTCGCTGTCAGTGCGATGAATAGGTGACGAATGAAATTTCAACTTACCAGATACAACTAAAACAAAACAGAAACATATAAGAAAATAAATATAAAATGACACAAACATAAAAACAACCAGAAGATTTTTGTGCATAAGAAAAATACATTTTAAATACAGTAAAAGGAGCAGTATCCAGGACAGTTAAATACACTTGTTTTACTTACCATATTTGTTTGTGGTGTTAAATAAAATTGGAGAATATTAAGTGACAAAAAGTGTAATCAACTGACTGACTTACAAGTCATATACAGCCAAATACAATTACAGCATAATATATTCAGCACTGCCAGGGAAACCCCTTTTTATGACTACTAAAACAGTAAATAATGCTATCGACACTTTATTCATAATTTTTGGACTGCAATTGAACCAAGGAGTTGTTGTGGGTTCTTTATACACATTTTGAATCACTTTAGTCATTATTTTAAAAAAAATAGAAAATACCATGAGATGTGTGTAATTGCTCTGAATCTTTCCAGTTTAACTGGTTTACATAAATACTAAACAAGCACATCACATCTAAGAAGTTTAAGGACTGTTTACAAAGGCAAAAATAAATGACCTCTTCCTGCAAGTTGTTCCTCGACGGCGTTCTCTTGTTACAATGGTTTTATTCCTCACAAAAAACACCTTTGCCTTGGATGTTGCTTCAAGCTGGGGCCCTAAAAGTATTTTGATTGTAAGGTGCTTTGAGTAGTTTTGTGGCTTTGATACGCTTTACAAGTGGGTGTATGAAAGCTACTCTGCCATTCCACATCTGACAGTCCCTTTGGGTCAAGTGAGGATTGGCATAAAAATTCTATTAGTAAGAGCCCAATCCCACTAACAAATCCCTGACATTATAAATGGTATGTAACAAATATTTAAGGCTTTATTTCTTATTTGAAATAATGTGTTTGAAATGGAGGTTCTTTTTCTAAAGAAATAACCAGTGGGTGTATAAATAAAAAGAGGGTTTACATACAACACAACAAAGCTTTTATTATATTTAATACTTTTTAAATATATATTGTAAAGTAGCTGATATCAGAAGTGTGGAATAGGGGACACCACGGTCACTGTCAGATTAATAAATATCTGCTGTGGTAGCCTTATGTGCAAACTTGATTACTGTAGCTGTTTTGCCTAGGTCGTTACAAAGCATACACATCACACAATGACGTTGTTTATTACAAAAATGAATTCCAGTGAAAATAATGAGTGCCAATGTGAATTGGAGTTTTCATATCACATGCCCAAAGACAAACTGCTACAGAGATGCATAAATATGGCAGTCTGGAACAGAGGGTGGGATATAAAATCTGTAATTCACATACAGCTTGGTTGTTAATAATGTTTAATTATTATTTTAGCATCTTTTCAGTGACAATAATTTGAGTCTGCAATTAAACTTTAAAACACAGGTTTACATTTCCTTTAATGCAAAGCCAGATTTAAGGGCTAAACACACTACAGCGTTTTTTACGGCAGCCGTTTTGCAGCAATTTTTGTATTAATACGCATAAAAAATAAAAAAAGAAATACATTCAGTTAAAATAAATACAAACTTTAGTTATTTTTGCTGTAACAGTGGTGTATATAAGTAATAAGACCCTCCACATCGGGTATATATACACCGTTTGGTTGTAACAGCGCCCTCCCTCGACTGAATCAGGTGAATCCCTGGTAATGCCCTCTGTGTCGGGTCTTATTACTTACTTATTGAAATTAAATCAAATTGGCTACTTCTGTTTTTATTTGATTAGTTATTTGTTTTACACATCAGTATTTTTTTGTCTGCTGCGTGTATACGCAGGTCAGTGGTATTTTATTATAAAGTGAACAAAAAAACGTCGCAAATAAACGCTGTAGTGTGACTTGCCCTTTACTCCCACTGAAGGCAACTGAGCCGAACAGCACAAATCTGGTTCAGAGATCACTTGAACTTTGCCACCAGCCCCATTTCCTGACAAATTAAGATATACTAAAGCTACTGTGCTCAACATAAATCAAAGTTTGAAAATTCATATATTGCTAGAATAGGGCTTTCTTTAAATTTGTCGTGCACCATAAATCTTAAAAAAAAAATAAAATAAAATAATATACATTTAAGGTGGGTGTTACTTTATATTTTTGTTACATTAGAAATCAAAGACCTGCAGTCTTATTTGAAATTGCAAAAGTGAGTGAGGAATTATTTTCTTTCTTGGCAGACCCAATCCAACTTGTTTTAAATCTCTTAACAACTCATTTTAAATTTCTTTACATGCACGGTTAAAGGTTTCTCGGAACTTAAGCCAAACTTAATTCTTTCCCTTAAACTAATGCTTCAAAAAAGTGAACACTTAAGTGGTTTTAATTGGTGTACAGAATCAATTTTTTTTTTCTTTAAAAGTAATTAAGCGATCATGGGTCATTGAGATTTTAATCTTACTTTTCTCTGTCCTACCCAGGTGACAACAGTAGCAACATCTTTCAATTGATAAACATAGACCTACATTCTAAAGCAAAAAAACCCCCCAAAAAACAATAGTATAGGTCTTGTAACTTGAACTAAGGATGCCAATAAAGCTGAATTTTCTGCAGAACCAATAACATGGGAGTAATTACTGTAAAATACATACTGTATGCAGGGCGCCTGCACTGAACTCCATTAAGGTGTATACAAACATTTTAGCAAGACAAACTTGTTAAGAGCAATTCTAATTTAATTTTATTTAACAAAAAAATGAACAAAATCCTGAATATTGAGCTTTAAAATTCTCTGGCAAGTGAACACAAATGGAGGTCTACCGCATAGTGGATTGCTGTGTGCCACCAACTCTTTCTGTTAAGTGTAAAGTAGCAGGATATAGTTTGAGTAACAGCAAGCTGAATAAATTAGCATCCATTCATGCCAGGCTTCCTGTTCTCCTAGTCAAGGTCCATTTAAAATATCTGAGCCACAGAACAAGGGGTCTGCCCCATTCACTTTCAATAGTTGGATCAAGTCAACCTACTCCTAAATTGTTTGTTTGCCAAAAAACAATGCCCTATGTATGAATTACATAGTATATGAAGAAAATGCTTTTAAAATGTTCTACTAGAGAAAACAACATCTGTTTACATAGATAGTGCAGATAAAAGTTGATTAGAAATGACATACTGGTACCCCATTTAGCACACCACCAGCACCACATAAAACATACCAATGCATGATACAAATAGATCCAAAATGTGATATACTGCTATTTTCCCATGTTGTCTTCTATACAGATTTACATAGATGAATTAAAAAAAATCTTGCAGTTTATCTGAATCCAGGTCTGCAAAAAACAATTCAACTCTAGTGTGCCTTGGCAAGAAGAACTATAAGGTTCCCTGTAGATTTCCTTGCTTTTCATGCGTTCAGTAACCTTAGCAGCGCAATCTGAAGCTGCGAGTATCACTCAAGTCAAGATATGCAGTTGTCAGACAGTCATTTTGTTATGTCTCATTTCCTTCAGGGGCAACAAAGGACGGCAAAAATAGCTTGATGAGAATATTTTTTTTGTGGAGGGAGGGGCAGATATAATCTGAAGTGGAAAGACAAGAGGAAAACAGATTTGACATCTTTCAGCCCATCACTTCTACATGTTCCTTCCTCTGCTCAGTGTGTAGCAATTATCCATTCAGATTTGAAAATGAAAGGTCGAAATTGAAAACATGTCAGAATTCTCCACCCTGGGATTTTACTTTGTATTGCTTTTATTGCAAACTAGAACTACTTTTGAAAGCTTAGTTTTGTCCAGTGGTTAAAGAAAAGGGCTTGTAACCAGGAGATCCCCGGTTCAAATCCCAGCTCAGCCACTGACTCATTGTGTGACCCTGAGCAAGTCACTTAACCTCCTTGTGCTCCGTCTTTCGGGTGAGACGTAATTGTAAGTGACTCTGCAGCTGATGCACAGTTCACACACCCTAGTCTCTGTAAGTAGCCTTGGATAAAGGCGTCTGCTAAATAAACGAATAATAATAATAATAATGCCAAGATTTGTATATATATATATATATATATATATATATATATATATATATATATATATATATACATACATACTGAAGCGCTAAACATAAGGCAATTACAAACAAATGTTTCAAAGATGGTGTCAAACGAAGACTTTTTAATTCTGAAAGTGCAACAAAATAAAAACAAAACACTGCTAACACTTATACACGGTAATAAAATAAAACTGGTTTTAAAATATTATAAAAATAAATATGAAAAAATACAGCTGCATTGCCAAATGTCAGATGTTATAACTTATTATAACTGTTATAGCTCCTTTGTCTTCTCAAAAGTCATTATGAACCTCTACTGTTCTAACAGTTTCAAAAGTAGCTGATAAGCAGGGAAATTAGTTAGTCCAGTACATATTACTAATACTTGCGATTTACATAATCTATGTACAATTAAAACATATATGACTGAATAAATAGGGAAGTGGTGAGCAACTGGTATTCAGTTAATGCCTTAAAAAAAAATTCCTGAATGGATTTAAAAAAAAAAAAAAAAAAAAAAACAGCAGACATTCCTATTCCTACAGTACTAGTTTGATTAGAAGGACAGAAGGCTGTAACATTTGTTTTTTCTTTTATTATGAGTACTTTAGAACTGATTCAAATCAGATTCCCAAGAACTCATGACCCCAGTACAGGAAATTATCTAAATCAATTTTAATCTTCTGTCTCAAACTGGCCTTGACAAGAACAAACAAAGCTTACTAAACTAATTATGCAATAAACCCAACTTGTAGGTTTTTCAATGCAGAGAGGTAGGTTCTGAATGGGTGCCAAGCCCTCACATATCTTCTGACTAAGGTCACGGAGAGTTCTGACTGGTGATGCCTGGGTGTTGAGATGCGTATCAGGCAACTGGAAACAGTTCTTGTCCAGTTACCATTCCATTCAACGATAGTAATCTCAGTAGGCGTCACAGTATACAACAGTTGTAAAAATTATATTTTAAGCTACCATGTCTTAAAGTTTCTGTGCATATTGTATAAATGAGAAAAAAGAAGCAAGTCTTACTTCTTGCTGTTCTTCATTATGGTAACTCTTGTTTGTTATGTTTAAATAATGAATGAACTTTCTAGTCTAGTCCATGTACCTAGTTCAAACAATATACCCAACTGCCTTTTTATGCCCTGTATTTACTACATCTAACCTTGTATTGAACCCCAGTGCTCAATATGCATACAATTCTGCTATATAAGACCAAGTTCTAACCGATTCCATCCTCCAGCCTCACAGACATTACCATAATACTAAATGGCTCTTGTGCTGAAAATGTTCATATACCCCCTGTCCTAGTGAATGCCTCCTTGTGAAACATTCATCATATTTGAAACCTCTCCCACTCTGGAAATCTTTTATGTATCTTTTCTAGCAACCTTAACTGCAGTGTCTGCAATTTCACAATAAATACGTTCTTACCATGCACCGTCAAAGTGGCAGAAGCTTCAGTTTTTCCCACCATGTTTTCTGCAATGCAGGAATACGACCCCACATCAGCTCCTGTCACCCGTCGTATCTTCAAGGTGTGATCGTCACGAATTTCAAACCTTAAATCAGATCAACCATAACTAGTGACAGCTATTCAATATTTGAACAAAACAATAACCTACTTAATAACTCCGCAATCCTTTGGGCTTAAAATCCTTTGTGTCAAAAGGACAAATGACAGCCTTGGCTCCTTGCTCATCATTGTATTAATTGACAGTCTGACTGCTTCTGTGGGATTCTGAAACTATAATTGCAAATGTGGTGTACAGTGACATTTGGGCAGCTGTCTGATAATTCTTCATTGCTATGGTGTGATTTAGATCAGCTGGTGTTCAATTAGGATGTTGTATAACCCAGTGTGGTCCACAGCAAGTGTTCCGTGTTCCCCTTTTCAACAAACATTTGACCAGATGTCTTTTTCTGTTCAAGTATGTGACCACTTGCTAATGGATTTTACCCTAGGGAGGAGAAGGCTTTGCTGTATTTTAGACCCAACATTAAAAAAAAAATCATCCATCATACATGGAAAAGTAAACTAAAATATTAAAGGATTAAAAAAAAAAATGAAGCCCCTTGCCCTTCTGGGACTCTTCGTCTTGTCCTCACTTTTTGCATAATGGCTAAGAAGAAGATGAGTCTGGAAGCTTTAGCAGAGTCACATACCTTCCTTTTGGTAAGTCTCCATCTTCCTTACGCCATCTCACTGCAGGTACTGGGTCCCCTCTGGCCTCGCACCGAAATTCCACGCTCTCATCCACAAGCGCAGACTGGCTGCTAGGCCTTTTCACAAAGTTAGGACGCTCTGCACAGTGAAGTAAATCCTTATTAAACTCCTTACATTATTCAGCATTATGTCGTACACACTGTCATTAGTAATAATATTGTCCTTGTCCCCTCCATTGTTTGGATTAAGTCCAATGTATGGTCCCTGTGGGATGCTGACAGCAGTGAATCTGGTACATTGAATATATTACATGAAGTGATCCTTCCAGATGGTTTTTAAACTAAATTACTTGAATACAAAACATGTATACAATATTTTATATTTGCATTACCTAGAACAGTGAGCTCAGCAATTTCACTGTCTCGCTCGCCCACCATATTGGTCCCAACGCACACATATTTGCCAGCATCGTTCTTCCGGGCATTTGTGATCATAAGTTTTCCTCCTCTGATCTGAAAGACAGAAGCAAAACACATGTATGACTTCTAAACTCTTATTAACATATAGATTGAAAACCACACAAAAATAATTTGCTAACATCTAACACTAAAACTCCAATCCTTGCGCTATCAAACACACCAACCAACTAAATGGCAGTGGTTACCACACAATCTCTTTAGATTAGGAGGTCACAAGTTCAGCCATTAGTCAGAAGAAGTTTAAAAGTCTCATAAAGATAGGGGCATTGATAAAAATCTCACTTGTACATACTAATAAGGAACACTACAGAAATGGAGGAAAGCTGGCAATATGCCTGCTATTTCAAAAAGTATTGTACTGTGGACCCAACTCCATTTCAACAATTAAAGTAAATTAAATGAGTATAACAAGAGAGGCTGTCCAAGGTACAAAGACTTAAAAGCTTAGTTTATTAAAATTGCCTGGGCATGACCAAGTTGAAGGGTGCAGCAGTCCTTAGTATGGGTTACAACCTATATGAGTTTAAATGGCTGTGAAATGTTTGAAATGTCACACCTAATCAACTCTGAAGATTTAGAGTTTCTTTCAAAAATATGGGCATATTGACACCTGCAGACATCTGGGAAGTCTTTGCGAAGCACCTAGAACTTATAACCAGTTTTTATTCACAAACTTCTCATAATTTATGACACTAACCTTGTTTTAAATAATGGGTCCAGCAAAGTCAGAGCGGAAATTAAATTTCAATGAATTCTATTTTAAGTGCTTTGCATGACTGTTTTAGTCTGTACAGGAAACGTGCTGGACTTAAAAGGCTCAACCTGTATGACATTAGTATAAAACCAAGGTCAGGTCAATTTGTGTGAAAGAAAGAAAAAACACAAATAACTACTTAAAGGTATCCCTTGGGTTCAAATGTTGCACATTTCCGCTATACAGGAACCTTCAATTGTAGCTCATACACTTGCAGTCTGGTATGTGTTCTTACATTTGACAATTTAAAAGGTTTTTTTTTTTTTCGGTCTCATAAAATTCAGCTCTTTTTTCTCATGCTGTTAAGTGATTTTTTATGGTACTGGTGTACTAATTGTACTTGTAACTGTATAACTTGCTTCTCTGTCTTGACCTGCAGTGCGAAAGGTAACACAATTTAATTCCTGGCTTGATCACATACGATCTGAGACATTTTTAAAAGGTCAAATTGTAATCAAAGAGACAAATGTTTAGACAAAAAGGGCTAGAAAGGAAAAAACACCCAATAAAGTTACTAGAAATAAACAATTTAGATTTGAGTATCTGGTCAAATGAAAATAATAGTAATACTTTTGTCAACTTGGCTTTTTCAGATTTCAGAATTTATGAATGCTTCAAGTAATGCATGAACCATATGAACGGGGAAAATATTTTAAGATTATTTAGTTGGAAACTACCCATATAACCACCATAGGCACGCATAACGTTATTTATCTACAGAGTTGCATTTCATTGCAGACTACTTGTTGCTAGGTGTGAAAGTCGAAGTTGATAAAATGCAGAAGCTGTTTGACACAAGGGTAGATTAATTTCATTCTTGAGAGCTACAGCTGCACTCACCTTGGGCAGCCATAGACCCCATTATATTACTGTCAAGTGCTTAGCAGGACATGCATCAATGTGAAAAAGGCCCACAGTTACCAAGTGTTTCATTTTCTCGACCACCAAGTGAGAATTTGTTGCTGTGCTAATTATTCTGTTATTGATTCACTAACAGCTCAGCAGCAATACATTTACAAAAGTCTCAAGTATTTCATTCAAATATTTCTTCCAAATGCATTCTTAGGCAACTGTATGGACTACAACTTGTGTAATAAACTGTAAGCTTTTGCTCCAGAGATGCAATCATAAGGTCTGCGTATAAGCTTGACTGTCACTAAAAATACTTCAATAACCATTTATTTAATGTGCATTCTATAAATCCTTTTTCAAATGCCATTTACATAACATAAGTATGTATATCAGTCTCATAACCAGCCAACATTCACCACAGAAGATTAAATGGTTAAGATCCTCCATTTTATACTTGGCATATATCAGCAGTCTGACATCTTTAACATTTTCACACTGGCTAGCTTTTGTAGTTTATAGAACAACAATTAACTGCTTTAACAAGCACTACGTGCATGTACCTGACAGCATTACACACATACATGGGCATGCAGTACAAATATTAGACAAAACTATAGAACTATGGGACTGGAGATCCACTGGGAGCACTAATGTTTGATGGGGGTGTCAACTTTCTAAAGCACAGCAGCACTAACTTTTCAAACATTTCAAGGTTACATGTTACAAAACACCCCACACAGCTTAAGCATTAAAGATTTTTAGTAACTACTTGACTATTACATTTATTCTAAAGATATATAAAATGAAAAGAAATAATGGCTGATTCCCAGATTCACCACCAATGTTGAACATCCTTTGAAAATAAAGAAAACTGTAGTTAAAGCCAATCTAATCAAGTTCTTGACCATTTATTACAGTTTAAAGTAATATATACCATGGTAAAAGCAATGTGTTTCAAATCCGAGAAAAAACATAGTTTAGGACAAACAAGATACAGTACACAACAGAAAGACACATAATAAAAGGATGGTATTAGTGAACTACTTTAAAATACCGTTTTAAGAATACTGTACTTCCTGTAGGTATAATAACTTCAAGTGCCTAACAAAGTTATTGTACCTTAAAGTGACGCATGCCAAAATACAACTAAAAGGCTGTATGCTATAATACTCATGGGAATTCATTAAGAGTTCAAAATACATTTTAGTTAAAGTGAATATTGATGGGTATGAAGTTTTACTAATGTTTGCTTGTGTTTGTTGCATGCACTTTTCAACTTTTCTAGAGTCTTCATGTTTTTAGTTTTTGTGTGTTTGTTTTTCTATTTGCCAATATACAGTAAACTATCAATAGCCTACTACAGGTAGCTAACAAACGAAAAAAAAAGTATAACATTCTTTTTTTTTTGCATGTAGACAAGTGTACATATGGCTTTGTTATCTGGAAATAAATTTATTTTAAATGGAAATATTAGCACAAAACAATCAACTATTTATGTAGGCTACAAAAAAAAAAAAATCATAGACACGTTCAGGACCTTTTCACTCTGTCTTCTTGTGTAAACAGAAAAGCACTCAGAAGACAGATTTCAAAAAGGGCAGTGTCTGTGTATTTATTCTCATGCAAAACCAACGTCTAACTCCTCCAAGGAGTGCTAAACTAAACTTTTCCCAAGTTCTTAACTAATACCGGACAGACCAAAAACCCCAACACTTACACACATACGGTCATTCCACACCAACTCAACAGAAAAGGGACATTTCGTTGCCCATCTGTCTCAGATTTTCCTAGAAAAATTCACCTGGGGGTTTTCAGACACGCCGAGTTCAGAAATGATAGCTATTTTTTTTTTTTTTTAATTTTCCCCTTCGACCTGAAACACTGCAAAGGTCAACCTAAAGTGAGAAAGGGACCTTAACCAGAAAAATCACCCTGGGTGCAATTTAGATGCTACCATCATATGTAGCACCATGTGTAGTTCTACTCATATTGAATACGAGCACCCTACTCACTTCTGGCAAATTGCCAGACGAGGGGTAACTGACGAGTTTTATTTGAACTTCAGCCTAACCCTTTACCCTGTAGGGCAGGGGTGTCAAACTCAGTTCCTGGAGGGCCACAGTGTCTTCTGGCTTTTGTTCCACCCGAGCTCTCAATTACTTAATTGGTCTAATGATTTGATTAACTGGACACATTTAACACTTCTCTTCAAGCCTCAAAATGTTTCATATGTAGTGTACCTTGAATCAAGTGCATTTTTAAAACCATCAACTGTAAAAGACCTAAAAAAATATTTATGTCAAATTGAACAAATAATTAGATCAATTATGTTAATTGAGAGCTTAAGTTGGAATGAAAACCAGAAGACCCTGCGGCCCTCGAGGACTGGAGTTTGACACCCCTGCTGTAGGGGATGTGGGTCCTAAAATGTAAGTATTGCTATAAGAACCTTAGGAACCAGTCTTACAAATTCTGTGAAAAACATTTGGATTCAAGTCCCTCCACTGGTCATTCAACCCCCTTGAAATTTGAATTTTTGCTGTTTGTACCAAAATATTATGGTATCTGGAGATTTTGAATTTTTGAAGTTGCATTTGTCATGCATTTAAGCATTGCTTATGGTCACTTTGATGAGGCTAAAGTGCCACATAGTTCTATCCAAACTGGCTATTTCTTCAACTTTGCATTCTCTGAGGATTGATCTAGAGGAAAAAGTAACAGTATGTGCTTCCACTGGCACTAGCTTGGAGCTAAGGGGTTATGAACTTGCATATGGGACTTGGGACTTCGTTGTTATGATGACACATTTGAAACTACCAAAACCTTATAGTTGGATTTTAAAAACCAAAAAGTGATAGTAAAGTTGTGGTGCCTAACTAGGGGGATAACTGATTGACTGACAAACCAACCATTTGTGAAAAAGCCATTTGCTGCATTCTCACGCTAGCCAATCAGTCAATTTCAGGCACAACTGAAAGTCTTTGGTTTAGGAGGTCTTCGATGACAGACAGGTGTATTTAAACGATGCTGTAAACAGGGAAGTTTTTTTTATTTATTTTAATTTTTTTAAGAAAAACCGTAAATTTAGTTTTTAAAACCCAACTAAGTACATACTTGCCAACATTTGGAAACTGTTCAGCGGGACGCTTGTCTCCTAAGGCCTAAATTACAAGCAGCTGTCCTTAATTAAATGAGTAAAACAATTAACACAACCATTTAAACCTGTGGCCACAAAACACACATTACCCATATACAATATATATATATATATATATATATATATATATATATATATATATATATATATATATATATATATATATATACAGTACTGTGCAAAAGTTTTAGGCAGGTGTGAAAAAATGCTGTAAAGTAAGAATGCTTTCAAAAATAGACATGTTAATAGATTATATTTATCAATTAATTAAATGCAAAGTGAGTGAACAGAAGAAAAATCTAAATCAAATCCATATTTGGTGTGACCACCCTTTGCCTTCAAAACAGCATCAAGCATCAATTCTTCTAGGTACACTTGCACACAGTTTTGAAGGAACTCAGCAGGTAGGTTGGCCCAAACATCTTGGAGAACTAACCACAGTTCTTCTGTGGATTTAGGCAGCCTCAGTTGCTTCTCTCTTCATGTAATCCCAGACAGACTCGATGATGTTGAGATCAGGGCTCTGTGGGGGCCATACCATCACTACCAGAACTCCTTGTTCTTCTTTACGCTGAAGATAGTTCTTAATGACTTTCGCTGTATGTTTGGGGTCGTTGTCATGCTGCAGAATAAATTTGGGGCCAATCAGATGCCTCCCTGATGGTATTGCATGATGGATAAGTATCTGCCTGTACTTCTCAGCATTGAGGAGACCATTAATTCTGACCAAATCCCCAACTCCATTTGCAGAAATGCAGCCCCAAACTTGCAAGGAACCTCCACCATGCTTCACTGTTGCCTGCAGACATTCATTCGTGTACCGCTCTCCAGCCCTTCGGCGAACAAACTGCCTTCTGCTACAGCCAAATATTTCAAATTTTGACTCATCAGTCCAGAGCACCTGCTGCCATTTTTCTGCACCCCAGTTCCTGTGTTTTCGTGCATAGTTGAGTCGCTTGGCCTTGTTTCCACGTCGGAGGTATGGCTTTTGGCCGCAAGTCTTCCATGAAGGCCACTTCTGACCAGACTTCTCCGGACAGTAGATGGGTGTACCAGGGTCCCACTGTTTTCTGCCAGTTCTGAGCTGATGGCACTGCTGGACATCTTCCGATTCGAAGGGAAGTAAGCATGATGTGTCTTTCATCTGCTGCAGTAGGTTTCTTGGCCGACCACTGCGTCTACAGTCCTCAACATTGCCCGTTTCTTTGTGCTTCTTCAAAGAGCTTGGACAGCACATCTGGAAACCCCTGTCTGCCTTGAAATTTCTGCCTGGGAGACCTTGCTGATGCAGTATAACTACCTTGTGTCTTGTTGCTGTGCTCAGTCTTGCCATGGTGTATGACTTTTAACAGTAAACTGTCTTCAGCAACCTCACCTTGTTAGCTGAGTTTGGCTGTTCCTCACCCAGTTTTATTCCTCCTACACAGCTGTTTCTGTTTCAGTTAATGATTGTGTTTCAGCCTACATATTGAATTGATGATCATTAGCACCTGTTTGGTATAATTGTTATCATACACCTGACTATATGCCTACAAAATCCCTGACTTTGTGCAAGTGTACCTAGAAGAATTGATGCTGTTTTGAAGGCAAAGGGTTGTCACACCAAATATGGATTTGATTTAGATTTTTCTTCTGTTGACTCACTTTGCATTTAGTTAATTGATAAATATAATCTATTAACATGTCTATTTTTGAAAGCATTCTTACTTTACAGCATTTTTTCACACCTGCCTAAAACTTTTGCACAGTACTGTATATATATATATATATATATATATATATATATATATATATATATATATATATATATATATATATATATATATATATATATACATACATACATTCATTGCAAAAAACGTTAAGCCAGCAGTTAGGGTTGAACTCTTCGCCACAAAAGCAAGGAAATGTGGCAACCCTAACTCACCATTCCCACCCCCACACAAGCAGCCGAAGGTAAGACATAGAACATGCAACTCTTTCCAGATGGCACAAGAGACATCCATCATCATGGTCCACTGGTGTTGTAGCAATGGATATACATGTACACTTCAACACATACACACCCACTTCAGGCTGCAGAAACGTATCAACTTTACAAAAATAGAACTGTATTTGCAGCTCACGTCTGGTATGAAGAGATGGCTGCCAAGCGCACTTTGAGGGTCGTCAACCATAGGCCCGACTGGGAGCGACCAGAGGTAATCCAGGATGCTCGCCACTGGGCAGGACAGGGGGTCTAGCTCTGTGCCCTGACACCAAATGAAAAATAATTTCCTTGCTTTTGTGACGATGAGTTCAACCCTAACTGCTGCATTAACGTAGTTGTTTACAATGAGGTGTTTTGCTTTTTGTTTGCAATGAACTGTTTTGTTTTTTGAGGTTTTTATTTTCATTATAAACTATGCCACTTCTATGGAGGTGTTCCATACATGACTTCTGGATTTTACCACATTTTATTAGACATGTTAATGCAAAGAGAACAAACTCAGTGATTCTAGCTACATAGTAAAACAGTGTTGATCATTTGTATCTACATACTTTTTAAAAAATATATGGTGCATAACTGTAAGATAAGAAATGAAGTGTCTCTTAAGGCGGAATCACACTAGACAACATAAGTGACTTAACGTAATGTAGTAGCCCTTTATGTCAGTTTAAACAGGTTTTAATGGAAAAGATATAAGGTTAATTTCACAAGGTCTCAAAATGCCTCATGTTTTGTCCATAAAAACCTGTTTAATTATTATCTATTAATGAAACATTTATAATGCAATCTTCATTAACAGCCAAAAAAAAATAAATCATGAACATGAAACAAATGTATACAATTGTTTTATTATTGAGAGCAAGGATTTAACGTACTGTTCATTCTTCACTTAAAGAACTTTGACCCTTTGCAGTCCTATGTCGGACCTGGTCCGACATTGCAATTTTCCCTTTCTGGTCCAATGTCGGACCTGATGACATCATCAAAAAGACGCAAAAAAACAGGTCTCTAGTCGTTCTTTCTCTGGAAAAGCCGAAAACCATTCAATGCCGAGTGAGATCGATACGATCCGAAGAAGCCGAAAACAAAAAGAAAAAAGGGGCGATCTCATGAATACAGATAGCCCCGACATCACATAGATAACACGGACATAAACAAACAAGAGAGCTGCTTCTGCATCCAGCACTCAAACAATATCACAGACATTTGCAGAGCTTTTTTTTAGATGTTATAGTAATAAAATAATGACGGATCGCATTATTGAGGAGTTTGGTGATAAAATGAGTGATCAGGAGATGATTTATCGGTATGCACTAGTATCAAGAGGTAGCCTATGTGAAAAAACAGTGAACGAGGGGTGGGGTGGGGCTGGAGATGCAGTACCGAGTGTCCTGTTGATATGCAGTGCCTTTTAAACCTGTTTTACTGTGAAAAAAAATACTTTTAAACATCGCGTCTAAAATAAACTGCGTTTGTGAAAATAAATTGGACCTGATGCGCCTGAGACGCGCTGAATAAATGGACCGCAAAGGGTTAATTATTTTTTCTGCACATACTACTACTTTGTATATGACGTAGAATACGTGATTGTAAACATTTAACACTAGCATGTACAATACTCTTGGTATGATTTTGAATGTGCGGTTCTTAAGAATTGTCATTGATTGCGCCACGACACCTGTTTCTTTACAAATTAAGGACTTTCAAGAGGTCTATATATGTAGAAGCATT
This sequence comes from Acipenser oxyrinchus oxyrinchus, assembly GCA_030684275.1. Lineage (NCBI taxonomy): Eukaryota > Metazoa > Chordata > Actinopteri > Acipenseriformes > Acipenseridae > Acipenser > Acipenser oxyrinchus. The sequence continues at coordinate 13,825,608 of CM060253.1, forward strand.
TCTTTGACAGTTTGGCCATCCCTTTTATAAACACATTTTGTATAACAACTTGAAACCCCAAACAAAACATTGGAAGATTCTGGCAGCTGTTCCCATTTAAACCAGCCACAGATTAAAGAACTTCAACAACACAGGTGTGGTTTAAAAGCCAGTTTGCTTTCTTCTAATATGTCTTTGTTCTCGCAGGTGGGGAAGAAGATGGTCATACGAATATCAGATAAAAAAAATTACAAGTGCCATTCGGCCAACATTTAATTTGTACTAACCACAGGTTCTTTAAGATTTTCAAACTTGGTTAATGGTTATGTTAATCAAGAGCCACTTGGTGATCCAGAAAGAATATGATTTAATTTAAAATGGATTATCAGGCTCCTTTCATTATATTTAGTGAGCTGCCATGTAATTCAGATTTAATCTTTGATATCCAATATCATACATGGATTAGTAAAAGTCAATCAGTGTAGTCTATGGGCTGCACTTTAATTACATTAGCACTTGTTGCATGTTCACAGAATATTATGAGATTATAGTACTGGGTGTTATTCAAACACAAGGAAAAAATGAACTAGATTTGCTTCCAAAATAAGAAAATTGTATATTTTCAATTAATAGACAGTTCATTTAGCATATTGCAACAAGCGCGGTTGGAACTGTGTCTTTGGCTGAACTGTTGTTCACGACTGTTTACGCATGTAGGACCATGCTCTGCAAGCCGGAGCTTAGAGCATGCAACTTGCAAAGACTTGCTTGAGACTGTTCGGCGCTAGTAATTAATAGCTGGCACACGGGATTTACATGTGAGGGCAATGCACAAGGCTTTGCAAAAGAACTCACCCTACTCAAACTAACCAGTGTGGGAAAGGTGGACAAGGGACTGAAGGGTGCACTTGTCATAGGTGGAGGGGAGGTAACCAGGCTAGACTTCTGATTGGGTACAGCATTTACAATGTTTTAACTGTGTATGTCTGTGAGGCTGTTTGAGGAGAGTCTGCAAGCTACTCAGGCGTTGGTGATGTAAGGAGTGTTGCTGATTGCCGTACTGACAATCACCTGAACCTGTTTGCAGTCTGCACTGCAAATAAAGACACTGCTGTTTTGCTGCACACCTGTGTCCTTATTCGTTTTTCACCTCCACTCAGAAAAAGCAGGACACCAGTAGTATAGAAGCGTTGGGCTGACTCAAAAAGTGCAAGCAAATTTCACAAGGTTTGCAACTTGCAAATTATATACAGCCATGTCCTTAATAAATCAGATGGTAATATGAATGCAAAATATTTTTTGTTGACTGTAATAATGTAAAATGACCTGGCTAATAATTTGTCATATGTTAAAATTCGGAATGCAAAGTTATAGGCAAATTTAGGAATTCAGTTTACACCACTAGTATGTTGTAGATATAGCTACATTGACTTTAAGGGCAAATACAGCACTTTAACATTTGGCAGTCTAACAGTTTAAGCATTTCCAGAGGAGATATACAGTACCCCACTGGCTTCAGGGAATCCATATTTGAGCATACTTGAAACTTGAACTTTTTCCCCCAGTCACAGGGTTTATTTGTGTTTGTTCTAAAGTTTAAGCATAGAGGAACTACAACTCTTTAATTTCTTATGTGACTTCAAATAAACTTTATAGATTGACAATGCTAAATCTGCTGATTGAAATAGTATTATAATGATTTGAGAATTCCATTCAGACTATTGTTTAGTAAAGCCACCATAACGCCGTATGTCTCGGCCTCTCTCTAATATTGTTATTCTCAATGAACTCTATGTAGTGCTGTCTAAATGCAAAGCTGCAAAGGTATATTTAATGCTCAGAATAAACTGATTCACATGGCAAAACACTTTAATTACCAATCCACTGTTTGCTGTACAGACTTGCTTAACTTATTTTTACTGTTATCAGTAAGTTGATATGCTGTTTGAAATCAATCGCCATTGGTGCTGAAAGGAGAAATGTGTTTTGTAGTTTAGTTTATTCCATGTGCCACGTTTGATGGCAGGCTATTTGAAATCATTTGCGGTTTTGACTAAGGTATGGGCATAGAGCAATCAGTTAATACCTCTGGGAGAACAGGGACAGCGTATGAACCTGGTTCAAGTTTGGAAGTGTCTTTAGAAGACAGAAACAAAGAGAGCGCCTGCAAGATATTTTGATGTGTCAAGGACAGTCTGAACGGTGGAGATATGTTTTGATCTCTACAGAACATGGAATGTTTAATCTTGACTTTTGTCTTGATTGGTATAGAGGTGTGCAGTGAAGCCATTACTCGCACTAGTACTTGGAAACCAATACTCATATGAATAGTCATACCTAGATTTACTCAGAAGTGGGTGGGTCTAAAACTGGAAGCGCTGTTAAAATGCATCTCTTCCCTTATTTTCACTCAGAAAGTGAGCATACAGTGTTTTAATGTTTATTTAACCCTCCGTCAGCAGCAATAATTGAGCTCATGAGGCAGGCGGAAAAGGGTGCAAATGCACCCTACATACATAAACCTGGTTAACTTATAATTTAAAGCAAAATAATAGCAAACCTGGTTTATGTTTAAACAGTTCTGTATTGAATACATATTTTTTCAGTAATGTACTAGGAGGTAATATGCAGGCTACTGTAAAGAATGCAGTAATCAAATACAGTGCTAGACATGTATGTATTATACACACATAGATGCTCATTCTAATATGGGAAATTGACATACGGCTAAAAAAAAAAACCTGTAGGGCTAAATCAATCCTTTTAGAACCAGTACACGATTTCTACATCTCCCTCAGGTCTCCTGCAACTCTCAACAATGTAACCATCAGCCAGTAACCATGAGCTGTGATTGTGGATTGCTGTGTGAAAATTGCATTTTTTTTGTAAGCCTCAGATGATGGAAAGGGGCACAAATGTACCCCACAAATTACTCCCATTTCCCAAGTTGGAAAAGGATGTTCTTGGTATGAAAATAAAAGCAAATAAGGCATAATCACATGTAAAGATATCCAGCGATCTTCAAAGAGTTAACATAGAGTTAAGATATATGTTAATTTTAAAAACTCTGGGGTGATTACATAGTGAAGTGGAGACCACTTAGACCAGATTGCAAATCTGAAAAAAATGTATTTATTTCTTATTATTTATTTACTAGTATTTTTTAATATTATTGTGATGGGGGTTGTGTACAGTACATAGTAAAGTGTGATGAGCTAAGCTAACATGATGAGGTCAAATCAGAGAAGACAACAAATCTGCAAGATATGCTATTTGTTATGTTACTGTTATTTGGGGATTTTAGGTATTTATTGTGATGGAGAGGTGCTTGTGTACAAAAAAGGAAAATATTATTTTTTTAATATTAAGTCTGCTTATGAATCTGCAACCTCAAAAACGCTCAAACACAAGTTTTCCCAGAACTTTGGAAAGTAGTATGTGTGGAAAGAAATACATGGACCATTAAACCATGCACAAAAATGTCCCAAAAAGCTATTCATACATCTCATGGAACATATCTTTGCCATTAAAAATCTGTCTTCTTACAAGCTAATGCAAAACAGACTATAACTTTTGTGTGCAAAGTAAATTTAAAGTGGAGTTATTAGTTATTTTACAGGAACGTAGCTTAAGTATTGTCTACGTGACCTGTGCCAGTACTACTAGTACAAAATGTAATTGCACACTTTATCGCAAATAAAATAACAAGGAAAATAATTTAAAAAATCACTCCCACAAGAATACATTCTTGAAAACAATTAGTTTACTTTGGTTTATAAAACAAGGCCAGGAAGACTGAATTGAAAGACACCACAGCACAAGAACAAAAAAAAACATCACACAAAGACACACAACAATGGCTGTTCATGCAAGACAAAGAGAAGGTCACAAAAAAAAAAACAAGCCTGATTCCAACACAAAAACACTTAAATATTCTACTCATTAATCATTTTCTTTGAAAAATGAAAATATTATTATTTGTACAGTCGAGCACACTCGCAAACTGAAGAAAAAGCCTTGGAAAAAGAAATGCCCATAATTGTTATGGATACTCGTTTGTGCTTGGACTCGGGCACACCCCTAATAATTACCTAAACTGCGTCCTTTATAAGCTATGTGCATGCATTCACAAACAGCAGGCTATCAAAGTTGGAACTCACTGTAATTCTTTCATCTCTGTCGTCTATTGGAACTCCATCTTTTTTCCAGGAAATGGTCGGTTCAGGGTGCCCACGAGGAGGCAGGCACTCCATTACTGCAGGTTCACCAGCTGCTACCATCACATCCGAAGGGTTCTGTCTGAAATCATCACGCAAGACTGTGGGAGGAAAAAGAAAATAACCATTTAACATCATCACTAAAAATAAGTGAGCATATTCAAAAAACGCTGTTCCTTTGCAGTATTTTTAAAATCTGTCTGATTATATGCTCAAATGGTCACCTTTTTTCTTTTTTTTTTACTTCTCTGTGGCCTTTGCATCTACATTGGTTTCCCCATCCGTGGAGTCTTTTTTAAAATTATTATTCTTTTGAAAATAAGCTAAACAGACATGAGTACTTTGCCCTGTTTTTAGCAACGAACCTGCACCAAAATTAAACAGGCCATTCAACATGAACCAACCATCAAAGTGTGCCAAGTTACACCTTCAACAAACAGTAAAGCAAAAAAGAGTGAGCTGATTATCAAACTCTGGCTGTTGTCATAAGATGTATTATATTTAGATTAAAGCTAAAATATAGAAAAATAATCATTCAAATTGCAGGCATCAGTTGAGCTCTGGATGAAACACAAGATACCACACTTCAAAGATCAGTACCTAAAGCCCCTTACACACTGGCATACTCTACCCCAGTCGCAACCTACCCAGATCAGCACATGGTGTCATGCGGGTTAGCTACGTGATTTCACACTGCTTTTGATAAAGCAGGGTAGACCTAGGTCACAGACGCAAGTACACAATTTGCGTATCAATGCCCCCGGAAGCAGCTTGTATCTGGCTCATGCTGTGTTTCAAATCAACAAAAATATGGCTAAACAGAATAAAAGAGAAATGTTCCATGCGGAAGTGAAATCTTTTACGCAGGCATGGCTGTTTGTTTTTTTGTCAGCTTACCAACGGCCGTCATGCATTTTGTCTCGCTCAACCCGGGTCCACCCGGGTACGACCAAGGTACGTGGTTTCACACTACATGGGATTGTGACCCGGGTAGCCAGAACCTGGGTAGGAGTGTCAGTGTGAAAGGGGCTTTACACTGAGTTTATACCCCCTTCCTATTTGTTACTTTTGAACAAAGGCTTTAAACTTTCTAGACAAGGTTTCTCAGATGTAAATTTAAGTATGGCAATTTTAGATTGAAGCCTTACTCATAGCTGTGAACCAAGAAAATAGAAAAGAATTATTCAATCTGAATAATGATTCCTGCAACAATGCAGCCAAAATAAGATAAGCTCTACTCCTACGATAATTGAACATAATCTTTTTATGTTCCATTTGGCTGGCAGTTAGATTCCAAAGCTTTTACATTGGCTGACAGAGCTACATATTTGCAATACAGTCAGACTTATGAGTCTTAGAATTTAGTTTGAAGTGTTTAAACAGCAGAAAAATAGGTCCTGTAGGTTAATCTTTTTTTGTTGTTTCTTTTGCCAATTAAATGCTATAAAATGACGCTACTTATAAATGTGAAACAATGCCAGAAGCTTTCTGCTGACAAAAACTGGGATTTACACAAAAGTTTTGGGTCAGTTTGGTTGGCAAACACGAAAACCGTAACTGAGGAGCTAAAACTTGTATTTTCATCATTACAAAATGGAAATGACTATTTATTTATTTTTTTGACAAAACTTTTAACTGCCACTTGCAATACATGTAGCATGTCTCAGATGTGACAGATCTGACATGCTATTCCTTTTTTTCTCATTTCATTACAACTTTTTCATGTAAAACTGGCCTATATCCACAAAAAAGCTGCAATCAAGTATTTGATCTCCACTTTAAGATGACAGAAGCTCAAGCATGCAAAAGTGGTTGAAGCTGTTTTTTCAGGGGTGTGGCTGCACACCAAGGCATTAAAATCTGGTATAGTCTATAGATGGGTTGCAAAAGAGGAATTATTTGTTCATAAAAATGGCACTCTGATTTCTTAACTGCTAAAAACTGCCTCCAACAGTTACTTGGCATGGCAATTGGGTCAGTCAGCAATACCTTTGTTCAAATGCTGAACCACAGTTGCCACAGACCTACTACTTGTAAGCAAATTTCCAGACTAGGTTACATCATTATGTGTCTTGCCCGAATAACTGACATGTTCAGAATAATTACCCAGTAGAACATATTATCCAATGAACAGATGACTCAAAAAGGTGCAAATTAACAAATCTGGCACAGAAGTCAAACCCAAGAAAGTTGGGTATTGTTGAAGATTTCTCAAAATTTCACTGCACATTAATACATGTATGTGTCTACAGCTCTCTTGTACCTACTGTGAGTCAGACTTCTCATGTAATACTAATAAACATTATAGGTATAGCTTAGAAACTCAATTTAACATATATTAAAATGAATTTTATATTTAAAAAAACTAGACTATTTAAACATACTGCATAACAATTAACACTGAATTAATTAAATAATGGGGACTTTTACTTAAACAAAAGGCTGTAAATATTTAACACTTTTTCTGCCTTGATATAATGCGAAGTAAAGAATTTATACCTGGCAAGGTAACGTCAGACCCGGAAGAAACACACAGCACTGCAAGAGAAATTAATGTACTGCTTGTGTGTTTTCATAAATAAACAAATAATACAGTTGAACAAAACAAAGCACTGCACACAAAACAAAATCAGACATAGTAACTGGTTTGTTCATAAATATGTATACTCCCACCCTGCCTTTTCACTGCATTTTTAAATGCTGTACAATTTTGAAGTAATAACAGAATAAGGGATATCAACCAAGATTTATTAAACAGTGACATTAGTTAGCTCTGTGTGTGTGTGTGTGTGTGTGTGTGTGTATATATATATAAATATATATGTTTGGAAATTAAAGAATAATGAAAAATGTTTATCTATTCCACCACACCAATTGCTTTGAGCACTTTACAGTCAGCAGAAGGTAAAGCCGACTAACAACTCAATTAAACTGTTTAAATCAGATTGCACTGACAAAGGATAATAAAGTTGCGACTTGGTACTACTTGATGGATTAGAAAACGTATCTCAAAACTTCTCAGCTGATCTATTTGTCCAATTTAAGTAGGCATGTCAAGTATTTTTTTTTTATTGTATGTAGATAATTCAGTTTCTTCAAGTAAAAAAAAAAAAATATGAAAAACTAACAAGATCAAATCCATTTAAGATCATTACAGAGATACTGTATCAGCCCTGTAATTAGCTTTGCAGCTGTACTATATATAAATATATGGGTTTGCCTGAGGGACTCTGTTCTCATAAATTTAGGATTTCCCCCATTTCTCAAAATAATTGTTCTGTCTTCCTTTTCATGTGTCTTGAGTAAATTTGAAATGGACCGTCTAATGTACATTTACATCGGATAATTTATTGCTCCACTGCGTTCAAAACAGTTATTTTAGTTGTGAAATAATGTCTTGAGAGTTTGCAACATTTCTATTTTTACATATCTTGATTCATGCTTCTATCTTTACTACAAAATGTTTTGTTTATCGTGATGTTAAATGTAAACTAGCCTTCAACTTCAAAACCCCCAATAATAAATTCAGTGTGGGAAGGCATTAGGCAAACATTTTGTCTACTTGACTTTATTATTATTATTATTACTATTATTATTTTTATTATTATTAGGTTATTATTATTATTATTTTTTTATACAAATGATATTGCTGATTACAAGATAAAGCCCACCTGTAAACTGGAGAAAAACCACAAGTAAATGAACACTGAAATGTCCTTTTGACCTCTGCAGGAAAGAAGTCAATTCAGGCAGGGAGATACATAAATGTGACAAAAAACACACTGAAGGGAGACTGGAAATGGTTTTTCCATTAGACCGCAATTTTGTATTATCCAGGAATGACAGTACTGTATAGTGACAGTACTGTGATAGTACTGTATGATAAAACATGCACAGGCTGCACCCTGTAGTGCCAAATTCCTACAAGTGTACACATGTCAATAATGTTTCATTAGCTTTTTATCTCTGAACGTGGGTTAAAACCTAGCGCTGACTACAAGTGGAATAGTGGGCTCAACTAAATCCCCAGGAGAAATTAGTCACATAACCACCACACAATTAGGCAGAACTGGCAGTTCTCGAGAAGTCAGGATTGAGGTGTGCTGGCACCATGTCCAACTGTAGCCAGTGCTATTGTCCCTTAACAAATGCCAGCAAACAGCAAATTATGTGAGTTGGTGGCAATGTGAAGAAAAAAAGAAAACGATTGTCAAAGGGCTTTGTGGTAGGTAGAGCTGAGCTCCATGAACATCTCTGACCCTGTCCCTCAGACCAGAAAGGCTAGGAATTAAAAAGCAAACCTCCTCGTTAGATCAAAGCAAGACATACAGGAAGAAATCTGAACCCTGATAACTGACAAATTCCTTCTTAAACCTCTAAGCATTTAATTGGGCATCACTTGAGCCAAGATACAATTTCTGCTATTTGTAAGTTCACAACATGTACACCAGACACTTTTGTGAGGTTTTCTTTTCAGTTTTGTCAAATTGAGTATTACATCTCCCTATTCTCCATATTTAGAAGGGATTCTCATATTTTAAAAAATCAGTCATTTAAAACCAGTTTTAGTATTCAGAAATGCACAAGCCTTTTATCTCTTGTAATTGCTGCGAATCCTCCTTTTAGGCACTATGTAGATGAGTTTCCCGCTGTGCAAGACTGCGACTGGAATATTTGTATGCTCTCCTCTATCCAGCGGATAGTATCTTAGCCCACTTTTGAGTCAGCAGTCTGTGAGAGCAAAGGGTTTGAACTGTCAAAGTTCAATTAAACAAAGCTGAGGAACGTGGCTCCCAGTATTGTATGGGTGTATGGGAAACAATCGGTCATCATTGTACATCAAGACGGAGAGAAACTTTGTGCACAGGATGTAAAGAAGCAACCCCTTAGATTGTGGCTCATGTACACGCATACACAATTAAAAAAAACAAACTTTATTTAATGTTAAAACAAAATGTTATCTTATAATATGTTATGGTGGTTAAATATTTGTCTTAATACAGGTTTATTGGGCTATTTTACATGTGCTCTACTGACAAACACACAAAACATCAACAGCACGCACTAAATATCTGCTGTCTGTTGCATTTATAAAGCATCATGCTTCTGTGTATAAAAAGGAATTAAGGCATTGATATCAGAGTGCTGATGTTCTGTAATTAAAAGTATGGTTTTGTGTACCATTATTGTTAGGCAAATGACGAAAATGCTCAATGGTTGAAGCCCTCTGAGTCTGATATAAAACATTCATTTATTTTACCACTGCTATCAGGTTAACTCAAAGTAAAGTATATTGGATGGCTACAGTTGTTCTTGACATACAGTATCATAGTTTGTCAAGGCCACTGAAATAATCCTCCCCATACACTCCTCCTGCCATATTCTTGCTTGACAGTTCTGCATTTCCAAACTAAAAACACAAACCAGTTTTTAACACAGTAGATGCCGGTTTTTAGCAACCCTGAAAGACAACTTTCGGTTATTAACAACATTTTCCCAGGAACCAAATCCTGTCCCATAGACTTTAATGTTAAAGGAATTCTGATATTAGCAACTGCACGTCACTTATTTACAACTTTATTACTAGTTGCCAGTGCTACAGAGCGCACTTGCATGATTTATGTGCATACTTCATGCAGCTTTTATAACACACTGACTTCGCAACTGTGTATTTCTGGTGAACTGAGGCAGAATCGTTGCTTTGAAACTGGTTAAGAAGCTGCACGCAAAATTGAGATGGATTTACAGCGGGAGGTGGTACATTGTAAAAAGCAGACGTTGGACAATTTCTTATTTTAAAATTGTGTTCTTTAGAACTGATTGTAAGTACAACACATTTTTTTATTAGTGGGGCTTACGAAGCAAGAGTCACCACTTTAACTCTTCGACATACTTCTTCTTCTTCTTCTTCTTCTTCTTCTTCTTCTTCTTCTTCGGCACACTACTCCTCTTACACCGTCTAAGCTAGAAACACCGTTCAAACTTTAAAACGTGTAGACCGGTCTGGAATAGTGTGCTTGTATACAACTTTTTAAACTATTAAGCTTTTTGTCCTTTTTTTGTCCATCTTCATTCACTTTAATGGGACTTTTTTCAACATTCTAAAACTCCCCATTGTTTAAAAACTCCCAGACTTCCAACATTCTATTTATTGTAAACGATGTAACTTTTGACACAAATCAACTACTTTGACCACTTTCCCAACAAGTAAGACACATGGAATTTCCCTCTACTTCTCTGCTATTCAAATCTGAAATCAAAACAGAAATAACTTTTACCAATCAAGAGGTGCAGCTGTTTTAGTAACCGCATCAACTAAATTTTCTCTAACCTTTTTTAAACAACTGAAATTTTGAAAACTTTCCCAAAAAGCTAGACAAAAAGTTAGAGGGTATGACATGTTCCTCTACTTCTCTGCCATTCAAATATGAAATCAAAACAGAAATAACTTTTACCAATCAAGAGTTACACCTGTTTTAGTAACTGCACCAACTACGTTTTCTGTGAACTTTTAGAAATAACTGCCGTTTTGACCACTTTCACAACAAGTTAGACAACTACTTAGAGTAAATGAAATCTTCCTCTACTTCTCAGCTATTCAAGTATGAAGTCAAAACAGGAATGGCGTTTACCAATCAAGAGGTACAGCTGTTTTAGTAATCGCATCAACTTATTTCAGTAGGCTACTTCCCACTGTTGAATTAACTGTCATAGAACTTTGAGAAATTTCAAATTCTAGCACATTCTAAGCATGAGACAATTAGTAAACAATGTGACTTTTGACACAAATCAGCTACTTTGACCACTTTCCCAATAAAGCAAGCCCCACAACTTTACTTGTAAAGTTACCATCTAGTGTTTTCTTTTCTCATCGTAAGGACACTTGTAGTACATCATTGTGTAGTACTATTTAAGCATACTCGTTTTTTTGTTTTACACACATGTGAAGTAAACAGTTTGGGTATTTTGTGTTTCTTATGTTACATGTTTTAAATGTTAGTGTTAAAAAATTATGGCCGTGCCATATAGGTACAACTACAGTATATATAGTTGTTCCATATAAATACACTTGAAAACAGGGGCTTTTCGCTTATTGGCAACTTTCGGTTAATGACAACTTTTTGCTGGGAACCGAGAGGTTGTTAATAAGCGTCATCTACTGTATTTCATTTTACTCTGCATAGATAAATTCTAGAAACTGATATATTTTAGGAGTTACTGTACTCTTCTCAAGGGAGTTAAAACTTTTTACACAAACATTTATTTTAATGAGTAACTGGATATTTACAGGACTGAAAGTGCTGAGATGTCTGGTAACTGTCATGTTTACACTAAAACTACAAGTTACACCCCCGCTACTCCGCTTACTGCATTTCCTGGAAAGATGACAAAGGATATTAGAAAACATCAGCAAACTGCTAACATCTGTTTGATTTGCAGCTTGGAATCCATAATCCTGTTAGAAACGATTCAGAGATAATATACTGTCGTTAGGATCTTGTGCCAGCGGTGGTTTCTCAGCCAAATCCTTCATGTGGCTGGTCTCTTCTTACAGAAAAAAAGGTGTGTTGCTTCAGTACTCAAATTATCAGCTCATTGATCTGAATTCTTCTCCTGTCAATGGACATTGGGAATATGCCAGCTTTTTAACAGTTTTATGTTGGTTTGGTTGCTTAATGATTCTATGACTTCTTGAAGCCTTAAATCACAGCTGCCAATTCCAGGATAATATTTCTAAAGGCCGTTAACTCGAAGGCCAAACCAAATCTGGGCAAAAATGAGCTCTTGCAAACAAAGTGATTCGACTGCTGTGTGTTGGTAGTGTATGCATCTGTGTTTGAACGTGGCTCAACACTGAGGCAATGCCTAGCTGGCAGTGCCACTTCATGCTGGTAAATAACTGTGGTCAACCATGGATAAAAATATGATGAAGGATGCTTGCTGTTCTTGAACCAGACTTTAGCTGTGTGGTTCTAGTTACATTAATACTCTAGTTGTACAAAAAAGGACACATTTTCAGAAAATCAGGTTTTTCACCTAAGGCACATTCCACACTTCTGTTATTATTATTTTTTTTTCATTTTTACATTGTTGCTATCTTATTAGGGGGTACTGGGTCAGACTTCAAATGTTACATTAGTGCTTGTATTGCTCAGGGCTATAATATCTATTCAAAATGTGTATTAATTTGATCTATGTTGAAACCCAAATATATTTTTAAAGCATAACACTCATTTTACATAAAGTCTGGAACCGGTAACACTGTTTTTTGCTGAATTTGAAGTAAAATGTAAAACAGATGCAGAAATATCAAACTGAAAATGAATGGAAATTATTCTGTACTACACATGTTAATGAAAATCTAGACTGCTGTACATGTTGCTGAATAGGTTGAAAAATGTTTTTTTTCTGACAGAAATTAATTACTATTAACACACTAAGCTTTTCTGTCATACAAAGTCTAATTTCTGGAAAAAGGGACATTAAAAAAACCTTTTGAAATGCTTTCTGTTGTTTAAGAGATTATGTGATGACACGCAAAGCTTGTCATAATTAGAAAAGAACAGTTCTTGCCACATACTTGTATTGTGTTCAGTTTGTCCTGTGTGCATTGGGGGAAAAAAACTGCATTTGTTTCATCTTTGCTGAACATAAGCCTACTGAGCAAGATACCGCTTGCAACCCAGTATGAAAACTTGCCACTTTTTTTAGGCTGAATAATACCTCTACTCTGCATTGGGAAAGCTTGAAGTAATGTGTCAAAAATAGTGTTTTTTAATGAAATGTAACCTAGCTTAGGTGAAAATTTCAAGAAGGGATACTGCATCAGCTAGACTGATTCTGACAAATTGCTTAAAATCAATGTGAATGATGCAATCAAGTACTTGCAGAACCAATTAGGATAGTTCACTTGGGCATAAGAAGGCTTGAATTTAAGACCCTTGGAACTGAATAAATTAAAATCTAATTTACTATCTTGGAACCTCTCCTTTTGATTGAGTGTACAAATGTCATTAATGTAGTCCTCTGGACGTTACAAGGCAGCAATTACAGCTACCAACATGTAGATTAATAAATAATACAGTAAAAGGTTTAATGACTAACTGCAGTAAATCATTTCTCTCAACAGGAAGCCCATTATTTAAATCCAATATGAACAATGAGAAATATGAAATAAATAAGGCTGCCAGATGTGTTTTGTCTTATTTATTTTTATCCTTCACAATAAAACAATTGGATTACACTGGGAAACTGCTTAACGTTCATAAATATATTCTAGAATATTTATATACCTTCATAAAGATCTCCAGTGTAAATACTGATTGGAAAAAAAGCAATGCCACTTGGGAGAGAAATTTTCTCTTGATTATATTTCAACCCATTTACAGTGATTTTGTCTGGAACTGCCCTCATACTTGATCTTAGTGTGCGGGTCGAGTTGTATTAATGGTGGAATTACTCTGACCTCCACTGTCAGATCACGTCTCGTCAAGCTAGCTATTACATCCTGTCAAGTTGAATATCAGAACATCAATAACTGTCATGCAATGGTGCCAACAAACATTGATGTACAGGATGGTAAATTGTGCAAACTGCCATTTGTCACACAACCCAAAACAAAAGGATCTGGTCAGCCTCTATCTCAAAACAGTGGCAAACAAGTTAAAGAGGTCCAAATTGGCTTGAATTTTTCCAGTTTAAGCTCTGGGTCTTGTTTTTTTTTCCCTCTTTCACTAGATGTTCAGCTTTACACATCAGATGCTGAAGCATGCACATGTCTCTTCCATCCTCAGCTGCCGTGCTGACAGTTGTTTTATCCCTCTTCATTGAGGTACTTCTTCAAACTCATCTATCTGTCATTCCTATGGTCTCTACATGCCTTTTCAGTCAATGCGCAGGCAGTAAATTGGCTGTGTTTTTGCTCATCTTCAGACAGGTGACAAAGACAATGGAAAATATAAAAAAAAAAAAAAAAAAAAAAAGACAGCTGCTGGTGCTTTGTTTATAGAAACACTGAATGCTGCGGTGGCTGCTGCCAGCTTTAACTATGGTGGTATCAGGTGCAATGTTAATGATCCAGAACAACCCCCCACCACATGGCACTTTGATCTCATCAGATTCTACCAAACTTGAAATAACTCTTGATTTATTTCTTTCCCCATGCCACTCTGCAGCATAGGAGCTCTGCCGTGCTTTATTCTCAAGTCAACTACCCCCTGAGTCTCATAGGGATTGTGTTGCTGGCAGCAACCATCTACTGTATGCTCTGGCAGCATGAGACACACTCAGTAAACCAATAGACACACATTGCATAGCAATTTCAGGCTTTACTACAAGCTTAATTAGTCACACCTGAGCTTAATTAGTCATATAGTATAGGCCATAGGCTTCGGTGTAACGTGTAACCTGATATTATTACAGTACTGCCTGTCTGGTTTGAGAGTAGTGTTTGGATTTAAACACTGAAATCAAATATTGTTTTATATAAAACAGTCAAGTATTAATAACCTAATTGGAATTGAGGTAGACAATAACACCAAGACTCGCCTACAACAAACACACAGCAAATTCATCACGATCATTAGAGTTATTATGTTACGTTTTCAGTTTGCTTATGCTGTATACATGCTTAATCGTAATAACAAATCCCTACTGATTCAAACTTGCCACACTAAGTTCTACAAAGTGCTCCAGTCTCTTCAGAAACAGGTTTCTGGCCAACAATCAGATGTCTTTAAAACTAATATTTTCCCACACAAAGTTACAATGCCACATAATCTGCAAGATCGATCTGCATCAATCTCATTAGCTCTATAAGGCCTGATTGTTTTACCAAACTGAGATGTGTGGTGTGTGCACACATATTGAAGCAATTGAATTTGCCTGCAGCAACGCCCTTTGGGCACTGCTTCTGGTCCCCCAGCAGCTCAAGCCCAGACCGCGTCCTATCAGACGAGGTCCCAGCCGTCTATTTCAAAGAAAAAGCCCAGCCAATGTGTCTTAACCTCCTCTTTGATTGCACACTGGCCTACCAGTCTCAAGTAGCGAGGCTAATTGCAATGGGTGTTAGAGACCTCCTATTGTTACATTAAAGACTGTTTACCTTGGGTAACAGTAGTAGGCATGAAAACTTTGGGAGCCAGAGCCCCAAATATGGTGAGAGCCTATTCTCCACATAATTGAAGGGCTGCATAAAAGTGGTGTATACCTCATGAAAAAACAATAAATAAGGCTGGTTTATACTTCTGACTGTGACCCAATTTTTGGTCTCAGTCAGTGGTCTCTGATGGTCGGAATGACATCATCCGAACTGCCGCAAGCTGCGTCTTTTTTTAAAAGTCGTACGGCCCTTTGTGTGTCTGCGACCGCAAAACGCACAGGGTCGGATGATGTTGAAAAAATCCAACATTTGTCGCATGGTAGCAAGCCAGTGAAGTGCGATAGAGCAAGTTTTAGAGGAACCCAATAAACATGAACAACAGAACAGGATTTTAAACTTGCCTCTAAAATAAATGAAATTAAAGCGTAAAAGAACCTTTGCTAAAATGAATATTGGTGCTTACATAGGCTACATGTGCAGCTACCACTTGTATAATAATAATGAATACAATGTTTTTTATTTGTATTATTGTTATTCTTTTTATATATTTGCGTCACTAATAAGTTAACGTTGCTATTTATTTTTTGTATGCACTTACTTTCACCATCAAATCAGTAACGTTGCTCTGATCAGAACAGCTGATCAGTTTTACTTGTTTGCTGCTCATAAAAATATATATGAGCCAGTTTACACAGTCACTTCATTCATGAGACGGGCAATTTTAAAATCCAGTCTCAAAGTGTCTCGGGATTGTGGAGCCCCACTTTGATAAGTCAAAAAGTCTGTGAACAAAGTGTCTGCGAGAGAAGTATAAACCAACCTTTATTCTTCACCTAAATTGGTGTTTTGGCCTGTTTGCTTAATTAAGTTGTACTCTCATATTTATTTTTTGTGATGATTTAACACAAATAAAGAGCTGCTTATTATACTAAGGTGAATTTACAAAATTGAAACTGCAGTGGCTGAAAGTATCACACTTTCTAGACAAATAGGGATATTCACCTTCCAAACCATTAATCAGCAATTCAATTAGACATCTGTAAACACAGTGCTACATAAATGTATTAAGTGTAGATGTATAAACATTATGTTTAAGCAACTCTGAAACTGCATTAAAATGTATTAATTTGGTCAGTTTATATAGCAGTTCCAAAGTTTAGGGAAAGCAAAGAGATTTTCAATTTTAACGTAATTAAAGTAAATGTCTCAATGGCCCTAGGCAAATTATTCCAGGGGCCTGAGGGTAATAATAATTTAAGGAAATAACACCCATGAAGAATGGCCCAGTATCTATAAATGTAGACAATTAAGTGAAGAGAAAGACCTCTGAATTAGAAATGCAAAATACAGAATCACATAAACACCTGTAATAAGCTTGTTTCAGTCTTTGGTAGTAAACAGTGAGATTATTTTTAGTCAAGAGCATAACAAACAAAGCAGCATCACAGATTTAAATAGCAAGTGTCAGTGGTAAAAAAGAAGAGACTTCAGATAAGAAACCAAACCATTATGTGAGGTGAGCCATAAGTTGGCAAACTTTTCTATACCTCTTCAATGTACATGCAAACCCAGACTCATCTTCCTTGATGTTAAGGGCTAAAAATCAAGAGGATTACAATTGTATCTAACCAATTTATCTACAAGGGATTAAGATTGTATCTTAAATGTTTGAGTTGCTGATCTCTCTAAGTAAACTGTGCAATGCTGTTAATGGTGGATTTTTAAAAAAAATTCATTTTCAACAGCCCTCAGAATCCACAATACCAATATTCCTCTTACATTCTACCTGTTACATTCTACCACCACTACAGTAACAAAAATGTGTGTCTGTGTTGCAATGATTATGTTACTTGCAGTTGTAGTTACTAAGGTTTAATAATATGCTTAATAAGCTTCAGTATTTTTTGGCAATGTCTGCTATTGTTTATTTTCATTTGTAACATGTTGTATTTACAGAGCAGCCCTTTCCTTAATTTTGTTGGGAGAATGGCCCAACAAAGTCTGACAGAGGAAATATCAAACCCTGTGTCAATGGACTGTTCCACAGTTTCAGGAAAGCAGGTTGTGTTCATAACTGCCCACTGAAGAAAGCAAGTGGGCTTAAATGTCTGCAAACCAAAATGTGTTAACTCAAAGCACCAAAATTTACCATACCAAACAAATCATATTGTTTGCTGTTTACTTACAAAGCAAGCAGAGACAGAGGTATTTCAGTGATTTGCGGTTTGGCATTTAGGCACACGTGCTACTCAAAACAGCAATTAAAACCTAGAAGAGTAAAAGACAACTCCCATGATGATGGAATTCTAGCCACTCGTCTTGGCACTGGGATCAAGGGTAAAACCTACTCACCGGTCCAGCTTGGTGTGTGTTATTCAGAAATTATACAGGAAACTCCCAAGAAAATACTAAAGACAGAGCTTCTGTTGATTTGTTTTTTAGGTTCATAAGTCTTCACTAGCCCTGAGGCCAAAACTGAAGTTAATGTTTGTGTGTGACTTGGCACACCTTACTTCAATAAAACAGAGATTACCTGTAATACGGTTTCTTCCTAGGATGATGAACTCCACGAAAAGTGAACTCCTGGTCTTTATGTTGCTTGGTCAGGAAGAAACAAACCGATCTCTTACGTAGAGATTATTGATGTAATCCTTTTCTGCGCCAAAGCCCATGTCACTTCCTCCATAAAAGGCCATGTCATAACCAATCATTGTACAAATTTCAAAAATACAAACAAAACCAAGAGGGGAAAGGAGGGTGGGATATAGGTGTGAAACCATATTACAGGTAATCTTTGTCTTCTTACCTCATCTGATGAACTCCACACATACCTGAACCATACCAAAGCATTTAAGACAAGAGGGTGGTTGGTAGAAGTTAGTAGAGGTAGACACAGAATACACAGGAGTAAAAGTAGGCTGAAAACAAGACACATTAAAGGTGTAATGCTAATAAAGGTCTCAGAGGAGGGCATATTATGTTTTGATGGAACCATCCTTAAGATGGTTTCCTTCCAAGTCTACAACAGAACTTGATGCAGGATGGGATCCAGTTTAAATGTGTCTGTTCAGAGACAGTTTTGCCCTGGTTTTGAGATCACAGTCACTAGAAATGCAGTAGACATTTTTCTTACATGTAGCTAGGATCAGAACTGTGGTAACCTAAACTGTTGAATACAGGCTAAGACTCCCCTGAGGGGCGATGTGTTTCCTTGGGGTTTTTTAGGTGGTAGCCCCACCAAACACTAGCCACTCTAGGGTGGGTACCTACACAGTGACGTTCTCAGCCAGGCAGCATGTTGGAGATTGCAGCAATGTGAACATTGATGGAAGGTAGGTAGAACCCTGAGGTATGATAATAAAAGTAGATAGAAAGACTCGCACCCGAGCATAATTTCTTGTCATTCATCAGTATGGGTCTGAAACCTGAAGGTCCCCCTTTTTTTTGACCAAGTAAGGTTTGTACTTGTTCCAATAGCCCTAGCTCTTCAGTAGTTGCCCTTCAGTCTTCAGGCAGCTAAAATCAACCGCAAAGGATTGTGGAAAACATTGTCCTGTTCTGGGCAGCAGATCAGTACTCCACAGTAGGTGCTTCTGCTATTTCCAGGATCTCAGAAATCCAAAACCTTGAGGCCCAGTGAGGAGCTAAGAACAAGACTGGCTCCCTCTCAATTTACGTTTCCAAATATTTTTGGCCTATGGTCAGGGACGAGTATGGCATGACTGCTCCCCGCTGAAAAAGGAGCAATTAAAGTAGTAGCTTATAAACTAGTAGTTAACTATGCCCTGTAGCTCATCTGGCAGATCTGTTACTCATGGGGTACCCTGTGTGCCGAGTATATCCAGAATGCTATTGCTAAGTCCACCAAGTAGGTTGTCTGGATTGTGATGTTCTTCGTTTTATTGATTGAAGTATGCCCTTGTTTTAACTCAAAGGGTTTTCAGCATACAGGAGATTGCTGAAAGTCGGGATGATTTTAGTGAAGGTGTTAGTTGTCACCGTTAAGTTCCTGTTGTAGCTCCCAAAGAAGGCTTGATGCTGAGGAAAACTGGGAAGGTAGTTAAAAAGAAAAAAAGGAGACACCCCTATGAGTGTCACCTGTAGTTTTGCTTCTCTTACCAAGGAGATTACTGCTGCCAGTGCCCAGAAACAGCTGAAATAACTGTGCTGTTGGCCTGGCCCCTATGTAGAAGAGGTTTGACAGCTGATGGTTTGTTACTATCCTCTCCTAGGTGAAATACACTCGAAGATACACTCTTCCTGCAAGTGTATAGAACTGGATTCCCAGAAATGCCAAGAGTGTGCTGTAGAGTGAGGTGATATTTCCCTGTAGACCAATAAGCCTCTCTCCTGGAAAGAAAAAGCGAGTGTTCTTACTGTGCTCCAGGGTTTACCGTCCTTTTATTTATTTTTATGAGAGAGAAAGAGAACTTGCCCTCAAAAGACATCTAATGATGTATGTCTATGCCTTGTGAATGTTACTTCATCTAGACTTGGTGAATACTTCAGCTGCAGAGATCCCCAAGAAGAAAGAAAAAAACCATCAAGCTGATATTGGCAGGTCCCAATGGAGAACAGAGGTATTACTGCAGTCCTTATGTATGTGGAGATGGAAGTGGCTTTACTACAACAGGATAACTGAAATTGACCTCGTCTGAAAGAATGAGAGCATGGATTGAATCTTTTGTAAAAACTCTCCATTGTAACCAGTTTTCAGCGTGTGGACATATCCGTCGCTGGTGTTAAACTCTTCTCAATGTTGTTGGCTATTTATTCTGTGGGGTAGCTGGGTCAGTTTAAGTTCCAGAACCGTATGGAGTGAATGTTCAAGATTTTAAATAAACTAAGGTTTTAACATCGTCCGACCACACTTTCCATCCTTTCAGCACCTTCCTATTAATTACCAAACCAAAACAAATAACATATCGCACTCACACACAGTATTATCTACGATCAAACAGGAAGCACAGTTATCAAAAAGTCCACGTACTAAACATACTTTTCTGCATTTGTATTATAAACTTTGCAACGGTGTCATACCCGCCTACCTTTTCTTCTTTCCTTTGTGTTCGTTGCTGTAACTTATTGCACTGCAAGTCTTAAAAGACACTCAGTTGGCTATTGCTAGGTAGCTCTTTGTTTCTCTTAACTAATAAGATTTCCTTGATGTCCAAACTAATATACGCAAAGCAGGTGATTGATACCTCTGCGGCAGTACAGCATTTATATCCAGAAAAAAATATATATATTTTGAGGGTCCAAAAGCAAGATGAGTGCTGTGCGTGAGATTTTATGAAGAGCGTTTGCATGCAGCTTAGAGGGAACATTACGACATTTTTGTATTCAGCAATAATAAAAGTCCATGTGGCTTTGTCCAATGCAACTCTTGCAAAATATTACTGAAATATGACAGCAAAAGGACGGGAAATTCATTTCTGAAGCGGCACACTGAAAAGTGATGTATTCGTCCTGTAGCTGTTTTAAAAGCCATAGTTGTGGTGTAATATTTGTTGTTGAAAGTTAATTTAGCGGTTTGATATGATGAGTATGCAAATTTGCAAGAGCATCTTCTGTGTGGGTATTTATGGTAACACAGTTTTGAAGAAGCCTATTGTCTTCTTTTAAATCATACAGTGTTGGATTACTAGGAAAGGAAGTAAATGAGATATGATTAATTAAATGATTTTTTCTTTATTAATTTACATTTTAACTGGAAACCAGGAATACTCTACACTGAAGGTACTTAGTTGCAATATTATTATTATTATTATTATTATTATTATTATTATTATTATTAGTTTATTTAGCAGACGCCTTTATCCAAGGTGACTTACAGAGACTAGGGTGTGTGAACTATGCATCAGCTGCAGAGTCACTTACAACTACATCTCACCCAAAAGACTGAGCACAAGGAGGTTAAGTGACTTGCTCAGGGTCACACAATGAGTCAGTGGCTGAGGTGGGATTTGAACCGGAGACCTCTTGGTTACAAGCCCGTTTCTTTAACCACAGGACCACAAATATTTCAAAGGTCTCGGGCTTGGGTCGGGTTCGGATTTTGTTTGGTCGGGTCTGGTTTTAAATTTAGGCCCGAGCAGACCTCTATTCCTCCGTACCCAAGCAAATGCAAGAAAAAATTGTACAATAATTGGTTATAATGTGGGCTTTTACGGAGGAAGTGACAGGCTTTCGCACCGAAAAGGATTACATCAATGATCTCTGGGTAAGAGATCAGTTTGTTTCCTCCTGACCAAGCAACATGGAAACCAGGAGTTCACTCTGTGTGGAGTTCAACAGACGAGGTAAGAAACAATACTTCTTTGATTCAGTTTTTGAAGGAGCTCTCAAAACCACAAAAGTGCCTTTGGCTCACAAAGTAGTGCTAACTTGCTATAAGCTATGAGCCAAGCTTACCCGATAGTAAATGGTTCACACACACTAATACACTAGTGCCCCTTAGTGTCAGCTTCCTGTCTGCATCCCAGCAAAGTACCTGAAGGTAACCATGTCATTGTCCCTAACTGTACATCACTTATATTGCAGCAGGACATACAGTTTCCTAACTGAGATTATTATATTACTGCATCAATTCTAAACACATATGAAGCACAGTTAACACACAACGTGATATATAACAATTCAACTTTTGCTGAATTAAGGAAAGTTTTTGTAGGATGTTTGAGTGGATTTTCAGTGTTTTGTATTTAGAAATATAAATGTGATTCATATTTTGTAATTAGTGTGTAATATGAATACATATTCAATAATTAAAACAGAAGTCTATAAACATAAGCAGTGCGGTTTATAGTCCCAAATAATACAAGTTGAGTCTGAAAGTTAATTCAGTCTAGATTTTCCATCCCTAAATAGAACGATCGCATTCAAACTAATTTCAACAGTAGACCCATATGTTCCAAAGTACGATCACAAAGAAAACCAAATAACTTAACTAATGGCAAACAACAAACCAAGCGTGTAAAGCTGGCATGGTTCTGTACTATATATGCTCCATTTTCCAGATGTTTTTACCAGCAAAAATAGAAATTAAAAATTAACATTGTCTTTGATCATTCAGTATGACAAGGAATTTCAAAAGCAAAACGTTACATTCCATGCTGATTTTTTGCTCTCCTCCTGTATACGTTTAAACAAAAAGGCATGTTATATTCACACAAGTGCTAATTTGCATGTAGACACAGAAATGGACTCAATAATCCATCAGTAAGCTTTTTCCATTCGCTTCATGCATATTTATGGAGTACTGCACCATTATGTTGAGCTAGCCAAAACAGCACATGATCTTTTGTTCATGATAATAGTTACTAGGGAGGAAAATTACACAGGCTCTTCACACCAACGCAAGCTTTTAGTTGGGCTAACATGTACTGAGGGGAAATGGCTCCAGTGTGACTTCATGCTTTGCCCACTGCTAGGAGGGTGCTCTATAAAGTCTGTGTCACTACTATGTGGCCTAAAGTGGCCAACACTAGAATGGATTTTAAAAATAAACATATAGTATAGCGCTGTGCTCTGTCGATACTAAATTTCTGCATGTCATGTAATGAGGTTAGGACTTTTACAATACTCGCTTGATCACCTGGCCAAGCAAGTGATGATTGTGGTTCCAACAATGTCAGATATAAGTCTGGGTTTTGAAATAAAACACATCATTAACCCTTTGCGGTCCATTTATTAATTCTGCGTCAGGCTCGCCAGGTCTAATTAATTTTCACACGCGCAGTTAATTTTAGACGCGCTGTTTAAAAGTATTTTTTTTCACAGTCAAACGGGTTTAAATGGCCCTGCATATCAACAAAGCACTCACTAGGGCTCTCCAGCCCGCCCACCCTTTCGTTTGCTATCGCTTTCACATATGCTACCAAATAAAAAATAATAATAATAATAGTCGTACATACCGATCAATCGTCTCCTGATGACTCGCTTTATCACCAAACTCCTCAATAATGCAATCCAAGTCATTATTTTATTGCTATAACATCTCAAAAAGCTCTGCAAATGTCCGTGATAGTCTCTGTGCGCTAATACTATACTCCCAGCTTGTTTCCATCGACCGCCCCATCTGATGCCAATGGGGTACTATGACTATTCATGAGATCGCCTTTTTTTTTTTTTTTCGACTTGTCTCGCTGCTGTCGCTGCCATTCGGCAATTGAATGGTTTTCGGCTTTTCCGGAGAAAAACGACTAGAAACCCGTTTTTGCGTTGCTAGAATGATGTCGGACCCAGTCCGACAAAGGACCTATGAGGAATAATTGCAATGTCGGACCCAGTCCGACAATGGACCGGAAAGGGTTAAAAACATGGATTCATTCCAGAATATATTTGAAAGCAACATATGGACAGCTATTTTAAACCCTTAAAATGGCTTACTACTGAGAATCCCTTCACTACTCATGCTTCCTCATGTGTTCATGGTTCAAACCCCCCAAAAAATGGTCACATTGAAGGGTGATGGCCTCCAATTATGTTTATCTTTGTTGCCTCTGACATTTTATTTCCCACTTATTAACCAATCGGTTGCTTCCCCTAATGACTAAGAAGACAGTCATTGCGGTCCCTGTCACTAGCGGTATTCAATCTCATGGTCCAGGCAGGCAATAACATGGCTCTGAGAAAGTCATGACTATTTTCTTCCAGATTAAATAGGAGGTCATGGGCTTGAAAGCTCTTTTCACAGACCTGGGTAACCACCACTCGCAAACTACTGATCTCAGCACGCACTGGAATATGTAATGTTCTTGTAGACTAGCTGTCACCATGTCTGCAAACCGTGGTTATTACCCAAGACAACATGTCTGTGTAACGTTCAGCCTAAAGCGCCTCTTCAAATACTTAAAGGTTCACAGGCGCTGATATTAAGATCCCAACATTGTATAAGCCACAAGTTAGTCTGGCAAAGTATTTAAGCAGGTTTTCCTCTACACATAACTAAAGGCCCACATATTCGTAGAGGCTTGCTGAAAGCTCAAACCTGTATGCTATGCTATGGCTTTCAACAATCCAAATATAATCCACACTGTTAGACTGCTACAACTCCAGAGGCAACAACACTGGCGATAATGCCAAACAGCTTGCAAGTTAAATAGAACACAGATTTCTCCCAATCACCCTTCAAAAGGCCTACTTTTGAACATTGTGCCAAACAGTTATATTATTACATTGTTCTGGAACGTGTTGTCATTTAATATTTCAATGTTTATTTGAAATCATTAAATAGTTAGATAATATAGTCAACTCTGTCTAATACTTATCTAAAGCATGCATTTAGAACTACCTATATGACTAAAATATTAAGCAACTGTGACATACGTGAGCTTTTTCTTTTCATTCACAAGTTAAAAATACCCCACAGTAAGCAAAGTCATAGGATTTGTACAGTACAATTATGGTACCCAAGGGCCTTACACTAACAAGAGAATACTATACGGTTCATGAGACAAGTCAATACAGTATTTGTTGTTGTGTGCCATTCCCTATATATTTATTGCTGGTTTTCTTTTTTGCCTTAATAGGTTTTCTTTCTTTCTTTTTTTTTTTTTGGCTAGGGAAATATTAGGGTCTGTCGTAAGCTTTGCTGTAAAACTAGACCAAAACATGTACTCTAGAAGTCAAAGAAAACTCAGCATGGAAGTGCTCAGGCAAGAAGTGGCAGACCAAGCACACATTCTAGCAGAGTGCTTTGTCTCATCCTGCCAAATTATTACATTTTTCCACAGGAGTCAACTTTCCATAAATATTTTCTGGTGAGTAGAAAAGTTAAGAGTTAACATTTGGAAAGCATCAAGCAATTACTGTCATTTATGTCATTATCTGGACTCCAGCTAACGTTGAGCAAGTCAAATTTATTTTCCTTGTCAGACAGCCAGCTATCCCTTGGATTCAATGGAAGGGATGCACAACACGTGCAATCTGTCAAATACATAGTTTGGGCCAGCAAACCGCCCAAATCCTGGATTATTAAAACACTTTCTCCAATTAAAATTCTTTGCCTTGAACCTTTTGCTTGCACTCTGAGTTCACAGCTGCGTAGGAGTTGTGACATATTAAGATCACATGGATGGTTACCACAGAATCTGCTTCTAGGAGTTAAGAGGCAGGTTTTATTATCTCCTCTCCACTCGAGAAATGAAAAACAGAGTTTAGGGGAAGCGTGTGAGTGATTGTCCCTTCCAAATACTGAGTGTAAAGTAAGAAAGTACTGTTAAAAGTAATGCACTGTATAGACATTGATGTAAAGCTATTGAAAGTAAGTCACAGTAAAATAATTGTCTAAGAAAACATACACCTTGAATCTTTTCTTCTTCTACAATTTAGTTCAACATTTGCAGTTGGAAAACTGAAAAAAGGAGGGTTTGGCATGGTGCCGGAATGGAAACAAATCTAATATTGCATCAGTATTCAAAGGAGACCTATAGAAATATGATACTTGTTGTTTAAAGAATCAGCAAGTATAACATGCTGAGGGAAATAATGCTGAACCTTTAGTGTTTAGTCATGGATACTTTCATTTCAAGTCACAATAACATTCACATTTATTTTTCTTAACATCTGAATTCTATCAATCTTAGCGATCAGTCTTTTGCAAAAAGGTCTGCATCGACAAACAAGGTTAGACAAACTGGACTTGCAGTACAGCCTCTCTGCAACATGTGCGGCAGTTTTACTTGGGCACATCTTTTCGTAATCAGCATGCATCGAGATTAAAATTGCTACCACATGCCAGCTAAACTTTAACAGATGTTCGAAGCAGAAGATCAAAAGGCATGTCATCATATCTCCTCAGATCTGTTACCAGCTATGTAGAGGAGAAATGCTGAAATACAATGCTTTCAGTCTTGCCACTTGTTGACTCCTTTAGTTTGTATGCAGCAGTGCAGCAATATTTTTCAACACAGAACCAAATTATGCATTGAACAATGTTGGCCCTACCTGAAGAACTGCTAGCTAATACCAAGGGATGGTTACAACAATATCCCAGAATGCCCTGCAAGAAATTCCAGATGTATCCTGGTGAAAGCCTAAAATGTTCAAGTACTTGCTTTGTTATTCCAACTTAACTTATACCATAGAAGGACTTGATGGCAGATATTCTTCTAACTAATGCAGTAGGTAATGAACTTCAATCACAGTCCATTTTGTTATGACTTATTGGACAAAAGCACAGATTCATAATGTCTTTTAACAAGTGATTTAAATACATTTTCATCAAAAGGTGTGTATAATGTGATCACCCTGTTTACTATATGCAGTATTAGTAGTGTATTACCTTAGAAAGCATTAGAACCACTTTAAAACCAACTTTCTCTCTGATAAATACACCATGTGGACCTCATTCAAAGTCCAGTATACTGGATGCAATGCCGTCTCTGACTGAAATCTGCTATTATGTGTTATCCAATAATCCTAACTGATAGTCCATCACTGTTGTTTTTTGTTTAAATAAATTAATGCTTAAATTCAAGGCTTCTGGCTTTCAGTGAACAACCAGGATGACATATGGTAGGCCACTGGTGTAGAGCCCTATTGTATTTTAATGCCAGAGTAACTCTGTCTGCTCAGAGCTGTATGTGGTGAACAGGTGTCCAACTACAATGGGTTAAAGAAAGTTGGGACCTTTAGAGAAATCCTGAAACACACAAAGCTTACAGTGTTCAAAGCTCTAAATTACTGTTGCATACATTCTTGAAAATCAAATCCCTTTTGGAAAAAAAGGCAGCAAAGAGAGCAAGTCAAATTATTTAAACTTTGGCAGGATGCTGATGCAGATGTGTAGCAGTTGTGCAGCAATCAGGGATATTGCTGAAGTGAACTGTTAAAGCCTTTTGGGATTTTTGCTGGTCTAAGATGACATAGACCTTTCGTTCATTACTGTTTCAGCAGGAACATAATATCATTTTATGGGCTACAAAACGAGTTTTTTTTATAGCTCCAATTTACATCCTGTTTCAAAAGCAATACAATTGGAAATGACAATCTGATCAAATCCCTGTTAATTCTAGAAGAAATAAGTCAAAACACCACAAATTGGTGTCCTTGAGCTCTATTGGATAACTTGCAGAAAGCCTCAAGGTGCAGTAATATAATTTCCACATTTAAGTGTGCAGGCTTTAACCATGTGTATATTTATAAACCACCTTGCTTTCAGAGACATTAAATAAAAAGTTCACAAAAATGTTTTGTCTATGGATCCCAGCTTCTTTTTAAGCTTGCCTGCATTATTTCTAACAATTTTTTTTTTTCTTTCTAAGCTGGAACACGTGTTCAGGTTTCAAAGGGGGAAAATGTTTTTTAGTGTAAACTGGAATAGGTTAGGTTTATGAGTTACTGTAGCTTTAATATACAATTGTACCGGTATACGTTGCCAAAAGATTACGCCAACTTCAAAACGCTGCCCCCCTGTAAATAAGAAAGCAAACAGTATTTTGGCAGCGTAAAAGGACTGCTGATAACATTTTCTACTGTTACAGTATCTCAATGTTTACTTCAACTGCATCCATAACACACTGTATTCCCAGGGCTGATGTATCTAAATAAATACACTAATCAATTTTTGTGTGCAAACGTTGCTTGAGATACCGTGAGTACAAGCCGAGCAGCAATTTCTCAAAACAGAAAGACTGCAGAGCAGATGCAGAGCTAGGAGATAGATAAGGCCTCGTGCCTACCTTGTCTGAATTACTGAGATAAAGACTATTTCCATGTACTGAAATGTCACTGATAAGACCTGCTTAACTACAGCTGAAATCAGACAGTACACATTCTCTTAAATGTAGGAGACTGGAGACATATTTATGAGATAGACAGCTGCAAAAACTTCCTTCGCCAAGGAACATGAAGTATTTTATTTACATTTCTTATGTTTCATAACAAAGGCTGTTGAATGCCTCTATTGCACTTGCATCGAGAGCCAACACCATTGCTTTAGCGGCAGTGAATTCAAACACATGCAAGAGTCCTGTTGGATTGAAAACTACGTTGAGAGCATTGTTCCTCAGTATTGTGATTGCTGCATATTGCATGTTTTATTTACGGGTGGCTACAGTGCAGTTTATGCTTGCAATTAAGAGGTTTCTGTCATATGTAAGTAGTGTTGTACAGCAAAATAAAATATAAAAAACTTTCAAAAAATAGAGCAATTTATTTTTTCAACAATTATTGAACCCAGTAACATTTTTATACAGCAAAAAACTTTGCAAATAAATTATTTCTTCAACGATTCTTTGAATACATCTGTGAATGACTTTAGCTGTTAGCTTCTTTGTTTTGCAACCTTTTGCATTTCCATGAGCTCCTGTCGCTGCCTGTTCTGTTCCTCTGCAAAGTCTTACAATTGAAGTACTACTGTTTGTTTGTTTTTTCTCTCCAATATGATTTAAGTCTTATAGTACATATATCATTTTGTTTATAATGTGCTCTTGGTTCGATAGTAATTTAACACTGCAAAAGTACCTAATTTAAGTTCTCTTTTTCTAACATCCCCTTCCTGCCACGAAATAAAAAAGGTTTTAAAGTTTTTGGTGTAGCCCATACTGCTGTGCTTTTTCAGCCGAGATACACTGTGAAACCTAATCTTGCAGAAATAGCAAAACTCAAACAAAAAAAACAAAAAAACAGCGTTACATACAGTTCACCTTTAACACATCACTATTTGTCCATTATTTTTCTTTTTAAATGCAGTTAAGAAAATATTCCTTAATGTAAGGCCGACCGAACAAACAAGCTGAGCATTTCAAATGTTGCATGCGATGCTGCAGATTCACTTTGTTTAAAAGGAAAAAGAATTAAATAATTATTACACTGTTAATTTAAATAAAACTTTCTTTATGAAAAAGAATGCATACAGATATGTTGGTCAAAAAGTCCAATATGTGGGAAAATTACACCACAGCCGCCACACTGGTATTGCACCTCTGCCATTTTGAAATGCCCACGAGTCAGCTCCTCAGAATGTTAGCTAACATTACGAAGTGCTCTCGGCGTGCAGGTCGTTCAATAGAAAGCTCCACGTAGCGCTCTGGAGTGCTCTGCCTATTGAACGCACCCGTTATCTGCAGCACACAACCCATTGAAATAAAATTTGAAATACTTTACATATTGTATTTCTTGTAAGGTTTTTAGATAACATACTGTCTTCCACCTAGCAGAGTTTCTTATACCATGTTTCCATGAACCACATAACTCGGGGACGTGCTCGAGTTGCACCCCCCCGCCACCTCCACCTCCACCTCCACCTCCACCACCTCCACCTCCGTTTCCATGTTTTTCAATTACTCGAGTTGGCTCACAATTCAGACGGGAGCCCAAATTCTCTGGTCGATGTCACTCCTCGGGCTGGCCTGAATTCGGGCTGGGAGGAAATTACATCACTAAATGCCAATCAAAAATGTTGTAGGGGGTGGAAACATATCGTATAATGACATTTTGGTTGGTATTAAATTGCTACCTTGGGGGATTTTTTAATGGTTTTTGAATTGCCGTTTTTCACTTAGCAAGGTCACAAAGAAAAAAAAAAATCAATGCAGTTTTACATTTATACTTTTAATACCAAAAAGATTCAAATAAATGTTAACTTAATGAAATCTGTCTGCTAAGAGTATCTCATTTATACTAACTCGTTATACTGGCATCTACAACGTCACTGCACCAACTTGGAGAACAACAAAAAAGGCCTTCTAATCAGTTAGACTAGCAAGCACTGCTAAAATCAGCTCAGTTTTTTACACGGCAGAACTCATTTATTTTAATGTTTTGTTTTGTTTATAGACTTTGTGATACCTGCACTGTGGGTGTCTAGCAAAGATCTTCTCGATACACAAGATGGTCAACTCCGCTGATTTAACTTCCGTCCAAGCCGAAGAGGTGCATCCTGGGAATCCAAAGAGTTATGGTGGCGAGTTTTCTCCTGTATCTATAATGTAAAGTCTGCCTCATTACTAGGGACCTACCTAAATCCCGATTTCGCGGAAATCGTGAAATTGAGGGATCACTGCGAAATTCACCTCTTAGGGGCCAATGCATACAAACAAGTACGGAGAGGGGAAAAAAAGAAACCTCGTTTAAATTAAC
This sequence comes from Acipenser oxyrinchus oxyrinchus, assembly GCA_030684275.1. Taxonomy (NCBI): domain Eukaryota; kingdom Metazoa; phylum Chordata; class Actinopteri; order Acipenseriformes; family Acipenseridae; genus Acipenser; species Acipenser oxyrinchus. Next base: position 13,855,992 of record CM060253.1, read on the forward strand.
TACTGCACAATGCAAGCGACGCAACGGCAAGCTACGTATCTGCATTCTGTAGATAGCCCTTTTTGATTCCTTCGCCGTCCTGTGTGCATTGCACTTAAGTAAAAAATAAACGAACAAAAAACGTCCACAAGTAACATTTAGGTTACAAAATACATTCTTCAAAGCAGTTAACATTCTTGTTTACTATTCAAATGACAAAGTTTTAATCAGCCTATCAGTGCGTCTTTACTGCTTTTATGTGATCTGTAGTACTGTGCAGGAGAGGGTGGGACAATGTTGGTGCTGCATTGTTTTGATTTAGGTTGCTAAAATCTAGTTTTCAGCATTGGAGGTAAAATAGTAGAAATGGATTACACAAAAAGTAAAGTATATTTCTGCTGATGATCGTTTCAAGATATTTCCCAAAGAAACTGTACATGCAGACTGAGGTAATTGTTTTCCATATCTTAATGTGTATTTGGAGAAAATACGATTGATCGCTATTTAGCTTCAGAAACACACATTAAACAAAAGGCTACCACAGAGGCTGCTGAACAGAACGTAAAATAAACAGCTTTCAGAAACCAAACTGGAAAGTCAGCTCAGACAAAAAGTATTCCTGTCTGCAAGTTAAATCAGTACTAAAACGATCCAGCACAGCCACCTCGCTTCAACCTGATGCTTACAGTTGGAATTTTAAACCCGAATAGCCACGTCTTCTTTGTTTTGACTCGGTACTAATAAAATAAATTATTGGATAGGACAAATAACATGACAACGAACGTACTGCATATATTGATTTTAATAAAGTATGCCAAATGCCCTTGTGTAACCGAGTTTTTGGGCTGTTTCTAATCGATTTCCACATCTGTATAACTGTAAAGCTTTGCCTTAACTTCCAACCAATTCAGTGGTTGCAGACATGCAGTCTCAATGTATGGGCAAGTCAACTGCAGGGGGATGCTGCATACTCGCCTTTAACAAACGACAGCACTCTGTTTTAGTAAGGAAGCAAGTACCACTATTTTTAGGCTTTATAGTGTTCTGAAATACTGTCTACTTAGGTTTATTTAATTTTTAAACAGGTCCGCGAAATCCTGATTTTATTCCGCAACATACCCGTGAAAAATACGTAAATTTACTGCGATTTAAGTAGACCCCTACTCATTACCTATTCCAAGCTATATCTTTTGCTAACGATTGTATTTTTTAGCAAGATTCATCTGGATTTATTCAGAGACACCCCTCCTTAACACACATGCGTTATTTCTACGATGGATGTTTTCAATTTGCCTGACAAGAGCTCTTTATCGCCAAGAGTGCTGTTTGCAATTGCCAGCTCATGAATATTATTGAGCAGGCAATGCTTTTTTTTTTTCTCATAGGTGCTCACCTCATTTGCAGACTCAGTGCAATACAAGGCATGAACCACATATTGCAAAACAATCTTGAAAAGATTTCAGTGGCCTGAGGTTTTATATACATTTGTGCAGACAAGTCACAGCAAAAAAACACAATTTGTGTTTTACAGCTTTCTCCGTTGTCTGCTTGCATCCTCTTTTACTAATTATTTTGTACTTCCACTTAATCTAAAAGGAAGATCTAACTTTGAAACCAACCCTAAATTCTGCTGCATACTTTATTCAATATACCCCTGTGGTACATCGACACACCTGTCCTGGGGACAATATGCCTGCAAACTCCCTATGGCCTTTTAATAAGAGGCAGCATTGAGGAGCTTTTTTGTAATAAGAGAGCTACAGGTATGTCTGAACCATTATACACATGTAAGTTTCTGAAGAAAAAACAAAAATCATGAAAGGAACATTCTTTTGTACATCCACACTTCAGCGCATGGCTCAGGGGCTGCTAAAGTACTGCCCAATCCCAAAAAGTTTTGTCAGTGATGCATAATTGTAATATCCCCAAAAGAGAGGTCATGAAGGTCATTTACAAAATAACACTCACTTAGTTGAGGCAGTTAACATAATATACTGAGGTATATTAGGTGAACAAATGCCTCTAAAATACCTGAAACTGTATAAGAAAAAAACAACTGTGCCATTTAAAAACAAACCGCTGAAAACCAAATTGAAGTCTACAGTTTAATCTCAACACGTGATTTTTTTCATTTAGCTAACTCTGGGAATTAAATATCTCGGTGTAACCCAGTGAAAATAAACATTACATTCTTACTGCCTTTAGTTGCAATGAGTAGCCATTTACTTTGGCCCATACAAATAATTTCTCACATAGTGAACAGTTAAAATGACTTCATTTTTTATTTTACTTGGATAAAAAGTCAGTCAAGGCAAAAGGTCAGGGCTTCAGGAAGTAATTGGAATTCTCTCCTGTAGCATATCATAATTACACTTTCTTGAATGTCTTGCTGTATCACTGTGTGTGAAATATAGTATAATAAAAAAAAGAGAGTTGTGGACTCAGATTACTGGTTCCTTTGAATAATTCAGCTCTTGCTGGAAATAGATTATTCCATTTTTCACGACTGCATTATGAAATAAAATTCCTTTTGTTTTCAATTCTTGAGGTTGGTGAAAAATAAAAGGGCAGCTTTGTCTTGTTCTATAGGGGAAAAGGATCAGTAACAAAACAAACTTTACCTAAAAGATTAATGCGGATGACAACATTGAATCAGGTTAATTTGCTACAGGGCTGTTCTTAGAATGGGCTCCTTGTAGTCTTCACTGCTTCACAATACCCACTGATATCTTGGATATTCTTGGAACGTCGTTAGTAGGGCCCCATGAATAAAATGCTGTAAACGCCCTGGACTGTAAAGCTTTTGATGTTGAAATAACCCAGTTAAACTAGTTTGTAACTTATTTAGTGTCTTTGTTACTACAGGAAACCTATTTGCTCACATAATCAGTGACAACCAATGCAAATCAGTCATACACAAGTCCCAACTAGTCCTGCTAAAAGCCCTCTAATGTTGCATTCATTGAACCACCAGCTTTTACTTAGGTGGTGGGTCATGTGGTTTAATATCTGAGTACCACATTAAACAATTTCACAGACTATTAAAAATAAAAGGGTTTCACCTACCCAGTTTACAAAAAACAAGGCTCTGCCTTTAATCTATGTACAAGTGTACATTAATTATTTAAATCCTTTATAAAATTATTCCTCAGAGGTTAAAGGTTTGTTTAATGAATAAGCAGTACATACATTTCCAGTATAATAAACTATAGATGAGGCACATTAAGTTTGGCGGATTCCTTAAAAAACCATTGGATAAAGCTCTTTAAGACTTAATTTCCTATTTTCTATGTTTTTATTGGAAGATAAGAACTACCCAAAAAACAATGGTGTGGGCCAAACGGTTTGCTCTTAAGCTGAAACCTCAGAAAGGTCACTTTATGCAAGTAGTGTTCTGCTCTTTTTTTTTTTTTTTAGAAGCTGCTGATACCATTTTATAACAGCCCCTTCAATAATTACACATGCTAGTTACCATTAGTCCAAACTTAAACAAACACTATGCTTTGGCTAGAGCATGCAGACATGGGACAAAAAAGAAGCGACATATGCCTTTTAAATGCAATGCTAATGCTACAAATGTACTCTGCAAGTATGGATACATGGGTTTCATATTCTATATATATATATATATATATATATATATATATATTCTAGTTTCATCTTCTTGGGGTAATTGTAGTCCAAAACACTGGTCCAAAGCTTTGACAACAATAAAGAATTGTGCCGTATGGACCATGCATTAGGTTACACACAAGTGAAAGGTGTATGTGTAGGCAATAAAAAAGTTAATGTTATGTATGATGACATTAATATTAGAAACTTGCGTGATATAGTCAATTGAATAAACAAAACCAAAAGAGCTTGCCAAAGAACTCTAAAACTAAGTTAAAAAATGTCACAATTATTATTGTACAGACATAAGCATTAATGTGCAATGTTTCATGAAGCTGCTCAATGGCCCATTTGTTATTTCTAACATACTTCTCTAGCTTAGGAAAAAAAAATGTAAATTTTCCCTCAGACTGCCTTCCCGTTCTGTCACAAGTATTATTTCATGAAACTTGATTCTAAATGTTTTGTTTCAATTTCCTTTCACCACAAATTCTCCGCTCCATAGGCCTTTCTCAACAATCCAGCCTTTCTATTCCAATGGCAGAAACCCAATGCTGCTGTCTTTAATCAAGTCATTTTCAACATGAACCTCATAACTGAAGATCCAGCGCTGGTAGCAACAAGGTTACAACAGTCACGTGGATATCTGGGCAACAGCTGAATCCTTTTGTAAACCAAGGAGTGGAATAACAGGGTGTGTGGCAAGAATGAAGCTGGGCTACTTCAACTTACTGTAGCAACACAGCCTCATTGGCTCCATAAAATACCTTTTAATTTAGCCAGAAATTTAGTAGCTGACAAATTGACACCAGGACTTAAAATATGCATGTTGGTGATGATGCATATAAAGAAAGTGGTTAATTACCTTTAAATTAATCCAATTTGTTTTACAAGCACAGGAGAATAACCACTTGCAGTGTACCTCAGAGTCAGATTTCATAAAGAAATGTAAGCCGCACTCATTCGTACTGTAATGGCTAATAGGCCAAGAGGCCAAGAGTACAATACATCATAACAGCCTCCCTGGGGTAAACAGTGCATTCACCAACTATAAATAAGAAAATGTTTAATAAAAATGTCTGGTCTTTTACCTGCAAATCTGACAAGCCAATTGCATCTCACTCTCTAATGAATGGCAAAGTGCAGCTTTATATTTTTAAACAAATATAGCCAAGTTCTCCTATCCTATGTCATGGGACAGACATTTACCACTTGAACAGAATGGGGTGCCAAACTGATTGTTATCTAAATTATTCTCGTAAACCAGTTTCAACAATAGAAAATGAACGTATTGTACAAGTTCACGCAGCAGTATCCACTATGTTTTACGTAATTCCTTGTCCAGTCTATTTGATTGTTGATTACTAAGGTAAGAAAGAAAAAAAGTACCGGTAGTATTTACTGTACAGGGCAAGATAATCTTTAAAAAAAAAAAAAAAAAATCTTCCAGTGAGTTGGGGATTAAGTAAACTATGTTATATATATATATATATATATATATATATATATATATATATATATATATATATATATATATATATATATATATATATATATATATATATATACATATATACACACACATATATATATATATATATATATATATATATATATATATATATATATATATATATATATATATGACACACACACACACACACACACACACCAGTATATTCAGGGCTCTTAAAACAGCAATTTCAGCAGGATTTCAGGAATCATATTGCATCTCAAACATGTTTTTGGACTTCTGGCAATTGACAACACAGAAATTATATTTGAGCTAAATTAGTCATGTGGGAGGAAAAAATTAAGATTCACATAAAATGCAAATCGTCATTAATAGATTATTTTTTATTTTCATTGTAAACCAATTGAAACTGCGTGGAGTTTTCCCATCACACCCAGGGACTCGCCCTGAAGCTCCTGGAACCCCTAATTACAGCACTATGCTAGCGGGTGAGGTTTCTACTGATGTATAAGCATAATCTGCACAGTGACGCACAATCTGTCTCAACATCTTAGTATACAGGCCAAACTAATTAAACTTCTGCATTAACATTTCAGCATAGTTGCTTTAGTATGTGTTTATATCATTTTGTGGACTACAGTAATTAGACATTCTCTTAAAATAATTATTCAACGGCAATACATATTGTAGTCTTTTTTACTTTCCATTTGCTTCTGGAAATTAAATATGCAAAGGAATACAATATATATATATATATATATATATATATATATATATATATATATATATATATATATATATATATATATATAATTTATTTTGCTATTAACCTTTTTATTTTTATTTCATTTATTTCATTTATTATTTTTTTATTATTTTTTTTTATTATGGTTCAGTAAGCTTTTCTACATGATGTTATAATAACATTTTAGAGGAAACACCAACAGAGGTGATTTTATCTTATTTTTTATGGACTTACAGGTATACGGAAATTATATTCTTACATATTTGATATATGTAACTGTATATACTGAATATTTAATACTGTATGGAGCATTACAAAATAACTGCTATTATTTATTTATTTTTTTAATGTTGAAGAATTTTCTTGGACAGCAATCTGACTGCTGGAATACCTTTTAGGGACCTCTGAATGAATTCACCCACAGCAAGAGGCGAAATATACACACCTGTCCATAGTGTTTTTAATACTAAATTCCAATGGCTTTTCAGGACTAGAAATCTGTGTTAGGAAGGATGCAATATTCCCAGGTGAACAAACACAAGCTTGCTTGGTCATAGTCTCTGCTACCTGTATTTAGATGTGCAAGAACAGTGAGCCCTTGGTGGTCTTTCACAGCCACCATTAGCTTGTCATGCTGGAGTAATACATTTGAAGTTCTCATTTGTTATGTTGTTTAATACAATCAAGCAACTCCTATTTGACTCCATCCCTTTTATGCTCAAACCTTACATAAACATTTTATAATAGATCAGCCTTGGTTGCATTCTTTTCTTGTATATTTGAGACTATATCTAAAGGGAAAAACAGGAGAATAGTCAGAAATTAAAGTTTTGTAAGCTTCACAGTCCTGCAAACAACTGTCCTGCCTGACTGAGGAACACATCCCCTTTGTAAAGTGCCCCATCAACAGCTGTTTGAAGCTGAACTGGAATAAACCAAAAACTCAAAACTCAAAAACATCAGACATAACGAGTTTTGATGCACTACTAGAAAAGCATGTCCTGTGTTTCGTAATCTGGAATAAAAAAATGTTGCAGAGGTTTTGTAATTCAGGGAAATGCACTAAAACGGTACAAACAAAATGACTGTGTTACTGCAATTATTTAACTTAAAAGGAGCAATTTTTCAATGTTCTTGAGGTCAAAAACAGAAGCACTGTGTAATTTACAATGTATTTCAAAATTACATGTCCAAGGTCTGACTAAGCAACATGTTGTGCTTATTAAACTTATTAAAAGGTTTCACTTACAAAAAAACCATGAAACATAACAGCAATTGTTCAACTGATATTTTCCTCAAACAAATTATGTTTTTGTTTTAAAGACAGCTTAAGACACAATAAAAGCTGAAATAAAAATGATTATTTTTTTAAAAACTAATTATGTAAAAATATAAAAATGATTTTACAATAATTTAACATGATGTCTTTTAAGGGTAGCTTTTTTTGTTAAAATGAAGTAGACACACATTTCAGCTAGTGCTTTCATTAAAAGAAATAATTAACGGTTAGCATTATTACCGCAATTCAAAAATAAAATAAAATAAAACAAATAGCTAACAATATGTAGCAACCTATTAAAAAGGTATGCCCCCTATTTAAGGATTATCAAAGTGATCAATGTTGATGATATTGTAGCGATATCAGTTAACGCAGGCAGGTGCATTACACAGGGCGAGGCAATCCACACACAGGCGGATGGAGGCCGTGAACCCGGGACCTCTCACACTAAAGCATAGCGCCGATACCGCTGTACAAAAGAGCCAGCTCCTTTGTAAGGAGCGTATATCAGGCTTATATCTTCGTGTGTGATTACGTCACTTACCAGCCCTGCTGTTGCCTTCCCCCGTGCACGCTACAATATCATTAAAATAGGGTTGGACTTGTTTAAATGCTTTGGTAGTGAGAGTAGCCTGTAAAATATATCCTGTTACTTTACATAATATTAAACTCAAACACTCAACCATAAAACATATAGTAGAACTAAAAGAACATTTAGATTATTTGCAATTATAAAAGACAATGTTAAAAAAAAAAAAAAAAAAAAAAAATGCTACTAAAGCATGATTTGCACGGGACTAAGGTGTCCTCGCACATCAGGTGTCCTCAGAGCTGGTCAAAAGCAGAGCATGTCTAGTAACCACCCAAACATCATCAAGAAAAGTCGGTAAATTCAAAATGAAATGCGATGTTGTGGCCAGAGAAGGCACTTTTGTTCATGATTTGTAAACAGTGAACCAGGTTTAAATGACTAAATTAGTACCTTCTTTTCCAAAGGCTAGAATAACCATTTTGTCCTTTGAGTGATAATGTATTTTACCTTCAAATGCACTGTTCAAAGCATCAATTCTTTAAGAATCGCTTATGTTTTGTATTTTCACCCGAGTCCCAGTATGGTTTTGCCTAATCGTTGCATTTTACTGCACAGGAAACTCTCAGGACAGATTGTACCAATTTGAATATTATATTATGGTTTATTGTAAAGGCTGTTTGAACAGGATCACGTCACTGGCAAGCTGTTTCTACCAGGAAAAGACTCAAACACAAGAAAGCTTAAGTTACTCTTGTTACTAAGTTAGTACAACCATTGAACTGACATAATGTTAAAACCCCAAATATTAGTAACGGTATTCCACTGGCAACAAACACCACAGATGAGCATCAAGAAAACAGACAGTTCAAAGACTGCCCAGAGAGGTCAAATGTGACATGTTTTCAGAGCACCACACCTTAAATAGTGATCTGAGCAAATTAGTCTTTCCAACAGTTGTTATACATTCTTCATAATTAAAGGCACTGGAGCATGCAGCTATTCTAAAGAGAGGTGTTTTACACAGCCATTTGACATGTTCAGTCAATTAAACAGCAATTGGGCTTTTCAAAGGTCAACCATACTATAGCATTCCAAGTTTAAATCTTATAAGATAGTGATGATCCATTTGCATTCAACCCTACAAGGCCCAGGTCCTTACATTTTGATTATTCTTCCACTGTTAAGAAGGCCCAAAACAGCTTTTTTTTATTACAACAAAGCAATTAATTCACAATAAGAAATTCAACAGTGGGGCATGTTGATCAAAAATGCTTGGCAAAATGTATGAAGATAATAAAAACTATGCGTCTTCATTTTTTTCATCATATGTGAATAGTTGCAAGAGTTCTGAATGTATTATGCAATAGTATGAAATAATGCCTGCAGTAACCAGTCTCCCTATAAATGCATTTTTAATGAAATACAAAATACATCAAAGCCTTTAAGTACTCCACAGCAGTGATTGATTTCCCAGTGCGCTGTACAGTACTGTACCAGTGTGATGATTTTTTATCGCCTAGAGTAAGTCTTCCGTCTTTTAAGCAACAATATGCTCTTGTGGCAATTTTTAAATAATGCATTCTTTAAAGCCATGACTGCTCTTTTAATAGAATCCAGATGGAATAATGTAGTGTTTATAGTAGAATTCAGAATATCTCCAAATTGAGCTACATATATATATATATATATATATATATATATATATATATATATATATATATATATATATATATATATATATATATATGTGGCAGAGTAGGGGGAGGAGAGATGTAGTCATGGAGGGTAATGCACTACATTTCCCAGAATGCCATGGGAGTTAGACAGGATGCGGTTCACCTGGCTCTAATTTTAATGAGGGACACCTGACTGTGATTAGCAGGCAGGTATATAAGCAGGTCACAAATGTTTGAACAGGGCTGTCTGTGTGAAAGCCAACGGCTGTCTGAGTGGAGCCTGTGAAGAGACCTGTGTGGTCGGAGTAAAAAAAAAAAGGTACTTTGTGAACCTTGTTGGTAAAAGAGGTGTTTTGGCTGGTAAACGGCTTAGCCGCCCAGTGCGCTAGTTAGAACTGTTAAAAGTTTAGTTTAGCACTCCAATGGGAGTTAGGGTTTTGTGTTTAATAAAAGTGCACGTTCTTGTGTCTGGGTCTGCTGTGTTAAGGGTGCCAGAGAGCGAAGCAGAGAGAGGCTCAGTTACAATGTGTGTGTGTGTGTGTGTGTGTGTGTGTATATTATTATATATATATATATATATATATATATACTATATATATATATATATATATATATATATATATATAAATATAAACTGTATTCATTATGACTCATTGATCAGGCATGTTCTTTAAGACACCACAGTCTGTGGTTAAAAACTGGAAACTAACAACTGAAATAGAATACACCAATGACTAAAAGAGAGCACACATACAACATTAAAATGAGATGTTCCTTCTAAACTTTGGCATCATATGTGACCCAGTCTGTGGAGGCCTTTATTTTAAAAATAGCTCAATAGGTGTCTGACTTTATGTTTTCAGTACATTGAAAATGCATACTGTTCTAGAACAACAAAAGTATGGCCCTGTACAGGACTTATCAATATAATGTTATAATATGCCTGTAACACAGTACAATAAGCTCAATCTAGGTTTTAAACAGATCAATATGAACCCGTATTAGTAAATGTAGGCACCCAGTTATTAAAATGTTAACTGATACAAAATGATACCATTTTGTATCTACGGTAAATTAATTAACCTATGAAACTAGAAACTGCCAAGCTATACCACAGACGACATGTTTAACTATATATTAGCTATCGGTATAATTTGTATTTGGTGTTTCATAAAATATATAATTAACAAATCATATTTTGGCGCTTATATTTTGAAGTTAAAAACTAAAAGTTAACTTTCCAAAAAATGAACTGGAAACTTGTTATGGATCACCCACAAGTGTCCATGTATCTGTATCTTATTTACAGCATTCCCATATCTTGTATAGTTATTTCAAAGAATGTGGTGCTTTCAATCAGCAAATTTAAACAGGTCATAAAATGGCTATGCTGAGGGACTACAGCGGCTTGTTCAACATTTATACAAAACCTTTCTTCGCTTAAAATTCACTATCATATGCTCAATCTTTCAAAGACATGAAACTGTCTCATCGATCCACTAAAGGTCCAGTGTTTTTATGTATATAAGCCTATTAGCTTCTTGTGGTTCAATACATCATAATTTCATACCCGCAAGCAAGGGTCAAATGGCCACAAATTTTGACCTTTCAAGACAGCTGCTCTTTAATCACTGGTTACAAATTATTGACCAAAGCGCTGAGCTTAAAGACTAAGGGCAAATCACTCTGATTCAGGTGTTAAAGGTTTATTCTGTTTCAAGGGCTAAGGCGATTCAACTTTGTTCTTGTCAATCTTGGAATTAAAAGTTAATGAAATTCAGATTGTGTGATCAATTTTTTGTGAACAATGTGGTATGAATTCAAACCAATCCAAACAGTTCAAGTTTATAATTGGACCATAGCTACTTTGGAGCATTACAAATCCATCCACAATTTCCCTCAATGTAATGTGATATGGTGGACATGGTTTCCATGACAAAAGAAATTCTTAATATATTAATATATTACTCAAACCAAATTAAATGGGTTCTGTGTTAGAGCATCAGCTAACTGTACCAATTCCAAAAATAAAAATCTCTAATGATCTGCTTTAGTGAACCACCTACCAACCTGTGGATATTGTGTGTTTTAAAATGACTTATTACACAAGACATGTACTTAATTGAAACTTATAATCTTCCTGTTATAGTAAATGTTATCTTATCGATTGCCTTTAACTGTGTTCTTATGCATTCCTGAGATAGACATGGCATATTATCACCTTCTCGCTCGATGGAGTAGGTGTTGACATCAGAGAAGGCCAGCTGCAGCAGCTGTGTACATCCTCAGATCCCACAGGAGGAAGCTTTCATCTTTGCTTTTATTTCCCACTGCCAGTCCCAGGCAATACCCCCCCACCTTTTCTTCTCCACTGAAAACATGAGTGTAATAGCTTTGGAATTTTGTCCAAAACCACAAGACTTGTCCATAAGACTAAGTCTGCATTTGATTCTAATGGATATTTAAATTGAGGGAAAGAAAAGTAGTTTAGGTCCCCAGCAGAAATTTGATTGAGAGACAGTTCTTTATTTGATAGAACAAAATAATTCAATGTTAAATCTATCACAAAACCATTTATCTATGTTCTACTTCTGGGTTTTAAATTAAAAGGTAGAACAAAGGGTTTGCATATTGTAGAAGTGTATTTTGTATAGATATACACACACACACACACACACACACACACACACACACACACACACACACACACATACACTTTACTGTTCTTGAGTCCAAAATCATTAAAAAGAATACTGGATTTAAGTGAATCTTAGCTTTTTATTTCATTATACTATCTTCACTTAAACCGTACTTCCTAGCGGGTCTAAAGTACCTCAGCACTTGAAGACTGTTTCACATTGGACTTCCATTAAATTACAGCTATGGACAAAAGTTTTGCATCACCCTACAAAATTAACTACCGTTGTATAGATCACACTGGCATAATAAGTTGCTCCCTCCTATTTGAGACTTACATTTTAGGAAAACACCTTTTTTGTGTTTAAAATACTTTTTTTACAATTGATTTTTTCCCCCTACATGCTCAACAATGAAAGACGCACAGGTTTAGTTTAGAAATAACCCTTGTTTGCAACATTTTATTCCACGAATAATGTTACAGTATTGTTTTTCGTTTTTAAACTGCTAGAAACTATTCACTTTTTCAAAATTTCTACAATTTAAAAAGTAATAATTAACAGAGCGTAAAATCAAGTTATACATCCCACATCACACCTGTATTAACCTATTTTATTTTAGCTTATCAAGTACCCAAACACTTCAAGAACATATCTTTACTGAACATTTCTTATCTAAACCATACTTAGACAATAGTTCCAGCTGTATTGGCTTTTACAAATTCATTGTATTAATATAAATTTAAAAGAAAAGTATTAAACAGTGCTGCTTATATCAATTAAAAAAGCAATAAAAACAAACTAAGCAGTGCACCATCTAATAACCAGTAAACAAAACATCAAGTGTTGCATACGGTGCAGTAAAATTGCATTACATTTCCAGCTATACAAATACATTCATTTTGTTTTGTTAAATCAGAACCATAACCACACACATACTTTACAAGTGTACCACTGTGTTGCACTTACATGTAGAACAAGTTACAGTATGTATTAACCCTCAGAGTACTATTGGGCCGATGACCGGCCAAGTGATGTATGCTGTTAAAGCACTAGAGGGCCTATGGTCAGCCCTAGATCGACCCTCCCATTTGCTGTCAGAAATGTATTTATTGGACTATTTTACCTAGCAACAAAATATGCCAACCAATAGTATAGACTTTTGCTATTAATATTAGCGAATTAAAGAGTCATACAACGAAATACAGCTTTTTATTGGTTACAAAAAAAAACAAAAACAAAAAAACACCACCACGGAGCTGACGGTTGAGAGATGACAAATTTAGTGAGTCTTTTGTTGTGAGCCTGACAAAGAAGGAGAATCATTTAAAGGTTTTACAGCTTTTCAGGCAGATAAAACATGTAATTGAGTGAGCCTATATATGAATCTGGATGGTGATGACAGCGATATTGATTTAAATGAAGAGGAGGAATGGAGAAGAGGATGAGGATGAAGAAAAGAGCGGCAGGGAGGGAGGAGATGAAATTACAGACGAAGACGTGCTTTTAATTCGGCTGTTGAGCAAAAACTTCCCAACTAGAGCCAACTAACAGAATTGCCAGAACAGAAAATAACATTGAATATAAAAGAATTACACAGAGGTTAGTGGTCCGAGATTCATATCACGCAGTGAAACCCAATCAGCGGAATTCTTTGAGCCGTTGTTTTCATCAGTGCTGCAAGAATATATCTGCAGCCAGTCCAACAAATATGCATTAGAAATGGACAAAAAGTACCGAAAAAAAATCTGGCGGTATGGCAAGGAATGGATTGCATGCTGTTTTAGGGTTGTGGTTGAATATGGGGTTAGTGTGGAAGCCCAACATGAAAAGAATACTGGAATACGAAAGATACACTGCAAGCAACGCCAGGATTCGCACAAATAAAATGTCCCAAGTTTCTATTTTATTTTCACCAAAACTGTAGAACTGGATTTACAAAACAGTAAAAAGGACTTTATTGCATTTGAACGGAGAATAAGCTCCCATGTGCTAACCCTCATGTGCCTCGACAATCACAGGAAGTTATGTTTATTTATTACTTTGACTGCAAAATTGCTGTAGGTGTTTATGCCATGCTAGATTATACAGTTAATGCTGTTTGTTTGGTTTTCGTGATACATAACAATGCAGGTAATGATTGTGGTTAAATATTTTTTTATTCATGCTTTTTTTTTTGTAAAAAAAATAGCTGGTAAATAAATATGTGTTTGTGGATGGAAATGCATTGCGGCTCTGGTCTGTTGATGGCATTACTTGCAGAAACGCCTATTTTTGTAAGTGCTTATGTGAATTCACTTATTATAAAGCAAAAAATAAATAAGAATACATCAGGATTTGTCGTAATATTTATTCAACATGTATTTGCTTGTTTGATTTTTAAAATGATGGTAGGATAACATTTGGCTAGTTAATTTTTGCACTTAGTAATAATATTAATAATAATCATGTTACTTGTACTAAAATGTATATAATATTGTGAAAATGAAGCCAATGCCTTATGTTTGTGTTGGTATAAAAATGTAACAACTTTTATTAAATAAAAAAAAGAAATGGTTTTTGAGGGCTAGTACATTTACCTGTGGTTCTAGCCTGTTTGTAGGTAGATGTGTTGCTTGCAAAATTGTGTATATTTTCTATGTTGTTTGCAGACCATTTGTGGTTTTAGTATTTTAAAAAGAACATGCTAGAGATTTGTATGTAGTATTTTTTTTTAAAGTGTTTATTTGCATGGTTGATTCTGAAAATAATGGATGTTTTGAGGACAAAAATAACACATTTGTATAACATGAGTTTCTTTGCTAATAAATATTTCTATATTCAGTCTAGAAATTATATTAAAAGACGGAACAAAAACTTCAATGTCTTAAGTTTCTTGTGATATATAGGTTTCATACAATATTTTTTTTTTGGCGTAAAATTAAATAACTTGCTGCTCTATCACAAGCGCATTTATTTGTGTGTGACGTGTAGTACTGTAGGTTACAGTGCAGTGGTGTGTCCTTAGTACACCAGAGGTGCCTCCTCTATCTGCTCGTTTTTCTTTTGCCATTTTAAGTTGGTCTTTTACCACGTTTCCATGAACCACACAACTCGTGCTCAAGTTGCCCCCCCCCCACTTTGACATTTGACACATTATTTATCTTGTCCAGCGCTTCTTTCCCTGTTCTGCATACCAGTGCCAGAGGTATATGTACTGCATGAAACAAATGCAAAAGAGTATCTAGATGCATTTATCTTTTAAGTTATTGACAATTTGTCTGCCGTCAGCCGACCGCTTTTTTTCACACCGTGGACTCACCACGCAGCCACCCAAGAGCTACAGCGTTGGAGGACAACACAGCTCTCGGCAGCTTACAGGCAAGCCCGCAGGCGCCCGGCCAGACTGGTGGCTGGTGCAACCAGTGAACCGAGGACACCCTGGCCGACCTAAACCCTCCCTCCCCCCGGGAGGCGCTCCGCCAATTGGCGCCGGCCCCTGGAAGCTCCGTCCTCGGTCGGCAAAGGAATAGCCTGGATTCGAACATGCGACATCCAGACCATAGGGCACATCCTGCACTCCACACGGAGCGCCTGTACTGGATGCGCCACTCGGCAGCCCCCAATGCATGTCTTAACCTTTAACTCGCAAGTATTTCCTGCCCAACTTGCATTAGAACTCGGAAAACCATGGAAATGGCTCATTTTTTTCACGTGCTGTTTTCTCAGCATTGCGATTGCCATGCATTTCGGCAAATTCAACAATGCAACATTTCAAACCTGTTGTGTAGGATTTTCATTTTTTGTCTGGCTGTCCTACTTTATCCAGTCTCAAAGTCACCTGCATTATTATAGCATTGCAGTTACAACAAACGGAAGACTTTCTAGCCAATAGCTGTTTGCTAGGGATCCCAGAGGTGGGTTCAGTCTAAATGTTGACAAATCAATGGCTCAGGAGGGTGGGAATAAGGAAATTCATAGAGACTGACAGCTGAGTTAACAGTGAAGCAGTATAGCTGTGACGTTTTCATATTCCGAAGATTGGTAACTTTAACCACAATTTTTTTCACATATGCACGCATCTGGGTCTACAGCAGGTCAGTCAAGAGTCTGAAAGCATGCTTTAACATTCAAAATAACTAAGGGTACGGAGAGTAACAAATTAAAACTTTTAATTAGAACAGTAGTTTTGTGTTTTTACCTAGTAACATAACCTGAATGCCGTAGAATCTGGAAAAAAAATAAAATCAGGTTGTTGACAGTTAAGTTTGTGTGAGCTATAACCGTGGCTGCAGTAATCCCATTGTGGCACTGGTATAGTAGTTTGATATTACATGCACGGTTTGGAACAAATTACTGTGAGAAAATACAATATAGACTCTCCTATATAAAATCTAAATGTTTGGAAATGTAGGCCAGCAAAAAAGCAGGTGTTTTAATTTCTAGTCTTTTCAATATATGTTCAAAAGAAATAACAGTCTTGGGACACAATATTTATTGGATCTATTGAGTATTAACAGTTTGCTTAGTAACACAGATGAAACAAATGGCAATTCTCTTATAAATAAAAACAAAGTAGCTCTGCACTACCTGTTTGAAATACTATCCAAGTATATACCCAAAGGCCTTACATATATTTTTTATAATTTAATTACAATTTAATTGCACCCCTTTGAAACACAGCTTCAATCACTTTGAAAGAAAAAAAGAAACACCCTAGTTTTAACACCTTGTGCCAAGAACTAAATAAAGGAGCATGACAATGGCAGAGAATTAAATGTACTACTAGAAAACCTTGTCTGTGAAAGCTAACACATTTCTGCTTACATAAAACTACAAAACACTAATTACAGTAATTTACATTTCCAATTATTTGATAGGCTTATTTGTGGACACTGTAAATGGATATTAATCGTGAAACTGATATATATATATATATATATATATATATATATATATATATATATATATATATATATATATATATATATATATATATCCACCTGTTTAAAACTTTCTTTCACCTTACATTTTATCTGTTTGTTACAATCTACTTCTAAGTTAAAATACACCCCAAAAGGCACACAGAATCAAACACATAACTCTGAATGTGTGATATTTACAGTTTAACCTGTCTTTAAAGATTGTTATTTTTGAGAACAACAGAGGGCCACAGGAAGAAGATGGGGCAAACTGTACTTGCTGTACTGAACGTGCAAAACATATTTAGTTAAAAGGCCAACATACAGTATATGATGTATATTGCAGATAATTCAATGGCATGTGCCCTTCTCTCAATACTGGCCAATGAATATAGCAAAATGGAACAGACTGATGCTGTTGTTACTCATGCTACAAGGATCAAAGCAGTAACCTAATTACTGTGTTCTTTGCATTCTTCCAAACTCTCCATTATCAGTCTGAGACAAGCACATTACACATAGGTTTCCAGCCTCCTGGTTCCAATCATCCCCCTGGTAGTAGTACAGGTAATGATAGAGTGTCCTCCTAAAATAACTGATGTGCTGCAAAGGGATGAGAAACTCCTTCTGTTACTGCTCCACAGTCATTACTGGCATCAGGCACACCCAGATTCTTCTGCAGTCTCCTCATTTCATTAAAGCATCAGATCCTTAACCTTTGGAACACCAAAGGGAGGAAACACTTAAGTTATTAAAGGCTTGCACAGGAATGATATTCCAGTATTGTGTCAAGCAGCAGTAATGATCACTTGAACAGTTATTTTTGCTAAAAGATTTTCTTTTAGTATCAGTCTTTTCATTTTCATTTAAAGTAGGACACTAGATATCCCAAGTAGAAGGCAGGGGGGTATGGGGGTCCTTCCCCAGCGCGGGTGCAAGTGGCAATGCCCCCCACGGAAAATGAATTTCAGGGTTTTACAGGGCTCTAAATCCTGCATATCCTGGGCATAAATATGTGCCTTAATACTGACCCAAAATTCAAAATCAGTAACTTAGTTAATTTTTTGTAATGATTTTAGGCAATGAGATTTAAAGAGCAAGTAAAAGTTACGTATGTGTCTATTAAAAGTAATTACAAAATACACTTATTTATATTAGAATTTTAAAACCACAAACTTGTAAGTAAATTTCAAAGTAAGTAAAGTCCACATATTTAAGCAAACTCCGTTTGGTTTTGCAATAATTACACACAGAAAAAAGTGGTTAAAGAAAGACCAAAACAGAGAAATTATATTTCAGGCACAAAAACAAACAATGTCACATTATATAGATACCATAATACCAAGTGAGACAGAAGAGAAAAATGTGAAGCAATTTCTAAATTAAAGATGATAAGAAACAGTATTAAATTGGTAGTAAATTTGAATACAGAAAAGGTAAGCCATAAGCTGTATTTTGTTTTCCATTTTTGCCTTTGCATTTTATACAAAAAAAATATTCATGGAACGAACCAGTCCTTAGATTGAGTATACATGTTGCTGTTTCTCATGAACTACCAAGTCCGAGAATGTCCAAGTGCATTAATTAATAACACTTTTTTTAAAAACGTGCTTGCAAGAACTGCAATTTCGAACACTGTTGATTTTAGTTTTCAGTAAACATAAATCGATTTCTGCAGTAAGTTGTATTTGTTTTCTTTCATTTTTAATATTTTTTTTCTGTTAACTGTTGCTTGATTAAAATAAATACAAATAACAGTAAATAATGTATTTGCATCATATACCTATAGCTTGACAGTAAATATCAAGTAATAGGTATGTGGAATTGAAAAACATGGAAACTACTTCAAATGGAAAAGAGTAATGTTGAAATGGAAAATCACTTTGGTGTACAAATTACACACACAAATGGATTTGGATATTTCTTATTCATGTTATTAATACAGATTAGCACAAACCAACATACCACTTATTTAGGAGTGATATCATTATCAACCCGATAATGATATGCTTTTATTGGTCATCTAAATTGAAATCATGGAGGTGGATATTGTCTTTAGCCTGTGTATCAATTGTTCCTGTAATACAACAGGTGCAAAGATGTTAGGTGACTCTGGTTATGTTCTGTACACTCAGAGTACGGTCCCATACAAGACCCATACATACAATGAACAGGAATTTAAAAGGCGATACCGTTTATCCAAGGTGGCAGTCAGAAGACTGATAGATAAATGGGATCCTTCTTGCGTGTTGGGGGGATCTGATTAACCTCCACGAAAGCACCGTTTGCTGTGTTGTTCACAGGATCTCAAAGTGCAAAGCGGCACTTCATGAACGCTACGTTGTCATGCCCAATGAAGAAGAGCAATGAAATATTTGCACTGCATTTTATTCTACAGCTGGAATAGCTGGAGTTATTGGGGCCATAGACTGCACGCACATCCGTATTTGTTTTCACAGGCAATATAAGGATCCGAGCTTCATCAACAGGCATAGCTACACGTCAACCAATTGCCAGATGGTGTGCGAGTCTCATCTCCGAATACACAACATGGTAGCACAATGGGCAGGCAACACACATGATGCGCGGAGCTCCTGATCGACTTTCAGGAAACGCAGCATTAAATCTGCTTAGAATTTCATGCCAGATATTTGATGGTTACAGAATCGCTGTGGCGTGTTTTCCAACGTTTTAATGTCATTTTTTACGCACTCGACAAAATAATGTTTTTGCTCTGTCGAGTAATTCTGTGCACGACCGCCAGCCATGATTTTTTTGGTATGAATATTACACCTTTATATACTTGGATGACTCGATTTGCATATATTATAAAATGTACAGCTTTGACACATTTTTGTTAATGAAATTATGCAGATAAATACATTGTGTATATACCACTCAAAAAATATTAGGCTATTTAAAATGTATTATCTTCATGTTTTACATATATGTTTTTATTTATTTATTTATTTTGCAGAAAAAAATGATTAAATCACATAAATCCTTTGAACTATAACAAACTGGAATCAATTGGTTTGTAAGCACACCCTGCACTTGAGGTTTGGAGATGGTCCTCTGCTGTGTACTAAACCTGAGGACCAGCTGATCCACAACTCATTTGTTCATTGCAATTGGAACTAACTTAATCCACAGCTGGGGATGATCCTCAGGAAAGTACTGTAGGAGGCTGTGTGGTCCAGTGGTTAAAGAAAAGGGATTATAACCAAAAGGTCCCCGGTTCAAATCCCACCTCAGCCACTGACTCATTGTGTGACCCTGAGCAAGTCACTTAACCTCCTTGTGCTCCGTCTTTCGGGTGAGACGTAATTGTAAGTGACTCTGCAGCTGATGCATAGTTCACACACTCTAGCATCTGTAAGTCGCCTTGGATAAAGGCGTCTGCTAAATAAACAAATAATAATAATAACTGTACTAGCTAGTCTGCAACTTAGTACGCTTGATGCTAACTCTGAATGTTCGTTGCAATTGACCCAATGAATTGTGGAAATTACCGCTATTTTACTGGAATAAAATAAACATTTTGAATACTATTCACTGGAACATACAAGCACTGTAAAAACTTTTTTTTTTAAATAACTATTTTAGACGGCTCATCTGGCAAAGTAGATGGCAATTTAACCGACCGTCGGCTGGAAATGAGAAGGCTGAGTATTGAAAAATGGCCGGGTTTCCATGCAGTTTAGAAAGTCATCACTCTCTCCACAGTCATTATTTATGTGACGTAGCACGCACATTCCACGCGCTATAGGAAGTGCGCACCTAAAACATTGCATGACTTTAAGGGGTGGGTAAATCATCTTCTCATTTTTTTTTGCATGGAAACATGTCTGGAAGTTGTACATTATTTTTATGAGACTTCAGATGTGCAACGCCTGTTTGTGACTTAACCTCACACAACTTTCTACTATAACTGAAGGCTGTGCAAAGCAATCCTTTATTGGCAAGCTTCTTTGACTAAAGGCGTTTAAAGTCCTACCAGTTCACTCAGTGTTTTTTATTTTTTTATTTTTACTTGACACCATTTTATTCAGTATTTCAAATTATTGTTTTTTAAGCAAGGTTGTAAAAAATACTGAAGCTACTACTACAAAAAAAAACTACCCTTTGTAATAAATCCATAAATAAAAAACAAAGCACTTCTTTACACTTACTTTTGTTATCTTCATCATTGGTCATCGGATTGCTGAGCTTGTTCTGTCCCCTTAGCAATAAGATGCAATTAACTGTACACTAGCTGTTAAGTACCATCTATCATGGGTACCTAAAAAGTCACGTTTGTACCAAAATATGTATTAAATTAGCGTAGCTGTATTATTGCTGCTGTCTACTGACAACACTAGGCTTGAACAAATTCATCGAGCAAGATTTGTTTAAGTACGAAAAAAAACAAAAAAAACTCTACAGAGCCTTGCACTGGCACTGCAGGATTCTGATTCAGGTATTTCTTGTTATTATTATTATTATTATTATTATTATTATTATTATTATTATTATTATTATGTGTAGTGGGAAACGCGGTGAGTGGGGTAGCCCAATTTATGACAAAATGTTCTGTACTAAACATTTTGGCTGCAACATTTTTATATCATTAACTTAAAGTGCTGGTATTTTAGCTCTGTTAGTGGACTATTAAAAGGAGGAAAACTTGTACATGTATATAAAAAATATGTACGTCGGATACGACGTGTGACTCTGCAGCAACAGGAGGCTGCGTGCAGTAAATGTTTGCCTTCACCATCTCCCTCACCCAAAAGGTTAAGAAAGCACAGTAAAAGGAAACAAGCAATTTCTCAGGAGGCACAATTGCTGTTCATGGAATGTCAGTCAGGGTCAAAAGCCCTCCAAAAACTAGGTGGTCATGGAAAAATTATAGGCAAACATGCAATATCATCTATGTATGTAACTACATATCAGTTGGTTCTGAGGATGTTATTAAAATTAAATGAGAGCAGTTTCTAGTGTTTATAATAAAGTTGTTATATACTGTAACTTCCTTGCATCTTAATATATTTGTATTTTCTTTTTTCAAAAATCAAACTGCAGAATTTCTTCAGACTGTGCCTGGAGCACTCATTCCAAACATCATGTTCACATTAAGGCACTACCGTGTCTGAGGTAAAACATCCTTTTCACACAATAATGTCCTGCATTCAGAAAAGTGGACTTGCCTGTGTTTAGACAGTGCATTTAAGGATAGTTCATCTGTCCTGGCTATTGTTACACAACCCAACATCCACCATACAGTTGTAGTCAAAAGTTTACATACCCCAATGGAAATGTATAATTTCTAAAAATTTCTCAAACAAAATTTAGGAAAAATCTTTTGTAGGAAAAAAAAAAAGTTACAAGAAATAGATTTACAATTATTTAGTCTACAATTATTTATTTCAATAATTTGTTTTTTGCAAAACTCCAGAAATGCTCATTCAAAAGTATTCATACCCTTTGATACTATGATTGTATTGTCTATAAGGTGCTAGAATATGATAATGCAGAATCTAATTCTAGAAAAGTCTAGAAAATGCTGGATTGTAGGTGAACATTCTTAGAGAGTATAAAAGGTTTAGGCATAGGATGATTGCTGTCATTACCAATAAGTCAATATGGGACAAAGTAAAAGAGCTATCTGAAGACCTTAGGCAGAACATTATTTATTGTCATCAAGCTAGAGAAAGATACAAGACGATTTACAAGCATTTGAATATCCCAATTTCAACTAGAAGACTCATGGCACTATGTGACAGAAAGACAATGATTCTTGGTGGTAAATCTCCCTCCCGACCTGCGAGGGCGCTAAGTAACAGGAACAGGGTACACTCGGTAGACTAACTCATCAACGAAGCTGGGCAATCGTTTACAAAGTGGTCATGAGTGACGGTATAAATAGGGGTTGAAGCGATGTAATCTGTTCCTTCGTTTTGGTTTATGAAGTGTTACCTGGAAGGACCTGTGTTTTGTGTATCCGTATCGTGAGTGTTTGTTTTGTCTATTTGTTGTTTGCTATCGCTAGACAGCTAACACTTTCCGGAGCTGTCGCCAGAGGCCAGCACAAACCCAGAACAGCACTGCACTTGTATCACAAATAATTGTATTTGCACCACTAGGACTAATTCACACACTAACAGACTTGTGTATGTTTTTTGTGTGGGTGTATAATAAAAACTGGACTATTATTTTGGGACAAACCTGGGGATTACAAATTAAGTAATACACGCCGCTGTATTACTTAACATCATTTATTGTTTACTGTTTGTTTTGCTGTCAGGCACTGGACACAAAAATATCATTAAACAAACTTTGCATCTGGATTATAATTGTGTCTGTTCATTGATCACCTGCACCTGCACACTATCAACCACTTTGCCACACACTGTCACAGCGCTCCCTCGGTCTGAAAGAAAGAAGGTTCTTTCACCAAGAGCAAGTAGAAATATTGCGAGGAAGGTGAATAACAATCCGAGACTGACTGCCAAAGATATTCAAAGTGAGTTGGCTGCAAGTAGGACTGGAGTTTCCATTTCAGCCATAGGTCGAGTATTGCATGGTGAAGGTCTCGATGTTTACAGGCCAAGGAAAAAAACTCTCTTTGGAAAAAGTCACAAGGACAGTCGCTTAAAATTTGCAAAATGGCATTTGAATGATGGATATGAGTTCTGGTCAAAGGTTTTGTGGAGTGATGAAACAAAAATTGAGCTATTTAGTCTCGCTGATAGTCATTACGTTTGGACAAAGAAAAGAACACCATACCTACTGTCAAGCACGGAGGTGGTAATAGCCTTCTATGGGGCTGTTTTTCCTCTAATGGCACAGGAAACTTAGTTCCAATACATGGTAAAATGGATTCCATAGCATACCAATAGATATTGGCCAATCATCTGAAACCCTCCGCTACAAAACTTGGTTTAAACCGCAACTGGATGTTCCAACACGACAACGATCCACAACACACATCAAAATCTACTTCAGAATGGTTAAAGAAGAATAAAATCAAGGTTCTGGAATGACCTAGTCAAAGTCCCGATCTAAATCTGATTGAGAATCTTTGGTATGAGTTGAAGAAGGCTGTGCACAAGAGAAGTCCTTTGAATTTGAATGAACTGGAACAATTTTGTGTTGAATAATGGTAAAAAAATCACTAAAGAGTCATGCCAAAAGCTTTGACAAATATCCTAATTGTTTAAAATAGGTTATTATTGCTAAATGTGCCTCAACTAGCTATTAATTTCATTTTCCTTGTCAGGGTATTAATACTTTTGCATTATCATTTTTAGGGTTAGGGTTTAGGGTTTAGTGTTAGGGTTTAGGGTTAGGGTTAGTTTTGCAGAAAAAATGCTGAAAAATAATTGTGAACATCTGTTTTTTGTAACTTTTTTTCCTCATCCAGAAAAGCAAAACATTTGTTTCCTATATTTATTTGTTTGAGAAATTTCTAGAAATTATAACATTTCCGTTGGGGTATGTAAACTTTTGACTACAACTGTATATATTTTACATTAAAACAAAAAGATCAAATATAGTGCACAATGAACTCACACACACACCTTTAGTGCCTGTGAAGGAAGCACTTGGGTCTGTCTTAAGAGATATCATGTCGACTTATACTAGGACGCATCAAGACTACAACTGACTCATTGCCCTAGACATATCCTGAAGTCAGATACAAGGATTTCAACATCTGATGGATACATGATGAAAAGTGTTATACTATCTCAGTAGGAATAACTAAAGTGAAATACAGCTAACATCACTGGTATTTGAGAACAAACCCTCATCAGGTACCTACAGTTTGCTGCCAATACTGACAACTCAGCAGCAGTCCTGCTTTCTGTGTTTGACGGTGCCTGAGAGATATATTTAAGTGCAGCCCCTGATGTTGAAGGACCCTGTGGACCCGTGTATACTGTGTTGATTAAGTGGGCATAACAGGCCTTATTAATAATATGGCTAAATCATTTTTTTCCTCGGAATTGCTGACCCGTTTAACCTTCCACATACACATTTTTCATTGCAGGGCAACTAAAGCCATTGTACCACTGTTTCAATAAAGGACATTATTCCAATTCCCTGGCTTAAAGAAAATCATAACATTGTTTTAAAAAAAAAAGTAGTATACACACCTTAAAATGGAAATAAGTTATTTTAATAAAATGGTATTTTAAGTTGCCTGGTTTTGCACCAAATTAGCCTTGAGAGTGCTAGAAAAATAAGTGTTTTTTTTCATTTGTTAAGTTCAGTAAGAAAAAGGTACTCACCACTGAACTGCAAAGTAATTAAAGTACTATCATAGCTATAGTATTTAGTGTACCATTTACGTTTAACTTGTGTTATGTGTTCCATTCCACAGCAGTTTAGAACTTGGAACTCCTTTTTTAATAAAAAGACATTACTAAATTACAGGGGAAGGTACAAAAACAAAGCAGTGATAAACATAGAAACAGTGGAATCACTGTTTTATTTGTATAGGCCTCAACTTGAACAATATCAAAAGAGTGATAGCTTTGTGTATGTTTTTCAATTCTGAAGAACTTAATTGAATGCTGTATAAATCCCTTTAATTTTCATGTACCTCAGCTTACAGTGATTCATCCAGCTGCCCGAAGCAGCTGGTTATTAAAGTCTGGCTTTTTTTATGTTAGGTCATTCAGAGGTGAAGTAAATCTCAGCATGAAAGCCACTTTAGGACATGTAACATCCTCTCAACACTGTCTCACCATGCCCTGGCCTGTCATGCAGGTGTTTTATAGCACATAAACACATATATTTATTACTATAGCCTTCTCAAGTTGAAGGGGGTTAATGTTATCTGTGAGCAATGCAATACTGCATTCTTATGAACATTCTAGCACAATCAAACTAAAAACATCTGCTAGAAAGAAAATGTGTATACTGTTTAGACTGAGTTACAAGGGTTTATTCTATTTCAAACGACTGAGAACTGATTGCAAAGCGCTGAATGTTGTTTTATATGTAACACACATAAAACATATCACCCTGATGAAACCATGAGAATAACATTATTTATTTAAGTAGGAAGTCTGATGTCTATTATGAATACCCTATGGACCCAAAGTAAAAACCCAATACTATAAAAAATGATCAAAAATAGACAAAGCCCAACTAAATAATTTGAAATCACTATGATGTATGCAGTTAAGCACGAGTGACTGGTATTGCTAGAGAAACAGAGGAATGTCCTGTGAACAAAAACTTGATAATCCACAATGTTCTTTGTTAGGTAAATTTGCTTGTGTCATTTTGCCAACCAAACACTGTTTGTTGAAAACTGAAGTGTTTGTGGGTTATCGAATAAGAAACACCCCGATTATGAAAATGAGAAAAATTCAAGCACAATTATTATTAGCACTAACAACTGATGAAAAAGACATCATTTGGGTAACCAATTTTCACATCTTTTTGTAATTTTCCTTAATGCTGCTGAAAATATTATGATTGGGTGTTAACATAATAAATATGAGTGTACTTTTAGAAAGGGTTTGCTTGTTGACAATCACTTATACGTAAAGGCATACATTCTGCACTTCCCTAAATATTTTCACAAAGTAGGTTTGTTTTAGAATGTTACTACGACCATTCCACAGGAAAATATAACTGCTATCTTCCATTTTGTCTCCTTGTTAGCGACATATTTGTAAAGCCTTTTTTCCCCTCAGGATGCATGTAGAAACTTCTTTTTTTTTTTTTTAATTGGGCCCTGGTCTTTTTTATTTGAGCTCCCTCATTTGGTACCCCCTGTAATTCTGAGTGTCAGCAGTTGCTGAACCAGTGATGGATTGCTCTGTATTTTGGCAGGTCATTACTGATCATCCATGACCAAAGGCTCCTTCAGCTCTTCCAAATAAACAGCAGTCTGCTTGTTGTTTGCGTTGGGAACTTAAACTGTCAGTAGTCAACAACTCCCAACAATGACACTGACACTAGTCTCCCTGTACTAATAAAAGAAGCCAGAAACTGGTGATGCATTAGACATTGACCATGTGCCAAAAATGTTGCAAAGAGACAATTGGAGAATCAAGAAAACATGAGCTCAGATTTGCACTGCATGTCCTTTGTTTACAATTTCAACTTCTAATCGAAGGGTCTATCCGTTTGATCTAAAAACAGCGTTCATTAAAATAAGACTCATTCTGCCGTTTTAATATTTTAAGGGGTGGAATGTTGTTAATGGCAGGACATCATTGCTTTTCTCCCTAAAGGCCTATACTGTGATATTAAGATGTTAAAATAAAAACAAACATTTGGAGTTCTTTAGCCTCAAATGATTCACCGCCAGATGTAATTGCCAATATGTGGTAAATGTCCACACATTAGGTGCTTGTTTCAGTAGCCTCAGAAAACAAGTCATTCACAATGAAGTATTTCTGATTCAAATAGCACAGGCCCCACAAAATAATTTTTATTTGGTAGAATGAAAAGCATGTCAATGTATACCAACATTCTTAACAGGCAGAAACTACAGTATAACATTTTGCTAACTCCTTGTATATCTAAACCACCTTTGACTTAAAACGTTTCCTTTTTCAGGATAAAATCTTGTTTAGGCTGGCCTTCATCTTTCAGGAAAGGGCTCTGGTTGACATCAGCAATTCTGCTCATTGTCCCACATCAGTCTTGGAATAATGGGCTATAAGGATGCCATTGATCCATAAAATTAATTAATAAACACATTAAAATCCCCCCTTCCGGGATCAGTAGCCCGTCCACTTATGCTCTGGATTGCTCGGCATAAAAGCGATTCTGGCTTTAGGCTTGTGAGATCGGAGATACGCCCTTAGAACGTCCATGCTTGTGGGGACTTGCTGCGGTGAGGAGAAAAAACATAATTGGACATTTCAAATTGGGGGAAAATAAATAATAATAATAATTGGTCATTCTAAATTAAAAAATAAATAAATAAAGCAATATTTTTTAAAAACCATTAACCATAATTAAACAGTAGGAATGAGGAAATGTGTTGTACAAGTGGACGTTGTGTTAGCTTAGATTATTAGTATGGTCCACTTGTACCTTCTCAACTGCAAAGCTATTCGGCTATAAACCCCACACTTTCAAATCTACCCATGGGAATGCTGCGTGAGGCATTTAATAAGCACTAGGCATGAGCTACAGTACAGTGCGTCAGCCACTTCACACTATTTAATTAACCAGGGGTGAAATTCTGCCGCTACTCACCGGTACTCTGTACCGGGTCTTATTTTAATGCCTGTACTGGGTACCGGGACTTATTTAATCTGCTCTTCATCCAACACACTTGCATTCTGTTCAGTCACACTAGCGCAATATTTCTCAAATATGCTTTCATTCTGCACAGTTCATGCTGCTTGCATTCTGTTTCCTAATACTGCTTCTCTGTCTGAGCTGCTACTGGCCACCATTAAAGTCAGTGTAATCACTGCATGTTGATTGGCCAAGCTTTCATTCGGATTAGATTCCATTTTGGCATGCATCACAAAGCTCTGCCCATTTCGCTTTGTGTCGGTGCTCATTGGTTGATCAACGAGAGAAGACTTTAGCAGTGAGACATGAAAACAGTGTTATTGTTTTCTTAAATTCAGAGAGGCTATTTGAATATTCGAATGACTATTGCTGCACATGAATTTGAAGGCAAAGATCCACGTCAGTGTCCACCATAAAATACACAGTTGATAAATTATTAGAAATAATTATTTATAAAAAAAAATTATAAAATGGAAAGTGATGTGTGTGGGACAGTAGGGATTAAAATAAAAAGACAGGATCAACAAAGTAAAGTGCTGCTTCAGATCTGGCAAGCGAGTTAGAATCGGGATACAGATGCAGGTGTGCTTTTACGCTTTCCAAACACTGGCCCAACTTGCAAGGTAAATGTTAAGTACAGTGCTCAAAGTTTTGTTCTGTTGTGATCCTAGTATTTTCTGTTATGAGGACTGTAAACAAAAACCCAAACGGTGAGGTGTTTTTTTTCTTTCTACAATGCCCCCTTTTCTAGTTTAAGTTAAATTTGAGTTTGCACTTGCATGTAAAGGCATAAGTAAACCACAATAATGATATTACTTTATGAACATTTGTAATTTGTCACTTTGCCATTGTGTAGGAACCACGATGACAGGGATTAAAAAACAAAAAACAAAAAAACCTGATGTCTACTTTTATACTTTCTGCCTGAAATACACTATTTTTCTGGACTAGATCATGGTATAATTAATCTACACAGAAACACAACAGAGAAGCACACATAATATATTATTGTAGGATAAGTAATCAGTAAAAAATAAATAAATAACAGGGATATATGTTCTAATCCAAGGCTATCAATGTAGCATGGCCAGGTCCTGTTGTAGGTGAGCACCCAGGGTCTGGAAAATATGGGGATGATTTCAGAGAATACTATGGCGACTGAAATGGCCAAGTCATTTTTTTAAGACTAGTGCCTGGTACATTAAAAAACAGAGGGGTATTTCAGCCCGTATTGCACATTGTTTGACTTAGATCTTTTTGTATCATTTGTTCATAGCACAGCTGTTTTCTTTGTACACATTTTGCATAACATCCCCCCTTTTTTAGGATATCTTGAAACAAAACTCCCATCCGACAGCAGTTACTGCATAGTGTAATACTTATTTAAGGTGTAACATTAGTGTTATATTACAGTAAATGACAGTGATACATGCAGAAGGGTACAAAGCTTTCAGTATTTTCAGATTGTTTGTTTATGATCAATTGGTAAGATTTTATCAGTTATTTTTTAATGTTTATTTTGTATTCATAAAAGTATTGTGTACCGGCTGCGCATAGGAGTACCTGCACTTTTTTGTTGAGAATTTCATCCCTGGGCCCAACCCATAAACAGCTATAATTTCAAACACAAATTATATGAAAAACCAGTAAAATCAGTCCTGTCCCATTTTTTCTGCTTCAAATTAACAGTTGGGAATACCCAATGGCACCGTATGGTTATGGTCCCTTTGGGAAGGACCTGCCAGTTTAGTCTGCCTTGCCATGCAGATATGTACTTTAATAAGAACTGGGTTCAGTAAGGTTTCAGTTGGTTTCCATCGGCACTTTAATTGCATCTTTTAATTAGGAGAGACACATTGCACAAGATGCCAACACTTTTAGATTATTTTGACAGCATTTATTTTAAACCTTATGTATTGGTTCTGAAGAGGGCTTGACCAATTAGAAGACACAATTAGAAAGTGCAGGACTCAAATGTTTATTTTGGAACATGTGGTGTCCATTACAAGGAATACTCTATAATAAGGGACAGTTGAGATGTAGATTATATATGACTTTAGGGTTACACTTTGATCTATGAATTTTTGTTTCAAAATCAAAACCAAACTTGTACTGTGTCTACTGTTCTTTTAACTACTGAAACATTATGTCACAGGCAGTTTAAAAGTGTGTTTTGAGGGGATTTCCTGAAAAACAAAACTTGCCTAAAATTGTTCTGCTTTCAACATTCATTTTGATAAATAGCACCAAGTTATATGGAACTGAGAAATGTTTAACAAACACCCTGAAGTTTGTTTTAACATAAGCATCATACCGCTTGGTCACGGTTTACAGAGGAGGCATGTTGTTGCTACAATGGTGACAGTCAAGCTACAGCATGATTGTACAACACGACTGTTCTATGACATTGTTTCATAGTGTCTGGTTATTAGTCTGTCAGAAAGTTACATTTAACTAAACTATGCACTGTATATACCAGACAGCTCTTCAGCCTACTCAAGCTCCTAATAGTATTGATCATTTTTGCATAACCTATTAAAAAATATAGTAATGCATAAAATAAAATAAACAATGAATAAATAAATACTGTGTTTTTTGTTTTTTTTAATTTAATGGCCTAACTATAGAGCGCTGCTTTTAAATTAAAGAAAAGCAACATACCTAACCCCATAGGCGGTGCATGAGTCTTTCGTTTGGGGAGGCTATTCCACACTTTTCCCCCTGCATTTATTGAACCCAACGATGTACAGTAAGATACATGCACACTATATATATATATATATATATATATATATATATATATATATATATATATATATATATATATATATAGAAAAGCAAGCAAATTAGAAAAACAGTAAGGATAACAAACCTTTAAATCCGTTAACCTGTTCTGCAGTCCTACAGTACCTAACCATTTCCATCTCTTCACACCAATTTAAATCAATTATTAATACTGACTATTAAGCTTCTAAACACACACTTACTATCATACTTATAATCAAGGGGCATTCAACGTATTTCATAAGTATATTTAAAAAAAATAAAATAAAAAATAAAAAAAGTAACTGCACTGGGGCTCAGACTGGTGGGAAGAATGGACGTTAAACCACCCAAGTATTGTCTCCTCGAATGACATTGAAATGCCAACTAAATCCTGTATTTTGGACTTTGGTGATACTGCAACAGGACCGTCATAGCCTTGTGTACCTATGTATCTGAAAACTGTTGTTGGTAAGCAAAACCATTCATTTTCATCAGAATATTAAAATACTTTTTCATATTTAGAGTACAGTAAGCAGGCAGATGCGATTTTCTGCTTTCCTTGCAGACACTTTTTCAGAAGTTCAAAAGACCCTGCTTTCACTGAAAATGGAGTGAAGGACTGTATTCATCTAAAGAAAAAACTTCAGAAACATTAACAGTCTGGCAACAGTGTTCTGAAAGGTGGCATTTGTTCAAACAGTCGAAGGAAGTATGTTCTGACTGTAGCGTCACAGTTATCAAATTCTCACAAAACGGTGGTGCATGAAAACAGACAGTATGCTACGAAAATATTTTGCCACAAGTTCTGTAAAATCAGATTCGAATCAAGCTGTTTGTATAGATAACAGCAATTTGAATAAATGTAGAAATTGTGAAGAGGATGTTCCAGGCAAGCGAATGAGTGAAAAGGATTCAGAGTTTTCGTCAGCTGCCTCCTGCAGCGGTATGGGGGGCTCAGATCGGCGGGAATAATTGATGTTAAACCAGCCAAGAATTGTCTCCTCCAATGGCACTGAAATGTAACTAAATCCTGTATCTGTACTACAGTGTTGATTTTGATTTCCCAGCTGCCCTAGCGGTCTGGTGGTTGCGCAGTATGAAAACGAGAAATATGTTTGTTAGACCTGCTTTGCGCATTTGTGGGGGAAAAAATCGATCTTCTCTCACAAATATTTTTTTTGTGTTGGTCAGAACAATTTCTTGTGAGTGTTTGGCCAATTTATTTTGGGGAGGCTTAACCACCTATGACTAACCCTGCACCTGAAATCTTGTTGACCTCTCTGTCACAAGTAAGCCATGTCACTGTAATGAAAGACATTTCCTTTAATAAGGCTTAACAAATCATGTTTGTCTTTTACTTGGACCTTGTACAAAAGAGGTGAATTAATAATCCTGCTTTTATTTCAACTAATTCATTATCAATGTTCCCAATAATATTCCAAAAAAACTAAACTTATTTCAGGAAAGATGTGGAAGACCCCCTATAGTTTAAATACAAGTTTTACTGTGTGACACTGTTTTACTGTTATTTTTCCTTACTGTTTTTTTTGCTGGAGACAGACAAGCTTGCTTTGAAATAGAGCTAATCTAAATTCCAGGTTGAAATCATGCTTGCTTGAAATGTCACGCTCAAATAACACAGCGGTCAAGTAAAACAAGAAAGAAAAAAGGAATGGTATGTTATTTATATTCCAAATGGCAAATTTATCTTCGGGCCAAACAGGATCATAGAACATAGAACTAGCATAGAGCATTACTTTATTAGACCCAATGGCAAGTTCATAGCCAAATCCAGAGGTATTCAAGCTCACCCGTATTTGATGTGATGGTTGAATTTCACTATGACAAGCTTACCCATCTAGTTCGCAGTTCCTAAAATAAGTTGTTATAATACATTTTTACATGAAATGTTGACTGTTATGGAAAGTAATTGTAATGAAAAAGAGGTGTAACTACTGCATCTATATGGTAGTCCACATGCCTTCAGGGAAGAAAAAAAAACAATAAGAAGCAAGCCCACATATCGCAGATAGTTGAATCAATAAGCCAACAGTGTGAATCTTTTTAAAATAGCCCTGTAAAATGTTCAAGCAAAGATTTTTTTTTTTTTTTACTTAACAAACACAACATTTTATTCATGTTACCAGGGTTAATTTGAAAACAACAATAAACTAAACCTAAAGGTCTTCTGTTTATTTGGGCCATGACAACAATGAAAACCTACACCATTAATCACTTTAAAAGGAACAAATTCAAAGCAACCACCACTACTGCAGCCAGCTTACATCTGTACTAGATGCACTGACCCCTACATATTGTTTGACCTCTGCAATCTGCCAGACCAAGCATGGATATCCTTCAAGTTTGGCTACACATATTTTCAGATTTAAAAAAGTTCTTCTTCTAAAATCAAAGGCTACTCACTGTGAAATTCTATTTTCTTGTATAAGAGAATTTTAGTAAAATTCCTGACAGATACGAAACATCTTGTGGGAGCTGACAACACCCTGTTAATAATTTATTTCAACACTAAAATATGGTACACTGAATTTGAACTGCATGGTTACTA
This sequence comes from Acipenser oxyrinchus oxyrinchus, assembly GCA_030684275.1. NCBI lineage: Eukaryota > Metazoa > Chordata > Actinopteri > Acipenseriformes > Acipenseridae > Acipenser > Acipenser oxyrinchus. The sequence continues at coordinate 13,889,417 of CM060253.1, forward strand.
TTATAATACATATATAGAACTGGTCTATTTTAGCATTTGATTCCAGAACTGCGAAAGTGTAAATGTTTAGTTTCTCCATTGTTTTTATTCTGTTACCATACATTATACTAGGGCTGTGTTCAAAGGTTCGTTCGCTAGCCAGGCATTCAAAAGGTATTTTTTTTTCTTTCTCTCTGTTAACAGAAACCGTTTGACAATGTGTGGATACTATAAATCACACATTAAACGTCACTCATGTGCAAAATTTGATCTTTTGATTTGTATAATGCATATTTCTTAAACAAAAGTTGTATTGCTTCAGTAAAATATGTACTGAATACCTAGTGTACAAGACATTGTAAGAGAAGTGCTATAGTAGAATATGTTTGAAACATACAAAATATATGCTAACACTAATAATTAATTTCAAAAACTGAGCACCGTCCGCCCCTCCCCCCTCCAGCTTGTGTTATCCAGAGGCAGAACTTTAATTTCTTCATTCCCCATCTCAACAGCAAAGCGTTGTATAGCACAAGCTGTATTGAAAGAAATGTCTCGAAAACCATCTGCTGTTTGGGATTTTTTTGTTAAATCCCGAGACGACCAAAAAAAAAAGTTAAATGCAAACTGTGCAGGCGACTCTTGATGTATCATGGAGGCACAACCAACCTCTGGGATCACTTGACAAGCATAAGTTCATATTATTATTAGTATTATTGTATTATTTTTAGTTGTAGTAAAATGTGACTGATAACCTGCTTGGAACGGTGACTGTTAAATAAAGCTTTATTTTGCCTAAGTCGGCTGCAGTTATTTTATTGGCTGTAAAAAGGTGCTGCTGCACTGCCAGCTTACTGTATACTGTATATCGCAAGCAGCATCAATTACGTGTACAGAAACAATGTGTATTTTTATTCAAATTATAAAATCATGACTACTGTTCTATATAATGTATTTTTAACCTACATGTGAATGTTGTATTGCATTTATATGGATTACCTGTAAAATAATAGGATTTTCAATCAGATATAAACTAGCAGCTATGGTGACATCACCAGTAAATTATGCAAATTAGTACCAACCTTCCTCCTTTAGTTATGTGTTCCAAACCGTCGAAGGTCAAAATGTACCCTTCCTTACAGCCCTACATTATATATACACTCCATGTATAATGCACTTTCTGTTGGAAATATTGAAAACAAAGCTAAATCTTTCATAAACTGAATTTGGGGTAGCAGCGAGCAGCTTCTGGTAGTAAGAGTAGTCAAGAGGGATGTCTGTATAAGCTCTGCTCCCCATTTCATTGTTCATACAGCACTCAAGTAATGTGGATACAGACCATTAATTACTTTATTGCCTTTGCCCTACACGGGGAAAACATTTCATTATATTTTAAGAGTCTAAATTAAAGATCGGCTCAGCTGTTTGGTGTTTGCCCAAAGATATCGCCCTGAAAATTAAATGCTACTCATTATAATAAAATAACGAAATGCGTGACTCCTTAGAATCAACCTTAATGTAAATGACTTCAACATTTCTGCACAGCCAGAAAACATATTCTTGAACCCAAAGAAAATCTTTTTTTTGTAACAAACACGGAAAGAAAGGGAGTGCATCTGAAAAGTTTTCAACAACTTTGCCTGGCAATTACTTTACAAACCATGTAATGGATCTGAAGGTTCACAATTTAAAAGTGCTCTCACTTTATTCAGGGCACTGCGGCTCAAGATAAGGTGAAACTCAGATAATTAATTCCTGAAAACGCTTTAGATTTTTAAAAGGGAATGAATGAGCTTATTGTTACTTTAGCTATGAGCAATGCCTCCTGTTACTCCCAAAAGGTCAATATTATGGTGTACAGAATAAGATAAGGACAGCAGAAATAGAATCAACTTACAGGGGTGCACCTTTAGCTGCCTGAACTAGAAACCAAATGAATCTGTTTTCTTTCTTGGATCAATGGACACTGAAAGCTTTCAAAACACAAACAATTCCCAGACTTCAAGTAAGAGAAATAAGGAGATCCACGAATGTAAAATATTCACGTCAGGTGTCAGATTATAATCTTGTTTTCTTCTCTCTTTTTTTTTTTTTTTACTTGAGTCTTGCTGCTTTATTTCCTCAGCTTCAAGCCCTGGTCAATCCTTTCTCTTTCTTCCCTTTTAGATTTTTTCTTTTAATTTTCTATTCCTTTTTTGCTTTAAAAGGGAAGTCAAATGCCTTTATGAAGGCTTACTGTGTCTGCAGTTCCATCTAAGCCTGTTTTTGCTGAAACAACCGTAGCTCATTTTTCATTTGTTCACATGAATAATTCACTGAGGTAATTAGCAAACGAGTATCACCTTTTGACTGAACCTCATTGTAGTCAACTCAAAACAGTCCCACAGTCTGCACAGTGCAGAATATTAAAAAAGATCAAATGTATACCAAGATGTAGCCATAGAACACATACCACTGTCAGACTGAGTGCTAGATAGTTATACAAGCTGAATGCAGACATTAAGACAATTGGTTATCATGCAGAGGGGCACATTTGTTACAACGGAATTCTGGACAGCAACCCAGAATATTTACAGTAACTCTTTAACACCTCTCCCTCCCCCGCACCCCCTCCTGCTCCAACCACTACACCCACTGCATCCCCTACTAACTCACCCTCCTTCTCCACCTTCTCACCCCTCTCAGACTCTGACCTCTCCTCCCTGCTCCAGGGTCACAAACCCACCACGTGTGCCCTGGACCCCCTCCCCAACCACCTCTTTCAAGCTGCTGCTCCTGCTCTACTTCCCTTCATCTCCTCCCTTCTCAACACCTCTCTCCTTTCTGGTCTCTTTCCCTCTGCCTTCAAAAAAGCCTCTATCACTCTCCTCCTCAAAAACCTACCCTCGACCCCCACCTCCCTCCAGAGCTACCGTCCTGTCTCCCTCCTACCCTTCCTCTCCAAAACCCTCGAAAGGACTGTACACCGCCAGCTCTCTGCTTTCCTGTCCAACCACTCTCTGCTCGACCCTCTCCAATCTGGCTTCCGCTCTGCTCACTCCAATCGAAACCGCCTCCTGTCTGTCACCAACTCACTAAAGTCTGCCCAAGCTGCCTCTCTCTCCTCTGTCCTAATTCTCCTCGACCTCTCTGCTGCCTTTGACACTGTCGATCACTCTATCCTACTATCGTGTCTCGCTGACCTGGGAATCTCTGGCACTGCTCTGGCCTGGTTCTCCTCCTACCTCTCCAACTGCACTTACCAGGTAACCTGGCGTGGAGCAACCTCCACACCTCGCCCTCTCTCAACAGGAGTCCCCCCAAGGGTCAGTCTTGGGTCCTCTCCTGTTCTCTCTCTACACCCGCTCCCTGGGCCCCCTCATCGCATCCTATGGTTTCTCATACCATTTCTATGCTGATGATGCTCAGATTTTCCTCTCCTTCCCCACCTCTGACTCCACCATCCCCTCCCGTATCTCTACCTGTCTGTCTGCTATCTCCTCCTGGATGCACTCACATCACCTCAACCTCAACCTCTCTAAATCTGACCTCCTTTTCTTTCCCTCCTCCTCCTCTGATCTCTCTATCTCTGTTCCTCTGGAATCGACCACAGTTTCTCCCTCTTCCTCCGCTAAGAACCTCAGAGTCACCCTGGACCCCTGCCTCTCTTATTCCCAGCACATCTCCACTCTGGCACGCACTTGCCGATTCTTCCTGAGCAACATCCGAAGAATCCGACCCTTCCTCTCCAACTACGCCACCCAGCTCCTGGTCCAGGCCTTGGTACTCTCCCGCCTAGACTACTGCAACTCCCTCCTGGCTGGCCTCCCTGCGTCCGCCACCCGTCCGCTCCAGCTCATCCAGAACTCCGCTGCCCGCCTGGTGTTCTCTCTGCCTCGCTTCTCCCACGCAACTCCACTACTCCGTTCACTCCACTGGCTCCCGATCACCGCTCGCATCCAGTTCAAGACTCTTGTACTAGTCTACAGATGCCTTGACCAGACTGCACCCAGCTACCTCCAGACCCTCATCTCTCCCTACACCCCCACTCGACCTCTCCGCTCCGCCTGCACTAGAAGACTGGCTCTACCTCCTCTACGCTCCCCTGCCTCCAGAGCCCGCTCCTTTTCCACCCTCGCCCCGCAGTAGTGGAACGACCTTCCTATAGATGTCAGGACTGCCCAGTCCCTGACCACCTTCCAACGCCTCACCTCTTCAGACAGCACCTGCAGAACTCCTCTGTTCTTCCCCTGGGACAGTTATCACCCTTCCTTAAATGCGCTTTACTTGCTCTTATCTGCCCCCTATTTTACTGCATTTAATCCTGTACTTCAGAGTACTGTAATCTGCCAAGTGTTTAATCTGTAGTATTTTGTATTTAATCATATCCTGATGTAGCTATCACTGACACTTATCTGCTGTATTATTGAATCGTATTTTGTCACACTTGTACTTGCTTGAACCAAAGTCATTGTATTTATCTTGCTCTTAATTGTATTATTACTTGTACTGTGATACTTGAAATGTATTTGCTTACAATTGTAAGTCACCCTGGATAAGGGCGTCTGCTAAGAAATAAATAATAATAATAATAATAACAGTACATGAATATGCAGTTAAATGTTCAATATTTATACATTGTTAGTCATCTTGTGCAGTTTGAGCGACCGTGAATCAAAGCTAGCAAAACAATGTATTTTAATAAGAGACACCCACGAATTCTGCTATGTTTTACACAGAGGATGACAACTTTATACAGGATAAGATGTACCGGAATTCTGACAAACCCTTCACCGTGATTGGTTGATTTCTCAGTATAACAGGAATAATGTAAAGAAAATAGGGGTCAGTTAAATCTATAAATTATATATCAAATTGCTGCCTACCTAGTGGTTCACTGGGTAGCATAATTAGAGAGCTAATATGACAGACAGACTGACACAGAGACTGGTCCATCCTTTTACACACAAGACAATTTAAATAAGATTTGGGTTTTCTACTGAGCCTGAATTCCAATGCCTTGAAACCTGAGGATGAAAAGCATCACAATGAATCCAAACGCTAAATAAATAGCTTGGCATCTTAGTTTTGCAGCTGAACACCAGAAGGCCTAGAAGGAAAAATTATATTTTGGCACACTGTATCGGTCTTCTGTTTCATGCAAGTATCCTCTTCCAATGGCTTTAGCTTGCAAACAAAACCTACTTGGAACAATGGGTGAAAAAGCGTTGTGGGATTCCACTGAAACATTATACATTCTCCCTTCAACACAGTGACATTCTTTTGATTGAAAAGAAAAGTAACTTATTTTCTAATATCTAGTACAATGTTATCTTTTGCACTGCTGTTGGCAAGATTTGCGTAAAGTAAATATGTTATCAATGGATTAATACTGCCATCCAAATTATCTGTACGGGTGATCTGTCCCAAAGCATGACATGTTTATGTTGAAAAGACTGAAACTAAATGTGCTTGTGCCTGCATATTCAGAAAGTGTCAAATTCCCTTTTCAGTTAAGTGCCAAAAGTTTAAAAAATATAGATGTGTAATAATTAAGAATGTTGTTATATTGAAAATATCATCTGTTTTCTTAATATTATCAGTGTTGCACATGCGTTGTTTAAAACAAAAATCGATAATTAATTTATTCATTTTTGTTTGTTTTGCTTCCAGATTTTATAACCGTTTACATGCTTACTTGGGTCATACATCGTGTCCCTACAACCTTTGGTTCCGAAGGTTTCTTCTTTGAAAAAGTAGAACACTAACCAGAATCAAACATTAACATTGTCTATTAATACTGTATTCAGTCTTACATTTCCACATGCAGCATGTACTAATGATAGGAAACGTCAGGAAAACTATGTATTTGTATCTTTTGTAAGCCTTTTTGTAAGTTTGCGGAGCTTTGGTTTGTGTGTTCTGCAATGAATAATAATTCCAAAATAAACCTGAATTCATGTAAAGATTCCTTTTGTCTAGTCGATAATTTGAAGTGAAAACACTGTACGCTTTTGTTCCAAGGTTTCCCTGGATCATATCTGAAAATGTAAATTGATCAAGTTACAGTTAAGAGATTGTGAAGTAGGTTAGCTTGGAATAACAGTGTTGCCCTGAGGGATACGCTTATAATGGAAAGGGGGAGCCAAATAAATTAGTATCCAAGTTTAGAAAACAACGATACATGTGACTGTTTTGGTTATGGCTTTCTTGTCTGCAGTCAGAGTTCCGGTGCACTTTTACTCTGACAGAGTTGAGCTGAATCCAGAAGCCGAGGGCTTGTATAATGTATAGTTCCCCAAAACTACCTAACATACCCTATGGAATGGTTTTAAAAACAGACAGTAAATTATACATATGATTATTTGCAGAAGCCAGTTGTGCAGATATGAAGGGACAGGACAATGCAACGGCTGACCTCTATGGAGCGGCAATGGGAAAGAACAAGCAATATTCTGACCATTCTTCCCTTCCTGAATTCCACATCTGCATACTTGATTCTTTTATACAAGTGGGAGATGGCCCAGAATATTCCCACTGCATTGTGAATGCTAGCCTTTGTCTACCTAACCATGAGACAGTTAATAACCTGGAAACAAAGTCTGACTCACTCAGCCTTCGCAGACCTTTGTGTAAGGCCTCAAATAACTTCTGACACAATTCACTGCAGATGCTAGCAAGAAGGGGTGGGAAAAAAAAAGGAAATGGGATGTGAGAGTGACCCCATTGATGCAGCTTATGGAGCAACGCACTTTGAGTGGAATGAAATGGACCACAACTTCCTGTGTTTTCCTGATAAGTGCTTCCAACAGACTTCACATGCTGGTGCAATGGTGTACAGCTTCTGCATCTGGCGCAACGCACTGCACAATGTGCAAAGACACATTTGGACAGGATATTTATGAATATATATTTTTTACTAGTTAATACATAATACTTATTTTACACTTTAATTGCCTCCCTATAAGCCTCTAATACTTCCTTGACAATATTTACAATTCTCATCAGTAAAAATGTAGAACTACACAATGACTGAGGTCAAAGCAGTAGGATGATTTGTGTGTTGAATCCAGTTTTTAAGAATACTCCATTTTCCCTTTTGACAGGACTGCACTTCAGACCTGTAACCCTTTATTTTTAATCACCTCCAATCTGTTCAAAATGCCAATGCAAATTGTGCAGTCAGCCATTTAACAAGCATCTGATAAAGTCCAATTTGAAATGTTCTCTGGCCACATGAATTGGGCAGCATTGATAAGAAGTAATTTTGCAATTGCCCTTGATTTCCCATGCCTATGCAGTGCTTTGTCATGGGTTACACCAGGTTGTATGACATTTTGTAATGCTTTATTTTGTAATGAGTGAGAACATTTATTCTGGTGTCTTAGTAGCATTAGTGTTTGAGGAATTATTTAATGTTGAAGCAGACACTCAATCATCCACCAATCATTAATGTTAAAATATACAGTAATTGTCAAAAAAACACACAGCATGACATAAAATAGGAGAGCCATTTATAAGGAAACAAACTATCTGCCATGTTCAGGCTGAATTTAAGTTTCCAACCAGTGGTCTGACCCAGATATAATATTTGTCAAATTATGTAGTTAGTAAATCATAACTAGGATGCGAAAAGCATATAAAAATGCATTACCACTGTTTTTTACAGAAAAAAAGAATGCCAAAATAGCATCTGTGCAGCATGTAGAAGTAGGGAACTGGGGCCAAACAGGCTTGATAGGCTCATATGTCCAACCACATGGCCTCTTGACCATTCTTTTTATTTCTTTATAGGAAAAGAAAGTGGACAACTGCTTCCCTCCAGATGAGATCAGTGTTTGGGCCCAAAGACTTTCTTTTCACTTGCTTCCCCCCCTGTGGGGTTTGCCTATTCTTTATGTGTGGATCTGTATCCTTAGCCCAGTGCAAAAAAAAAAAAAAAAATCCTGTGATTTAACTTGGCACCGCTTGAATCAAATTTAATGAATCAGTCCTAACAGACTTCAGCTGCAGACGGCTAGTTAGACTTTACTTTTGGGACCAATTTTTTGTGTCAAGCAAAGAAATTGATTTTACCAAAAATAAATAAATAAAATATGTAAAATGTCTGAGGAACAGAGACTCTGTTGTAACTGTTTTTAATTCTCTTCAATGGCCTAGCCAATGACTTCATGATGGTTCACAGAACTTCCTCAGCACTCAACAGAACAATATCATTAACATTTATATACACCTCAAGCTGAAAAAAAATGTTTAAGCAGTTGTAACAAAATGTGTCTTTTTTAATTAGTTGAAACAGCTGAAACACAAAATCAGTACATGTCAGGATAGCTAATTGAATATTTTGGTATCCATGAACTACCAGGAACTCCCCCACAATTACATACAAGCAAAATAGTGAAAAAACAGGAGCCCTACAATGTGTAAAATGTATCCATTTTAATAGATTCCTTCCAGCTTGAAAAAGAACCATAAACCAAGCATTAGGACAATAACATTTTTGTGCGGTTTTAGCATGGATACTTTTCAAAGCTTAACTTTTAAACAAAAACCTGATGTGACGGCAGTATGCAAAACCTGTTGTGTATTAAATTAATTGATTCAGTTGTTGACTGGCAGAGTTTGTACACGTTAATTAGTGTTCGAATCTAAAGGATAATAGTTTGGGAACCTTTTAAACTACATTAGACGACAGACAGACATAGACACTAATATTTTTTTTCTTTTCTTATTGTTGGTGGTCTTGCTTAAAAACACCTATTCCGGCAACATTTTTTATTTTTTAATGATTTTTTCAACCAGCCCTATTTGATGCTGCAACTCATTTATATTATTGACAACAGCTGCTAGGATGTTGCTTATTCAGCTTCAGAGCACACTGCCAAGAGAGGCCCGCCGCTTTAGGCTGCAGCAAATTAATCCCAGCAGAACTATCTTTGTATTATTCTACTGCTCAAATGGCAAGGGGGTAATATTGACGGAACTGCTGTCTTTCCACCTTTTTTATTCAATGTCATAAACCTTGGGAGAAGGCCTCAGGTTGTCAAGAGCTGTATGCTTTAAGAAAAGAAAGGCATATTGGGACATCTTTGTGGGTAGTATTATTATTTTTTTAGATAGTCTACGATCAACAATGCTCGTCCAGGCTGCAATAGCACACAGCTATTCAAACACAAGCTGTTTATCCCCACATCACAGCTCCTCTACACAAAATATTTGCTTTAAAAATGGGAAAGGCAAATACTTCAATAGGATGAATATAATAACAGAGATTCACATAACCCCAGTACTGCATTACACATTTGATTTTAGTGTTTGTTTTATTTATGTTTATTCATTTTTAGTGCTTATTAAAAGCTCACACGTGTATGTAGACTAACCAGTGATAATGTAAATTAGTAACTCCGGCCATCTTTCTAATGCAGCAACCTGAATTATAAATATTTATCTACCGGGATTTTGCATGAAAGACATCTGTTTGTTCCAAAACCAAGTCAACCACAAAAGTATTTTACACAATGTAGCTTCAAAACAGCCATATCAATGAAATTATGACAATGAGATTGTAACTAGTAAACCAGAGCTAAAAGTCTTTTTACCCATAATAATTTACTTCAGTAACAGTATCCCTCTTACCAAAAATACTTGACCGAAAACATGTTTAAACCAGACCTGCTGTAAATTATACAGTTTCTTGCTCTGAGGTATTTATCACATCACTTTATAATTACCTTTAATTGCAGGGAGAACAAATTTTGCAAATACAGGTAGTCAGACTGTCAACAGGGCCTTTCAGCCACTTTTAACAGAAGGTTACGTGCCTTCATTCTGTTAATTTGCTCCTGTACAATCAGAAAAAAGTATGAGCATTCTGAGAACGGTATGGAAGTCTGAGAATGTCAGGGATTCACAGAACTAATTAACATAAAGGGTAGATAGATTGTACATGTTCACATACTAGAAATGAACATCTAAAAAGGTGTGGAGTCAAATTATTCCCTGGTATTGTACTCCATCAGGATGTCATTTAACTGGACCAGTGCCTCAATATACTTTTTTTGTAACTAAATACAATAAATAAATACTAAAAAGCCTTTTTTGATATTTTTCAGAAATAAGACATCCAAAAGACAATGGGAAATAACATCAGCAGTATTTGCAAATAAACATTAACTAGCAGTAACATAGAAAGCGGCAAGCCTTTTGTTCCCCTGTGCTCATGTTGTCGGGCGGTTGAGATGTTTTCTTGCTCTATATAGTTGTCCCGAGGACAGCGTGAAGCATACATGATTATTAATAAAGGTCCACTCTCCCGGGAAGCTATTGCATATGCCTTATTTCACAGCTCCAGACTCTCGTTGGTCGCTGGCATTTCATTTAAGAAATCATGTACGAGGCTGCAGGAGGCATGTAAAGAATTGTCTGGCTGAAAAATGGTGCAGCAGTGCTTCAAATATAATTCCTGGACTGACTCTTCCTGCAGCTGTCAGTCTCCACAGAAAAAACGAACAGGCATGAACCTTAATTCTTAATAATTACTGAACCATCCCTGGAGGTGAACCAAAGCAGTTTAGCTTTGTGACACATTTGATACAAGTTACTCAAGTGCTCACTTATAAAATCTCAGTGGATATAATACAAAATGTTGGTGATTTTCAGAAAATGAACAAAATTGTGCAGCGTTATTCGTGAATGTTTATTCATCTGTTTATTTTCATTTTCCCTACTTCAGTTATTGATATCATCATTTATTTATATAGATGTACAGTAATTATATTTAATTGTCTGTTAATACTGTTAAATGTTGTATTTTATTAAATAGATGAGGCTAAGGAAATAATAATAATAATAATATCTTGTAACTATATATATATATATATATATATATATATATATATATATATATATATATATATATATACACACACACACACACACACACACAAAACAATCCTAACATGTTTAAGTTATAAATTCATATATGTATCAGCGTCTTCCCCACATTTTCCTCAGTCATTTATGGTGCCATGTATAATCATGGTGATGTAAATAACTATTAACCAACGCCTACCTCTTGAATTCCACTTTACTGCAGGTAATGTCGGGGTGACAGAAAATAGATGAAAATAGATGAGTGGGAGGCTGTGTGGTCCAGTGGTTAAAGAAATGGGCTTGTAACCAGGAGGTCCCCGGTTCAAATCCCACCTCAGCCTCTGACTCTTTGTTTGACCCTGAGCAAGTCACTTAACCTCCTTGTGCTCCGTCTTTCGGGTGAGACGTAATTGTAAGTGACTCTGCAGCTGATGCATAGTTCACACACCCTAGTCTCTGTAAGTCGCCTTGGATAAAGGCGTCTGCTAAATAAACAAATAATAATAATAAAAATAATAATGAAACATTTAATTAAAGCTGGCATACAAAGTCATCTACACATGACTATTTTCAGGTCAGAGGAAGATAAAGCTAAGCAGACTAAGCTCTGCTTCATATACCTATGCTGAGTTTTCTACTTTGAGGTAGTTATTAAAAAAAAAAAAAAAACACTTTCCAGACAACAGTATCTCTTTGAGATTACAATGAATAAACATTATGGTTAATTACAATCCCAAACAAGTGCTTTAAACCAGGTTTGCAACAACATGCTATAACTGGATTTAAATGATCCTGAACTTGTCAGGGTGTTCCTGTAAATATCCATCTTGCATGACACCGAGGTCCAGCATACCTTTATTAAACAATAAATACACTTTATGTTTCTTTTATGAAACCATTTTGACCATTCAAAGCTATACAAAAGATCTGTTCTGAAATGAATTATGGACAACTTGACAACACACTGTGAAAGTGGAAAAGATATAACTTATTTCCTTAAAAGTTAAGTAACTGCAATGGGTTTTTTTATGTAATGCTAAAGAAAAAAATGGTTAAAAAGAACAGATATTTTAGAACAATATATTTCAAAAGAAATCTTAATTTCTAGATCAGTATCAGTACAAAATGTCTGGTAATGTTTCTTAAAGCTTAAGAGAAACTCAGTGAAACACTGCTGTGTTGTGTTGAATTGGCACTTATCCCAAGTTCTTGAACTAAACAAGTATATTCACAGTCTTAATTGAGGGTAATGAACTGAAGTGATTTGTGTGAGACAAATAGGCTTACATTCTCTCAGAACTTACAATTACTTTAGTTCAAAGAGTCAGGCAACTAAGAGCTATTGTTTTAATGAAACCTTTTTTTTATTATTATTATTCTTGGCTTTGAATGGAACTCTTCCTGTTTACTGCCAAGCAAAACCAGTTGGACAAAGAATGGTGTCAAATAATGTCTTAGACAACTACTGACATCTCTGAGCAGTAAGGGGCCTTGCTATTCAGGGCTTTTACAGTTGACACATGTGCTTGTTGGAATCTCTAAAGTTTGTGGAGTGGGTGCAAGGGGGTTTCTTATAGAACTGTCCATTATTGCAGAATAACCAGTCCAACTTTGGGCAACCCAGGGCCCTGGTTGTCAATTAGCATAAAGGTTCATGCCAAATACTTTTCTATGCCAAGTGCCAGGAAGCAAATTGATCAAAAAAAGGAGGGGGAAAAAAGCAGCATAGCTCAATGTTCTGTGCCAGCAAAAGAGCTTTTCATGTGCATATGCGCAGGCTGCATTGTTCTTGCTCTCGAGAAACCACATTAATCAAGATCCAGGATGTGCACTGTAAAGGAAGGGTGGAGGAGTCTGCTTGTCAGTGATTTATTACAGGGCCCAACATGTGTTTGACATGAAACAAGATGGAACACTGGGAGTTGACATCAACTGCCACTAGAAGCTGCTGTTAGACACAAGCAAACCATCTATGCTCAGGCCTGACAAATCACATCAATGTATATTCATACCTGGCCTCCCTGGGACTAGCTACATCCCTTTAATTAGTGGGATTACAAAAACCATGCCGTAACCCTGGGAAATTCACACTGAGCCTTGAATAGACGATTCATAGATGAGCACAGGCGATTCAATTTGGGACAAAAAAAAAAAAAAGGAAGAGAAAAAAGCTTTTAGTCTGAATCCTACGCTGCCTACAATAGCTGTGAAAACTGTAAGCCACAATGCTTTTATGCCTCTCGATTTCAGAGTCTTCAGCCACTCCTGACAATTCTGAGTAGTGTTTTTCTTCTTATCTACCATCATCCTGCTGCTGCGACTGCCTAATCCAGGAGTTTATCTGTGTTTTAAATGATTTCACAGCCGAAAGTGCTCATATTTGCATTAACTAAGCGTGGAGCGGGTTCGATTTTACATTAATGGTAAGCAGTGAAAGGCAACTGATTTATGCAAAAAAGCCACATTGGCATTTTTTTAAATCTGTCTCATGAATAGGCAAACATGAATAGTAGCTAATATCTGCAGGAGATATGAATTTTTATTTAACAAGATTATCAGCCTATTAGACATTGCAGCTTTTTAAAAATCTGCCTTTAATTCCACCACTGTTTACTACACATTCTCTATCTTGAATGTAGACTGCATCTCGCAAACAAAGATCTTGTGCATCAGAAAATGGAAAATTTGATGACCACTCCCCTCTAGTTTGTAAATATTCATGCCCTGACTGCTGAAGACATGCTGCAGAACCACATGGTACTGCGTTTCACAACATTAAGCCCATCAATATTACACTAATTGGATGTGCACCTGAGCCTGCCGGGTGCCCTCAAACGTGCCAGACAGTATATGTTATATGGGAACAAGTCATTTTTCATCCCCACCTCCCATCCCTATGCCTACTGCCCCCTGTAAAATATCTTGAGTTCAAAGTGACTCAGAGACAGTGAAACGGATCTTAGCTTATGCTGGCAATACACAGGCCTATAACGAGTAAACCACCTGTTATTGTTTAATATTTTGCCAAATTGCATTGCCTTTTACATTTTACACAGTTCTGTGCATAGGTAACATTTTAATTTAATTTTGCTAATGGGTCTTTAAATGGAGAAGGTTACATACTGCTACAATACATACCAGATTTTAAAGTATGTACTGTATTACAGTCCATGTGTGTCTTTTGGCAAGTGATATTTTCAGAATCACATCGTTCTGAAGTAATACTGATGAAAATATAATACTGTACCAACAAAACCAACTACAGTACATATAAATGGAAGCCTACTTATTTTAAAACAGTCCTTTCAACTATGTATTTTTGACATTTGTATCTTTCTGTTCCCTGAAAAACGGACAAGAGTTGGAATAGGCCAAAATTAAATGATCAGATATGCGTCACACTCTTAGCATTCACTGAAGTCAAAATTTAAATGGTCAGATATGCTGTGCTGACTGTATTAATACTATTAGGCTATTGTTATTTCAGTTCAGGGATGTTTTATTCATGAAAAAGAGAACATTACAAGGTTTGCATAATGAAATTCAGAGAAAGACACTTTTCAGTTACATCTCCAACTTACTAAAAGTTTCAGAATCTCAAATTGAGAACTTGCCCCACACAGTCATGGCAGCTGGGGGGTGAAATTGAATTTGGGATGCCCTGATTTGGTTAAGCTCCAAGTAGTGGATTTTTTAACTGTAAGCAGCCACTGTGAAAGAACCCAGCAGTTCCAGCCAAGACAACCAGCTTTTCAAGGAACCTTCCAACAATAAAGGTTATAAATCAGCAAAAACCAACATTCAAAAAAACTCAACTGACCAGGAACTGAGCTTCCTACAGTGTTATTTTTACAGTATCTTATGGAAAAATAGTTACATGGGAAGTAATCCTTCCAAAATAATCTTAGTATTTTTTATTTTATTTTTTTTTTTGCAATCTTTATTGTAAATACATAATTTTTCATCCTGTCTCCTAAACTCAATTTTACATTAACTCTTTGCCATGACATCATTTATGGACCTGTCACTCTCCACCTTGTGACACAACGATTACTGCTGCTGCCATTTCTAATGCTTTTTCGCGATGGTAGATTTCTCATGTTTATACTGTACCACATGCTGGGTCTAGAGCAATTACCAGTTGATTATTTTTTCAGCCAGTGCTAGTTACTTCGCTAGAGAATGACAGATTATGAAAACCAATCCATCAAGTGACCGTGGACATTCATAACCCTTTCTTCAGTTGCTTGGGAATCTTGCAAACCATTACTTGGTGGATTACATCCTATAATCCACAGCTTTTCACCATAAACCCCATATGGCTTACATTAGTAGGCTTTTATTTATAAATCTAACTAAAGGAAAACTGATTTACTGATCAGAAATAATTAAGATTTGTTAATACTGTGTGCGTTTAGCACCTCAACAAGCTTAACACCTCAACAAACAACTGTTACCAAGAACCCTTAAGGAAATGCGCAGGTGTGTTCTGGTAGCTAATCAAGCCCAAGAGCCTGAACTAGAGCACAAAAATAAATAAATAAATAAATCACTGGCTACTGTACTGTATATATTCAGCTTATATAAAAAAGTGTCTAATTTCTTCATATGTCTTACACAGAACATACAGTTATTTTCAACTTTACCAGAAAGACACCTTAATAAAGAAAAATGTTGTCTTTATGGGTCTGATCAGCAATTACAAAAAATATATACAGAAATATTTTTTTCTTCAAGCAGTCACTTTAAAATATTGTATAAACCATTTTATGGTCCATGGAATGGGACTAAAATACTCTAGTTGTATATAAATAATTACTTTAGTACCAAATACACAAGTGGTGACTGAGATCAAAGAGAGAAACATCACACACAGACGACTATGTAACACCAGTGCAGACAATGAATCAGACAACCACCGCTTGAGTCTGGAATGTAAAAATAAGTTTGGGACTTTCATAAACAAACCCACACAGTTGTAGGCCTGTCTAATGTAAAGCGTTTAACTGCTTATACTTATAGCAAGCAAGACAATGATTAATCCCATCACTTCTGCCTAGTTTAAACAGAACATATATCTAAAAAGTCTACTTCAGTGAACAGCTAAAATGTATGGAAAATGTAAAAAGAAGAAAGATTTCTTTAAAGTGACAAGACTGACACGAGGGCACGGTATTGTTAAAGTCATACATCACGGCTCAGATGTCTATTTCACAGTGGGCAAGCAGAGTAACTAAGAAACAAAAGCTGAGCCTAAAAAAGTACTGTACATCCACATTGTAATTGCATTTGGTTTTAATGATACATTGTATTTGGTTTTAATGATACCATAATGAATATTTTTGATGTTTGCACTTTAAAATAAAGCTTTATTGTTAACCAGTTATCACCCGACACATTTGTGAGAAACAGAATATCTAATACAACATACAATTACACAATGCTCCTCTTTTAAAACCTTAATATTTATATATTGGAGAGACACAGTCTCTCAAGATTGAAATGAACATCTGTATAATTACATTGTAATGCATTTTAAAGTGCCTTCATCTAAAATAACAAATACAAATGTTGACCCATAGGAAATTATTTGTTGGTGTAATAACATTTCAACACAGTCTTTTTTGGAAGAAAAAAAAACAAATATTTACTGAAGATTGGGTAAAAAAAAAAAAAAATCAGTTCCCCTCCATCGCTATTCTTTGGTACTACAGTCTTGAGGGTGACTAAACAATTCCATTATAATTGAACAAAGAATGCAAAAGTGCTGAAACGAGATGCTGGCATCAGGGAGAATAGATAATCAAGAAAGAGAGTGTGTTGAAAAGGGAATAATAAACTAATGTGAACTTATACTAATGCATTTACATCAGTGTTGAGACAAATCGTTCCAATAAGGCTTCCACCTCACTTTAACCCATGAGTCGCCATTTTACAAGGTAACTTAATAGCCGTACGCAAAAAAAAACATTTTAAAACAAACAAACAAAATAAAAAGCAGAGAAACACTTTATAGCAGTTTGTGACTGACAACCCATTTGAAATTAAGAAATGACCAAACATTTTCCCATTTTCCCTTTCCTCTTGTATCCTATGCAGACTAATAAATGTATGAAATCACCTCATTCAATATCTTCAACATGTGACGATCATGCAGTAGATAGGTAATACTGAATAGAATCTTTTCTCCTCCATTCCCATTCTTTCCATCCTCCTGCTATTATCTACAACTATAATTATGTTTCCAGTTTAGCACTCTTTTCACAACTTGGTGTACATGACTCCCCTACCAAGCATTCTTGAAGTAATTGGTAACTTCATACCTATCTGTCACGTGGAAGAGCCAAATAAGATATCCAATGTATAAGACCAATACAAAAAAGAAATCTCACAATTGGTATTAATTAAACTTGTCTATTTGAGGTTCTTGATATTTTTACTCAAGAGTTTATGATTAGGAGTTCACAGTTATGGATGAACAGTCATACAACATAATTGGAAAACTTTCCTGCAATGATATACTGTTCAAAGATAATAATCTGAAACTACTGGAAGTGGCATGTACAGAATTTCGAATGTCAAAAATGTTCATTTAACATAAGATCTGAAGGTCCCTGGTGGCTTTTACTGGAAGTTACTGGAAAGAAATACTAATAAGGTTAATTTCCACAATTCTCTCAAACTCCAGCATACAAGTCACAATCAAAACTGTCATTAAATTTAGGAATACTGAAAAAAAACACTGTTGATCGAATCTGTTTTGAAGCCAAAAGAATACTGTATCAGCTTTTTAATGCATGTATAGCGAGGGACAGTAATTTATACATTCTACAATCGCAGTGAAAACACATTACTAGACCAATTCAAGTTATCTTATTTAGACATCGAGAAAAAAAAAAAAATGAATTATCACTGTTTGTGATAATAGATTTACAAGTTGATTAATTCATTGTTTTAAATTACAGGTCAGTTTAGATTTAGTGCAGCAGTATAGATTAATAAAAAAAAACTCAATTATAAATGATAAGTTAAATAAATATATAGTGTATATATTACAATACAAGTCTGAATCTGGTCAAATCTTAAGTTTTACCAGTAAATAAGGTAGTAAATGTCCAAAATTACGAAGAAATAGATTGCTTTTCAGACATTTACTGGTTAATTTCATGATTTTACAAAGCTTAATAGTAAATGCAGGTATATTATCAAATGATTTATTTATTCCTGCATATACATTGCCAATTGACAAAATAAGCATTAATGTTGAAGAATATATTTCTGGATACACATTTTCCATTAACAAAAAAAACACTGATGTTGAACAATATATGTATCTCTGCATACAAATGTTCCATTAACAAAAAAAAAAAACATTAATGTTGAACAATATATTTATTTGTGCATATACGTTTCCCATTAGCAAAATAATCATTAAATGACCGTAATGCACATATTGAACACATTTTAGAATAGTGTGTTTCTAAAGGTTCATTTAACAACAACAAAACAGGAACCTATTACGTTTGTTTGTAGTTTTTTATTTATTTATTTATTTTATTTTTTTATAAGTAACTTTGCCCCAAATTATTTGGTTTAACAAA
Source organism: Acipenser oxyrinchus oxyrinchus (assembly GCA_030684275.1). Classification (NCBI taxonomy): domain Eukaryota; kingdom Metazoa; phylum Chordata; class Actinopteri; order Acipenseriformes; family Acipenseridae; genus Acipenser; species Acipenser oxyrinchus. The sequence continues at coordinate 13,907,848 of CM060253.1, forward strand.
AAAAAAAAAAGAGATGAACATCACCCACTGTACAGCGCAAAAGCGAGTTGTGCTTACAATTGAAAAAAAGTTGGAAATACTTTCACTTCTGGAAAAGGTAATTACCAGGGATAAAATAGCACAATATTATGGAATTTTAAAGCATATTAAAAAGTCTGCCTCGGAGATTTAAAAGTTTGCGGTCTTTGATAGTAGCTGTGGGATTTTTGAGATCTATTGTTGCTCGAGACAAGTACTTGAGCATTACAATTTCCGAGTACTCAAATCAAACGCCACTCCTCTACATACTGTACTAGTGTACATAAACCTCCCAAACATGGCCACAAGTCCTATTTTAAATGCCAAACTAACACACAATCAAGTAATATATTAAGTAATTAATATAATGTTTGCCTTCTGGTGCAGTTAATTGTACATGGCCAAGTATTACTAAATAACGTAAAGTATTTAAATTCACGTATCCACACAACTTCATATTCAATTGTAAAAATAGATGCCTGGCCTACCTGTTTGATGTGTGTCTCAGGGATCCTTTACTTTTGTGCAGTAGTTCCGACATACAAATAAAAACTGTACTAAACATAAACGGCCGTTCGGTCCAAAAGCTTACAGAACAACTTCAAGTGAAAAAAGCCTTCCACCTATGGGAAGATTGGGGAATGGGGTCCACGAGTTTCTTTAAGTTTTTCCAGCCTCGCTGTTATTGTTTTATGGGTCAGCACAGTATTGGGATAATCTTACATCGATTTTAAAACTGCTGCATTCACGATTCACACACGCTGTCCTCATAGGGGATAGCATGATCAAGCCCAATGTTCGGCCAAATCTATAGCAAATGTTGTTATGGATGTTTACTTTTTATTGTCATCAGTAACTCCATATGTTTGGTTTTTATTGCCATCAGTAACTCCATCAACAATAATTCTGAATGTTTTCATTTCAAACTGTGAAGCACTGAGCTTGTGTTTTTGTGGTACAGCAATTTTATTTGGCATAATTATTTACATACCACGGTTTTCTCGTCCGGTTCCTCAAAATACTTCCAAACGTGGTTTCCTTTGTTTAGAGATGCCATTTTAAATATAGAACTAACTCAAAAAAAAATGATGGTCATTAACGTTATTTAACCCCACTGTGGAATTGATACCATACCACGTCTACTACAGGCATAAACACACACACAGTGCACCAATGAAGCACCACATCAACAGAGACTAAAACCTGCCCGAGTGTCAATCTTTCTGTTGCACCAATTAGAAAAGCTACTTGGAAGCAATTGCCAAACCCTTTCCTTTTTATAATATCCGCCCTTACTGTGGCACTAGAGCAGTCTGATACACGATGGACTACTGATGATAAATTACTAAAATGAATACATGAAACAATATGCGTTTGGTGACATTTGCCATGTGACCGGTTATACTATGTCTAGCATATTAGTAAACGTTTTACCATTTCTTTAGAGTTTATACATTTAAACGTTTAAAATTCCCATCCTTAAAAGATATGCAATCCACTGTATGTACCTATTTGACAAGGATAAACCATTAAACCTTTTCAATAAATCTTAGTTCAGATGGACAACAGCCATACAATAAGTGATCACTATATGAAGCACCAGAGAATACTTCTGCCTTATCTATTCTCGCCCTTAGATTTATAGTCAGCACTTTATGTTCCGCCCACGCAGGCTGCTAATGTAGCCACTGTAGAAAAGCAGTTGTTATCTGATGCCATTATTTTTACATGGCCTGTACAAACCTGTCAGCAGCAGCACTCCACTGTGCCAAGGACCCAATTCAAGTTGGCACTGTAAACATCTATCGACATTAAGGAACAATCAGAAGGTGTGGGTGCAGCACAGATTACTTCAATAGTTAGGTAATGATATGCATTACACATTTAACTGCTTGTCTGCCTTGTGGTGGGCTGTTTGCCATTAACAAGTAATGTATTTGAAAAGGAACACATCTGCTAGCAATAAAACGGACACAATGTTATTTAAGTCAAACTAATCTTTTTAAATTTTATTTTCATTCTATTTAATTCAATCATCCCTTTTCTACAACATACAAAAACGTTTTCATTCTATATCCTTTAATGATCATTTAGAGTGAATAGCTTTTTTGTCTTCATAAAATGGCGGATAAATATTCACATTACAGTAGATTTCATTTTCGAATATCCACACGTAAATACGACGATTTACATCTGATGGATTATCCTTTGAAGTATATTGTGGGAAAACCTTTCACCTTTACATCCTATCTGTGGTATTAAATCAGGCTGAAGCCAGTTCAGACTCTTCCAAGGAATCGGTTATTGTTTCTCAAAAGGGATTACATTTGGTTCACAATGCATATTCTTTCAAGTTAATCCATCTGGTTGATACCCCAGTGTTGCCAGTAATTCTCTTGCCAGTGTTGTCTCTGCAACAGGCACTGTGGTCCGTTGGGAATGCTGGAAACATGATCCTGTTGTTCTGTAGGCAGACACTAGAGCAAAAGCATTAATACTCTGATATGTGTGTGAGCTTAAACAGATCTAGGCCCAGCCTTGTTTTCTTTCAGTCTATTTTATTTTTACAAGACTACCGCAGCTCGCTGAAATCTCTTACACAGTACACCTGGGCTACATTGTAATAAATTAGCTTTGACAGTCACTGATATAATTCACAATATAGGATTTTTTATTTTTTTAATGTTTAAATATTCATTGCACACAACTAACTTTTCTAGACTTTTTTTTTTTTTTTATACCAAAAAATGCTACAGTTACAAATTCTCTAATTTTACCTTGTGACCAAAATGTGGGTATTAATGGAAGCTCAGATCATGCATTTCTTCTTTTCCTCTTAACATACTAATTAGATTTTGCTGTTAAGTGCTCCAAAGTAGGTTTGTGTTTGTTTAACCCCAGTGACTTCATCACTGTCATCAAGGGGCACGTGTGAGTATAATCTGAAAAAATTAAAATGTATGGATGCTGATAGAAAGACATTTTAATGAGAAATTGAAAATAAATAATATTAACAAGTAATAATGGTCCCAACATTTGAAACAATTGGCATGTTTTAGAACTATGTCCTAACCAAAGTAATATATTTATAAACAGGTTTAAGTCTAAATAATTTACACACTAGTTACTGAGTGACATTTCTATAAAGTTCATACATAGAATATGCATGCATACCACTGACTATTTAACCCTTTGCGGTCCTATGTCGGACCTGGTCCAACATTGCAATTATTCCTATCCGGTCCAATGTCGGACCCTGTCCGACATCATCAAAAAAAACGCAAAAAACGGGTTTCTAGTCGTTTTCTCGAAAAAGCCGAGAAAACCATTCAATGGCGGCGGGAGCGACAGGAGCGAGACAAGCCGAAAAAAAAAGGGCGTATCTCATAAACAGTCATACTTGCCCCTGGCATCAGATAACGGCGGCCATAAAAGCTTTTTTTCAGATGTGATAGTAATAAAATAATGACTTGGATCGCATTATTGAGGCGTTTGGTGATAAAACGAGTGATCAGGAGATTGATCGGTATGTACGACTTTTATTATTATTATTTATTTCTTAGCATATGTGAAAGCTATAGCGAACGAAAGAGTGGGGCGGAGCTGGAGATGCCTAGTGAGTGCTTTGTTGATATGCAGGGCCTTTTAAACCCGTTTGACTGTGGGAAAAAAATACTTTTAAACAGCGCGTCTAAAATTAACTGCGCGTTTGAAAATTAAATTGGACCTGACGTGCCTGACACGCACTTAATAAATGGACTGCAAAGGGTTAAACTTCTCAATATTCTTTAGTGTCTTAGCACAGCAACATAACATTCCATTGGTGGTTTCTGCCTGACCCCAAGACTCCAGATGTTATGTTTAACAGTCAATGTGGGCTTCATATTTTTCGGAAGAGATCTTGCCCCAAAGTGACCTGTTGTAGCGGGTCAGTTTTCTGTTCCAACAGGATTTATATTGCTTTTGTGCAAACAGAGGTGCATGCCAACTGCACTCAGCTTGGTAAACATTCCCCCCGGTGCATAAGCCACAGTTCAGCTCCATCTTTTCCCCTGCAGCTTCCTTAGGGAGTTTCTCAGTGCATGCTGAGCCTATTATTTGGAGCTTTAGCAGACAGAAATATGACCTGTGCCACAGAAGCATTGAACACCAGAAAATGGGACATTTTCTGCATTGGCGTGCTTTGGAGGAGGTCAATTCAGTTACACCAGCTGGTACCAAGGGGAGATTCACTGAGGCTGATCTAAGAGCCTAATTACCATGTTTAGGGCTTCGTTTCTTGCAAGCCTACAATTACCTGTACAGCAAGCCTTTCAATTATTGTGTTTTTTTTTTCTTTTTCTTTTTTCTTGGAAACAAAGCAACAAGTAAAACAGACCAATATTGAGACACTTGGAATACCGTAGAGTGTTGTTACAAGCACATACCATTTTTTTTCCTTCACATTTGAATTATGCAACTAGTTTTAACATTTTTGCTTTCCCCTAATTACACTGCTATTCCTCTATGACAGTCCAACCACTAAAATACGGTTTCTAATAAGTTCTATACTCCTCTAAGTTAGCTCTATTCTTCCTTAAAATGTGTTATTTTGCATAGCACTTGAAACTCACTAAATAAATCACATTTTTATCTCCTGCCAGAACAACGTCTCTATGGGAAAACGATGAACAATACATTTAAACCGGCCGTAGGTAGAACTCAACAATTCTTAATGTGTCCTTGTTTTGAAACTCTCTGGAGGACCAGAAAACAAGTTTGAGAATTTCAACCTGAAGTTATAGAGCTTTTTAATTATTGTCCTGTGGCACATATTTGTACATTGTGCAGAAATATCAGGTCAGACTGGTTAATATATTTATACATACAAGGTTAGCATATTTTAAAAAGTGTCCATGTAGTCAACTTTTTGTTCTTCAATTTGGATTATAAATATTGGTTTGGAAATTTCAACTTGATTAATCTGTAGGAGGTTCCTCAGAAAATATCTTTAAGTTTGTAATAAGTTCCTTTAGTTTCTTAATATTCTTTTCTGAAGTCATCATGGAACTTTTCTTTTGAAAGACAGCTTGTTCACGCTCTGCTTTTTCCATCCAGCTGAATAAGGACTTAATAGTCCTAAATGTCCTGATATAATTTTTTATTATTTTTTTTAATCAATTATTCACATTTTTGTGCACCTACATTACCTTTTTCTTTATATTTAATCATGATGTAATTATAATCACCTGTTGAAAATAATGATCTATTAACTGACCAGGTCTGACATAGGTCTTTTACAATGTTCTGATGAAGACAAACTGTTGAAATGTGTTAACATTGTAGCTTGCTGACTTTTGTAATATGAAAATAAAAATACTTTGATCTACAAATCGAGTGCAGATCTGGATCAATCCAAGGGAGTTGCTGTTTCCCTCTTTCTGTGGTTTTCTACAGTTAGATATCTTTTTCTATGTTTAATTCCCAGGACAAGGCACCCCAGTTTGTAAAGGAGCGGACAAATATATTTTTTAGCACTGGTATAAACTTCTGTTGAGATTTTTAATATATATATATATATATAGTAAGAAACTGTAGTCCGGGCGAAAACAGGACTACACCTCCCAGAAGGACATGGGCTGAAAAACCCTAATTTAATTGTTAATTATCACCTGCACCTGGCTATCATTGTAAATTAGAGCCAGGTGCAGGGTACTTAAGGAGAGCAGTCAGTCTGCTGCTGTGTGAAGAGCCCGACTGTGCGTCGTTAAAAGAAAGGAAGGGAAAAAAAATAAAAGAAGGTACGATTCTGTGTGTACGATTTTGGCTGTTTTGGCTGTGTTTTTTTTGGTAGGACGGAAACAGCTAGCTGTCCCGTGTTAGACAGGGTAATCCTGAAATTTAGTTAGCACTCCAAAGTGGAGCTAGGTTTTTGTTTATATTTGTTTATTTGTGTATGTGTTTAATAATAAAAGAAGATTAGCGCTGTAAGAATACAAGTTCCTGTGTTTGGGTCAATTTAAAGGGTAAAGAGCCTGAGAGAGCCTGTGTGGCGAGTGTCTCCCTTACAATATATACACACACATACACACAGTGGTTTGCAGAAGTATTCACCCCCTACCAATACTGTCACATTTTGTTGAATTACAAGCAATGTATGCAGAGTTTTAAAAACAAACTTTTTTTATTCAAAGCTGTAGTGGTTAAACTGAACACTGTTATATGAGGAGGAGGTTAAATGTCAGCAAAACTTCCAAAGAAAACGTACAAAATGAAATTTACTGGTTGCATAAGTATTCAGCCCCTTAAGTCAGTACTTGGTAGAAGCACCTTTTGCAGCAATTACTGCTATGAGTCTTTCCGGATAGGTCTCTACTAGCTTTGCACAGTAGGATGGTGACATTTTTGCCCACGGGAAAATTGCTCCAGTTCTGATAAGTTTGTTGGGGGTCGTCGATGGACTGCAATCTTCAAGTATCGCCATAAATTTTCGATTGGTTAAGTCAGGACTTTGACTGGGCCACTCAAGAACATTAATTCTCTTCTTGTTCAACTAATCCAGTGTGGCTTTGGCATTGTGCTTCGAGTCATTGTCCTGCTGAAATGTGTATTTCCTCCCCTCCTAAATTGATAATCTTTGGTATGAGTTGAAGAAGGCTGTGCACAAGAGAAGTCCTCGGAATTTGAATGAACTGGAACAATTTTGCATTGAAAAAATGGGCAAAAATCACTAAAGAATCATGCCAAAAGCTCATTGACAAATATGCTAATCATTTAAAAGGTTATTATTGCTAAAGGTGCCTCATCTAGCTATTAATTTCATTTTCCTTGTCAGGGTATGAATACTTTTCAATTAGCATTTTTTGAGTTTTTTCAAAAAAATTGCTGAAATAAAATTGTATTTCTTGTAACTTTTTTTTTCCTCATCCACAAAAACAAAACTTCTGCTACAAAAGATTTTTCCTAAAATTCTTTTTGAGAAATTTCTAGAAATTATAAATTTCCATTGGGGTATGTAAACTTTTGACTACAACTGTGTGTGTGTGTATAATATATATATAATTATTGTTTCTTTTCATGGTGCACTGAAAACAGGTCATTGTGCAGTTTTCTACTTTGAGAAAAGATACTGAAAGGGCATATTAGAGTGAATGTTTAATTGAAAGAAAGCCAGTGTCAAAACCATGAATGGTATGGTATGATAACATTCAATAAAATTTATAGAATGTACTGTATTTTTTTTTTTTTGCGAGCAAAATTCTCAAAAGGTCTCAACTATACAATCTTCTAAAATACAAAGTTAACTAGCAGTATCCTCACCTTGTTGTCTTTTATACAAAGACTGTCTTTATAAAAGCTCTGTGGGTCAAATACTAACACTGTAAAACACACACACATTACAGAACAATTATATATGTGTTTACCAAAGACTGTTAACCAAAATTAGTTGAGTCTGTGAAAAGTTATCTCATACTTTCAGAACCACTCCTATTTCAGTCAGTCTTGATGGTATAAACACAGACTTCTGTCTTTGGTATCAAAGGTCACTTAAACCTCAATTAGTCAGTCTGAAAAGAAACACACTGATTATTCAAAGCACTTCACAACTTCATCAATACTGACAGAAAGACGAAGCATTAAAATCAATAAGATTGTATTGTCCAAATGGGTACATTTTATACACAGATCACTGTAATAGAGGTGAAAGTGTCCTTGGAGGGAGGCACAAAACAATTATTGCGGACCCCTCATGACTGGTCAGTGGTCAAAATCAAAACCTTGCTAGAAACTGGTCATGGAAAAGGCTACAGAGAAACCAAATTCCTATATGTTCGTGGTTCATTCAGATCCTTACTGCTTTTTGGTTAGCAATTAACAAACAAGAATTAATTCAATAGATATTCAATGTAAAAGCTTCTAAAAAAGTCAGAGAGTTGTGGCTACATTTCCAGAAGGCCAAACCCTTAGGCAGTATGCAGCATGACATTATTTATTACTACTTACAACTCTGAAGAATATAAATAATCTTCTTGTTTGAAAAGCAATAAGAGAGAGATTTATAAAACGTAAGTATAAATAATTGGTTTCCTTTTCCTTATCCTGCAGTGGCTGTGTGACTGTCTTGCTCTTGGAGGAAAATAAGATTTGGAACACAGTGTAGGCTCCAGGCTCCCTGAACAGATACTACTCCATGTCTTGTAATTCAAAATATGAAAAGCAATATTTATGGTCAATATAGCTCCACAGCTGGAACTTTGAAAAACAAACAGTGGCAGCAATGACATTTGACACCTGATAATTGCGATAATTCAATCACTTGATTACACTAATATGGTCCAGGTTTTCAAGCTCTATCTGATCTAGCAAGTTCAGGAATTGTACTTCCCCCCCCCCCCAATGGTTTGGAAGGAACCGGGCCTGGTTTCCTATGTGCTCATTTACAAGTCCAGTCATCCCAGCTATGAATGGGTGGTAAGCCCCCCATTGTATATATGAACAAGCATCTCTTTTGGATTAGTTGGTGTATAGTTTATAGCTGGTAGAATTCAGACTTTTAAATGACTGCTGTGCTGATTGGCATTCTGAGTCAACTCCAACACGTCTCTGAGAAGGACTGTACATTTAGTTTCATCTACATCCACAATTAACATTTAAATTACACAAGGCTCAAAGATGCAGCCAGCACAGCTTAAACTAACTGACAGCTTCCTCAGCCGATACCTGGCTGACTACAAATTAGACACAGCATCTTGATACAAAGTAGAATACACCAGACTATTTTACTATACAAAAAGAAGGTTTATTTTTAAATAGAAGAACGGGGTTGGGGTAGACGGGCTCTCCTGACACTACCGATACCAGCGCTCAACTTTAAATAGAAGCTCTATTAACTTCCTTGAGTGGCAAGTTCCTGAGGCTTTATGGAAATATCCCTGAAGGATTCGAACTTTTCACTTAGCTGAAGTGAGTTCTACAAAGGACCATCTGTAAGCAGACTGTCATACTGCACAGTTGGGGACAGTTTATCAATCCCTGCTTAAATGGTAATGATGCAATTTGTATCACCAAAGCAAACAGGAGTAATTCCAAACTACTGACGGGATTACTAAATAGTGTTATTTGGAACCTTCTTATCTTAGCCCACTGATAAATCAAGCTATAAAGTCCTCAAACACTTCTTTAGATGAACCGTTTGACATTGGAGATAAAGCAGATGAAAAATATGGCAATGTTTGGTTCTGGCTCCATTTATAACTATAGTTTTTTTTTGTTTTAAGTTCAAATATTAGAGATCTGCAATAAAGCCTCCTGAGCTCGTTCTATTGTGTTTGGTCAACTTCAAGTGAACACACTTCACATTAAGGGAGACTACATCAGATGTATTTCACTGAAAATAACCTGGACTCTTGACCGGAGGGTCGTGGGTTCAATCCCAGGTTGGGGGACACTGCTGCTGTACCCTTGAGCAAGGTACTTTACCTAGATTGCTCCAGTAAAATCCCAACAGTATAAATGGGTAACTATGTAAAAATAATGTGATATCTTGTAACAATTGTATGTTGCCCTGGATAAGGGCGTCTGCTAAGAAAGAAAGAAAGAAAGAAAGAAAGAAAGAAAGAAATAAAATAATAATAATTATGCCAGAAAAAGCACTGTGAACCTAAAGAAAAAATGAATATCAAAATGTGTAACTCCCTCTTATTTGCTTGTTGAATATTATTATTTGAATATTGATTATTAGCTTTTCACAATAAAATATATTGTACAGACTATAAACCTTATGTGCTAGATCAAAATGACGTAGTAACAGCTGCTACAGGAGAAGTTAAAATGAGGGGATATTTTTCCAATATATGTTGCATGAAAAAATTACAAACAGTAAGATATTAGCAAGAAAGATGTATTGAGACAGAAGAACTGCACTGAAAAGCAAAATACATACATACATACATACATACATACATACATAAAATACAAGAATGAAATCTACCACAATGATTTATGTCTTCATTTGAATTCACTTGTATTTATTGTTTATAAGCAGATGCCTTTATCCAAGGCGACTTACAGAGACTAGGGTGTGTGAACTATGCATCAGCTGCAGAGTCACTTACAACTACGTCTCAGACGAAGTACAAGGAGGTTAAGTGACTTGCTCAGGGTCACACGAGTCAGTGGCCAAGGTGGGATTTGAACCGGAGACCTCCTGGTTACAAGTCCGTTTCTTTAACCACTGGACCACACAGTCTCCTCGACCATGGGGCCAGAAAATGAAAAATAATGTAGCACTTCTGTGAATTATTTCTCATATAATTGATTGGGTCTGAGTATAATAATGATATTATGTATATACACAGACTAACATCGCAAATGACAGGATGATTGTAGGACTACAGAGTGGCACACATACAATAATAAATAACTGTATGGTATTCTGTTATTTAGTCCAGCTAAGAGTGTAATAATATGATGCTAATGTTAAGATGGCCCATTCATTCAAAACATTGATGGTGAAAAACAAAAGCTCAGCTAGTAATCCAGGGCCAAGATTAAGACTGACTCAGAGATAACAATTAAAACTGAATACATTTTTGGCCAGTGATGGATATGGGAGTCATGGAGCTTTGTCCTGCACATGGATTCTCTCTCCTTCCCTCTGTCACACTGGTCTTCTGGGCAAAATTCGGAATTCAGGTTTCCATGTCTGCACCAATAGTTTGGCCAATAAGACCTTTGTTTGCATTGTTTTCTTTATATTTTAAGTTCTGAGACCAAAATGTTATGCTGCAGCAAGTGTGAGTTGTTAAGGTGAAATACCTGTAAACTATCAGTTCTAATTCAACATTTTACCAAAAGGCCTTTGGATCCTTTAACCCCATAATGAAAATGCCCATAATTCCTGCATCCATACTAAAGAACTTTTGTTACCCGAGACTCAATTGTGTCTCATATGAATGAAGGACTTATACAAACAAAATGTTACTGATTCCAGCTTCAGCGACTGCCTCCGCACAGACAACACACATATCAGATTTAACGTTACAGCTGATCAGTCTTTTTTGCTTTGTAATATTTTACTTCTGCATTTTATTTATTAGGGATGACAGGGGGCTGACAGAATACAACACAAGGCCCATTATGGTGAGGACACATCTAATACTGTGACTTGACCAAGTCTACATTGGCAGTTTAGATAGTGAATGTTCAAAGTCATTACATTCATCTAAATAAAAATAGTAAAATAAAAATAGGAAACAAACACAAAATGTTGCATTTAATGTCTTGCTGTCAGAGTCACTCTTTTGTCCAATTTGTCTCGTTTTGAAAGACTGATAACAAATGTTCCAGTTTCTCTCTACTTATACTGAATTCCCTCAATACAACATAATCCAATTAGGTATGTGGGGTGAAGGACCTTTCCCGTGCAACAGAGAATTCTTCATATACACAAAGCTGAGCTCAATTCATTAAGCAAGCAAGAGGTGGAAGATAAACGATTGCTTATGTCATTGAGGCGCATTGGCACATTTTTGCATGCTTCAAGCATGTGTTAGACTTGTAGTGGTTTGTTTGTAATTTCTGACAAAGTACTCCATTAGTGCAATGAAGGAGCTTTATTTCAGCATTGCTCACAGCAAGACGAGATCAACAAGACGACAAATTTACTTTCGGATCATCAAGGCCCCTGCAATACAAGACTGGCTGGAAAAAGAGCTGGTACTTTCTAAGAAAATTGATGAATACTCTGATGCAAAATATTCTTTTACTCAAATATACCCTTACTGTTTTAAAGCACACACGTTATACAGAGTAGTGTGCAAAACTTTGGGACCACCCCACTAAAAAGCACCTTTGGAAGCTATAAAAAAAAAAACGGAATGTAAGCAAAGTCTGCATTCTAAATAAGTTGAGTGCACAGATAGCGGAACTATGGAAGAATGCAGTAACCACCCATATATAATCAACAATAGTTTAAATATTGTCTTTAGAGATTATCCTTTCTATTTAATTTAAGTTAGTATTCATAAAAGTTAGTATTCCTCCATTTAGTTGCATATTATTACTTTCGTTGCATACTGTAATGGGTAACTTGACCAAATAGTAGTACTGTATTATTATTAGTAGTAGTATTATTTAGCTGCTGCTAAAATACTATTCAATGTCTCCATCTTTTTTTTCTTGTGGACCCAGCCAACGTAACAATGTTGGGAGTTAAACAGATTCCCCGCATCAAGCCAGTATTACAAAGGCGCAATAAAAAAATAAAAAAATGAAATAACCATTGATGATTGTTGTACAATACTGGATTAAGGTATTAATGAAAAGTAATGACATTGCTATTGTTAATTTGGATATGAATAACTTCTATTTAATGAGAGCTCAACAATACACATTTTATAAAATAATTTAAATAACCACTGCATTCTGAGTAAATTATGATTTTTTTGTTATGTAATTATTGACACCATATGACGAGCAAAACCTGTTACATTGCCCAGTATTGGTATCTGGAGTCATCCAGATTTATTTTAAAAGTCTGGTGTAGTGTCTCTCCAAAGTCTCTTCTTTTTCTTCCTCCTCCTCAGATCTCCCTCTCCCATTCATCTTCTGCCATCAGCTGACAAGGGATCAGCTGATATCCCAGCATGCCTTTCTTCTTAAAGGAGTACAGCCTCTGTACATGACATTATCCACCCAATAAATATCTCATAACAATTTTTTTTTTTTTTTAATAATCATTTTAAATGGTGGATCACACCGGTCACTGGCTTATTTTGAAAACCCTGATACCATGAGACATGTGCCTCACAGTTGTCAATGATTAAGGATTGTGCTGAAGAGTATACTACTAATAAGACCCTTGAAGAAATCTGACCCTTGCATATAGCGGTTGGACAAATAAATAGAAAAAAAGTGCCCTAATAGTACAATAGGTTATATAGGACCAGCATGGATATACAGGATGGCACTGATACAACAAGTGAGTTTGCACTTTTATGCTCATGAGGGACAGTGGTACTGGCTACCGTCCAGCAAGTGGAAAAACTGACAAAATACAGACTTTCCTGTCTCCATTTAAGCAAGAAAACTGTATTATAAACCATATGCATAATGCTAGTCCAGCTAATGTATTACATTTATAGTGGATTATGTGAAATATGGTAAATCCTGTGGCAGACTAGCCAGTCAATCAGATGTTGGTTCCTACATGTGGGTTGTGGGCACTGTGCTTATTTTTTCTTTACATGATATCTCAAGAATGGAAGGTAGGGCTTAAGTCGGCCAGGGTGTCCTCAGCTCACCGCGCACCACCAACCCCTGTAGACTGGCCGGGCGCCTGCGGGCTTGCCTGTAGCTCTGGGTTGGCTACATGGCAGGCCAGCAGAGTGAAAAGAAGCGGCTGACGGCACACGCTTCGGAGGACAGAATGTGTTCGTCTTCGCCGCTCCCGAGTCAGTGCAGAGGTGGTAGCGGTGAGCTGAGCCTAAAAATACAATTGGACATTTCAAATTGGGAGAAAAACGGGGTAAAATCAAATTGCAGATTACTAAATTATTTAAAAAAAAAAAAAAAAAAAAGTATAATATTTGGACTGAAGTGGATGGCACAGAGAGGGCAAAGTATGAAACAATGTAGTCACATTTGAGAATTAAAAGGTTCAGGAATGAGGGAACCTGCAGCTTTAACTAGAGCAAAACAAACACAAGCTAGCACCAATAGATTAAAGAATACTAATGGTACAGTTGTGTAAGTGGGGTAAGTGGGGTTTTTATTTCTTTACAGTCTTTATTGACTTGTAATCAAACACTGTCTGGTCTTCTGACATTTTATTTATTTTTCTATTAATGTCTAGCATGATAATGCATGTGATTTAGAACACTTATTTACTGTGTATAAGTATCAATTGAAACTGTTTACAGTTGCTACAAATACTGAGCCTAAAGGTATTCTTCATACTTGTTTAGACTACAGCTAAAGTTTTAGTTTACGTTAATTCCTGGTCTGTCTGCGTCGTACCATATTTTACTTCAGTTTCTCTTTCTGTCAGTATATACTGGTTTCTGTTATGTTCATGTTTTCTATATGGGCTGCTTCTTATATTTTATATTGAATATGCAGCTATTTTAGATGATGCAATTGCATAGCTATATACTTACCAGTACATCTCAACCACAAAGAAACAGGAGACTGCAGGGAATGTGCCACCAATGGTTGAACCAGGTAATGGAGGCAGAGTGATATGAAAGGGTTAAGAATGTATCCCAGATAACACGAAGAAGAAAAACCTCAGCTGGCAAGTACAGCCCCTATAGAATAACAGCAGTGCAGCCAATGGAATAAGCCAGCTGTCTGTGCTTTAAGGAAACTGATTACCACCTGTCCCCTTAACTCCTACATACAATGCAACGTTCAATCCCTGTTCTGCCAGGCCTAACTGCACCCAGGTGCTTTTTAATTCCGAACAGCGGATAGTGTTTGCCAACTTGGAAGCGATCATGATGGATCATTGCAAACTGCTGATCAGGTCAGAAGTAGTTCAACACATTTCAGGAAAAGAAAATTATAAATCTGTTGGCTCTCAAAAAATAGAATGACGATTTGCAAACACACAGCAACGTTTATTTTATTAAAACACATTTACTATTGTTTAATCATGTACTGTATATGAGAGGTGGCAAAAGTGTATATTTAATTGTAATTCTAAAAATTGAAATTCAGCTCAATAGAAATGCAGTGTAAAAAACAATACAGTTACTATGAAACCTGAATTAAATGGTCACAAAAGGGACCGAACAATTGGCTGCTTATTTAATGTCTTTCTTAAATCACTTGTATAAAAAAAGAAAAATCAGGTTTGAAAATCTGGCTGGTAGGAATGGTTGACAGCTTACATCAGATGGCTGTAAATAAACACAGGTTTATTATAACTCCTGCTAACTAACTTGTTAATTTTAGTAGGCAATAAAAGCAAGTGGTTTGTACACCTTTATTGGATTCATTCTACTAAAAGGCTCAGAATAGGAAGCAAGCAAGATGAACTGCCAAGCTCAATCCACTTTGCAAAGAGGATATAACCCACTTTTTAATGACAAATGATATTGTACTGACATCTAGGTTTAATATAGTCTGCAGTGTTAGAAACAGCAATTCTAACAAAATGATGTGCAGTAACCAAGTAACCAAAGTTTGTATACCCCCACCACACAGTGCTAATGGATACCTGCTTTCCTGTGTATATATAGTATGATGGCCAGAATAAAGGACTAATGTAAAGTAATGACCTTGACTTTAAGAAGGAAGCAGACAGATCCATTTCATATTATAAAGCAGTTTGGATCAGCCAAAATTCATCTTATGTAGCCTTGGAAAATGGTAAAAAGAGCTGATGACAAAAATTAAGTAAATGATGATGAGTGGCCAACGAACAAGTTTATAAAAAGCTGACTTTTAAAAGTTGCAAAAGAACAAGTGTTTGAACAGCTTTTTGAGCAGTGGAGCAGAGTAAGATCAAACACTGAGCTCTGCTACATCTCAGCTTTTCATGCAGGTCCTTTTATGTCACCCCAACCAATAACCTATTACCACATAACAGTGGCCAAAATTAACTTATTACACGACATGCAGAGTGTGCAGTTTAAAGTAAAACAATTTGGAAACGTCAATGATAATTGGAACAGGCTGCGCTGATGCTTCAATCCTGAAAGATACAATTTCAATAGCAGCGTATTGTGCATACTGTTGGGGATCAGGTTTACAATTAATAGGAGTCATGTTAATTTACCCTTTGATCCCAGATGGCAGAACTCTTTAGAAACAAAGCAAAAAAGGCTTAAAGATTTTATCTGCAGTCAACATAACAAGTCTGTTTTTAAATTTGTTTTTGTTTGTTTGTAAAGGCGTGGCCATAAACTAAAATGGCACCCACAAAGGCATTAGCCAAAGTTTGTCTACTTTGGCTAATCTTCATTTCTAATTCGGTGCATAATGTTCACTTTGTAAAGTCTCTGAATATACAGCACTATTATAAAGCAAGCTTTCTTTGCTTGACTAGGAACTCCACTTAAACACCCGTTGTGTTACTTTACTGAAACTGTGGGACAGGTGAAATATGAAGCTAATTTCCTCTGAAAGGGGCACTCCGTTGAGCACACAGAACACTGGATGAACATGTAGGAGAGAGTCGTTCTACAGTATTGCAACCTGAAAAAATAGGAAAAAAGACTACAGTAAAAGTTAAAGTTAAACACACTGTAAATGCTTGTAAAGTTAAAAACTGTTACACTCCTTAAATAAAGAACATTACCAAGTGAAGTTTCAGCTACAGAATAACTATACTTAGTTCAGAATCTGACCAAGCGTTTGTATTTGCAACAATCAGATGGCTTTGACTTTGGCAGATGGCTGATTTGTTAAATGGAGCTTTGGAGAGACCAATATCTCTGAAATAGATCTCTATCAAATATCCATGTCTTTTTTGCCTACGGGGCAGGTCAAGGCATGATTGTCACTCAAACTTGGTGACATTTTGACATCCTGAGCGAAAAGGCCAAATCATCTCATTCTTTCAAATTCAGATGTCAATGATCACATCTCACTCTAGGCTACTATGCCCTTAAAAGAGAGAGATTCTGTCCAATCTCCAGGGTGTATGGTTGCAAAGGATTCTTTTGTTTCATCACTACACACTTGAGAGGGAAGACAAGCACTAAGGGAATCAGAATACCACTCTCTCCCCAGCCTTGATCAGTCTCCCATTCGGAAACAAATTATGTAATGCTATCAGCTTAGACTTAAATAAATAAGCTCTATTGTTCACCTGGCAACAAAGGTTTTACCTCCTTTTTCTCTCAAACTAAATTCATACCTCCTTTCAGAAGTTTTGAGTTTCATAATTCTATGATGAGATTTTATACCAATAGTGTTCAAGGAAAAAAAATAATGAGATTAAATTAAGGAAAAAAGATTGTGTTGCTTTGGGAATCTGAACCATATTTGCTAATACCTCAAGCCTAAAGCCAACCACTCTGTCTGGATGTTAAGTCAAATATTTGTTGTTGAGTGTGCTTTCAACAGCAAAAGGCAAGTATTTCTCTTTTCCTTAAGGCATGTAGAAGTTGACTTGCTTATAATAAAGATATCTGAGATGGTTGTCAGTGTGTTTTTATGCTTCTTTTATAGTTCTACTAACATTTAACTATGTAGTGTTTTTATGTATTTATTAATTTGTGATGTGGCAGCATTCTTAATGATTAATTAAATAAAATTCTTATACCAGAGTTTACCGGTGTGCCAAAACATTATCAGTAATTCCTATGTTTATGCACCACAACACGCCAACTCAGCTCAGGTCTCAGGTTGCTATACTGACACACAGAACGTAATACCATTGTGCATTTGTGATAATGCGATTGGGGAGAAAAATCGGTGGTAAAATAATTGGGCACACAAATAAAAAATAAAAATAAAAATAAATACTACTAGGACGAATACTAATAACGCTGCCAATAACCACTGCATGTGGAGGGTCAACAGGTGTAAAGTGTCCTCTGATGTCACTTTGGAAAGGTTTTTTTAGAACACAGACATAAGAATTAAAAATGAAGTTTGCAGAGATGCCTTTGGACACATTTTGGTTACTTGTTGCGACAGAATAGCCAGCTTTTGCAGGCCATGCTTTTCTCAATTACGTTGCCTTTTCCCACAACCCAGTTGTGCAACAACAGAAGGGAGCGCCTACAGTCAGTGGAGCAGGACCTAAAGCCGGGTCCACACCTGAGCGATCAGTTGCGCAACCCAGTTGCTCCCGAAATTGCGCAACTCAGTTGCGAGCAATTGCAGTGTCCACATCTGAGCAATTACTTGTGCCACATGGTTCCCGCGTCTACAAGATTCATTTCTTTATGGTAACTGAGGTGACCGTTTTTTGGGGTTTTTTTTACATTTGTATTCTATCTACAAGGTGAAGTATTTTTTTTGGTTTTCACAACCGAGTTGACAGGTTTTTTGTTTTTTTTTATCCCGTGTCTACAAGTTTAGAATCGTATTTATTTTATTTATTTTTTGACAACCGAGGTGACACAGGTCGTAATGTGTCCAGTAATTAACTGTTATTTTCAATACCATGTTCCCTAAAGAAAAAAACAAAGCCACGTAAAAGCTGGAGAAAACCGTTTCATTTTATTTTTTTTACCGCCGACATTTTTAAAATTAGAGCTTCTTAATATGCAAGCCGTGCAGTCAGCATTATAAGAACCAATCAGAGTTGGCGAATTGCCACGTGATCGCCTGTGTCTACAGAAGTCGCTCAGGAGGTTGCTTGGAAAGTAGAGCATGGCTCTACTTCAAGCAACTGGTTGCGCAATTGCTCGCAACTGGCTGCAGGGACGTCCACATATAAGCGACTCGGTTGCAAGCAACAAAGTTGCGCAACTGATCGCTCAGGTGTGGACCCAGCTTAAAAGTTGCCTTACCTACTGTTCCACCCTGGATCAAGAGACTGTGCTCACTCACGCAGGCCCAGGATTCACATGAATGGTAAGTTGTCATGAAATATATGTTTGGTGTGCCTCAAAAAAGTTACATGCATCAAGGTGTGCTGCTGCTCAAAAAAGGTGGAGAAACACTTTCTTTTACAACTGCTTACTAAGCAGTTCTTGTGTACTTGCAATGACACCAAATTACCTTTAATAGCTAAACACATCAGAGGTGTAATGGCTTTCCTGTTCAAGGATGAGTTTGGTTGATTTTCAGCCTCCAAGACATACAATTTAACATAAAAAGTAAAAAAAAAAAAAGTAAAAATGAATTAGCTTTTCTATAGGTTGCAGCAAAAGATTGTAATTGTAATGAATGCTCAGGGAGGTCAGGTACAATGTGCACAGGGGAAAGGAAGTTAAACTTCATATAGGATACATCAAAGGGACCTTCATTGGGAGGAATGCCACTCTATCAAGATAGACAGGAAGAAAGAAAAATTGAAGTTTTATCTGTGCAATCAGACTGCTTGGGATGGACTGTGATTACAGCCCAGGTATGGCTGCTTTGTAAAAGATGGTAATCTGACACCCACATATTGGCACATTTAGGCTCAGTTGCAGTCAGCATGATCTTTAAAGATCCCAATATCATTTGACTTTTCAAGATAAAAAGAAGGTTACGTGTGTCTTCTATTGTGTCTTCTCTGTGTGACATTGAGATAACCTTTTGGTCCAGGAACACAGCGTGACTAAAATCAACAGGATTGATACTACTATTTCTCATCAACTATTGTGGGATCTTTAACATCTACAAATCAAACAAACCTTGAATTAATTCTTCATCAGTGATGTGCATTTAACACAGAACATCCCAATGCCCCAAGTTCAAACAGGAGTATGGCAGGCTACAGATCGATAGATCTTAAAGGAGGTGGCTTGGTTGCAAAATACATGAACAGCTTCATAGCAAAATATGAGCAACAAAAATAGTTACGAATTAATACATTAGAAAACCAGAAACTGCAGAATTAAAAAAGACAACTTCCTTCAAATTGCTCACAGTGAAAAATAAAACACATAGATTGATATCCACCACAAAATAAATATTATTCAACAATGGGGCCACAAAATGCAAAGTAAAAAAGACACACTACAGCCACTATCCACTTTTTTCTTTCCACAATAATCGAATTGGGACGAGAGGTCACTTATCCTTTAACTTATTCCTGCAATTAAGCTGAGAGAAAAATAACTAATCAACTGTATTTAGAGCAGGATGTCCGTAGCAATAAAGGACGTCCAACCTGTCTTTCTGTGTAATGTTCAGTGGTATTGAATCCACATGCTGTGTTTGAAAGGACTTAGATTGCTGGCAGCAGCCATCTCCACTAAACAACCAAGCAACTAACACTAGTCCCTGGGGCCATTCTGTTTGACTACCAGACTCAATCTGCCCTCTAGGCAGGAAGACAGTTAACCCCACTGTACCGGTTTAGCCACTGGCAAGGATCAAACCAATGGCCTCCAAATCCAAAAAACTGTGTTCAAAGGACAATGTCACAAGGTTTGCATAGGCAGGAAGTTAAAAGCATATGTCCTTAAAATAACAAAAATGCCTAACAACTTGAGCCGTTACTTAACTGTGCCATATTCCTGCAGTCCAACTCCATTATAGTGATGGACATTTCAAATCCTTTATGTAAATGTCATCTTCCCTTGCTCACCTGACCCACTGCTGCCCCTTGAGGAAACCAAACATTTTGAAAACTGCCCATTCCATGCCGACTCCATCTCTGTAACTGACCTCTCCTAACTTCACTGAAGTAAAGAAGTCACAGTTTAAACAGCGTCAGGGGGTCAGTTAAAGCCATGGTCTTAATGAAGTCAAACGCAGCACAAAGAGAGACAAACTCACACATGACACAAAAGGAGAGGCCGGAACAATCAAGGCAATTACAAAAAGTAATGCAGTCTATTTAGCTTTTGAATTTATAGCATGAACTTGTTTAACCTACGGTGAAAACCAACAGTGGTTGATCAGAAAAAGCAAGTCCTTAAGTAACCAAGGTTTTAGTATCATATTTGTTTACATACAGAAACATATTATGGTAAACAATCTTTTATGTATGTGGCTGCTCAATGAAGTTACTTACATAATTGATTTTAATGAATAATTAACAATAGAACAAACTATTATAGAGCACAGTGAAATTGTTAATAGGACTCAATTACTTAATTATTATTATTTGTTTATTTAGCAGACACCTTTATCCAAGGCGACTTACAGAGACTAGGGTGTGTGAACTATGCATCAGCTGCAGTCACTTACAATTACGTCTCACCCGAAAGACGGAGCACAAGGAGGTTAAGTGACTTGCTCAGGGTCACACAATGAGTCAGTGGCTGAGGTGGGATTTGAACCGGGGACCTCCTGGTTACAAGCCCTTTTCTTTAACCACTGGACCACACAGCCTCCATATACAATTGTGTATATGGTTTAGTGCTCCCATCTCTTCACTTTCTGTGGTGTTTTTGCAAGGTTTTAGTTATTGATAACAGTAGAATGATTTTAAAATCATTCACCTTACTTCATCCACTTAGATTATCATTAACCCTTTGCTGTCCTGGTCCGACGTTACAATTTTTCCTTTCCGGTCCGATGTCGTACCCTGTCTGACATCATCAAAAAGGCGTCATACACAGGTCTCTAGTCGGTTTTTCTCTGGAAAAAGCTGAGAAAAGCTTTCAAACGACCGAGAGAGGCCAATTGAAGCTGAAAAAAAAGGCGGATCTGAGCAATACGCATAGTTCCTTCACCACGGACATAACACGGACATAAACAAACAAGATAGCTGCTTCCGCATCCAGGACTCAAAGAAAATCGTGGACATTTGCCAAGCTTTTTGAGTTATAGTAATAAAATAATGACTTGGATAGCATTATTGAGGAGTTTGGTGATAAATTGAGTGATCAGGAGATGATTTATCAGTATGCACGACAATGAAGAGATATGTGATAAATACAGTGAACAAGGAGTGGGGCATGGCTGGAGATGCAGTACTGAGTGTCCCTTTGATATGCAGTGCCTTTTAAACCTGTTTTACTGTGAATAAAATTACTTTTAAACAGCGCGTGTAAAATAAAACAGCTTGTGTGAAAATGAATTAGACCTGACGAGCCTGACAGGCGCTGAATAAATGGACCGCAAAGGGTTAAAAAAAAAAAAAAAAAAAAGAGAGATCAATATTGGTGTTTGCTAAGATCCTTCCCCTTTGAGTATAATAACAGCTAGCAGTAACCCGTTGACATATTGGTGACAGCTCAATAGGTAGCGTTATGCTCAACGATCGTCTAAATTCCAACTGATTGATTTTTCTAATTCAGCAACAGGAGTAGCACAACATGAAAAATCTATTAAATGCCACTTTCAGAAGAGACAAGCTGCTACATTATGTAAAATATGTTTACCTCGCTGGCCTGGAAGCAAATGATATGTAGATCTATGTATTCCATAATATCCAAATATTTAGTTTTTTAGCTGGCCTTGGGACCAGTGGTCCCATCCCAGTTAATAAAATGGACAGTAAAATGGACAGTATTACTTGCTGATATCATTTTTTTCTTTTTATATAATGACATATAAATAGTTGTTGTAGACAGCTGTTCAGTTGTTCTCACTGTGAATATCTTTAAGTTTCATTTAGTCTTCATGGCATGCTTCATATTTTTTTTCTTAAAAAAAGGCTTTTCCATCTAAAAATCCTGCAGGGAGCCCCTGTATTTCCTTTAAAAAGTACCTCATGGAGGACAAGTAATAAGTTCATGGAAAACAAATACAAAAAAGCATTTAAAATACTTATCCCCCAGCCACAAAACACAGTGCATGTGAGCTGAAAATAAAGTACTTTGAATAAAAAAGGAGCAGGGGAAGGAATATTACAAGTCCACATGGATTTCATTATTTAAGGGCCAACCCTAAAATGTATTACTTTTAATCAGGGACGTGATTATCTTTTTTTTTTTTGTGGGTTTTCTGGTATGAAAGAGCCAACAGATGTCTGTCTGCACTGAGAGGAATTTCCATCCTTGAGGGGGGGGCAGCGCTCAACAGTTGATTTCCATGAGAACCCGATGCTGCTGACCCATCATATTGATGTGTGTCCCATATTTTACATATTCAAAGCATTATAGTGACTTTTACAGTCTTGGCAGTCTTGCAGAAAGCAGCTACTGCTTTTTAAACAACTTTAAAGAGAAAATTGGTAGTGTTAGGAAATCTAACTAAAATATTGTTAATGTTGTTGACATGTATATTCATTTTGTATCATTTGCTGTATTAGTGCCAACATCCTGGTGACTTTTTAAAATTAAGTTTAAATCGCTCAGAATCATGTCTAAGCTGTACATCTGGTGCAACAGAGTATAATTCACCTAAAGTACTCTGCCTCAAGCAGATGCAAAGTGAATCTAAACAACAATAAGAATACATTACCTGTACAATCCAGCGTTGCTTGGGACTGGAAAATTTATATAATATATATATATATATATATATATATATATATATATATATATATATATATATATATATATAGTACTGTGCAAAAGTTTTAGGCAGGTGTGAAAAAATGCTGTAAAGTAAGAATACTTTCAAAAATAGACATGTTAATAGATTATACTTATCAATTAACTAAATGCAAAGTGAGTGAACAGAAGAAAAATCTAAATCAAATCCATATTTGGTGTGACAACCCTTTGCCTTCAAAACAGCATCAATTCTTCTAGGTACACTTAACATACTAAGAACATTGTAAGTAAATAAATAAATAAAAATAAATATCAATCTCATCTTTCACTTTATTAAAATTGTGGAATAAACTGCAATTGCATTGAGTAGGTCAGCCCCTACATGCCATGTTTCTGTTTAGTTACGTGATGCACAATGTGTGAATTGCTTTGTGAATTCCTGTGCTTTGCCAAGCTTGGAAATTACCCCCATAGTGTACAGAAATGTTATGCATGTTGACGATAACTTATCAACCACTGAGGAATAATAAACTACCTTTTATACCATATAGTCCATGCTTACAACAGATATATCATGAAATTACACATTGATTTCTGTATGTCTTTGCATGGTGCTTCAACTAACCTAAACTGAACACAACTGTTTAGGATGTACGAATTCACAGGGTCACTACATTAGTCAAGTGCTGCCTGAAAATAGAATATATTTTGACATTTTTGTCAGATAGTCAGAAAAACTAAATTTACTGGAGACACATTTCTAAAGAAACAGAACATCTTATTGTTATTACAGCTGTTGAACTTCTAGGTTAGAGATAGTAAATGAACTACAGAGTAGTTCTTTATAAAAGGTTTTGCTAAATGCTTTGGTATAAGACATAGTATCGCCTGGAGTTGAAATACTTAATCTTCTTCTGAAGTCTCAGTTAAACCTGCCATAACTGCAGCTCTTAGTTATATTGTTTAGATCACAAGCATTCAGTATATACAAAAAACAGATTTAAAAGAGGTTATTAACAGTAGTTCAGTATATTGCTGAGATTTCTTTAAGAGACTTTTGACTATAGCTTGGACATTATTGAAAGCGTAGCCCATTCTACAGTCAGTAACAAGGTGGCTAGTTATCATTTCGGAGACTAGTAACATGCGTGACCTTAAATTTAAACACAAGAATTTTAACTAAACAATGAACTCCAAGCCAAAATATCCTCTTTGATGCAGGAATAAACAACTCTCTCTTGGTCTTCTAATGGGACTCATCATACAAACACAAACACATTGTCACCAAAGAATGCACAGACAGACTGTATCTTCATTGGCCATCAATCTGGCAAGCTTTCTTTCAAAACTGGCACCCATCACTCACAGATTTGATGTACTGTTTTTTTTTGTTTTTTTTTGTACAGTAATTTCTTCTAAATTATCTGGGTTACCAAGTATGTTATATAAAAAGATAAAATGCATATTATATTCTATTATAATTTAGGCTTTAAACACCACTGGAAACAGACCTCCACAATCCTGTTTTGGGGTATTTGATATGTATGGGTTTTTTGTAGTGCCGCACAGGTTAAAAAAAACAAAAAAAAACACTATTTATTTATTTATTTATTTATTTATTTTCTCAGTATGTAAAAAAAGAAACTGCATTTTATGCCACAAAACAGCTATATATGTTCTAGGTTTCTGTGACAATTTAATTACATGCAGCAAACTTAGTTTACAGTGTAAAAGCACACTGTGTCTTTTTGGAAGGGCTTAAAAATGCTACTATGTCATTACCATTTAGTTTGAAATTTGTAGTGTGCCACAATCGTTAATTATGTGGCTTAGAAGCTTAAAAGATTTGCTTTTTTTAATTGAACAAACTTAATTTTAGATAATTAAATATTTAATGATAGAAAGGATAGAAAATACATAAAATGTGTGAAATATATACAGACAATACAACAATTATTTAAAAATTAAAAATCACAGAGTGTGGTAACACGAGATATTAATTGTATAACAATTATTTAACTTCATCCCCCAAGATGCCAGTAAATGCATGCGCAACACATTTTATTGACATGAGAATAGATTTAACAAGTAATATGTGCACAAAATCTGTGACATCTAAGCAAGCAGTTTGCGCTAATCAAGGATTCCCATTGCTGTAACATAAACAAAGTGTGTTCTGGAATGAGAAGGGTTAAGAGATTTTAACCCTAAATGGTGCTTATTTCCCACCAGCACCAATCATTTTGAAAAAGGCCTCATGTCAAGTCCAAGCCGACAACACAGTGCGGTTCCAACAAACCAGCTTGGCATTTTCTAAATGGGTGCATGACCCTGTCTCCAGTCATCTTGATTAGATTACAATAAGAGCCTTAGTGACAGGGTTTGGACATCTATGCAAAGCAGTGAAAAGTTTTTTTTTTTTCAAGTGTTCACTCATAATGCTCAGGGTAGAGGATAAAAGAAAAGCAGCACGTACTGAAGTCTGAAATATTTACCATTCCATAATGTGAGTGCTGAAGACAGGTTAATCTGTGTTCAAATGCACATAATGCAACGATATACAAAACAGGGGCTTCTGCAGGGTCCACAAAACTGCCCTGAGGCACAAAATACAAAATTCACACAGTACAATTAACATATCAAGCCCTTCTTTATTGTGAAGGATATCAACACTCCACTGCCATGCAGCATTTTGAGAGAAAAAAAATTACTACTATACGTAGAAAGTTTGGGGAGAGAGAGAGCAGTTGGCTCTTAATTTTGCAGAAAAAGGAAAAAACAATGCATTCTCTTAAGACAAACTGTTTTAAGTTAGCAGAAAAAAAATATAAAATGTGTTAGACAGGAATGTAGGAATGTGTATAGATTTAATACAATATTTAATGTAGCTCAACTAAATGACATGTGAACAGATTACTTAGAAGTTTATTGTGTACCTCACATTTTTGCCTTTTTTCCATTTAAAATTTATTTTCACACTATGCTTACAAACCAAGGTTAGAAAAACTCTTCAGACTCTAAAAAGACAACACTGTGCAGCAACGTTCACTCTGTTTGATCTCTGATTGTGTGTATGTCAATGCTGAATGCTAGTATATAAATAAAAAAAATAAAAAAAACTAAAACGTCATCTTCTCCACCAACGCTCAATAATCCTTTAAGCATGCTCAGTGACCCTAGAGATCATGGGATGTATATTCTCCATGGCAAAAACTTGATCATTATGGGAAGCTGTACACCATTATAGTCTGGTTGTGATTGTAACATGAAAAGCCCCTTTGTTTAGTTTAAATATACACAGCACCTCTTCTACGTAAAGATGTTTCCATAAATGTATAGACAAAATGGTGCCATCTGGGTCAGGTCAGGGATGCTCAAGTATGGTAGAAGCTGTTGTCAGACTAGCTTAAAAAGGAGACATAAGCATAAGAAAACAGTTTAAATAAACCAGGTTTGGTACTTACTGGCTACCTCCAGCGATGCATTGTGGCTCACGGCTTCCCCCAGGTAGTTCCTGGCCACGCAGACGTAACTCCCCTCGTCCGGTTTACTGCGTCGGCCGTGCACGATGCGGAGGAAGAAGAGTGAGCCGCTGGGAAGCAGCATGCGGTGGGAGCGAGGATCATCCTTGTCGGTCTCCACCCGCTCACCATCCTTATACCACTCGATGGTGGGGGTAGGCCGGCCTTCCGCCTTGCAGTTCAAAGTGGCGGGCTCACCTTTGGAGACAATGAGGTCAGAGGGGTGTTCCACTATCCGAGGGGGGGAATCCTCCTGACGAAGGCGGGATCCTAGGACACAAACAAAAAGAGGCTCAGATAACAGGAAAGATTTCACTTCAAAACAGTCAATCATAAAATCTGGATGAAACAAAAGCAACATAGTCCTTTCATGTTTTCTAGACTTGTGAAAAGGAACAATGGCACTAGCAAGCTCCACATGAGCCTCCCCCTACAACTCTGCAAGTGTACCTGAGTTCTGACCTGAACAACCTCTGCCATTCAGTCATGGGCCAGTTGTGCCAAATTGTATGGTGCTTTTGTGAATTGGGCTAATTTCCACTGGAGGATAGGCTGAGGCCACCACATCAATTTCACAACACCCAGCTAAGCTAGATTTGAACCCAGGCCTCAAATGTAAATTGTATTCAATCAAAATGGACTAAACAGGCTTTAACAGTGTGAATCAAAACAGGCACAATTTGATTATGGACAGTGAAGTAAGAGATGTCCACACAATTAGTTAATCATATACAGAGGGTTTGTTTTCATAAAAGACAGCTACTCTTTTTTTCAAAGTGATATAATAGAATATTTATTAAAATATATATTTTAATTATATCAATTTTTTAGGAATGCTGAGAAATGTACTAATGTTGTCACTCTGCAATTAAAGCGTTCAA
The DNA here is from genome assembly GCA_030684275.1 of Acipenser oxyrinchus oxyrinchus. Taxonomy (NCBI): domain Eukaryota; kingdom Metazoa; phylum Chordata; class Actinopteri; order Acipenseriformes; family Acipenseridae; genus Acipenser; species Acipenser oxyrinchus. The sequence goes on from CM060253.1 coordinate 13,935,253, forward strand.
AAATAGTGGCTCAAAGGCTGAGAGGTTTGCACGATGGGTGTCAGCAAATTATGCCTTGGGATGAAATGGACCCTATTTAGTAGCAGTGAAGATTAATAATGCATTTGGATAGGAAATATTGTGAGCCAAACCCAGCCATTACAGATTGGCACTGACCGTTATGATTTGGGAAACCTGCAACCTCTGCTGGTAACATACAGATTAATAACCAATGATGTATGAACATCTTTATGATTTGTCAATTTTCCATTGGTTTGGTCTGATAATTACTACCGCTTCAGCCAAGGCGGGCAAAAGTATTCCAACCAACACTCAAAATCAAGCAAATTATTCATCACTCCATCTGTTAAGTAGATTTGAATATTTGTGGAATTATATATCTGTTTAGTAGATGCGTGTCTTTGTGGAAGTATAATTAGAATGAAGTCAGAACAAATTAAACAAATAATGACGCAAGCCTAAAAGCATCTCAGAAATAAGAGAAGTTCATTTTGTTTTTAAATTTATTTGTATTTCTCACTTGTCAATATTTGCTTGTGGTAATTAACGCAGCTTGAGCAGAAGTTGGATTTACTATTATATCTTCTTGGGCTTTTCCTAACAAAAGGCAAGTCATTTAAAATTCAGGGCTGCAAAGAAAAACAACTTCCCAAAAAGACCAATTAACAAAACTGTAGGTGGGGGGGGGGTTGCATTCAACAACTTCTACACCTAACATGGACAGCCCGAGCTGCACAAACTGAAAAAATATGTCTCTTGTACATTAAAATACAACATTGAATATTGTATATTTGAATGTGCATATGGGATGACATCTGTACATAGGATAAGAAGAATTTTGACAAACTTGTAATGATGATTCTTTGTTTTCTTAAGCAAGATTAATAATGCATACTTAATAGTGTTGAATGGTGGAAATGACAAAAATAAATGTAGAAAGAGGAGAATAAGGCGTATAATTAGTTTTGTCTTGAACGGTTTGTGTACTGATGGATTTACTAGATGGATGTGCAAATAGTGTTCAGTCCCTGGGCTTGCTTGTAGGGAAGGTTTTGGAAATGTTTTACTTTCTTACACAAATGTTACTTTTGAATAAAGCTCTTTGCAGACAGCCTATTTTTTTTTTAAACTAGCATAAAAGTCTTCAGACTTTAGACAATCAACCAAAATACAGTTAGTGGAGTAAGTCAAGAGCAAGATAATTTAATTTAATTTATTTATTTATTTATTTATTTTTTTATTTTTTTTAAAGCAAACTTTTATTTGGCGACCACAAGTACAAAGCTTACCTGAAATCCTACTAAATTGTCCAAAATGTTCATAAACCCAAAAAGAAAATATGACCTGTAGTGAAATATTCAGACAAACTTCAGGGATGACGCACCCATCAAAACACATTTCACTAAAGCCCCAAGCCAATAGAGATACCTTTTTAAATGAGGTGCAGCATTTCAGTAGATATGCTTAGGACTGCCGTATACCATGGCTTCAAAGTGCAAGCATGACCGGAGAGCATACAAAATTGCTTTACACAACCAAGAATGCTAATTGATTCTAAAGAAGAAATATCTATATTTTACCGAAGATGTTTATGCGATGACAGATCTATGGGATAACAAACGCTTTCACGCTGATTCGAGTAAAGACTCTGAAGTCGACGAGTCTGTGCACCTGAGGGTTGTGGCTAACACTGGTAATTGTAGATTTTAGGTAGGAGATAACTAAATTACACTTATGAGGATATTTCTAAAGAAAAATGAATGAGAGTGAAATGTTAAAACTTTTTTTTACATTCAAACTAGGTAAATCGCAGGGTATATTTCATCATAGAGTGAACATGTTACTTTCTTAATCTCCAGACCCTCGGCTGTTTAGAAAGGTTCAATACTGTATACTTTTTGTGGATATTTGCCCTGATACAAGTCAAGTTATGTCAGTCGGACCTCAAAAGGGTAGAATTTTCACAGTCTGCAAAGGGTTACTAAACCAGGCTCCAAATTCCAAAATGTAGGTTCCATTTGCAACCTGCTGTTATAAAGCCACTACTGTTTTCAAACAGTTATCTGAAAAAGATGGAACAATAACCTTTTTTTCTTCAAAAGATGAATGTGTTCCCAGTCTCTTTTATTTAAAAGATTAAGTAACAGTTAAACTTGTTCTAAGACTGTATACAATCTGACGTTGTCATCTGTGTACAGTAAGCCCTGAGGTTCAGACAGCAACAGCTGACTGTTTGGTAAAGGTCCCTTATTGTACCAAGGTATTCACTTGCATTTAAATGAAAACCCCAAGACAGTTAGAAAAAGAAAGGCAAAAAAAGACCAGGTCTGTTAAAGTGTTTGACAGACATATGATGAGGCTTAACACCAAATTTTGCTGTGAATCAGCCTGAGGGAGTTGAAGGCTGTGACAACCATGCTATAACCCTCTACTCAAGTTCACCATATGAATAAAAAACAGCCACTGTGCCTTTTTCAACTTGTTTTTTCAGCTTCACTTACCATTTAAAAAGACTAGGAAAGGCTTTTTGGCTATTAAGACTCATTCAACAGGTAACATTGCTATCATATTCTCTCCCTCTGAGGCATCTGCATTAAAAAGCAACAAAAAAGAGCACTGATCCCAAACAAAGGATTTTCCCTCCTAAATACCTTGTGGCTGGAGCCTAATTAACCATTAATCATTAAATTAAGGCTCCAGCCACATCCTCACATGTATTTGGCAGGGATAGGAAATTAACCCCATCCCTGCCAGTCACCACCAGCAATACACCAATCACACTATTTACAAGCAGGGCCCTGCCCTGCCAGTTATCTTTAGTTTTGCCTGTCTAGACTGAGTTAGACGAATGCATACACATGACGCACCACCAACATACTGAAACAGTCTTATTCTTTTGGCATTGCAATTTAACACTTTCCATGAACAATGATGTGCTGTCTGAATGAAGAGAAATCAGTCTAGTTTCCTGTTGAAATGTCTCATACACTGATGATGTTTTTCAAAACAAAATGTATATCTTGTATCAATAACAATAAAATGTTTGAACCCCTTAATGTTACCAATGACCCATCTGCCGTGTGTTAAGTTGACCACAACTGGAGTTATGTGTCCTGAGCTGAAGGCGAGGGCACTAACGAACGTCAAGGTCAACTAACACACGGTAGAGCCTTCATCGAGAGGGCACTATCCCTATTAGAAAATTATTTTTCTCATTATTTTCTTTCAAAAAACACTTTAAAACCTATATTTACCTTGAACTTCTAATGATTCGTCGGGTACCCTTCCTATGAGAAATTTTCATAAAGGATTACACACAATTAGAGAAGAAATACTTTATTAAACAACTTTTTCACTTGTCAGGGTTGCTTATAGTTTATCTGAACAGTGCCAGATATCTGCATGGAGCAATACTACTGAAATGTCTGTGTCTCGCTTTGCTGTTGTTGAAAGTTGCTGTGTCTGCGCTGTGTTGTGATTGGTTTACTCTGCAGTTGCAGGTACAGGATTACATAAGAAGAACATAAAGTTTACAAACGAGAGGAGGCCATTCAGCCCATCTTGCTCGTTTGGTTGTTAGTAGCTTATTGATCCCAGAATCTCATCAAGCAGCTTCTTGAAGGATCCCAGGGTGTCAGCTTCAACAACATTACTGGGGAGTTGGTTCCAGACCCTCACAATTCTCTGTGTAAAAAAAGTGCCTCCTATTTTCTGTTCTGAATGCCCCTTTATCTGATCTCCATTTGTGACCCCTGGTTCCTTGTTTCTTTTTTCAGGTCAAAAAAGTCCCCTGGTCCCCTTGGTTGCTTTCGTTGATGCAAAGTATTGATTGGCTGTTTTTGGTGGATAATAAAATGAATTTGGACTGATTGTGTCTTTGTTTAGTATTTACTGTCCAATTGTTTAGTATTTACTGTCCAATAGATAAAAAATGCAGCAAGTCAAAAAGATAAAAGCCAGTACTTGTGCAGATTGATTTTAAATTTGATTCAGAGGTGATGTGGTGATGCTCCAGTGGGAATCTACTGTGTACGAATGCCCGCTATAGCTGGAAGTTGATTGGCTGATGATATTGAATCGTTTTCTAATATGCATTAATAACCATTTCAAATGAGTTTGGTATCTCAACCTAGCCCAACAGTGTAACTTTAAAGTCATGGTGCCTCATAGAACATGTAGACTGTGCCAATACCCCTTACATTTCATCAGCATTAAATTCTCTAGCACCAAAATTGAAGAAAAAAAGTACAATGTAGTATTGATGAACTAATGTTTCTTCACCTTTCTAAACATTAAATATCCTGCAATTATTCAGCTTTAAGAATATAACATTTTAAAATGTAGTTATTATCTTTTAAGATTAAGATGAAATCATCTGATGAATGCAACATCCCATCAACCTTTGGTTAACCTGGCAATGTCTTTTTTCCCAAAAATATTAATTATTGGTTAGGAAAAGGCTCCTTATTTCGTAACTTACCACTTAGGTCAGTGCTGCCCAAACCCGGTCCTGGAGAGCCCCTATCCAGCAGGTTTTATAGTTAACCTTAAATCATTAATTTCTTAACACCTGGAACAATTTCATTGTGATCAATTAAGCAGGTGATTTATTAAATGAAGTCATTTAGAGATCATTTGGTACAAAAAATGAACTACCCTTTTCAGCCCTCAATGGCCTGGATTACATGCTGGGAAAATGTCATGACTTATCTGTCTACTGTCATGACTTATTTAAGGTGGTACGGCTGAATTATAATTTTAGATAGTTTTGGTTTGTTTAATTTAACAATTTCTGCTTTGAAACCATGTTGTATTTGATTTTTGTATAATGTATTACATTTGTATTCAAAGATAAACTAAACATAATCCAAAACCAACTAAAATTGTAATCCAGACCGTACCACCTTAAATAAGTCATGACAGTAAACAAGTCATGACATTTTCCCAGCATGTAAACTGGCCCAATGACCAGAGTTCCCTTAACTGATATTTGCTTAATTGATCAATAACTTTCATGTGTTCCCAGTCTTTAGAAATTAGCAATTTAGGGTGACCTACAAAACTTACTGGATAGGGGCTCTCCAGGACAGTGTTTGAGCAGCACTGACTTAGGTGGTATACATACAGTAACCGATATAACTCTGGAAGAAATTGGCAAAACTTAATTCATTTGAAGCCCTTTAAACTAAACCAAATAAAATAATAATCCTTGCAAGAACAATATAGTAATTCAATACATACATACATACATATTGTCTTTTTGGTAAGTACTGGAAAAAAACTAAATCACAGCAAGATTGAGTACAAGATTTCTTAAAATATATGGCTTTTCGGACTTACAGAAGCTTGTTTGTAAAGGCACGTGGTTATTCTTGAGATTTACCAGTAAATGGTTGAAGTAAAGCGTTATCGTAAGATTTGCCAATATTCAGACTTTTACCTTAACATATACACTAAATATCTAAGACAGTTCCGCTTTTATCAAATAGGGGTTCATATCTGTCTTTGTTTACATAGATGTAACTAAAGTGATATGATGTAATTAAGTAGGTGACTGTGACTTTTGGCTAAATGAGTAAACATACTCACTTCTACAATTTTCAAAAGCATATTTTCGTTCTTCACCTTAAATTTAGATTCTGTCTTGCTTAGTTAGGTAATGTTATTTGAGTAATCATGCCCTAAATGTGATTTTCTTTTGTTGTTCCAGAGTTCTAATCAATGTAAGTTACAGAGCTTTAAAATGATCCCCCTTAGTCTAACAAAATAGAGTGCATAGTGCCCCCAGTGAGAAAATAGTACTTTAGGCCTTCAAGACAGACCTATTAAACTATTTCAACAATTTGTAATTTTTTTTTTTTTAAAACACTAGCTTTAATCTATATTTTACTACTAGACAAGGCTTTAATGCCTGCAGAATCTGTGTGTGTGTGTGTGTGTGTGTAACCTACACCCGGTAAGAGGGAAAAAAAAAAGTTTAAAAATAATACAATTTCTGTCCTTTAACTGTTAACATCTGTTATAATCTACTTGTTTTATTACATTAGTAATGGGAGAATGCATTTTTACAGGCTATAATGTATGCAAACTATTAAGGTGATTAATAGGACTTAATGCTAGCATGACAGGATGTAATGCACATAGAACCTGCAGGGAAGACAGTGTAGCACTAATTTCAGTGTATATTAAACAGTGTATGAAGTCAGTCTCAGTCTCAAGGAGGTTTTAAAATAGCACTATAGTGGAAGAAATGTATAAAAATACTAAGCAACCTAACAGACTTAGGAATTTAACACTAAAATTGACTGCTAGCTTTTGCACAAATCAGCAATCCTGCTCACTTACAAATAGACTGATGATGCCTTCTATAAAGCCTTCACTCATTTTTCCAGGTTTCTTCAAGATGTGCATCATTCTTTTTAAAAATAGCTGACAGAACAGTCTGTCTCAAACACAACACCATCTTCAAGACGACAGGCTTTGCTAACAAGATGCTTGTTCACCCTATGAAACATACAGCATATCATCAATGTACTTAGCATATCACTGAGATACTGAGAACTGGGACAGTATGTCGGATGAACATGAAAGAAAAATATAAGCGCTCTATCAAAAGATATTTTTTTTAATAGAATTGACAACTATACTATTTTTCTGGTTGAACAATTTAAGATTCCTAAACATCCATAGTTGCTGAGAAGAACACAAGCACATTTTAGAATTAAAAGTCCACTGCAACCAAAGACACAGTACCTTTCTATAGCTGGCTTAACCCTTTGCAGTCCATTTATTAATTGCGCATCAGGCTCGCCAGGTCCAATTTATTTTCACACGTGCAGTTAATTTTAGACGCGCTGTTTAAAAGTATTTTTTTTTCCCCACAGTCAATCGGGTTTAAATGGCCCTGCATATCAACAAAGCACTCACTAGGCATCTGTAAACAGGTAAACAGATTATATATGTGCTTTCAGTTTTCTGATAGTGAGGGTACCTTTATTGGATGGAATGTTTATAAGCATTAGTGCTTCTAAACATTGGCTAACTGATGTTAAAATATATATTTTTTAAGAATATGAGAGAATGTGTGTGCTAAATTCAATGAGCTAGCTGCTATTGTGTTGCATTTCCATAGCTCAAGCCAGAACCAGCATATAAATGCAGGTGTATTCCATCACAGTAAGCACAGTTTTCTTACAGCAATACTAACTGGCCACCTGGTCTGTAACATCTACACCCTGCTATTTTCTGTAAACAACTTTAAACTAAAATAAACAGTTCCTAACAAACAAACCACTACCCCCTTTGCTGGCTTTAAGACAAAGAGCCTGCACTTAGGCCATGAGACTGATTGCAGCTTGTCGCACGAGTCATTCTCCAGTTGTTCCCAGGTGCCCTATGAGATTACGTGGCATGAAATGGCTGGGTATGTTTTTAAATGGATTAACAGGTAACAGCGGTTCCCTCTCAGTAGGAAGTCTGCTGAGTTCGTTTTATTTTTTAAAGTAAGCGTATAGGTAATTACACTACACTAAACTAAACAATTACACAACTGCTCTTACCTGTTTCGAAGGCTGTAAAACCAAATGCTTTTTTAAGTATAATGAATCACTTGTTTTTTTAATGCTTTATACTCACAAAAAAGACAATTTATTCCTTTACTGAATTGGTATTGTAGAAAGCAACCTAAAACAAGAATATATATATACTGCTTTAGCCTTTGCCAGTTTTTAATTACAAGACACTTTGCTTCAGCATTAGTTTCAGAAAAGACATACTGGTATTCAAAAATAACCAGGCAAGAATCCTCGTGCAATTAAAAAATAATATTGCCCGGGGGGGAATCATAAATATTAAAATAGTATAATAATAATATCAAGGCAGAGAATGTATCTTTGGGGAAGAAAAAAAGATTATTCTAAATGTAATATAGCTGCTACTTTAATCACCACTGCCTTAGCTAACCCAAAATGTTAATGTGCCATTCTCCTAGTCCATTGCGATGTATCCCAGCTATTACAAAGTCAGTTTATTCTGCCGAATGCTGCTGTTCTAAAAGAATGTAAACCCACACACGAAGATGGGTTTAAATAAATAAATAAATAAATAAATAAATATAAAGAAATAAATAATAAATAAATGCCTGTCCTCCTCAGTGTATCCAGGCTAAGACTGTAAAACTGTGTAAAACCCCAATGAGTATCTGGCTATCATCCAGCCTCAGGTTCTGTTTGTGCTGATGTATTAAATATGGATTAAGGTGCTTTATCTGCAAAAGAGCAGCTCAGCACTGACTGTTTGAAGACATGAAAAGGCAAAACTGTGTGTGAGGAGATGTAGAACTTGAGGGCAGATCTCAGTATTACTGTACAGCAATCCTCCACAGGACCAAATCACTTTCTTTGTTTCATTTTCAGTCAGACTCAAAATACAAGTGGAATGTTTTAGTTTATCATTTGTCAATGACTAAACCCCTCTTTCAACAGACCAACTACAGTGTGGACTGATTAAGTACTTCCATCAACAAACTTTCTTCCATGGATTTATAAATTATATCCACCCCCAAAAATCTAGGTGAAGTCAAGCTGTAACATTTATTTAAAAAAAAGGTAAAGATAAAGTAAAGAAACATAATCCTTTGGATAGAGCTTAAGTGAAAGAAAACTAATGTTAATGTTTATGTGGAGTTCAGGGGGCGGGAGCTAGGGCTCCTGTCAATCATCATATAATTCCTGTTTAAAGCCTATTCACGCCTATCTGCCTTGTCAAGTGTTTTGTTTTTCATACACCATGACCCTGTTCTCCGTTGAGCTAAATCTAGCCAGCACGAACAACCTCTCCGACTCCGGCTCCACCCCGCAACTAGACCTCCCGCATCAGGAACATGGAAATCAAAGCGCCCCCGCCAGCAGACCCAGCCCCCGGACAAGCTGTTTTATAAAGATTGGCCGCTTGCCAAACTCTTGAAAACTTTGCACGGAAACAACTTAAACATTCCGGTAGGAAGCGATCGCCAGGCTCTTTTTAACATGTACAGTACCTACATTTCTGCTACACCAGTGCTCCCTCCTTCTCGCCGCAGCTACCCCTCCTCCCCAATTCAGCCCATCGCCTCCCCTTTCACAGTAGCAGAGCAGCAACCTAGAAATACAGCTGAGGCAGATCGCATCAAGCAGATCCATCTTAACATTTTCGAGGACATGAAGTCACTCATTCAACCCATCGCTGTCTCGATTTCAGTCATCAACACCTGGCTTGACGACATGGATAAGAGGGTTGCTTCCAATTCCGCTGTAATCGCCATTCCTCCTGGCCCAGCATCAGCAACTTTTGCCTTGGCAGCCACCCCTTCCATTTCAGCACTTCTGGGTCCCACAGCCGATGTACCCACCTACAACCTGGCATCTACTGCCCTCAAAAGTTCCCACAAAGCTCCAGCCATCAGAAACCACACTCTGGCTCCAGATCATTGAAGGTAAAGACATAAATTCAGTTTAAATTTTAATTCCCAACTCTGAATGTCTTGATCACAAAACAGATGACAGATGTTTTGATCACAAAACAGATTGCACTTAAATCCAGCAACCCCAGTTTGCTCAAAAATTCTCCCTTACCTTGGGAGAATTTGCGCTGGCATTTTCTGTTTATCTGGACATTTTATGCTGTTTATCTACATCGCCACTTGGAATTGGATCATTATTTATTTTACATCACATAATTGTCAGTCAGATATGGAGGTTCGATGTTTTATGAATATCACAAAGCTTTCACAACCAAAGCAGTTTCCATTCTAGCATCAGATAATCTAGTAATCAACTGGGCTGCCAAATCCTTGTGTCCAAAAACTGCTATAGCATCCACTGCTCAGAGTGGCCCCTTCCACTTCACCTCGTTTCAGGGACAGAATCTCAGCACCATTTTCGGCTTCTCATTCATCCCATGCATCAGCTCCACCTTCGTCTTATAGGAATACAGATAAATACAGCCACAACATCACGTTTGCTGGATCCAAGCAAATATGCAATAATTTCAATGCATCTGTCTGCTCTTCTAAATACTCCAGGATTCTACATGTATGCAGTCACTGCGGTGACGCCCACTCTCAATCCCTCTGCCCAGCCGCTCCTAAGAAGTGACGCTCTAACCTACTTACAGTTTCTACCCCAGTAAACATCCCAGCCTTGATTGAAGCCCTCCAACATCACCCCGATCAGCTCTTCACAAGTTACCTCATCAATGGTCTGCAGCACAGGCCGGACAAGAATCTCAACATCATTGTATAACTGCAATAACCTCCACTCTGCAACCGTGGACCCTCAGTCTGCACTCTTATTCAATCCGAGATGGACAAAGGGTTCTTCTCAGCCTTTCCCTTCTTTCAGGTTTAACCCCATTGGTGTCGTCACCCAGAGTATATCAGGAAAAAAATGGCTAATTATCGATCTCTGCACTATGAGGATGCTCTACCAGCAGCATAAATTCGCTCATACCCCATGACCAATCTTCTCTGTAGTACATACAAATTTCAGATGCCATCAGGTTAATCAAATCAGCAGGTCACGGGTCCTGGCTGGCCAAAGCAGATATATCTGGCATCTTCAAAGTTATACCCATCCATCCTTCCTTACGTCACCTGTTTGGAATCTGCTGGGAAAGAGTTTATTTTGCCACGCAACTCACCTTCAGCTGCCATAGCAGCCCCAAGATATTTGATTCACTTTCTGAAGCTCTCTGCTGGCTACTTCTCAACTCCTGCCGCATCCTGTATCTGCTCCATCTGCTCGACGATTTTCTCCTGATCTCCCCTTCATTAGATCCCCCAGGCAGAAGCAATCACAAAGCTCAGAACACAATTTTTAGAACTCGGCATCTCTCTCCGAGGAGAAAACCATCGGTCCAGTAAACTCACTGAAATTTCTGGGCATCACCTTGGACACCATGAAATTCGAAGCATGCCTCCCTCCTGCAAAACTGATAATACCTCATTTATCAAATCCAAACAGCAACTACCATCAGAAAACGTTAACTGTTATCTTTGTTTGGGCATTTCAATTACGCAATGCCCATCATTCCTCAGGGTAGAACTTTCATTTCTCACTCTCTCCTCTACAGTATCAAGCCTGGAGGCTAGAATAAAAATGTCCGCCAAATCCAGCAAGGACATCAAAATGTGGGCATCACTAATTCAATACAGGAATGGCCTTTTCTATGAAGACTAAACCTCAGCCCCCCGTTATTTATCTCTTTTTACAGATGCATCATTTCTAGGATCCGGGAGATTCATGGGTACGGAGTGGTTCTCTAGCAGCTGCCCACCTCTGGGGCCACCAGTGTACTAGGAAATCAATCCTATTTTTCAGAGACAATCTACCCACTACACATTATCAATAAAGGTTGTTCATCCTCTCCTTTCATCATGAGCTTACTCCACAGCCTCATATGGATTTCAGTGTCCCACAATTTAATTATTCAGGTATGCCACATTGCAGCCATCCACAATAATGCTGCTGATGCTTTCTCGCCTTTAGGTCTCCAGGTTCTGCCATCTGATCTCAGAAGCAGCTTCAGTCCCATTGCAGGTCCCGCAATGCCAGCACCTGGTGTTCAATTAGACTCAATCCAAGCTCCTTCAAATCTGCCAGAAACATGGCCTCAGCTCTCGCTCAATCCACAAGATCATCTTACACCACAGGCTGGAACTGCTGTTCAGTTTTCTGTGCTCAAAATTGTATTCTTCCTATCCCCTTCAATCAAGACTGGATCCTTGCTTGCATAGTCCACGCAAGGAATTCTCTCCATCTGGCTCCAGGTACAATCAAATCCTACATGTCCGGGATCCAGTATCACTATCTCTTAATGGCAGTCTCTTCTGCTACATTGTTGTCTATTCCAGCAGTGCATCTGACACAGAGGAATCATACAAAGCGTAGCACCAAATACCCTATCACGGCTACCTATATCTGCAGACATTTTTAATTAAAATCCTTCAAAAAGGCTACTTCACCCCTTTCAGTGATCTACTCATGGAGACAATGTGTCTAACCGCTTTCTTCGGATTTCTCAGATGCGCAGAATTCACCAGTTTTCCCTCCATCGACATCCGTTCCTGCGACCTCTCAATGGTTCCTGAATCCCACTTCATCCTATTTCGCACCTCCAAGACAGATCAACTTCGTCAAGGCCAGTTCATACAACTGTCAAAGATTAACTCTCTCCTTTGCCCTTACAGCTCCATGTCTAGGTACCTTGCTCGTAGAAAACCCCTCCTCCTGTCAGACCCTGTTTGTGAATTCTTCCCTTACAGTAGTATCAAGACATTGGTTCTCTTCCCATCTGGCCTCCCTGATCTCCAAGGTAGGCCTTCCACCCCAGTTCTACACCGCTCACTCCTTCAGGATCAAGGCAGCAACATTGGTGGCAAAAGCCAGTCAACGAACACCTCATAAAGAGTCTGGGGCGCTGGTCTTTGCAGCCAACTTATACATTCGCTCATCCATTTATGATATTTCCACAGCTCAACAAAGCATTGCTAGCTTGCCCGGAGTGCTATCTCTTCGCCGGGACCACCAGAGGTTTCCCCCCACGAGGGAGTCTTTCCTCTCCACTGAGCGAGAGATATAGGTATAGCAATACATACACATACTCCATACATCTAGCTAACTCCTTATATATTGTTGACTTGTGTGTTTTTCCTATGCATTGGCACATGGTCTTTCTTCTTTGCCGGACGGTTTTGCAGAACTTTTATGGAGTCGGGGGTCCTTCTTTTGGGGGGAAAGCGATCTCACTGCCTTGACCTTAGGTCAGGCTACATCACCTCTGCCTTCAAAAAAAGGGGACTCTCATCATATATGTCAGTGGGGACCCCCCAGCCACACCTATCCTTCCACAGCTTATGCACTATTCCTTACCTCAAACAAAAGCTCAATTCTTCCTTCTATCCACTCGGAACTTAGCCTAAAATGTGCTTAGAGCCTAAGGTCCTAACTAACCTCCTTTCAGATCCCTGCGGGAGACTCTCTGCTTCTAACATATTCTGTCCTTTATTTCAGGTTTGCATCCGCTACCTATTCCACCCTCAAGATACTCCGGTTTGCATCTTCTACCTACTCCTTCCTCAAGGGATGCTGTGCACAGTCTCGACAGCCAAGCTCCTCTTCATTGAGCAAGGCAACCCTTTTACATGTTTTCTCTAGAGGCTTTCCTCTTACCAGCCCAATATACGATCTAACAAACTACTCTCATAGCCCAGGCTCCTGCCTCGTGAACTACTCCTGAAAGCTTCTGCAGAGGGGAGACTTAGATTCTTATTGCAGAGAATTTGAGAGAAAATATACCAGCACTATCAACCATGTGACAGACTTTTACAGCACACTAGTTATCATACCTCCAGTAAAGAGTTTCCAATTTAAATTGCCTCTCAGGCTGACAAAGGGCCTGGTAAAGTTCAAATTTTTATTATTACTATTATTTATTTCTTAGCAGACACCCTTATCCAGGGCGACTTACAATTGTTATAAGATATCACATTATTTTTACATACAGTTACCGATTTATACAGTTGGGTTTTTACTGGAGCAATCTAGGTAAAGTACCTTGCTCAAGGGTACAGCAGCAGTGTCCCCACCTGGGATTGAACCCACGACCCTCCGGTCAAGAGTCCAGAGCCGTAACCACTACTCCACACTGCTGCCCCACAAAAGCTTCTCAGTTTAATTGTCAATCTCTCAAACTGTAAACTGCCCTAAAAGAAAACTGTGAAACTGCAAGTTTGTCCTGTGAGGTTGCAATGTGTTTAATTGTAATATCCGAAGTATATCAATTACATAATTAAACAATATAGATTACTAAAGGTCAGTTATCACTAAATCATTGACTACAAGTTTTACACAAGTACTACAGTGTTGCCAAACCTACATTTATAGTCAGGCGATTAATCTGTGATTTTATGAGAATGTATAGTCCTGATATAGGAATGATCCTGGGCAGCTGAAATCCACTTGAGGCAGTGAAGATATGTGATGTTAAAATGCAATTACATCAGTGGGATCTGACTGTGTGATCAAGATCCTGCATGTAATATTTCAGAAAAAAACACAGCGATCTTCAGTAAGCCTGTCAGTCAAAAGGTAATAGAATCCAGACAGTCTTAAATGAACCATTAATACAGCACAGAGACAGGGAAGCACGCCTAAAAAAAAAAGGGAAGCGTGCAAAAGTGAATGTAAATGGCCCGTTCACAGCTTTCATGTTAAAAAAGTACCTTATCTGCCTAAAGATAAAGAGAATGCAGTACCATACACCCACGTATTGAATGACCCAAGACATGCAGTGTAACAATATATTACAGGTATCTCATTAAGTACCCAATATGAAATGCATGAATGGCTTTCAAAGTTACACCTGATACTTCTGGTTTCTTACTGTCCAAAGGTATTCATTTCAGTCTGAAGAATTTTAACATTTGTAGCCATCGCTGTGACTCGTATCAGCTTCCCATAAGAAGCAGTATATTGTTTCTGTTTTATCATAAAGAATGTACAGTAACATTGCATTCTTGAAATGGATTTTTGTTTACGACTAAGTTGCCCTGGATAAGGGCATCTGCTAAGAAATAAATAATAATAATAATAATAATAATAATAATAATAATAATAATAATAATAATAATAATAATAATAATAATAATCAGTTTATCGTTTGCTGAGGAATAAAAACTCAATAATCTTAATTCACTTTTATCACTGTTGCAAAGTAAAAAAAGTTTTAAAAATATTCAATATTAACAAAAATCACAGTGTATTATTAAACAGAAAAAGAAAAGTCAAATAATAACTAGTTTATTTCTTTAAAACAATGTTCATGATAATATTGTATAGGGCTAGAATAAATAAGAGTTAAATTAATTTGCCATTCAACTTAAGTATTAACATTCATTCAGTGCATTTATATGAACGTAAGAATTTACAATTTTCCGAAAAGTAATTCCAATATCAAAAGTGATATAAACACAGTTTTCTGAAAACGTATTCTGATGTGTAATGCACATGTGCAAAAGACATCATACCCTGTGGACGTGATTATTAAAGCAACGACATCCATACTTCCAGCCAGAAAAAAAAAAAAAAAAAAACAGAACAATGGGTGTTGGGAGAACGTTTTGTCACATTCCCATTTCAATGCATCTCCATAGATCAAAATGTAAGATTAACAAAATGAGATCTAAAAAGCAGCAATACATGAGGAGAAAGCAGAGCATGATAACTATTTCTCAGTTTTGCTTTTCAAGTTATAGAATGTCATCTTCTGTAAGGGTGGAAATAAAAAGCAGGCTGGTGATGCACATAACGTGAACTGCGTCATGATTTTAGTTTGTATAATATGTAGTCCAAGGGATGCTTTTCTATTTTGTGTGTATTTATTTTTCAAAAAAGAAAAAAAAAAAAAATCAATAAAAGAATTATAAATATATATCTGATTTCAGTCACTGATCAGTTTACATGAATCCATTTGTCTAGTTACAGATAAAGTTATATTATTAATTTAAATAAAGTAATAGTATTTGATGAAAATAAATCTCCATTATTATAATTACAGTGGTTCACACAGAAATTGCCTATACTGTTGGAGCAGCAAATTCTAGCTAGATAAATGCACAGTATGCAAGTTGTAAGGTACAGCAGCTTATATGAAGAAAAGGATGAGTTGTAGCAAGGAGTAGACAGTTTGCACATGCTGGAGAATTAGAACAAGAGAGAGATATATAGGATAATAATCTATTGAATACAGCATAAGAATTTGCAACTTTGCAAAATCTAAAATGCCTGATAATTCATGCTCTGTCTGTTCCCATACTACTAACTATTGCATATGCTTGAATGCGCTATGTTTATCAAAAAATGAAATCCACGTATACAGTTGAATTTATCAGAATTGGAATTGGAATATTTATCCCAAGTCATGTAAACACAGAAAAGTGTAATTTTCAGAAAAACAATTTTCTGATTCAGTTTTCCTAATACATTAGTTACATTAGAAAATCAAACAGTCCCGTAGACATGTTACCTGCAGCATTTGGCTATATTAACAGAAACAAAGAGGTTACTGACTGAAGGGGAGTTATATATTTCTACATGAATAGCTTATTAAATTAATTCACCAGACAGATGCATCGGGGGTCAGATTCAAGAATATGGACAGCCACGTTTAAACCTTAAATAAGCAATAATGCTGTCCTTTTTTCAGATTGTCTAAGACCACATTCACACTTGTGATTCTCATATGTGAATGCTCCAAAAAAGAAAAGGCAGCCCAGGGCCGGCCTAGATTTAGGCCACTGTTTCAGTGTGGCTCAGGGCCTGCAATTGCAGGACCAGGGTCGGTCTTTACATATATATGAACGCAAAGTAGACTTAGGGCCGCTTTTTCGTATCACATGACCAATTTGGTTACGTAGCTCAGTAGACACTCCCATACTTCCACGCACATGAAAGGTGAATGCTCTGCTAGCCAAGACAGCAGTGTATAAATATTGAATGGTAATTATTTCTACATCATACAACTAATTATAAAAATATTAATTAAAAAAAAATCTAGTGGATTAACATTCAGGTTGTTTCTTTCATATAATATGAGTTACAGTGCATTCATAATTAAGCTTAATTTGTCATAATTACCTTTACGTATTATTATTATTATTTTCTTAGCAGACACCCTTATCCAGGGCGACTTACAATTGTTACAAGATATCACATTATTTCACATTATACATTATTTTTTCATACAATTACCCATTTATACAGTTGGGTTTTTACTGGAGCAATCTAGGTAAAGTACCTTGCTCAAGGGTACAACAGCAGTGTCCCCACCTGGGATTGAACCCACGACCCCCCCGTCAAGAGTCCAGAGCCCTAACCACTACTCCACACTGCTGCCCTTCCTGTTATTTAGTAACTAAATGATAAATATAAAAACTGCAGGATTGTAGATCTCAATAATGATCAATAATGCTGGTAATTTGGCATATTCAGCCACCATTGTTTATTTTGCATTCAACAATATACATACCTTCAGAAGTGTGTGTTTTTACAGCTTTATTAGTTGCTTGCTTTTACACACATAAAATACTGTTCTCATCCACAAATATTAAAATTGTTGATGCACCATAACTACATCAAAATAGTAAATAATATATCAGGGGTTTTTAAATATATACCATAAAATTGCTACTGCGCTGCATTGAAAAAATATATATTAATAAGAAAACCTGCTACAAATGAAGGATTACTGTATAACCTGGTAGCTCCTCCATTCTGAGTGCAGGCTATCGTTCCATTAAAACAAAAAAACAAAAAAAGCAATTTGCCACATTTTAGGCCTGCTTTTCAGTCACATATGTGAATGCGCAAAGGTGCCTTTAACCACCAATGTGAACGGGGTTGCATACCTAAATATGCGCCGCCCCGAGGCACTAGTGTGAACCGGGTCTTAGAAACAGGAAACGGAGTAGGCCTCAATGGGTTAAACTGCTGTCCAGTACTTTCCAATATATACTTATGTTCTCTTCATTTCTTCTTCTGGATAAATTAGGCATTAACTTAATACTTGCTGCTATGTTTGTAGAACTCTATTTAAAAATGTGATAAACAATATACTGTGCATTGTGCCTGTCACCCGGCCCCCTTTACTTTCGTGGAAAGCAGGAAACACATTTATGGTTTATCCCTCAGTCCAGGTCCACACAGAGATCAGGTGTAAAACGTTTGATACTTTTATTTGAAACAACACGTTGACGAACAACTGAACAGGAGTACACAGACTGGAGTTAATACACTGTGCTCTATAATCTTAGCCTTCGGTTCGCAGCAACACACTACTTTCAACCACAGTTAGCTAGCTCTCGTGGCTACCCCCCCTTTCTCCCACTCACTTCCCTTTTATATTACAGCCCCCACCCCCAATTAAATACCCAGCTGTATTTAAGGGATTTGTAAGCCTGGTTCTGTAACTCCTGTCGTTTAGACAAACAGAAAACACAAAACAACCAACACACCCAGTTTCTCTAACACACATAACATTACTATCCTATGAACACATTCTCCATACATTCTTCACACCACCCCGGGGTTTAAACCAATATTCATTTAAAAACAATTAAATCACACGTGTCTCTGTATATACAATATTTGTTTTTCTATTGTTTTTCTAAGTCTTTTATTTTTATTACGGTCCAACAGACTATTTTGTCAGTCACAAAATCCATCACAGTCCATAGTAAATTATAGACCAGGAACATAACTATTGTTCCCAGCCATATGAAAAGACAGCATCACTGTGCCCTTGTGCAGAAGAAAAATCAAGATTCTGTTCAGTATTCTCCAGGGAGTGCGTGTTAAACTAAATGTAGTATGTCACTGTGCCAAACTGTTAAAACATATTTTAATTAAAAGAAAATGATGTCTCTGAAGTCAGCAATGGCAAGAGGGCAGCGTATGTTCCTTAAGGCAGAAAATTTTTTTAAAATTGGAGACTATTAGGCTTTGATAAGCAAATGAGCTGTCCAATTTGCAAACCTGGGCAGACAATTCCACACAACTGTCTGTTCTTTATGCCATCTTGTTATATTCTTGCCAATCTAAGGGCTCTTTAGTTACATCTTTCCAGGGAATTTTTCATTTAGCCACTTGAACAGAAGATTTTAATTTCAATCTTTGGCACATAAAAAATAAATCTGCCACAGCAGATGTCACTTTTGCATGATGGGTAGGAGTGTGATTACAAATTCCTACTTCATACAAATGCCCTTTTTTGTGGTCTCTAGATTTGAAAAATCTGTTCGAATCTGTGTGGAAACTGACAAAAAGCAAGGATCTATTATTTAAAATTCCAGCAGATCTAAATATCATCACCCTTTAGCACTGTACTAATCCTACTGTTTTCTCCCCCCATGGGTGGGTGATTTATAGACAAACCCTTATTCACATACAATACAGACACAGGGGAAAGAGCTAGTTTAGAAGTTTGAAAGGGTTGGTAGTTAGACCTGCTGTTGTTTAGTTCATAAAGATAGCGGTGTGTTTTGGTGCTGTATTTGGCTTAGCCTACCTTTGAAATAGTATTGTCAGGGTTATGGCCAATTAAATCAAGGTGGTCATCAAAGATTTCAGTAATGAAAAAGGTATGCATTCATTTCTAATCAGGGCTTCTGATTTTCGTTTTTAACTGATAAAAAATGATACCCTCACATACAAAAAAATATTAGAAATCGGTGTGTAACCAATACACACCGGAAAAAACACTGGGAATGGCCACTCAATTCATGTTGACTTCACCCCTTTCCCATAAATAAAATAAATACAAAACTAAAAGTACCTCTCCCAGTGCAATGTCCCTCCTTCCTGACTTGTATCTATCAGTGATTCATTCTGAATACTTTAAACCCACCCCAACTACTGGGTGACAGCGCATTCCTACATTTCTATTGGAGAATCCGCTTGCAAGATTTAAAACGAGATTACAATTAGAAGGCTTGTTCGCGGGATTTAAAACTATGTTACAGTTAGATAGTGAGGATTTAGGAAGAATGTGCTCATTAAATAAGGATTTCATTGTGGAAGACAGCAAAGAAACTTAAGTGTGCAAGTACTGTCGAGTTACTATACATATTGTGACAGAAAAAAAAAGTCCAAGCATTTTGGAAAGTAACCGAAAACAATTTCATACAGTATATAAAATGCAAAAAAGCCAAAAACAGCTCCTTATTTATAATCCACAAAGAATAAGTGGCCCTCAGTTGTCCTTCAGTTTTCTATTGCGCACACTACAACAGAATATATTCTGAAGGTCTATCAAATTTAATATTTATGTCAGTCACATGTCTAGTGGGGATTTGTTATAATTAGCACTACAGTAAGAATACATATGTAAATATGTAATATGCAAGTGCTGCGTGCCAAAAGCAGTTCTTTATGCCAGATACTTTCAGGAAAGGAATACATTTTAACACACAACTGTGTATTTTAGTTCCTAATGTGTATGGACATGAATTTTAGAGCAACTCATTCTGCCCCAAAAAATATGGCAGTGGGGCGAATCCTGCTAAATAAATTGATAAACATAAACTCCAACAAGCAATGGAACAGATGAATACAAGCAGGATGACTTGGTGGGACACATGTTCTTCATTCAACAATGGTAACTGCTAATACAAGTAAAACATTAAGTATGGTCCAGAGTCACCACTGGAAAGTGGAGGGCTGTGTACATGTATACACAGAAACTTACATAAATAAATATGAACCACAAATGCCTATCATATCACAACATTTCAGTTTGATTGGATGCATGACCTGTCGAGTAGAACATACAGTAATTCCAACCATTTGCTAAGCATGTCCTTTCTTCAGCTACCCCCTTAGAATTTGAGTTCCTCTTCCTGTCATTGATCTCTTAAGTTTTTCAAAAGGAACATCCCCAAAAGCAACACATCTGCTAAACTGTTTGACCTCCAGAGCCCTTGTCAAACAATAAAACTATTCAAAAGTTACGTAGAATTGGTTAGATGTCATTTAACCTTTAAAAATTCTTCCGCTAAATAGGCTATAATTAACCTATCCCCTGAAAGAAATGTCAACTATTTTGTATGCCAAAATCTCATTTTTAATGGTATTTACTAAACTGTAGCTGAGCTATGGAGCCCCTTATTGCTAAAAAATAATTAGAATCATTTGGGACGTAGAAAACTACTGTAGCATGTTTATACCATATAAATGAGAAGGTTGCCTTCACACAATGTTAATGAAAACCTGTACCTGAATTATTAAATACGGAACGAGGATCCTGTATTGGTCTGCTCCGGCTGCCGCAAAAAGCCTGCTTCCAATCTGCTTGTAATCCATCAGCTCAAAATCTGACATGTTGGCTGTTGACAGACAACTTTGCAATCCTTTCATTACAAGCCACACTTAGGAGAATGATGGCAGCACTCGTGCATTCCAAGGTAACAGGATGCCTGGTCTCCAGTGACTCCAGGGTCACTGTTCTGTTTGCAAACACATGGCATGCAAGTTCAGTAACACCAAACTATGTCCTTAATTACATTTTGTAAGGCTTTTAGTCTCAATTAACAATGTACTAATTGGTGTTCCTATATACAGACTTTTGTGGCTTATGACAAAACGGATCAAACCATTTGCTCTTAGCTTTCTGCCATTTACTGAAAATTTAGCTTTAGACCTGATGCTGCTGGGTTGTAAACATACTTCATTTACTTCAGTGAATGTCAGACATTTCCCATTTATTATAGATTTTATAGATGTTTGGAACACTTCAGACATTCCGAGCCATTGTTTAAACTATGCAGCATCACAATCTACATTCCGTGGGCTTTGTTCTTGGAATGGTACTATGTACCGTAACACAATTAAAATGACTACATTAATAAAATAGGCACTAACTGTTTGGTTAACTATAGTCATACATTTTCAAAACACAATGGCAGTCATAAAGGACCAAATTTTATCTTTTTTGGAGTCAAGTAGATTAAACCCTTGGCTACAGCTGATTACACCAAGTGAAACAAACTCCTACAACACTGACTAGGATGTCCAAAAACAAAGTATGTGGATCCCTGCAGGTTGTTAAAATGAGTACAAGCTATAAATTGTCTTCCTTTTTCTTGCCAGCGTTTTTCCTGAGAGAAAGCCAAACTAAACTCACACCTACACTTGCCACTCATGTTGGACAAAAAATGTTTTGCTTTCAGACGGTTGCTGTACTCAAATTCCTACTGTGAAGCAGCAGTTAGGAAATAAAGAAGGTAGCAATTTATTGCTTTTAACAAAAAGTATGGGTTTGTGCCATTTAAAATAATTTCAAACCCTATTGTTTCTTCTAGCACCCAAGTTTAATCTGATCCTTATGGCCCAACAAACTGTATTATTTTCCATATCTCATATAATGGAAATAAATGTAAAGTGGTCTTCAGCCAAGTCCCAGCTTATTAACAGTATGGCACCACATTATACTGTGGGTAAAACCACCTCAAAGGATGGTCCTTGAGGAAACATTTCTGGGTCTTATTCTGGTTAATTAAATACGCTTAAAACAAACCTTCCTATCCACATGCTGTGTACATGAATAGCCTTGGGGTCAGAATTTGCTGTTCAGTGATCCTAATGAATCACCAGCAGTCTTAGCTGATGGAAACTGAGCATCAACAACAATGTCACATACACCCACATTACCAAAATTCACTGGATAAGGAAGGACAGGTGGCAAAGTAAGCCTCACAGTCTCCAGGTAAGTGCTCGGTGGTTTTGCAAAGTTACCTTTCAATTTACTTCCACCACCTAAAAGGCTCAACTCATTCTGAAGTACTATTTGCCAGGCTTTTTCTTTTACTGTAGTGCTCTCCTGGCCCTCCACTACGGCACTTCAGACCGCAAGTATTTATTTAATCAACAAGTATGTCTCATACAGCTCTGAGAGCAAAGCCATGTCTAGGTAATTACATTTAGCCAGCACCATATTGAGCACCTAATGTCTGTTGGCTTTAATTGGGTGACTTGGAGAGTATTTACCCAAAATGCATTTGCTTCAGGAGGGATGGATGCTAGGCGGCTTCCTCACAGGCTAATTTGAGATTTTCTTAACAAACAAAACCCTTTTTTGTTTTGCAGGATAAAGCTGGGAGTTTAGCATTTCAAATATGCATCTCAGGCAAAGTAAAATGAATGGTCACTAAGGCAAAAAGGGCTGATCTGAAAGAGTGTTTCACAATGGCATTTAATTAACCAGTGTAAAAAAAAATGAGGCAAAATCCATTGCTTTTATCCCTCAGCTCAGCTTTTAAGCTAATTAAAATGCGTGTGGCAGATACTCACATTAAATGTGTGTTTCTATACCTCATATTAAGAGAACAAATGGCGCTAAAAGCAGTGAGCTGAACAATAACCAACATTTACAGTGTATAAGAATACCCATTTAGATTGTATACTAGCACCAAGGCTTTTTATCCAGAGAGTATTACCCTCCCGTTTTTTCATGGAACTGGAAAAAAAGTAATGGTAGCTTTAGGTACTGAACTGTGCCCTTCAAGTCTGATAGAGCATGCCTTCTTTCTGTGCTTGCTGTCTAACCTGCTTGTATTTTATTACACACAATTAAATTGTTGAAACAACACAATGTTCTCTCCTCATTTCCATCACCGCAGAAGGCCTTGGGCCTCTGCTATTTTGATGTGTTTCTGAAAAGCCCAGGCTGGCCATTGCAGTAAATAAAGAAAGGGAGGGACGGGGGGTCTGAAAGGAAACTCTGTTCATTGCCTCCCACTGGGAAGTTGCACATTCACATTAACTAGCCAACCAAGTCCTGAACCACAATGCAATTGAAAAAAAAAAATTAAAATAGTGGACTCCATCATTCTGTGCACGTTTGAAAAGTCCCAAATTTCAGGATTGTGGTCAATGGTCGGTCTGTCTCAGGGAAATTCGCAAAATGTAACTCTAAACATCTTGTAATTACATTATGTCTGAATAAAATTCAGTAGAAGGTCTGAAGATTGAATGCCTTTAAAAATGCTCAAGTCATTACTTTGTGAACGACAGAAAATATGTCTTCACCATGTCTTGTCTCTAGGCAGCAATTTAAAAGATGAACCTAAAAAATCTAAAAACAATTACTAAAGTATTTTCAATATTGTACCATGCAAACTAGACAGTAAAATAATAAACTTGTCAAATAGAAACTACAAAACAGTTGCTTTGACTGTCCTCCTGGCCTTTGCATTTTGTCAAAATAATATATGGCACCTGAGACATGCCTGCAAAATTTAACCATTAAAACAACTGCTTTTGACAACCCAAAATGTAGCTTTAAACAAGACTCACAGCGGATATTTTGTTCTATAACTGGCAATATCAGCTTTATTGGGTGGGCTATGATTGTTGTTAAGGATGAGGAGTTAAAAAGGGCAAGTAGTTGACAACAGGTTATTTATTTTTAAGTTACAGTACACAGAAGTTATTAACCATAGACTTATAAAGCTAGAGGGGGAAAAATAATGTATAAAATTATCTTAAAGTTTTTTATTTTTTTATATTTAACCCTATAATTAGTATAAACTACACCACAATAGACAAAGCTCAGACGGGTAAGTCTGCCTAGCACTGAATACATAATGCATTTAATGTTGCACTTGCAACAAGACTTTATTGTAATAAATTACAACAAATACGTAATTAGAGATATTCTTTTGGGATATATTAAATGAGCTTGCATAAACAACATGTTTACAATATCTTGTTGCTACCTGCCTCCATTTGGCAGCAAGCAACCAGAAATGAATGCTGTAGCTCGACACTGTGCTGATTTAATTGTCATCATGACAATGTTGCAATATAGTACAAAGAAGGAGGATGTTCCCAGTTGTATCTTGCAGTAAATGGTGACATAGTCTTTCAGATGCAAAAAGAAAGTGCTCTTTCTAGTCTTAGAGACAATAAACAACATGTAAAGTTAATACATGGGATGCATTTTAAACCCAAGATATTGTGGCTCCCAGTCTTCAGCTCTACCCAGTAGGCAACATTGGATTACATTTACTTCTGCAATTTTCTTAAATATTTGTGTAAAACTGTACTTGTTCATACTAAGCAATTTTGGTAGATAAATGCCTGTTTTGAAAAATGAGAACAGAGGCATTATTTCGATGCTCCACTATGAGATTGCAGGTTGAAATAAGATGCATTACATTCATATTCCAACAGCACAAAAAAGAAAAATCCCTGTCTCCTCTCCTGTCCCTTTTGGACATTCCCTGTTTCCTGACAGAGAGACATGGCTCTTTTAAGCAGTGGTGCTCTGCTAGATAATTATGAACAGGCTCCGTAGTTTTGGTTTTTGCCTATTCCAGAGGGACTTACTGCCTTGCAAGCCCTCAAGACGACAGAGTCAGCTATGGATCAGACCTTAGGCAGTACGAAGCTGCTAAACAAACACTTTCAATCCTCTTTTTCATAAATGACCACATATCTGCCTGACTGATTGCCCTATTTTACCTCTTTGGTCATGAAAGAAGACTGCATTCCAAGGACATTTCTGGGGATGTGCAGAATTATCAAAAGTATTATGGGCATCTCAGGTCACATGTTAGTTTTACTTGTCAGTGTTGTCCACAAATCAAATTGGTTTCATGAATCTAATGCCAAAAACAACCAAATGCACTTATCTATGACTGGTTACTTTATTTAAAATAAATAAATAAATAAATATATAAAGAACAAAAAACAGTTATTTTTTGTTCCTGTACCTGTCCAGTTTAGCACACTTATCTTGGGTTGGTTGGTATGGTATTGACAATGCTAGAAAGACAAGACCTGTACCCTTTTAAATTATAATTGTGAATAATAAAATGTCTGGAACAACGGTATTGTTTATTTTCTGTTTTCTTTTCTATATAAAAAAAACGGTGTTGACAAACGCATAGTTAATATATTAATATGCTTATTTGACACCACTTTAGATTGTATTGTTTAGCAGCACTGTCAAGACAAGTTGAAGATTAGCTTCAATACCTTTTGCAAACATCACATTGTATAATCACAAAAAAAAATAAAATGATGCAAAAATATTCATGTTTAAATGATACATAAATAGGGTTTTAAAAGAACTCTTTAAAGTAATCTTCTTTTAAAATGTCACATACCAAACTTGTTTTCTTACTCATATAGTTACATTAATTAACTCTGTCTCATCTTTTTAGTTTCTTGAACTACCAAGACTATGTAACATTTATACAAGGCTTAGTGGTGAGCCCTGCCCCCAGCATTTCCAGCCTGACCCTTTGAGATAAAGTGTATACATCCTAGCCTAAACCGCATTACTTAGACATCACCAAGGAATGCTGTGCATTGTAATGAATCTTGCATCAGTGAACTATTCTGTAGCAGTTTTTTTTCTTTTATCTGCATGTTTCCCCCTGTAGATTTGGGTATTCAAAGCTTAGAGGAAAGCACTACCAGATGTCTTATTCATGGATTGCTAATCGTTTGGGAAACTTGTTACCCAATAAAATAAATACATCACAAGAAAAAGCTAGAAGGTTGATTCACTGGTCATGAACACCGGCTTTCAACCTTTTGGTCTGACTCGAGTCTAGCTGAAGCAGCAAGACATGTAATAAGGCTCTGGCAGTTGTACAGGTGGGATGCATTCAGGTGGTCCAAGTGAAATATTGATGGCACATCTTTGGCATATTTTCAACCCCCCTTGCGTCTTGTTTGTAACAGATGGGAGACTTTCAAAATAAGGTCAAGTAATTTGACAGGGCAGTTGGTGGGCCTTCTGCTATCAGGATGTGGTCCTGGCTAGTTTCTCAGCAACTGAAAATACGACACTGAATTAGGCTTCATGTCTCTGGACCTCCAGTGGGGTTTGTGGTCATCTTTCTTTGTAACAGAGGAGTCATTTTATTTTATTACTTCAACTAAAAAAAGCTCTGCAAATGTCTGTGATGTTCTTTGAGCGCTGGATGCGGAAGCAGCTACCTTGTTTGTTTATGTCCGTGTTATCTATGTGGGGTCGGGGCTATCAGTATTCATGAGATACATCCTTTTTTTCGGCTTCTTTCGGCTCCTATCGGTCTCACTCAGCCATTGAATGGTTTTCTCGGCTTTTTCCAGAGAAAAACGACTAGAGACCTGTTTTTATGTCTTTTTGATGATGTCGGACAGGGTCCGACATTGGACCGGAAAGGGAAAACTGCGATGTTGGACCAGGTCCGACATAGGACCGCAAAGGGTTAATGAATTATTAGATGAATTAACAAATATGTTTATGAATTACCAATGAATTGACAAATTTATGGACGAATTGCTGGACAAATTGACAAACAAATTGACAAATTCATGAATTGACAAACAAATTGGCAAACTAACGGCTGGATAGTTTGGACACAAATGGCGCTCCATAGTTTAGGCTGCTATAATTGTGCAAAGAAAAATAAAGCTCAGCAACTTAGGATTTATAGACAAAGTACTTATTTTTAAGTAACAAAAAGTATTGAAGTCACTGTATGGACTGCAAATCCATCTGCACCAGGATATGTGTGACCTGAAAAAAAATGTTTTGGTATGTGCACAGTTTCAAGATTATATTATATTTTAAAAATAAATAAATAAAATACAGACCCATGTCAGAAGCCCTCTCTATCTCTCTGTCTCTTCATTCTGATGCAAACGCAGAACGACAGGGAGAGTAATTTTTTTTTTTTATATAAAAATCAAGTGTGTGCGAAAACATTTTACAATTTTCCACGATAAAAAAGAGACTTTTTTTTTTTGTCTACAGACAGAAAACTTTTACCCATGATTATGTTTAAACCATTTTGAAGACAGTGTACCCATTTGTTTCAGTGTGCTATTGTAGAATGTCTAAAACATGTCATACTTAAACACTCCAATGCATCGATTTCAAACTGCTTCACAAGCTCCCTATAGTTTGGAAAATTACATTAAAAAAGTTATGTCCTTGCTTGCAGGTTCCTGTTATCATAATTGGCCTTTGAAATGAATGATTCCATCTTCTGTGTCACCATTTAAAATTGAAGATAATACTCCAAAGTATTATTAAAAACCTATTAAAATCAGCCTTTAACGAATTTCACACACCATATGAACTACAGATCAAACGTGTAACTCTATATTGTGTATGTGCATGGAAGACGGAACGGACAATGATAACCTTGTATGACAAGCAAATTCATGTAAGTCTATTCATGCTTGTGCTCATAACTGGAAAGTCTTCCAGACTCACTTTCTATGCGTTTCAGTTTCCAGGTCACAGAATGAGGACATGTGACCTACAGTACAACATTTACTTTGAATAGACACAATTAAATAACCTTCACAGTATAGTAAATGACAAGGAAATCTATGTTAACTCATTCAGTACATTTAAACCTGTAAAAGTTAAAGCACAATTTGTTTCAAAAGTAAATAATCAGTATAATGGATACAGTAAATGTGTGTTTTTGTTCTAGTAAGTAAAGTGTTCTCTCACATTACTGTTGATTTTCTCATGTTCAATACAGTTTGCTTTAAACAAGGTCATTCCACAGTATAATTGAGACAAACATTTTACTCCAAACCAAGATATCGTTTCTCTCATTTTATAAAAGATATAAAATCATAAAAAATAGGATGCCTTATCAAAACATTTGACTTCTGGAATGAGGTCTTGTGGCAGGGAGAAAGCCCTTAATGTAAATAGTGTGTGTGTGGAAATGTAAGGTTGGCAGGGATGGGGTTAAATCTGTCCCTGCCAGCAATCACAGGTGTGGCCATTCCCCAATTAGGTAATTGAATGCTAATTGGGGAGTGGACACATGTATACAAGGAAGGAGAAATCCTTTGTCTGGAGAAGGGAGTTAAACTGTGTTTTGGTTGCAGCTTAGTAGTGACTGCATGCTAAGGAACATAAATCCCTCAGTGCTGTCTGGTTCTCCTTGTTAAAATGTTAAATAGTTTATGCATGAACTGAAGAGTCCCTGGATTCTGTATAAGCAGACACTATGGGCAGGATACAAAGTTATTTCCCTCACAATAAACATGTATTCCTGGCAAACTGGTGCAGCATTCAGCATGCAGCCAATAATCTAAACCAACTGTGTACTCTTTAAACACAAATGAATGCCCAAATTCAGGAAATATAAAAATTCATTAAAAAAGATTTGAGAAGGCAGGGTAAATTACATTTAAATGGTTTACAGCAGACATTTAACACAAAAAATTTCATTTCTGTTATCTGTATTTTCAGGCCAAACAAGGAAGAGCTCAACATGGTGGTAAAGGTATTGAAAGGACTGCCATGTTTACATTTCAACAATCAGCAGTAAACTGAATGGCAATGTTTAAAAATGGTCAGGGCTTGTCAAGCAAAAAAAAAAAAAAAAACATTAACAATTAATCATCATTCAACAGTATTTCACATGTATTAGTAAGCAGTAAATAATGCTTCATTGACACTTCAATACAAAAAGCGGGCATTCCAGGTTTCCCAGGATGCTTAGAACACATCAATGTGATCTGGCAACAAATTCAATCAGCTAAAAAGGAGAGGAAGGAGCTCCATGTGACATTCCTGGATTTGGCTAATGCATATGGTTCAGTGCCACATGAACTTCTTTGGGCAGCATTTGATTTTTTCAGTGTACCGATGACTAACAAATCTAGTGAAAGCCTACTTTGGAGATTTGCAATTTAGTTTTTCAACTTCAGAATTCAGCACTACATGGCAATGCCTAGAAGTTGGAATAATGGCAGGATGCACCATTTCTCCACTGGCTTTTACCATGGCAATGGAAGTAATCATTAGGGCATCAAAATGGGTAGTGGGAGGACAGCGCTTGGCGCATCTCTATAATTAAAGGTAAAGTAGTAGATAAAACGTTCTTCATTAATGGTCAGGCAATACCAACAGTGTCTGAGAAGCCAGTGAAGAGCCTTGGGAGATGGTACGATGGGGATCTAAAGAACACAGTTCGTGTGGGAGAAGTTAGACAACAAGCTGTGGAAGGGTTGAAGACATACACAGCAGCGCTTTACCAGGCAAACTAAAACTCTGGTGCTTTCAGTTTAGTCTACTGCCAAGGTTGCTGTGGCCACTGACTGTGTACAAGGTTTCTTTGACAACAGTAGAGAAGCTGGAAGCTTTAATCAGTTCACACATCAGGAAATGGTTGGGAGTGCCACGCTGCCTCAGCAGAGTGGGACTTTATGGTAAAGGAATACTGCAGCTACCTGTCTCCACTCTACCCGATGACTTTGTGCGCCAAGGTCCGACTGGAAATGACATTAGTAGAGTCACGCGACAAATGCGTAAGGGAGGCAGCTCCTGTGTTGAAAACTGGAAGAAAGTGGGCGGCAAAGAAAGCTGTGGAGGATGCAAAGGCTGCCCTTCGAATTGGTGATATCATGGGGCAAGTTCAGCATGGAAGAGGGGGTCTTGGTCTCAGTTCAGCTCCTCCTACATGGCACAAGGCAGCCCCAGCTCAACAGAGGAAGCTGGTAGTCAATGAGGTGCAAAAGCAGGAGGAGAGGATGAGGTGTATAAAGGCCATTTCCCAGGCCAAGCAGGGAGAATGGATGAGATGGGAGAGTGTGGAACAACGCAAGATTGGCTGGCAAGACCTATGGTCAATGGAACAGAGCACGATCAGTTTCCTTATAAGGTCAACATATGATGTTCTCCCATCACCACAGAACCTAAACCTCTGGGTAGGAGAGGATCCCTCATGTCCTTTGTGTTCATCACCTGCAACATTAAGGCACATTTTGACAGGATGTAAGGTGGCTCTTAGCCAAGGACGGTTTTCTTGGCGCCATGACCAGGTGCTGCGATGTTTGGCCTTAGCATTGGAAGACAAGCGTAACATGACCAATAAGTTGCCACCTGTTCCATCAAAACAGTACACACAAAAGACAACATTCTTCCGCCCAGGGGAGCAACCACCAAGAAAAGGTGTTAAAACCAATCCTCGCCCAGGACAACTGGAAGCTGCTAGAGACTGGAAAATGCTGGCAGATGTTGGTCAACGGCTTATTTTTCCACCTGAGATTGTCACCACTAACCTTCGACCAGATATTGTCTTGTGGTCTGGATCAGCACGCCTTGTTCATCTGGTAGAGTTAACAGTGCCATGGGAGGATGCTGTAGATGAGGCGTATGAGAGGAAGAAACTGCAATATGCTCAACTAGCCACTGAAGCGGAACAGCGAGGATGGAGAGTCTGGGTTTACCCAGTGGAAGTGGGTTGTAGATGATTTGTGGCACACTCTACAACCCGGTTTCTCAGAGATGTCGGATTCAATGGCCAAGAGTTGCGTCGCACAGTGAAGAACTTATCTGAAGCAGCAGAGAGCAGCAGCAACTGGCTGTGGTTGAGACGGAAAGATTCTGGCTGGGGATCTCAAGCACAATAGAAAGAAAGAAACGCTGACGTACAGGTAAGTAAGCTGGGCTGAATTGAGTGGGGGACGGAGGGGGGTGATGCTGGGATGCCAGAATCACCGTCGAGCCCTCTTGAGGTGTCGTGGGCTAGTCGACGAAACACTGAGGATGGAAGGTGCCCACTTGAAGACCCCAGAGATGTACCCTACTTAGCTCAATCCAGACGGTTGTCATGCTGATGCGCTGGGGAGACCGCACTATGGTTGATCCCCGGAGCCAGCATCACAGCCGTTGTGTGTGCTGATGCGCTAGGGAGGCAATAAGCTGATCCATGGAGCCAGCATTACACTTCAGCCATCAACACCAGACAGAAGCATATCTACATCATCATATGGAAGGAAGCGCAAATGGATGGAGACACATATGGATCACATTAGTTTACTGTGAAGCTATGTCTTAGTTGGTGCTTATCCTGGCCAGAGCCAAGTTCAAATCAGCATGAAGTTTTAACATCTACTCTCATGTAATGGAAATCATTACAGGCCACTTTTACTGTTATTAATACTGCAGAATGCAGTCACCTGGTACAAGTGACTTATACTGTACAAGCAATCGAAACAACACAAAATTGACTGTCAAATACAGAAAATCTGTGAGCAACGTTGTGCTGTTTGAGAACTGGACTGGAATAATAACTAAGTGAGATAAATGAAACAGATCTGTTAGCTGCTCAATGTTGATAGTTTATGGAAAAAACTTTTAGAAGGTGGCAGCCTTCGTACGGAACACTGTTTTTCATCGGATATTCACCTACTTTCATGCACGATCATATAGTGCAACTTAGTGCTATCATTCCAGGCCTACGTCTAAGATGAGTCAACAGGAACTATGAATAAATGCATCTGCCAAATCAAATCTGAAATGCCTTTTTCTTCAATACTATTACAAAGATCTAAGTGCCCATATAGATTGGTAATGAGCACTTACACAATGTAAAATCCAAACTTTAAAAAACACATTAACAAACAACATTCAGTCCTCCAAATCAATTCCTTATCCTCCATTGCTGTTAAAAGATAAAGTACCCCTTAAAATTGCAATATAATGCAGAATTTGTATACACAATGTAAATGATGCAGTACCGCAAAAGGACAGTACATATGTTTTTTTTCTTTTTTTATTATTATTATTATTATTATTATTATTATTATTATTATTATTATTATTATTAGTATTTTGTAGTTTTACATATTAAAACTACAGTTCATTGTTCATGTATTATGTGGTATTTCTATGCAGATCAAATAGTCATTTTTATTTGTTTCACTTCAGGAATATCAACTTTCTCCTGGTGCAGAACAAGTTAACAATAAATTAGAATGTGTAACTCAACCCAGTGGCCTGAAAAACCCTTAGAAGCGATACCTCCCAGCCCTTCAGTCCCTTCCAAGAAAATGGCAAAAAAAAACAAAAAAAACTGTGATTGTGAAGGGTATGTGGTTAAATCAGATGCCCTGCAGAATATGGCCTCAAAACATCAACCTCAAAACCATTTAGGACGCACTATTAAAAACACGGTCCAGTTTTTACTGCCAGAGATCCTCCCTTTAAAAACGTGGCACAAACTCTACCAGCAGTTTCTACTGGCACAAGGCCCCTCTGGACATGAGAATACTGGGGGAACATGCCAGGAAAACCTTCAGAATGTAATACATAGACTGGATATCAAATGACCGCTTTTATAGCTACTTCAATCATTATGGTCACAGTGAAAGTGCAGTTGAGAAAACTGCAGTACTGCCCCACAGGACTTGGAACAGAATAAAGCAGCTAACCAAGCAAATAAAAACAGTTCCATTTCTGAGGCAGAAGCCCCTCTAGATCACAACGTCATCTCCTGATTGTATGACATCTTAATATATTAGCTGGGTTTAGTTTTACCTATTCAGACCTTTTAAACATATGTGAAGGAATGGCAAATGGCCCTCCAGCAATATTACCGAGGTGTGGTAGTGCCTCTATAGTGAAGTTGAATCAGAACTCCCATTATAAACACAACGTTTGAGATTATTATTATTTATTTCTTAGCAGACGCCCTTATCCAGGGCGACTTACAATTGTTACAAGATATCACATTATTTTAACATACAATTACCCATTTATACAGTTGGGTTTTTACTGGAGCAATCTAGGTAAAGTACCTTGCTCAAGGGTACAGCAGCAGTGTTCCCCATCTGGGATTGAACCAACAACCCTCTGGTCAAGAGTCCAGAGCCCTAACCACTACTTCACACTGATATGAATAACTTGGGCTTAACTCTGCTATGTACTTTGAGTTAAAGACGTGGCTAAAAATTAGTTACATTCCAGCGTTTCAGACTGTTTCTGTTGGCCACCCATTGTTGAAAAACTGAGGTGCTAACTATTACACATGTGGGTACCAGAGGAGACTCCACACTTTCGTTGTCTGTACTGCAATGACTAGGTAGAGCATGTCTCAGTTATGATTGCTGTAGTGTAAAAACCTAACCCCAATTTTCCTAGTTGTGTGGGTTGATGTCGTAAACTTAACGTAATCTTAATAGGTTTTTGGTTTTTTTTTGCAATGAATTCTTTAACAAGCACAACTTGACCTTGTTAACGTAAACCGACAGACAAAAGTACTGCAGAAGTAACTATCATATTATGTGAAAGAAAAATCAGTATTAGCAGGCTTTTTGAAGCTTTTACTAGAAAAATTGTGTTGCAGGCTTATGTACAGGAACATTGAGGAGAATGTTTAAATGAGTCTAGCAACTAACATGAGCTTTTGAATATCACTATAGGTTTAATAAGGGATTTAATGGAACAGAAAGCAAATTCTTAAACCAGGAGTGGACAAAATGTAATTAAAAAAAAATATTACTTTAAAACAACAAAAGCTAACAAAATGATTGATTGCACAACACAACCCTCAGCTGTATAAGACAGGCCTCTAGTGCACCAAAGGGTCCTCACCCCAGACTAAAGTTACTTAGAGTTTCCAGTTTGATTTATTGTGCGACTCCATCAAATATATATTTTACAGTCCATACTGGCAGAATGACAGGAAGATGACATAGTGTTCAACTGCTGCAGGTTACCCGTGAAACCCGAGCCTTCAAACAGTTCATTCATCTACCAGCCAGGTGGCGTCCAGTCACATAACCTAATTGCTCACCTGGGCCTGTTGCAATTTTATAAATCAATAACATTCTTGTTTAAAATAGCCAGCGCTCACTAAGACATACACCTTCTACACTAGATTATTGGAGCTTTGTGACTCTGCAAAGCTAGTGGTTTTTTTGTGTTTTTTTTTTTTACCATTTTATGGCTAAAATGTATGTTATTTTCTATATTCTTAATGGGAAAAAAAGCTTGCTTTGTTCTAGCTTTGAGTTTACTTTCTCTAATGTGAACAGTATAAACAGACAGTAAATCAGCTGAATTCCCTGCTTCTCAGATTAGTTTAGTCTGATGGACAGCAAGCTTTTTCAAAGCTAACATTGAGAGCTTTCAATGTCTTCCTGTTCCTTCGTTAAAATATTACAGAAACTGGATAATATTTTTATCCATAGAAAATTGCTTAACAAAACTTATGCCTCGATTTCACGTGCCCATTATTTTACAACTTTACAAATTATCCAGTTGAAGTTGCCCTGGAACACACAATTAGCAATGCAGTTCAAACAAGGAACTCACTTTGTACTTTAACACAGGGAAGCAGTCTATTTAAATAAGTTTAATAGTGACCCATACTGTTATAAAAATATCCATAATGTATTTTATTTTTCTCAATATGG
This sequence comes from Acipenser oxyrinchus oxyrinchus, assembly GCA_030684275.1. Classification (NCBI taxonomy): domain Eukaryota; kingdom Metazoa; phylum Chordata; class Actinopteri; order Acipenseriformes; family Acipenseridae; genus Acipenser; species Acipenser oxyrinchus. Next base: position 13,970,019 of record CM060253.1, read on the forward strand.
AAAAAAATGCATTTAACCTTTTTTAATTTTTTTGGTTATTTTGGCAACACCAGGACCTTATGATACCATTTATAATCTCCTACAGCTACTAGTGTAAGTAGCAGGCTTCAGGGATAAGAAAGCTTGTGACCCGAGCTTCAACTACCTTTGGAGAAGGCATACCAAGACTGAGAACAAGCAGCTACTTTCTGCTATGTAAAGAGCAAAAGAAGGCTAAACTATAGAAGAAGGAGTAATATTTTACCATTACAACTGAAAATGATGGTGGGACACCGCACCTTTAAGTAAACTGAAAAGTTTGAAGGTGATGGTCTGTGAACCTTGCAGCTATCAGCGCTCCCATTAGCTCTGGTCTGTCTTATCTACAGACATGGTAAAGAACCCAAAGCAAAAAACGCCACATCAAACACCAACTAATGACCATTAATCCCTGTATCTCTGTAGTAATCTCCTCTTCCTTCATTTACTATTCTACTGACACCTCTCAACACACATGAATATACGTGGACACAGAGGGCCTACATTGGCTCTGAGCAAATTGCCTCAAAGTTTCGCCATTTCCCTAATGTTGATGAGATTTGCCTTTTGTTTATTCTGCTTTCATAAATTGGGTAATGTGCATCCTGATAACAAAACTGCTGCACAGAACTGAATCTACGGAATAGCTTCACCTGTATCACAGATTAGGCTAATAAGTCTCCACTTTGCCAATTAGCTCACATACAGTATTTGTCCTATTAGAATTCAGTATACTGTGTTCTACTAAACTTAACCTGACACAGTAGCCCAAGACAAGTCATTTAAATGTCTGCTGAACTGATCGAAGAAACACACATAGTTGTATGGTTATAATTGCATATACCTCCAATCCAAACTTTATGTGCAGTCAAAGCCAGAACATCTACATACTATTGTGAAAAGTACTGTGTGTAAAAACTGTCAAGATACACAACTGTACTTTTGTTTAAAGTCAGGCAACATGCCTCACAAGTGTATATGGACATGTTTTCCCTACAACAAACTCTTTAATGGTAGTTATTTAGTCATGGAGCTGAAGTCCTATAATAATAATAATAATAATAATAATATCTTTCTTGATCTGTTAGATGTTGAGGAATCCTTTCCTTTTCTTGAAAACTAAAATCAGCAAAAAGGTAAAGATTTTTTCATACTAGAAGTAGCTTTTTATGCAAAGTGTTTGCCTTACCAGCTAATTATGAACTATAGCCATTTAGAAACACAAAGCACAAAACACCATCTGAAAATCCCAATACTAAGGGTCTAGCAAAAACAGGGAGAATGTTAAGGTTATTATGGTAATAAGCAACAATAAGTACAGACTAATTAAAAGAGTTAAAATGAGACCAGATGACCATTAACTTAAAAACAGTACATCTCAAAGCTACTTAATTTAAAGTTCACGTCCCCCAAATATTCACAAAGCAAGAGCTCCTACAAGCAAACTATTTGTTTATTGTTAGTTCTGTAACATAAGAATTTATTTTTATTTTAAAAATGTGCCCAGTGTCCAAAGTTCACCAAAAAAAAAACCAACACCCACACACACACAACAGTACCTTGGTGTCTATTTACTACATTTTTACAGTCCAGTGTGCTTATGCAGTATCCCCAAAGGTACTTTTAGCTGTAGGGACAGAAACGTATTCAACTGTTTTATAAAGTAATTGAAGTTTTTGCTCTTAATTGTATTAATACTTGTACTGTGATTCTTGAAATGTATTTTTTGTTTACGACTGTAAGTCGCCCTGGGTAAGGGCGCCTGCTTAATAAATAAATACTACTACTACTACTACTACTACTACTACTACTACTAATAATAATAATAATAATAATAATAATAATAAGTTGTGTTTATCCTACAGTATTAATTGCTGGAACCCCTATACAATTAACATTAAACAGTGGTTTTAGAAATTAATGTCATTTACATACTTTTCCTACACAACAGAGACAAAATATAATCATTATTCTTACCAAACAGTTACTAAATTACTTTTTATCTACCTTATCACTATATTATGGGCTGTTAATGTCGTTTCATGTCTAATAACCCAATAAATGGATGTAAATTGCACGTGCTGAGTACAGTGAAAGTAGTATTGCTACCTTACTTGCTTTTTTTTTGTATTTATTTCACAAAACCCTACCTGTAATGTATCTCAATAATGAAACCTCGCGTTGCATGAACTGCAATAACAGAAATGCTTGCTTTTTTAAAAAAAATTAAAAGGACTGACGATGGTTTCCATATGGCCCAGCTTGGCAAGTTTAAACTGCAGCCTGTACGCTTCTCGGGAGGAGGTGGACGGTTGTGTGTGATAGGTGGATACAGTTCCTGTTTTACTTTATTATGATGATGATGATGATGGTTATTATTTCATAGGAAGCAATAAATGTACATCAAAAGCAGAGTAAAGGTGTTCTCAGAAGGCCAGTATGCAATGATGTATCCCAAAAATATATCGGTGCATTTAACAAGTAGCATTGGGTACGACTATAAAACCAAAGGAAGTTATTCATCCTACAGCATAAGTGAACAGTTTCCTCTCGCGTGGTCATAATAGGGTTTAATTACAGTTGCCAGTTAACATAATAATAGGAGTCGCTATTGTTTCAAATCCAGAATCCTAATTACATCTACTGCATCCTGTGTTGCACCGCTGTAAATTCAAATCAAATCAACCTCAAGTCTTATTTTAAACTAAATAGACTACTAATTTCCTGAGCGGGACTGTGAACACTCCGATTTTACTAGAAACAAAATATAACATTGATGTTTACAGTTGATAATAGTCCAATGTCTATGAGTATTAAAATAGACAAAATTACTTTACCTAGCTATTATGAAGTGTGATCAGAATACAATCCCATAATAATGAATGGCAAAAAGTAAGGGAAAAAAAATACCTGAGCAAGAGCTGAGGAATCCAAACACAAGGTACATTCCTATAAAACGTGCAGGCATTGTTCAAAAGGTTCATAGAAAAAAAGTAACTTTATAATCCCAAATAATCACTGCAAGCAAAACGATGCCTGGTCCTTCATAATCCTGTTAAAACAGAAATATATCACGTGTTCTCATATGAAAAAAACGTTATGTATTATTTGAATCCGTGGTTATTTTCACTGAAACAAATATGATGACGTTTCCCAGATGCCAATATAAAGCTGGAAGTGTTTTAAAAATCAAAATCTGTTCCTCTTGTCTTTAAGTAAATTAATCAATTCTCAACAGTTTTTTTTTCGTGAGTTGGATGGATCTCTCAATGTGAAAAAACAATCCAGTCCTGGTTACAAATATACTGTGCATCTGAAACACAGTAGTTGGCCCAACAAGTTTAAATGTCTAAAGTAGATACCAAGTCGCTTGCCACATTATTTTTCCTGGTAATTTTGAAGTTTCTTGAATGTTTTTTTTTCTTCCTCAGTTCAGTCACACCTTTTGCTCATACTTTAGCGCAGTTTGAACATCTTCTCAATTTAGGCTTGATTGAGCGCACACATATACTCTTCTTTCTAAGAAAAAGGGAAAATGCCAATTGAACAGATTCCCCAAAAAGTGCTGTAGTATACACCTCCTTAACACAGACTTAAAATGTTAAAATCCAGACGTCAGTCCTTTCATTCTCATCAATTCTGAATGACTTTTCCCCTTGTGACCACGAAAACTTTTCCGTTTCAGTTCAGAAACAGACGTTCAGTGCATCTGTTTTTTTTTTTTCTTCTTCGTTGCAGTTTAACAGTTGGATTTGTGCTCAGTTGCCTAATATTTTTCCCCCTGCTGAGTTATTTTATTTAATTTTTTTTTTATCTCACTGTCTAACCCCCTCTGACTCACAAAGGGGAATGAAAACAAACGGCAGTTTCACAGGGTGGCTGCGAGGATTGTATAATGGTACGAGCCATTCACCCCTCTCTGATGTTAAACAATGGATTTTACCAGTGATGGAACTTAACCTCTTCCATGCTGGATTGATTTAATCAATAGTCAATTCCAAAAATGTGGGTAGTCATTTTAACAAGGACACGATGGAGTTTTCGAAATGCATTACTATGTAAGTTAAAAACAAAACATGTAACTCTACCTTTTATGCATTTCTAACGTCAAGAACATATCTGTAACAACTTCTGTAAAAAAGCGTTACAATGGTTTCTTTTTTTTCTTTCTTTCTTTCTTTATTTTTTTGATGTCATGTAACATGTAGCTACAAATATATTATACCGGTAACTTTACTTAATGGCACACGGGATAACAATACCTAAGTAAATCTACATAGATCAAACCGTGGATATCACATATCACCTACTGCAATGTAACCGACGGTTCAATCCAGAGAAGCTTGGATGGAAGCATCAGTAACAAGCTGCTTCCAGGGCATTGACACGCGCATTCTGCACTTGCCTCTGTCACCCAGGTCAACCCTGCTTTATCAAAAGTAGTGGGAAATCACGTACCCGACCCGCATGATACTGGGTCCTGACCCAGGTAGAGCATGCCAGCATGAAAGGGGCTTAAGACAGCACTGATTGAAAGTTACAAGTCTGAAAGGTGTTTACAATTTATAAAATGAAGGGAAGTTGCATACATAACTCTGCAGCAAAGCAAAGAATAGTCCTGATGTGCAACTGGGAGAAGAAGCATTTATATATTACAGAATGTGTCAGGGACGCCACGTGTAACAATTTGATCAACAAATAAATGTATGTGAAGGGCAGCCCATTTATGCAACAGTGTGTGCTACATATCACAGCTGTTCACACTGTGTAAGAGATAGCAAAGCAGTTAAGGGATTACAAAAGCCAACACATTAAAAATAAAACATTATTAAAATAGCGCAAAAACAAGCACGATTAACCGTGTTTATTAGAACTCTATAAATCGAATGAATTATTTAAATATGGATGGGACGTGAATTTCCTGAGCCAAGACAAGTGACTTATAAAAAAAACATTAAGCGACAATACAGTTTTACACCCTTTTGCTTGTAAAAACTAACTCAGTTTTCAATGAAAGTGTTTCGTTTTATGCTATCCGAATTTAACTCTACTTATGTTTTGAGCGAAAAGTCTAGTACTGTGCATAAAATAATATTAGTAGTGCACTGCAAAGCCATCCTATGCAATACATGTTCAACGGTTTTTGTATTTACTTTACAAGTTCATTCTCAAACAAGCATACAATCACTACTATCATTAAATATGTACAGTTATTAAAAAGTATAGAGACAACCACTTTACTTTTTTTTTTTCAATCCACAGCATGGCCTGAGCTGTCAGCTGTGCTGGCAAAGAGTACTGTTCAGTGCTGGAATTTCCAACAGAGCTATCTTCCAGTCTCAGAGATGTGAAACGGACACTTTGTTTATAAGCACGGTTTTTGTCATGTTGGCATTCCTAATCCCAGATACCGCATGGAAAGGAAAGATACCATCTTAATCAGCCAATTAAAATTCACTTGAAGGGTGATTATAAATTTTACTGACTACCAATATCTGTACTGCAGTCATCTGTTAGCCTCTTATTTACTGTTATCCATACAGCTACACCAAAATAAATGTGTGTACACACACACACAGTAAGCTTTACTTTTAAAATTAAGGTTTGATTGAAATTTAAAACTGTGTACCTAGGATTAGCAATGTATTCCCAATGAAGATCAAGTTGTATATGGAATCTACAACAGATATAATACAGGTACAGTGCTTGTATATGGAAACCATTTTTTGTTCACCTACAGCTATGGCCAAACGTTTTGCATCACCTACAGAATTAACAAATTTTGCTTCATAAAGTCGAATTAAACCTGCTGAATAATGTTACATTAACTTATTAAATTGTATATCGTTTTGTAGTTTTCCATATACTTAATGAAAAACTGACACAAATTGGAAAATGTGACATTTTGAAATCTAATATGAAATACTGTACTACTATTATGGCTTCTGGTAGAATTTAGATATAATTTTGTGTCTTTGATTACATGATGTTAATAAAATATCTAAATTATGTTCATTATATATATATATATATATATATATATATATATATATATATATATATATATATATATATATATATATATAATTTTAATTATGTCTTAATTCTAAAATTCTAGGTGAGCCTTTTGGCCATAGCTGTAAATATACAAATGTATGACACTGTATGATACTGAACAAAAATTAGAAAAATCTACAAGAACACTGTCAACAGAGTGTGAGGCCACTATGGCAGCTCAAGCCCCTTTCACACTAGCACTCCTACCTGGGTCTGGACCCAGAATCTAGCTACCCGGGTCACAATCCCACGTAGTGTGAAACCACTTAACTGGGTTGTAGCCGGGTTGACCCAGGTCCCAGCAACCCATCTCAGGATGTGGGTCGAGACGCTTTGATCCGGGTTGAGTGGACAAAATGCAGACTGATGTTCGTGAGCCGACGCAATATAACAAACAGCCACGCCTGCGTGAAGGTTTCACTTCTGCAAGGAACATTTCTGTTTATTCTGTTTAGCCATATTTCTGTTGATGGAGACACAGCTTGAGCCAGATTGGAGCCGGGATGTAGAAACATTTGCTCTAATCAACATTTGGTCTGACGGTTCAATCCAGAGAAGCTTGGATGGAAGCATCAGTAACAAGCTGCTTCCAGGGCATTGACACGCGCACTCTGCACTTGCCTCTGTCACCCAGGTCAACCCTGCTTTATCAAAAGTAGTGGGAAATCACGTACCCGACCCGCATGATACTGGGTCCTGACCCAGGTAGAGCATGCCAGCATGAAAGGGGCTTAAGACAGCAGTGATTGAAAGTAACAAGTCTGAAAGGTGTTTACAATTTATAAAATGAAGGGAAGTTGCATACATAACTCTGCAGCAAAGCAAAGAATGGTCCTGATGTGCAACTGGGAGAAGAAGCATTTATATATTACAGAATGTGTCAGGGACGCCACTTGTGTAACAATTTGATCAACAAATAAATGTATGTGAGGGGCAGCCCATTTATGCAACAGTGTGTGCTACATATCACAGCTGTTCACACTGTGTAAGAGATAGCAAAGCAGTTAAGGGATTACAAAAGCCAACACATTAAAAAATAAAACATTATTAAATAGTGCAAAAACAAGCACGATTAACTGTGTTTAGTAGAATTCTATAAATCGAATGAATTATTTAAATATGGGTGGGACGTGAATTTCCTGAGCCAGACAAGTGACTTTTATAAAAAAACATTAAGCGTCAATACAGTTTTACACCCTTTTGCTTGTAAAAACAAGATTATCGCAGTTGTTGTTGAAACAAAGCCTTTAATACTGTAATGCAGACATCTCTCCTGTAATTTAACATGTGGTCATTACCAAGTGCCTCCAGAAAATGCAGTAACCAAGAAGCGGGAGTACTACAGCACCACCTTGTGGCAGTGAAAGGAAAAATACATAGGAATTCAGCACAGTTTCCACTAAGATCTTTTTGTACTAAATATTTCAGTGATATATATTTTATTAATAGTTGATTATCAATAGTACAAGTAATACCAATCTGATGATTTCTAAATATACAGAAAGATATCAAGTTATCTTATTAGCCATCTTTACTGAATGCAGAAGCACAAACCTGCTTCATTGTTCATTATGTTTCCATTTTTACTGTTGCTGTGTGTATCTCATGTAAAATATAGGCATTCAAATATGACTTTGGCTTAACATCTATTTATGCTCTAACAAAGGTCTGCCCAACCGTTTTGTTTAGAAGAGACGTTCTAACAACCTGTGGGCTCTTAGAGTCAGAAATTCACAAACACACATTAAATAAAATAAAAACATTTCTGACAGTAACCTTTAAAAATGAAAGACTACTGTCAGGAATGTTTACATTTTATTTAATAAAAAGCTGACCAAATAAGTTTTACAATATTTGTGGGCTAAACCTGTCAGTTTATTGCATTTTGATTTTGCTTTCTGCCAACAAGACAACCTTGTATTTTTTTCAAACCCATTAAGAGCCTAAATGGGATACTTTACCGCTAAATAGAAGAAGAAAAAAAAAGTAATAACATGGAGTGCAATGAGCTACATATGACTCACACCCCGCATAAGACCGTCTGCTTTAACATTTGACAATAGGAAACATGGATGTGAGAGATAAATGGGTTAAGTTCTCCCTCTGCTGGTGATGTCTGGTATTCTTTCTTTCTTTCTTTCTTTCTTTCTTTCTTTCTTTCTTTCTTTCTTACCATTTGGCGAGTTAGGATTTCAATATCTTAGTCACGGTTTTGAAAAAAATATTTTAAAAAGTCGGAAAAATAGACTTGTAATAATTTACATCAAGTTATTTCTTCATATTTCTGTAATAACATGTTAAATGTCTGCTGTCAAAAGTTGTGGATTTCATAAAACTGAAGTAATAAACTAAATATGTCCATGAAAATATATATACATTAGGCATCTTGCCAAATCAGACACACAAAGGACTCCTTTGTCAGTGTAAGTGGGAGGCCTTCATGAGTTTTCCATGCACACCAATTTTTTTCAACTTTAAGTAATACTTATCCGGAGAAAAAAGGAGTCTTTTTTTATCAAATATTTGCTCAGTGATTTGCTGCAACAATTTCAGTGGATAAAATCATTACTGTGAAAATCTATCCTCTGATGATAGTTTAAGTTCTGCAAATATTATTTTTTATTTGAGGCACTGCACACCATTCTTCTATTGGCAACCTCACAACACGACATGACATGTTTCTGGTAGTGTCTGGATCAGTAAAGTGCTTCTCAAATCATACAGCAAAGGAACTTATCCGTACCACACAAATGGTGCATAGGAAAGACCCCCATCTTAAACTCTCTCACCACACAGTGCACAGGGCACACAACACTGTTTCCTATTTTGGTATTCCTAAAAAGCCAATTCATCTGTAAACAAACATTCAAACAAACCTTAATATGAAACACATTGTGCTACGGTCTTTTAAACAACAGTTGGTCCTTGATAGCGCTCTTAAAAGGCTGTCTCAAGTTTACAAGACTGTGAATTGGGACCTCTCCAACTGTTGACAAACTATAACTTTTTAACCAAGCGATTACACACTTCCTCAGTAGTAAAGTATATTGGTTATTACACTACGGTTTATAGCTGGACACCACACTGACATGTTTACTTGTTACTAGAAAACTGCTTACCCGATTGTGAAAAGTTCCTTCTTTATTGAGTGTATCAAAATCTGGTGTATTCGGGTCTGTCTGTCAAATATTTTACATATCTCTAGAGAACCGCTTATGCAGTTATTATGGAACTAGTAAGGGCATTCTTTAAGTTATGGAGAATCTCAGAATCTGGTAGCATAGGGAGGCATTTATTTGACTATATGTTTGTCAAACTTACTCAGTTTTTACATCAGCATACAGTGGGTGTAGGTAATGATGGTCTTCTTTTTCATTGATGGCTCCGATTTTGTATTTACAGTCATTAAATGTTACTCACATGCTTGTTGAAATAACAATGAAAAACTGACAAATTACAGTGACAAAGACACTTGACAACAGTCCATGGGCACAACAGGGGTTTAACATCATTTCCCCCCAGATAAAGCAAGTTAGCTACCATAGTTGTTTATAGTGGTGTACTAGCAGCGCTCATTTTAATACCAAGGTGGATAGAGGCTCATTGTGATAAATAACGGATCACAATTCACTACATTTTCACAAAGATAATTTGATGGCTCTGCTCACAATATGTACAGTGTTGTTCTTTTACACCATGCCGGTTGTACAGTAGATGACACAGCAGATTAAATCACAAACCTGGGTTTGAATCAGACTCAGTTCTCAAATTAAATGAGTTCTGTGGGCCCAGCTTAGACACCCCAGTGAATATAAGGTGACATCAGCACATAATTCTGCACAATTAAACACATTTGCCAGAAGTGAGTGACTAGTACAAGATTAAGCCAACCTGGACAAACATTAAAACAATTAAATACCAAAACTGTGAAAACAAAACTTAACAACCCAGAGATATGGTTCTGCTGTTAGCCTTGGTATATTTTTCTAAAGTCTGGTTCCTGTGAGCCTCTTCTAAAGAGCTTGGTGTGTTCCCTGTTTACATGCTCTGAAACACTGAACTATAATGAAAGATGTTATCAGATAGTTTACCCTTTCTCCCCAATTTAGTAGTGTCCAATTATTTTATTTAGTTCAGCTCACCCCTACCACCCCTGCGCTGACTCGGGAGGGACGAAGACGAACACACGCTGTCCTCCGAAGCGTGTGCCGTTAGCCGTCCACTTTTTTACACACTGCAGACTTACCATGCAGCCACCCAGAGCTACAGTGTCGGAGGACAACGCAGCCCTGGGCAGCTTACAGGCAAGCCCGCAGGCGCCCGGCCAAACCACAGGGGTCGCTGGTGTGCGGTGAGCCCTCCCTCCCAGGCGGCGCTGGCCACTGGCGCCGCCCGCTGGGAGCTGGGTCGGCAAAGGAATAGCCTGGACTCGAACTGGCGACATCCATGACTTTTAATTGGATAATTTATTACACATACTATTTTCTTTCAATTCATTGGTTCTAATTTCATTTTCAGGGATCAGGGATACTAAAGTCAAATTAGAATGTGTACTAAATACTTGAAACGTGTATTAAATTTCACGTTTTTGACCCAGGTTGCCTTCCATAGAGTACAGTAGTGTTGTGTGTATTAAAATCATTAACAAAAGATGCGACTACCTGAAAACACAAGCAGCAACGTGACTTACTGCCGAGAAAAGACAAACCAAAACATTACTACCAAGCGTCATTAGCTTCCTGAGAAATTCAAAGAGAAGCTTTTACAATTTCAGCATTTCTAACAAACAGTACCAGCTTGGACAGATTGGAAAGGCTGATCAGACCCCTGTATTTTTCGACATGCCAAGCAATACCACAACGAAACTGGGAGAAAAACATGCATGAGTAATCACGACTGGAAATGAGAAGTAACACATAACTGTAATGCTCTGTGTGAAAGCAGATGGTCGTATGCGTAACTGAGGTTCTTTGTAAATGCATATTTATTTGATGTTTTATTTTTTCCTCAAATTGAGGGTGGGAAATTTGGGCTGTGTCTTAAATTCGAGGGTGTCTTAAATTTGAAGGAATACAGTAATAGCTTTAACAATAACAATCTGTATCACAATGAATTATATCTGCAAATTGAACAGTATGTGCATGTCTGGGTATAGAATATCGTCGTTTTGATATTGGCACCAAAAGTGTTAATTCACAGAAGTTTGTGTTGAGAATATCCATTGTTTTTATACAGACCCATATTCTAATCATTTTTAATCCTTGACAATACAATTTGAAGCTGCTGTGTCACACATGAATGTTTCAGTAAAAATTTTTAAAAACTACACTGTGTCACTACCTGCAGCAGCAGGAGGTGATGAGTTTAATTTGCAAGCTCCACTGCAGTTCAGAAAAGCAAAACAATCATGGAAAAATGCACATTGAATTTTACATGAAATGCCTACACAGCTAATATTTTTTAATGAGGATTTTATAAACTGTATGAGGCACACCACCATAAAGATGTGTGCCTTATGTGAACATGGCAATACTTTTATCCCAGTAGCAGCAAGAAAACAACACATACTAGAAGAGACTACTACATTTTTTGACACATATTTTGACTGCAAGTCATTGATAAATATTTGTAGAGGCTCATTTTTTGCACGTGTTTTGTGTACAGAGTTTCAAAGGAAGATCTACATTTCTTGACTTGCAATTATAATGACAGGTAGCTAAAGCATTGGTCGATACTTCTTTCATTTCATGTGCCACTTGGTCAATAAATCTAATTTTTGACAATACTATTCAAAATGTAATTTGTACCAAGCAAGACAAATGGCAGTACCATTCTGGGATATGAGCCAACAACCGCATATTAGAACCTTAAACATATTTTCAAGTGGAAAAGCAGTCCAAAATATTAAATAACTCACAAGATAAATGTATATTAAATAGTTATTTTAGCTCTCAAGCCTGTAATTAAAATTCATGTAGCACTATGATGGAATAGTTATGTGTGCTTAAATAGAGTGGAAACATACAAGTCTTTGTATTATTATTAAAATAACATTTAGAATAGCATAACTGTGGCAGCACTTCAACCAATTCCACGTGTGCTGTAATAACAAAAATATAGTCTTAGTCCCAGACTCTCACAGTAACAAAACAGTAAAGCCAAAAAAGCATATATATATATATATATATATATATATATATATATATATATATATAATTTTGTTTAGCCTAAATTTGCATGGTAGAAAATTACTACAATGCAAATTTAAATTAAATTAAAAACCATCATGAAATGCTTTCAAATATGATTAGGTTGTGATCCATAATACTACCATTGATTGATACTTAAAACACTTGCACCTTTTTTACTGTTTTAATTAAAATAGTTATAACTTATTGATGTTATTATAAATGTTTACTTATTTATGTGTTTATTTGTTTAGTGTGCCTGCATTGCTAACAGCTCATGTTAAGAAACCAAAGGTTGTAGAAATTCAGAAAACTTAAACAACTTACGGACATGTGGATATTCACATTTGAGACCTCTGCTGCCAAAGGCTTTTAAAAGCCCATGAACCAGCCGGTTCCCAAGCAGAGATGCTGCAGACCGCCGGTTCCCAAGCAGAGATGCTGCAGAGCGCCGGTTCCCAAGCGGAGATGCTGCAGAGCGCCGGTTCCCAAGCAGAGATGCTGCAGAGCCGGTTCCCAAGCCGGAGATGCTGCAGAGCCGGTTCCCAAGCCGGAGATGCTGCAGAGCGCCGGTTCCCAAGCGGAGATGCTGCAGAGCGCCGGTTCCCAAGCGGAGATGCTGCAGAGCGCCGGTTCCCAAGCGGAGATGCTGCAGAGCGCCGGTTCCCAAGCGGAGATGCTGCAGAGCGCCGGTTCCCAAGCGGAGATGCTGCAGAGCGCCGGTTCCCAAGCGGAGATGCTGCAGAGCACCGGTTCCTAAGCAGAGATGCTGCAGAGCGCCGGTTCCCTGCCGAGATGCTGCAGAGCGCCGGTTCCCAAGCGGAGATGCTGCAGAGCCGCTTCCCAAGCTGAGATGCTGCAGAGCCGGTTCCCAAGCCGGAGATGCTGCAGAGTGCCGGTTCCTGCCGAGATGCTGCAGAGCGCCGGTTCCTGCGGAGATGCTGCAGAGCGCCAGTTCCCAAGCCGGAGATGCTGCAGAGCCGGGTTCCCAAGCGGAGATGCTGCAGAGCGCCGGTTCCTGCCGGAGATGCTGCAGAGCGCCGGTTCCTGCGGAGATGCTGCAGAGCCAGTTCCCTGCGGAGATGCTGCAGAGCGCCGGGTTCCATGCGGAGATGCTGCAGAGCACCGGTTCCTAAGCAGAGATGCTGCAGAGCGTTTACACCAGTGCAGTTGCAAACTTTGTGGCCCCTTACCATGAAAGGTTTTGTGAGCCACAACAACACCAAGCAGCATCTGAAGAATGAAAATGTTCCCCACAATCTGCATTTCACTCGAAGTTCCACTGCATAGTTACAAGGTCCAATTGCAACACTGATTACCAGTCGTCTTTAGAGAAAAGCAACAACATTTCCTGAGCTGGAGACCATCTCCTTCAACCATATCCAAGTACTTCCAGTTGGCTGTGCAGCTATCATAATCCTTTTGCACCATGGCAAAGGCAAAATGCAACGTTCTTTATGGGCTCTGTAGAAAGGCTCATGATAAAGACACAGAATTCTCTTAAATATTCAAAGCAAGTGTTGCTTTTTTAATGAAAGGGAAACCTTGAAGGCACCATGCTGATATCCTTATTGAAGACACACAGGGTCTATACAAATCCACCAGATACCAAAGTAGAGGAGATGGAACCCACATTTTTGCTCCCTGACTAATGCTATTTAATGGTTTTCATTCACATCACACTGTCTTATACATCCTTAGAAAGAAAAAACAAAGACAATTGACTGTGTTTTGCTGGAGGGGCTATTTGTTTAGTACTGTTTTATTTAGTTCTTTCAGGGTAAATATGATTAGGAACATATCTGCTGAAGTGTGACGCTCTGACTCCAAAATACTGGTAGCGCTTGAATAGGAAAATATGCTGGACAGGCCTGTGGACCAACTGAAAACAATGAACTGAGATTTGTTTACCTTTAATGCTAAACATTGTATATGTATTACAATAAACATATTGTTACTACAGTCATCCTGTCTTTAGTGGCCGCACTTTGCTCACCTTATGTATGTATTATCTATGTGCTGGCCTACAAAAAAAGAAAACCCCTTTCTCTAAATACAGTACATTGGTATCCCTAAGATAACTGACCCCTCTTCAAAAACAGGCAAAAGACGTAATGATAAACCAAATGTATTTACTATCAATGTGGAACAGCTGGGTGGGATGTGTGTTTGTTTCTGCAGTGGCGACATACAGTAAAAGATTGGTATTACACCCAATGGTAAAGAAAGACTGGTATGAAAGTTACTGTCGGTTGGTTTCAAAGATACTGATTCTTAGACTATTTTGCATTTTTAAGAATGAATTCAAAAGCAGTAGCTAATGAGACTGTAAGTCAGATCGTTTTTAATGGTTACAGTACACTAATTACTAAATGACATTAAAAAAATACAAAATGCCAACAGCATTTCAAGCTCCTCTTTATTTTACTTAAATACTATTTAAGCCTAGTTGTGTTTAATGTTGAGTAAACACACACTTTAAAATGTGAGTCTGCTGTCTGTACAGTGAACAACACAAGAACCCAATCTGTTTTCTAAAGGGCATGTTTGTTGTCTTTGGAAGCTGTTCCCACACTGCTCTGACAGCAAGTGGCTATGTTGGTAAAGTGCTCTGTAAAAGCCCCCCAAAACATTTATGTTCCGGCACGGTGGAGGGTGCAGTAAGAGTTGCTGCTCGAAAGAGATAGCTGGTTGAATGCACAATGCACAGCTTTGTCAGCTTGTTGGGGTTCTGTTTCAGGAGCAGGCCACTTAATCTACCCCCGTGTTTGCCCTAGGGATTGAAACTGTTTTAATGTGCCCTTTTTTGAGAGTCTGTGAACTGTAGAAGATGTGTTGGTAACAAGTTTTTTTGGGCTTGCCTCATTGCAGGCTTCAGCAGATACTGGAGAAGGGTGATGCTCAGCTAACAAGCACAACAGGGACCTGTAACTGTTTAAAGCCCTGCCCTGACTGGGTTTGTAGAGCTCCCCAGTGAGATGCCTCATTTCATAGGCTCACTGGTGAGAAAGGACTGCCTGTTGTTGTACGGTGAAGTACTTGTTTGTGGTTCAATATGTAAATACCACTTAATAATGTTGATTTAACAAGCAGAGGCTAATGTCTAAAGTCTTTTGAACTCTCCATTAGAAATAAACAGATTTGGTTTCTAATTTAAGGCCTTTTAAATTTTTGTTAGGTACCTCCGGGTGTTTTTTAGAGTTGAAAAAAATAATATGCTTAACACTTTGACAATGACCCTCTGGAAGTCTCACACATGTATTGATTCTTTTCCTGAATGGTTGTATGGTTTTGAATATGTGAATGTGCTGCTGCTCCTACTTGGAGGTGAAGTAATAGTATAGTACATTGTAGCTCAATGCAATTGCTGAGTAAAACAGTGGACTACTTTAGAATTCTTTCACAGATATATTTGTCATAATTTAAGAATATATATAGCAATATATTCAGGAACTCAAATCAAACCAATACATTAAAAGTCATTTTCTCTTGGTTAACTCTGAAATACTAGGAGCAGCTTTGAGAAATAAAGATCGTCTCCAGCCTGCAAAGTGGTGCTTGATGTTGTATTCTCCAAAGAATTGATCCTCCTTTCAGATAAAATGGAAAACAAAACATGCGATAAACAGGCAGCATTTCTTACGCCTGCTTGCGTTTGCTGAATATATTTGCATTTGTTCAGCCATTTCCTTTCTATTGAGACTGATTAAATATGCATTGGCCCTTTATAAGTGAGGACATCAAGTCATTGTGTTGCCCAACCAACTGAAAAACATAGTTTTGTGCTATGGCTTTATACAGTACTATGTTTTTTTTTTTATATACCATGAAGGCTGAATGTTTTGTGAATTATTTACTGCGTATTTGCCCTCTTTGATGACTACATTTAGATAACAGTATTTTTTTTAAAGGGTGTGGGTTTGCTACTCTTACTGAGAGAACTGTTTTTAGCTACTGCAAACAAAGGACTAACAATGGCTGACATCACTGTGAAAGGACATTTCAAAATTGGTTGAAATGACATTCAACATTTTACCCATAACTCAGCACAAAACACAATTTTTCATTTATTGTGCAGCAATGTGTGAGTTTTAATGGCTTTTTTTAAAATAAAGACCAACCGTTATCAAATTATCTTCATAACAAGGCAGTCGCCAATGGTTGCAAAAGGTCAGCTATCGTGTTTTTCCACTGCTAGAATGGTACAGTACAGTACCTCAGTGGTATAATATTCATATTTTGACATTTTCGACAATATACCACAATGGTATGAATCAATATACATCAGTACCAAGTCATCAGGACAACTATTATGGATTGTCTGTAATCATGTGCTGTCAGCGTTTGTTCAGGGTAATATTGTGGTGTTCTGCTGGTATTCCAGTGGTATATATTTTTTAAACTTTATAGTAAGTGTTTTAATAATGAATAAAATGTCAGAATGGGGGGGGGGGGGGTATTTTGCCATATTCTGGTGGTGCTATTGAGGTCAAAATGTTGTAATTTGGTGCTCATTTCCAGTAAAATGTATCACATTGTGATGTCAGCCAGTATTATTTTGTAAATAAACATAAACCACTAAAACTGACTAACTGGAAATTAAGATAATGATAGATTTATTTACAGAATGTTTTGGGCTTCTGTCAGACAGTACAGTTTTTTAAACAACAGAGGTCAGACAAGGTCAAACTTTAACAGACATTTCAACACTACAGAGCTTTGTTAAAAAATACATTTGAAATGCAATATCAGGCCTCAGAACCAGTGACTTAGGCCATGTGTCATTTACATTTAAAATCTGTTTCCACCAAAGCATGGCTAGGTGTTTTCTAAGGTCTAATGAAGTTGTCAGGTTGAATTTTGTGGTGGAGACACAAGCTATTATTTACACACCATGATTCTCAGATATGCATGTACTAGATAGAGTCTGCTGAATTAAAGTCTGTTTTACTTTACTTACAGAAGCTATAATAATGCGAACCATGCCTCTCCTGGCTAAGGGCTAACATGTCAAACACCAGCACTTATTATTTAAAAGTTTACGCGCACATACATTTCTTGAGAAAATCCGCTCAGAAGAATCAAACCTAATTTATAAATGTTACATTCTAGTTTAAAAGACAACTTTGTTTAAGCCCAGAACAATGTTATAACAGTACATTTGTTTTTGTTTACAGTTTGTTGTACACCATTTTTTAGACCTTCATACATTATTTTCAAAACAACAAAGTTACTCCATGCATTTATTTACAGGCTTTCAGGAACAGCATGCTTTTAAAATAATTTTAATATGCAATGTCATATAGGTCTATGTGGCAAGGTGCCCGCCCTTTTATTATTTATGTATTGTTGTTGTTGTTGTTGTTATTATTATATTAAATTGTATTTCTGTGTGGATGAACAAAAGCCGTCCGACATTATTATTTATTATTTGAGACCGTTGAAAAGCCGGTCTCGTACAATGTGTTTGGCATGGATGGGGTTGAATCCCTCATCCTAAGTAGCTGGTGGGAATGAGGCTGGAGCCACATCATTCTGAGACTTTTCTCAGTATGAGCCAGTGGACATGCAACACAATTGAATTAAAATGAGCAAACAAATGGTATGGACCTTTAGTGTAAAAGGACTACAGTATAATTATAGAGCATTTAAAATGCCCCAACATGCATTTGTCTTTAAGGTTTTTTAGTGGGTAATCTAAAATTCATGATGTATCATAATTCAGCAAAACTAATGCAGATGTACATCCCTTACCAAAATGTAATGAACACTGCTACTTTAAAATGCAAATTGAAATACTTATATCTGATATTGTTCCATCCACTGCACCTATGATACCAGTCTAATAATACGTTAGTAAGATTTTAACAAATGGCTAAATAGGACAACAGGCAAACCATTACATTCTGTATAAATAGCTAAGGGCATTTTTTAAAGTCTGCTGTAAATGACAAAAGAAAATATTTTACAATACTATATTGTATTCTTCTAAAATGTACAAATTTGCTCTACATATAAAAGTAAGATGAAAGATATTCCTAGATGGATGGAAAAAAACATGTAAAAATAAAGTGATAATAGTCTAAGGAAATGTTGGCAAGGGATTAATAATACATAGACCCTGCTTAATGAGAACAATATTCTTTTTATCAAATAAGCTGCCAAAAAGGTCTAGTGTGATAAACAAATTATTTGGTCATGTTGACTTCCCCACATACGAAAAAGACAGCAGGTGGTGTACATATTACTATACAGTACTTGTATATGCTAAGCATGGAGAAGTATGAAAAAGCCTCAATGGTAAAGTACACAGAATCCATAGTAACAAAAAAACAAGCCAACTTCAGACTCACCATGCACTGACAAAGACTTGATAGCCGCAATGTGTCTGCTGTTTTATCTTTGTTCTTTTGTCGCCTGCCTAACCATGTTTTAAACAAAAATAAAAATATCCTTTTTAAGGAGTGCTGACTTGTTCAATTTTCATTTGATTCCAGTCTAATTTAAGTTTCAGCACCCATTGAGAACTTTTGTGAAATTCAGTTGAGCGAGTTTGTTACGAACTTTTTGATATTGAAACCTTTGCAGGTCGACATATAATATCTTAAGTCGCTTTTGCTCACTACAAAACATTACCAAAATATCGCTAATGTTGGCAACAAGGTACAAAACCTGACAGGGTATGACTGTGAGTGAAAGACTACAGTGAAACCTGTGCAATCCAGCGTCAGGACCTGGAAAACTGTGACAGATTACACGGTGCTGGATTACAGGGGTACCGTAAAAAATCTAATACTGTACCTAAAAAAAAGATAAAATGACAAAACCATTTGAATGCTTTAAGAAAAACAGTATAATAAACTCAATAATACCTCAACAAAATCTTTACTTGTTATTAAACCATTCCCATAGGAAGGTGCTCACTTGTTCGTACCTGCATGTGAGTTTCAGACATTTTCTGCTGGCATTGAAGTTTTCTCCGTGTTGCTTTTAAGTGGGAGTATTTTATTTTCAGAATATCTGAAAGGGTTTGCCTTGCAATTTTTAATTTTTCACTTCAGCTCTTTTTGTGTTGGTTTTGGTAAACATTCAGCTTTTTTTGATAAGCATAAATTTTTGTAATAAGCAAAAAGTGGTGGGTATTTGAAGTGTGCTGAAAGGTCTAGGGAATTCAATACTGTCTAAGAATGACGGGTTTAGAATGCAAGAATGTGAATGGGTACTGAAGAATATAAATAAAAACACAACTGGCTGTAACTAGGGTAATGTGCCTCAATAAAGCAACCTGTCTTTCAAAAGTACAGTAAGACATTTTTGATAGCTTGTATTTTTACATGGCATATTTTTATGCATATTATGTCGATTAGCCACTTTGTGTATTACTATAGAAAAAAAAAATTCCTGACATGGCCAAGATCTGTAATGTGTCTCAGTGAAAATATAGTATTCTGCTATTTTTAATGTTATCTCAACAATGGAGCTCCTCTGTAGACAAATCTTGGCAGTGTTAAGGAGTTCAAACAAATGCACATATAGGCCATGACCAGTGGCGTGCCTTGACAAAATGGACTGGAGTAGCAGAGTCGTCGCAACCAACCCCCCCCCCCCCACCCCACCCCACCCCACCACCCCACCCCACACCACCACCCCACCACACCCCACCACCAGGCCCGACCCCTCCTTTTTTAAGTGGCAGCTACCTATAAGCCACAGATACCTTTGATAATTTGAATTCTGAAAGTGCCGAGTATATCCTTTCTCTTCCCATGTCAGCTCAGGGATCTGTGGTGTATATTTCCCTTTCTTAATAATCTCCAATTTTTCAGAGAACGTTCTCCTTGAAAAAGGATTCGTAACCAAATTGACTATGATGTCTCCGTTTTCTCACATTTTTTTTTATTTTAGTGTAAAATAAAATTCGAAATAATTAGATGTTGTAAAGGTATTTGTATTTATCAATGTATATTTATAAGCACTATCATGCAAATCCAGCTATCCTCCTAACTGCAGTGCTAACCAAGGAATATTCATGTTTTGGGCTTGCTCAGTAATGATTGGACAGCTGTCAGGGCTTTGACTTTCCCATTGGTTGCTAAAGCTGGCCCTTCAAGTGAGGCAGAGAATACCCTGGGAGATTTATGGCCCGCCTCTGCTCACTCCTGATTGGTCGCCTGTCTAAAAAAACAGGACATTCTTCGACTCGCCTATTTGTTAAACTCACTCAAGACCTTCAACTCTAGTGTCTGGTCATTGTTTTAGACTTATGCAGGGGAAATGCAGCTCTCTTATTGGCTGATCACATCCTGTGGCGGAGTGTCCCGCCCCTATTATTATTATTTGTATTATTGCTTGCGGCGCGGATAACAGCGCATGCGTATTTATTATTATTTATATTTAAAAACCTCGTGAGGATGCATGACTGATCAGCTACTGATTATTTAACTAGCTGACAGTCATGCATCCTTACCAAACGCGTGCAGACTGTGGCCGAGGGGTAATAAGATAATTAACAACTAGTTAACCCCTCGGCCAGAGTATAAGAACCTGCAGCTGTCCGTTCTGCGGTTGTTGAGTGTTGGAGTGTAGAGAGTACGGGAGAGTGGAGAGAGAGCGTGTAGAATACAACAAAACAATTGCTAAAATGTGCTGGTTTAGCCAGCACGCCACTTACTTGTTTGTCTGTTTATTCGTTTGGCCCTCGTGCCCTTTGGTTTCTGTTTTGTTTGTTTAAATCTTTTGTTTAATTATTAATAAATACGCTGAGTGCCGTTGCACTCAGCTTCACCCACCCATCCATTGTTTTGGTTCCAGTTACTTCCTGGTCCGTGACGTCATCACACCTCACCACTGCGAGCCAGCCTGCCACATATGGTGTCCTGCGTGAGACAAAACAACGCCTCCAACAGTCGGACCAGGAAGGAAAAGGACGTTTTTTTGTTTTTTCAAAAGTATTTTTTTGTGTGTTTTTTGAAAGGGAAAAAAAAAAAAAGAAAAAAAAATGGGGAAAAGTAGCCGGAGGAGAAAGCAGCAGCAGCAGCAGCAACAACAACAGCAGGAGCTGCTTCTGCCTCCACCACCTCCGCCAGGAGCAGAGCAGCAGGAGCTGCCTCTGCCTCCGCCACCTCCACCTCCAGGAGCAGAGCAGCAGGAGCTGCCTCTGCCTCCGCCACCTCCACCGCTTCCACCACCAGGGGCAGAGCAGCGGGAGCTGCCTCTGTCTCCACCACCTCCACCGCCAGGAGCAGAGCAGCAGGAGCTGGCTCTGCCTCCGCCACCTCCACCAGCAGAGGGTGAATGCCTGCTGGTTCCGTCTCAAGCACCGTGGGAGGACAGCTTACCGCTCCCAGCTCCACCAGCAGAGGGTGAATGCCTGCTGGTTCTGCCTCAATCGCCGTGGGAGGACTGCTTGCCCCTCCCACCTCTACCAGCAGAGGGTGAATGCCTGCTGGTTCCGTCTCAAGCGCCGTGGGAGGACTGTTTGCCGCTCCCAGCTCCACCAGCAGAGGGTGAATTCCTGCTGGTTCCGCCTCAACCGCCGTGGGAGGATTGCTTGCCCCTCCCACCTCCACCAGCAGAGGGTGAATGCCTGCTGGTTCCGCCTCAGCCACCGTGGGAGGACTGCTTGCCCCTCCCACCTCCACCAGCAGAGGGTGAATACCTGCTGGTTCCATCTCCACCTCCACCAGCAGAGGGTGAATACCTGCTGGTTCCACATCCACCATCATGGGAAGGACTGCTCCTGCCCTGCCTCGCACCGCCCAAGGATGCCTGCTTCGCATCGCCCAAGGATGCCTGCCTCGCTTCGCCCAAGGATGCCTGCCTCGCTTCGCCCAAGGATGCCTGCCTCCCTTCGCCCAAGAAGGCCTGCCTCGCATCACCTGGGGCTGCCTGTTTCTCCGCATCGCCTGGGGCTGCCTGTTTCTCCGCATCGCCTGGGGCTGCCTGTTTCTCCGCATCGCCTGGGGCTGCCTGTTGCTCCGCATCGCCTGGGGCTGCCTGTTGCTCCGCATCGCCTGGGGCTGCCTGTTGCTCCGCATCGCCTGGGGCTGCCTGTTGCTCCGCATCGCCTGGGACTGCCTGTTGCTCCGCATCGCCTGGAGAGCCACCAGTTATAGGGTACGAGGGAGAAGTGGAGCTCCCGCTGCCGCCTCCATGGCCAGGGGCTCCCCTCCCGAGTTCGCCTCGAGGGTCCGCTACTGCTGCTGCTGCCGCCGCCTCCCGAGGGGTCTGCTGCTGCTGCCATCGCCTCCCGAGGGTCCTGTTTTGCCTGGGGTCGCTACCAGTCCTGCCATGTGGCAGGAAATACTGTGGCTGGAGCCCCATGAAGGGAGCTGCCGGCCACGGAAAAGGGGGAGGTCAGGAGACCAGCTCCCCAGCCGCACTTTCGGCAGGAAATACTGTGGCTGGAGCCCCATGAAGGGAGCTGCGGCCACGGAAAAGGGGGAGGTCAGGAGACCAGCTCCCCAGCCGCACTTCGCGGCAGGAAATACTGTGGCTGGAGCCCCATGAAGGGCAGCTGCCAGCCATGAAGAAGGGGAGGTCAGGAGACCAGCTCCCCCACAGCAATTTCGCTGCAGGAGAGAGGGTGGCGGAGGGGAGCTGCCAGCCATGAAGAAGGGGGCAGGTCTGGAGACCACCCCAAAATTTTTCTGGCCAGAGGAGCCGGCCTGTGCGAGGTCCACTGGGACGCTACAGTTGTTGGGGTGGGAGGAGGACATCCCACCGTGGCCGCCACCTTTGGCCCGTTGCTGCCCCTGTTCCTGCACCGGGACTGCTAGCCGGGACTTTAGGGAATAAGAGGGGGAGGTGGCCGAAAAGGCTATGTGTGCTGCGCACAAGGAGGGGCATGTGTGGCGGAGTGTCCTGCCCCTATTATTATTATTTGTATTATTGCTTGCGGCGCGGATAACAGCGCTGCGTATTTATTATTATTTATATTTAAAAACCTCGTGAGGATGCATGACTGATCAGCTACTGATTATTTAACTAGCTGACAGTCATGCATCCTTACCAAACGCGTGCAGACTGTGGCCGAGGGGTAATAAGATAATTAACAACTAGTTAACCCCTCGGCCAGAGTATAAGAACCTGCAGCTGTCCGTTCTGCGGTTGTTGAGTGTTGGAGTGTAGAGAGTACGGGAGAGCGGAGAGACAGCGCGTAGAATACAACAAAACAATTGCTAAAACGTGCTGGTTTAGCCAGCACGCCACTTACTTGTTTGTCTGTTTATTCGTTTGGCCCTCATGCCCTTTGGTTTCTGTTTTGTTTGTTTAAATCTTTTGTTTAATTATTAATAAATACGCTGAGTGCCGTTGCACTCAGCTTCACCCGCCCATCCATTGTTTTGGTTTCAGTTACTTCCTGGTCCGTGACGTCATCACACCTCACCACTGCGAGCCAGCCTGCCACACATCCCCTTGAGGAAACCCCTAGACTCTTAAAAAAAACCTCTAGTAAACCCTGTAAGTCATCTTGGATAAAGGCGTCAGACAAATGAACAAATAATAATTAGAGTAGTATGTTTCATAGTATAAGCAAGCACACTGTACACAAGTGAGTGAGGGAACGTAATGTCATTTGAGTGACGGTTTACTTGGCACTGTCTGGTCAGCAGAGAATACCTTGAAGGTCCTGACGGCACGCCACTGGCCATGACCTGTGGTAGCACAAATCGTCATATACAACAACATAGCCCACTTGGTTTGCACACCATCAACAGCTATGTTTACAATAACTTCTGGCACCCAGAATGGAACATTCTTTTCTTAGAATTTTGATGTCATCACACCATCATTGTACTATATTTTTTATAGATTTTGGAAATGCACATTCCAAGCGCAGCCAGTGCCAATTTGGTATGATCATCTTTACATGGGTCAACTTTCTGAGACAGAAATAAACCTACTTATCTTCTGTAATCCTGTTAAAAGAATTGCAAATAAATGCAATTCTTTTTAATACAAAAGTACTTCTCTAGTAATATAGAATCTATAGACTTTCTTTGAAAATGAATGGATTTTTAGGTAAGAATCGTTCATATTGAAGTTCATATTGCAGTGAAGTAAGGAGGGGTAACCATAAATCATAGCACATATTAATAGTATGTAGTTAAATGTACAACTTCAGCATAGCACAAGCATAGATGACAAGCAGAACGCTCCAGTTACATCTGCTGTAAAGACGGATGACCACTATTAGGGAAGTCAAATTAGAACATTTCTGGAATATCATTCTAAAATCGTTCAAAGTTGTTGTAAACACCATTTTTAGTGCAATTTATAAAATGGTTATTTTAAATACTCTATTCTCATTGGTCAAAACAGGTCACATGGGAGTATTATTATTACTATTTATTTATTTATTTATTTATTTTTTAGCAGACACCCTTATCCAGGGCAAGTACAGTTGTTACAAAATATCACAATACAAGGTATCACATTACAAAATATCACATTACAGAATATTATATTATAGATAAGAGCAGTTATAAAGTACAGTAAAATCAGTTGAAAATAAGATCAAATTCAAATAATTACATTTTAAGAGCGAAAATGACAAAGAGCAGTTCAACTTATAGTAAAAATATTTGCTTATAAGAGTAAATTCAATTAAGAGCACATAGTAAGTCTGATAAATGGATAAGAACGATTTCAAATAAGAGCAATTACAAAAACCGTGAATATGGATACCTATAAGAGTAAAATCAAGTACAAGATACATGAAATAGTTATAATTAAGAGCAGTAGTAGAATACGACAAAGTGGCTCAGTGCAAGTACAAGATGATGCAAGTACTGGTATATTACAGCATATCACCATGGGTCGGCACTTCTTTTCAAAAAAGGGCAAATCACTGGCAAATATCCACTAGAATATTGTGGAGTGTGGAGTAGTGGTTAGACTCTGGACTCTTGACCGGAGGGTTGTGGGTTCAATCCCAGGTGGGGGACACTGCTGCTGTACCCTTGAGCAAAGTACTTTACCTAGATTGCTCCAGTAAAAACCCAACTGTATAAATGGGTAATTATATGTAAAAATAATTTGTAAAAAATAATGTAATTATATGTAAAAATAATGTGATATCTTGTAACAGTTGTAAGTCGCCCTGGATAAGGCCGTCTGCTAAGAAATAAATATATATCTATATATATATATATATATATATATATATATATATATATATATATATATATACTGCATATATATAAATAAAAAGGGGAGACATATTGGAATTTATCGCAATTAACATGACTGACGAGATTTATGTACATGTTGACCTTTTGGGAAACCGAAGTATACATGATATATTGAATGAGTCTGAATCGGGCACCAATGATTAATTAAAGTAGTGAAAGTAAGTATTCAAATAAATTCATCACTCGACTTTCTGATAACTCTCTGTTCCTTCTCAGTTAACTAAAGCATTTCCCTATCCCATTCTGAAAATAGTTTAAAAAAACAAAATCTTAATTTTTCAGCTTTTTAAAAAAGTTTGGGTCGCTCTTAAAAGAGACTTTGGTGGTTATATGGATGTTTTGTTGCCCCTGTCCCCGTTCTATCTGTTCTTCTGCTATGGTCAGTCTGCCTGCTGCCCCTGGTCCCACCCCCTCCGCAGCTGTGTGTGATCTGATGCAAAATATTTAGAAATGCATCTCGACAATTCCTGCCGTACCTTTCTCTCCATACATTCATCCAGGTATGGTGGTATCATCTCTTCTACTGTGCCCTGCATTGTTTTAAATGGTTTCCTAACACAGGCCCAGTAGTTCTCCACGTTGTCCAGCCATAAACTGCAAAGTCAGTTTGATAAGTAACCAGGTATTCCATAATGCAAATAACGTTTTTCTCACCACTGAAGCGGTAGCACAAATCTGGTATGGATACCTAACTACCTCGGATAACAAAGGAAGTTAAAAAAAAAAAAATCTTCTGATACTTTTCCAGGTCTTGTGAGGAAGGGTCTGCATGATTTAAAGGCAGTCTCATTTGTGCTGTGTCGTGATGAAAATGGCCAGTAATATTTTACTATTAAATGTAATGAAGAAACCAAGAATAACCCTTTTTAGTGCTTTATTCTATCGCAAAAATCTAACTAATAATACCTTGTTTCCACGGACAGCCAACTCAAGTCGACTCGAGTGCGATCGAATTGGTCTGAATTCTCTGAGAACTCGAGCTGACGGACAGCTCGAGTTGGCGTAAAAGGTAACGTCTCCATGCATTTCAGAGTTACCCGAGTGATCACGTGAGTTGGCCATATAAGATGATAAATACTGTAAAGGCCTTCTTTGTTGTTCTCCAAGTTGTTGCAGTGACAGATGCTAGAACGAGTTACTGTAAATGAGATACTGTTTTAGCATTTTAATTAAAAGTATAAGTGCAAAACTGAGTTGCATTTTTCTTTGTGCCAATCGAAAAACAGCAATTCAAAAACCGTAAAGCCCGTGGAGTGAAATCGGACCAGAACATTAAGGCTCCCGTCCAAATTGGGAGCCAGCTCAAGTAATTTAAAAACATGGAAACGGAGGTGTGGGGGGGCAACTCGAGCATGTACCCAGGTTATGTGGTTCATGGAAACGTGGTATAAGTGTATACTAACAATACCTTTGTAGAGATCAATGACTTTTGTTTTCAATATTTACAATTAACAGATTAACTATAAAACAGAAAATGAATAATTAGTTTGCAAATGTTTGCTAAGTTCTAAGGCAATTGTTTTTGTAAATCAAACATATTTACTTAAACTAACTCTTGGGCAGTAAATTAGTGTGATCCATCCATATATATGTTATTTTAATTGGTGTTGAACTCCAGAAAATATTATCTATATAATGTTTTACATTTGTTTGAAATTAACTCTATTTGCATGGTGGTCCGACGCAAGGATTTTTGCCGCCCTAGGCCGCTTGCGCTCTCCTTTTCACTGTTTTTAAAATTTGATGTGGTGTAGCTTTCAAGCAACAAAATCAAATTTCGTTAATTAAAATAGGAGTATATACAAATTCTCAAAAACACACCCATATGTGTCCTTGGTGATTTGTAAGCATAACATTTTTTAGATGATCAAACAATCAACAATTTAGAAACTTAACTCATTGACATAGCATGCCCTTTACAAGTCCAGCTTCCTGAAGGGGTGCCCCACCTCTTCAAATTTCATCATATTGATCCCAGGTCCTCCTCATTGGATTGTAAAATGTGTTGCTTACTGACAACATCATGCATTAAAACTTTTTTGTTATCATCCAGGGGACAGTCTTTAACAAAATTATGCTGTGTTTCCCTAAAGCAACAGCATGTGGTAGAGGGTTAAATTATATATTAGTAAAATGTACACAAAATGTTTGATTATTTGTCAAACTAATACTCAACCTATATGGCCAAACTTTGTAATATATTGTCATTTTATTTTTTCACATAAGGGTTGATTTTGTTAAAGAACCATCTATAGCATATAACAACCTCAACTTAAGCCCCAAGGCTTTAGAACGGAAATACAACTTGAAACAGTAAAACATAAAAAATGCTTAGCATGACAGATGCAATGCTGTTGTCCTTCTTAACCTTATTCTTTGACTTGTGATGCTGTAGCCGCCTATAACAATGACTTTTGACATACTTCAACTGACAAAGCAACGTGCAGGGATGGCTTCTGAAGACACTTTGCTTTCATGCATCTCTAAATCAGCTGAGCTGCATTTTTCTTGCAGCATCAGGCAATTAAAAAGGTTTCATACCTGAAGCCTAGTGTGCACAGATTCTTAAATATGTGTGAAGTTGTCCAAAACCCTGGTCCACAATAAACCCTACAAACAACACCTTGAAACTTATAAAATGTGACACACAATTAAGTTAAAAGCAGTCAATCAGGACAGAAAGACCACTTTGTTTCTTGCCTATTAATTCTTGCAAACATTTTCAATTACATAACTCACAACCAACCTGTACGTATACCATCAATTTTCATTATAAAAGCAGCAAATGAACCAATCTTTTCTAGGGTCCCATTTTATTTGTTAATTTTCTTAATCATAACAGATAATCTGGATACACACATAATAAATAAATGAACAGCAACTATTCTTACTGTGAACAGTTGTTCTGTTTTGTTCAGCCATCACATAAAACACAAAATATACTTTTATTACAAACTTATTTCTGCATCACTGACTTGAAGTATAAACTCACATTGTTTGTAATATATCACCTTCTCAATATCAGGGTATAACTGCAACACTGCTTAGTAGCAGGGCTGGCATCAGGACCCGGTGCCCTGACGTCGGGGGTATTGGGGGGGCACACATACCATACAGTTTTCATTAAACTAAACTAAACTATTCTCTGTTCCCTTAGTCCCACCTCTTCTCACTCCCTATTGGCTTCCATCCTCCCCAATTCTTCGTAAGGCTGAAAGCTATTGGCTGATCTCGACAAACACTTAACAAATGTGCCAATTAAAGACATTCTATAATTGGAAACATTTTGTTTCCAACAATAAACTTTCATTTGACAAGCGTTTTGTCGCACCTCATTATTATAACGTCTATTATTATCATCAGGAGGCTGTGTGGTCCAATGGTTAAAGAAAAGGGCTTGTAACCAGGAGGTCCCTGGTTCAAATCCCACCTCAGCCACTGACTCATTGTGTGACCCTGAGCAAGTCACTTAACCTCCTTGTGCTCCGTCTTTTGGGTGAGATGTAATTGTAAGTGACTCTGCAGCTGATGCATAGTTCACACACCCTAGTCTCTGTAAGTCACCTTGGATAAAGGCATCTGCTAAATAAACAAATAATAATAATAACGCCTAAACGCATATTATAATTATACAATTTTAAACCATCAAAAATGAAACCTCCAAATAAAAAGAAACACAATCTGGATGTCAAAAACGTAAGGAAAAAGACTAGAAAAAAAGAAAATCTAAAAAAACTACAATAAGCACACTTTCAAATTTTCTACGTAAATTAAATATATATATATATATATATATATATATATATATATATATATATATATATATATATATATATATATATATATATATTTCTGTAAAGACATGTCTGGTTTAGCGAGGGACTACTTATTCTGAAAACCTTTTTGATAGAAAAATATTTTTAATTTGGGGGTGAAGGTGAGAGAGCCCACAAGTAGTATTCTCAGTAGTATTCAGTCAGGAGTTGGAAATTGTTAGGGGAGATTTGACTGCTTTGTGGAGCCATCAGTTAATAATGAGAGAGGCCAATATTAGTTACTATTACTATTACTGTAGCCTTGCATTAACACTCTAAAAACCTAAGTTATGTGGTTAATTAATAATATGAACTGTTTTTTAGCCAGGATATCATTGTATAGTCCTGGTTTCCATAGCTTGATTCAAGCAACATCACATTTACATTATTAGACAGGAGCTCTTGGACAATTTTACCAACATGTGTTTTAGCTAGAAATACCGTTATCCATTTGTGACAGGCTAGCTGCAGGGATGACTTCAGGCCAGAAAGAAACACACAGACAGACGGTACTGGGCTTGAAAACTGAAGACGCAAATGGCTGCGCTCAGTGCGTTTAATAAACAAACAAAAGGTTTTAAACAGAAAACAGGACACGGCACTTGAGGCCAAATAAAACAGACAAACAAAACGGACTAACACTTAACAAGCGGTGCACGGACAGACAAACACACACGGTGAGTTTAAACACTTATTATTTACGTTATTTTACTTTCCTTTCTCCTCTCCACACCCGTTCTCCACTCACCGAACACACAACCCCGAGTGAGTGAAATGTGCATCTATATATACTGTTGTGCCGGGATTCAATTACTAATTAATTATTCACTTGAATCCCAGCACGTGAATTAATTATTTGCAACCTCGTGTTCGCATATTAATTACTTTAAATGCACGTGAAGTGATGTGCAATCCTCGTGCCTAAATACAATTACACATTTTAAATAACTCGTGCTGCACACACCCATTTATATCCCATGTACCAACTACAATACACCAACATTAACACACGCAACATACAACATATAACACACAAATGCACACAGGGGCCGGGCACATTGCCACATATACCCCCCGTTGTGCGCAGCACACATGGCCTCAACGGCCACCTCCCCCCTTAAAACTCAGCTGCAGCTCCTCTTGTGGTGGAGGTGGAAGCAGCAAGCAGTCCTCCCATGTTGGGGAAGGCGGAACCAGCAGGTATTCACCCTCTGCTGGTGGATGTGGGAGGGGCAAGCAGTCCTCCCACGACAATGAAGGCGGAACCAGCAGGTATTCACCCTCTGCTGGTGGAGGTGGGAGGGGCAAGTAGTCCTCCCACAACGGTGGAGGCGGAACCAGCAGGTACTCACCCTCTGCTGGTGGAGGAGGCAGAGGCAGCTCCTGCTGCTCTCCTCCTGGTGGAAGCGGTTGAGGTGGTGGAGGCAGAGGCAGCTCCTGCTGCTCTGCTCCAGGCGGTGAAGGAGGTAGAGGCAGAGGCAGCTCTGCTCCTGGAGGTGGCGGAGGCAGCTCCTGCAGCTCTGCTCCTGGCGACGGAGGTGGGAGCGGCGTGTAGTCTCCTGGCGACGGAGGTGGGAGCAGCGTGTAGTCTCCTGGCGACAGAGGTGGGAGCAGCGTGTAGTCTCCTGGCGACGGAGGTGGGAGCAGCGTGTAGTCTCCCCCGTTTGCAGGGGACTGGTGCGGCTCTGCCTCTCTTGCAGGGGACTGGTGCGGCTCTGCCTCTGTTGCAGGGGAAACCAGCAGGCATTCTTCCTCTGCTGGTTGTGATGGGGAAACCAGCAGGCATTCTTCCTCTGCTGGTTGTGATGGGGAAACCAGCAGGCATTCTTCCTCTGCTGGTTGTGATGGGGACAGCAGGCATGCTCCCTCTGCTGGTGGTGATGGTGGAGGCAGAGGCAGCTCCGGCTCTTCTCCTCGTGATGGTGACAGTGGGGGAAGCGATACCAGCAGGCATTCACCCTCTGCTGGTGGAAGTGGACCCAGCAGGCATTCACCCTCTGCTGGTGGAAGTGGAGACAGCAGGCATTTTCCCTCTGCTGGTGGAGATGGGGACAGCAGGCATTTTCCCTCTAGCCCAGTGAGGGTGCAGGTAGGTGTGGCTCCTCCTACTTGGAAGTCAACCTGCTGGGGCAGTCCCATATCGACAGCCAAGTAGTTGATCACCATGGCTGCCGGGTTCACAAAGGGCACTGGGAAGTAGTGCTGTTCCCAGCATTCCCAATGTTCCCCATCTCTGGCCCACAGCAGGTCAACAACCTTCGGGAGGTCCTCCCAGTTCCACTCTGGGTCTGACACCCAGTCCAGCATCTCCTCAGAGGATGGGAAAGGCTCTGTCTCCTCCCTCTTGGGCTGTGGATGCTCCTTGACCTCTCTCCACACCTGCTGTTGCTGTCTTCTGCCGTGTTTTCCCATTTTTTTTTATTTATTTATTTTTTTTAACAAACAGTACTCCTTCTGGCCTGAGTCTTGGAGGCGCTGTTGTCCTGGTTCTGACACCACGTGTGACAGGCTAGCTGCAGGGATGACTTCAGGCCAGAAAGAAACACACAGACAGACGGTACTAGGGCTTGAAAACTGAGAACGCATATGGCTGTGCTCAGTGCGTTTAATAAACAAACAAAAGGTTTCAAACAGAAAACAGGACACGGCACTTGAGGCCAAATAAAACAGACAAACAAAACGGACTAACACTTAACAAACGGTGCACGGACAGACAAACACACACGGTGAGTTTAAACACTTATTATTTATGTTATTTTACTTTCCTTTCTCCTCTCCACACCCGTTCTCCAGTCACCGAACACACAACCCCGAGTGAGTGAAATGTGCATCTATATATACTGTTGTGCCGGGATTCAATTACTAATTAATTATTCACTTGAATCCCAGCACGTGAATTAATTATGTGCAACCTCGTGCTCGCATATTAATTACTTTAAATGCACGTGAAGTGATGTACAATCCTCGTGCCTAAATACAATTATACATTTTAAATACTCATGCTGCACACACCCATTTATATCCTGTGTACCAACTACAATACACCAACATTAACACACCACACGCAACATACAACATATAACACACAAATGCACACGGGGCACATTGCCACACCATTACAGTACAGTCACTAACCACAGAGGTGACAGGTGAGTCTGTGAGGAAGGTAACCCGTAACTGTCACCAAAAAAAAGTTAATTAAGCACTTACCATGGGTCCATGGTTTATTTGGTCTAAGAAACAGACAAATTAAATCCATTGAACAAAAATGATACTTGACCAAAATACAGCAACACTATATTTTCATAAAGAAATGCATGCACATTCAGGTAATTAGCCTCCCCATTTTCCCACTTTAATGGGAATGACTAGTATAGGTACTTTAATAGAATTGTATTGAGGTGTATAATGGGGCATTCCATAATCATACACCATATGTACAGTAAGGCTGTATTTTTTCATGATTATCACTGATTTTCTGATTTCCGTGAAATTTACTAATTGCACTGTATTATTTAGTTCCCTGTGAAAATTCCCATTCTGCAAGAATAGTGTAAATAACTATTGCCTTATTGATGCACTACCCTCTACACCGCATGTAGGAACCTGGCAGACAGTGTAGTTTGCTTCCAGTAAATGATTGAACACATAGAGCTACACAATTTCTTTAAAATATCTTCAGCAAAAAAGACACCAGTTGCATCAAAGATCAAAAATATTTTTGCTAAAGATCGGTCTGTCCAGTACAAGAAGAGGATATTTTATGTGTCTGTTGTTATTTTTACATTTATTTCTGTTTTTATTTCATTTGATAATTCACTAAGGTGGACATAAAAATTAAATATTCTACAATTTTGTATTTATGAATTCCAGTTTTAAAATAACTAATCCGGCCATTTTGCTTTCGGGTTTTAGGATGTGTTTCAGGTCTATCTGATAGGTTAAGTGTTAACCTTTAGGTTGAATTTCAAGGAGAGAAGGTGAGACTTATCTCCTCCTTCTTTTCTCTATCTGTAACTTGATCTCCAGCAGCATAAAAATCAATTTTGTGATGTGTTGTCTCCTGATTGGTTAACCAATCTATCCTGCCTCTATAAAACACTCCCATTTCTCGCAATCTCTCTCTTTTGAGCTTTGTTTGTTCCCACCATCCTCCCCTCCACCCCCTAAACTTTACTATTTTCTTATTTCCTATACATTGCCCCGCACCGAGTGTCCATTGGGGATATTGATCACTTCCCCTAGATTCTCAGGCATCCGTCATTCAAGCTCTCTAGCCAGCAGGACCCCCGGCCACAATCATCTTACCTTTCACATTATGTGTGCTATTCTGCTACATTTCCATCTGTACTGGACCTTTAGTTCCTCTACTCTCTCAAACTTTGTAATTCGACTAACATCTGTTTCCTTAGAGCCCCTCTAAGTGCCGTTGCTATGTAATCATATGGGCCTCTCTCTTTATCTTATTTTCTTCCTCCAATGACTTGATCACGTTCAGCCATTCTCCTCCCCCCTGTGGCTCTTCTGTGAGTAGGGGACTAACACTTTCTGTTTTCCAACCAGCCTTCAGTCACCAAGGTTCCCGATCACGAGACTGACTTGCTTTCCTATCCATTTTTTCCCCTTCAAGTAAATAACGCTCATCGAGTCTGCTATAAATTACGCTCTATAAAAAACGCTCTCTATAAACGTTTCACCGAGATAGTCAATGTGGGAATTATCTAATTTATCTTCTTTAGTTAAATATGTTTAGGATGTATGTATGTATGTATGTATGAATGTATGTATGTATGTATGTATGTATGTAATAAATAATTGTTTCAAACGTATTCATTAAAACAGCAGTAATGGTACATCGCAGCATTCACAAGATGTGTCTCTCCTAAATATTCCAACGTGGTGCCTGTGTTTCTCCTAATATTCCAACACAGAGTCTGTGTTAAAATGAACACAAAATGTGTTGTCCTTAATCACACTCAGTAATGTGTAAAAAAAACAAAACACTATGAGTTGTTTTTAAGACATTTGAGTGCAGAAGGATTTTCAGGGACAGAGAAAATCCTTTGGATATAATGGATGATGAGCAATTAATTGCTCTCCTTTAAAATTCTCGCATTATGGGTTCTCCCAGGCCAAGAGGCAATGATATTGGTAATTAGGCAGGATGGATCACAAATGCATTGTACATTAATTGAATGGCAATTGTTTTCTGTTAAGGTAGGTTTCCTCAAATTCATGTTGTGCCTGTATTCTGATGTGGTTGCCATCTATAACGCCCGCAATCCTGGGAAATCCAGTGACTGTGTTAATCCACAGCATAGTCCTTTTGCATGTCGTTATTCGGAAAGTGGATGAAATGTCCAACCCTTCGACAAAGCACATTGGAAACCTTGTGAAATATTCTCCTAACAATAGATGTGTGTATATGGAATACTTCTCCAACAACTGCTTGGAAGCTACCAGTTGCGAAAAAACGAAGTGTTACCAATATCTGACTGACTGGCTTCACAGCAGGATCTCTAGCAAAAATGTCATCTTCTATAGTGTAGTATTCCCATTTGCGGCATCCCTGCCCTGTCCTTTCGTTGCCATCACTGATGGTTTTGTATCTGAAAAAAGTACATTAATATCTGGTGGTTGTTTTTTTTTTTAACTTCTAAAAAGTTTATAATAAATGTTACCATTCACAGTCGTGTGTATTTTCTGAGAGATACACTAACAATGCTGTATTCTTTACAGCGGTAAGTTAGCCACCAAACACACAAACAGCTAGCTGCAGCATCGGTTCAGGGCAAATTATCAACACATTTTGAGGAAATTGAATGATAGCTGCCACTTTAGCAATTGTAAAAAGAGTTTCGTTTACGTATTTGATGGTGTATATCAAACATTTCTGTTGTTTAATATATATTACAGTTTTGTCAGAATTTTTGCACATACTCTTTTTATTGATATATACAGTATGTATATATATATATATATACAGTACTGTGCAGAAGTTTTAGGCAGGTGTGAAAAAATGCTGTAAAGTAAGAATGCTTTCAAAAATAGACATGTTAATAGATTATATTTATCAATTAACTAAATGCAAAGTGAGTGAACAGAAGAAAAATCTAAATCAAATCCATATTTGGTGTGACCACCCTTTGCCTTCAAAACAGCATCAATTCTTCTAGGTACACTTGCACAGTCAGGGATTTTGTAGGCATATAGTCAGGTGTATGATTAAACAATTATACCAAACAGGTGCTAATGATCATCAATTCAATATGTAGGTTGAAACACAATCATTAACTGAAACAGAAACAGCTGTGTAGGAGGAATAAAACTGGGTGAGGAACAGCCAAACTCAGCTAACAAGGTGAGGTTGCTGAAGACAGTTTACTGTCAAAAGTCATACACCATGGCAAGACTGAGCACAGCAACAAGACACAAGGTAGTTATACTGCATCAGCAAGGTCTCTCCCAGGCAGAAATTTCAAGGCAGACAGGGGTTTCCAGATGTGCTGTCCAAGCTCATTTGAAGAAGCACAAAGAAACGGGCAACGTTGAGGACCGTGAGACGCAGTGGTCGGCCAAGGAAACTTACTGCAGCAGATGAAAGACACATCATGCTTACTTCCCTTCGCAATCTGAAGATGTCCAGCAGTGCCATCAGCTCAGAATTGGCAGAAAACAGTGGGACCCTGGTACACCCATCTACTGTCCAGAGAAGTCTGGTCAGAAGTGGCCTTCACGGAAGACTTGCGGCCAAAAAGCCATACCTCTGACGTGGAAACAAGGCCAAGCGACTCAACTATGCACGAAAACACAGGAACTGGGGTGCAGAAAAATGGCAGCAGGTGCTCTGGACAGATGAGTCAAAATTTGAAATATTTGGCTGTAGTCGAAGGCAGTTTGTTCGCTGAAGGGCTGAGAGCGGTACACAAATGAGTGTCTGCAGGCAACAGTGAAGCATGGTGGAGGTTCCTTGCAAGTTTGGGGCTGCATTTCTGCAAATGGAGTTGGGGATTTGGTCAGAATTAATGGTCTCCTCAATGCTGAGAAGTACAGGCAGATACTTATCCATCATGCAATACCATCAGGGAGGCATCTGATTGGCCCCAAATTTATTCTGCAGCATGACAACGACCCCAAACATACAGCGAAAGTCATTAAGAACTATCTTCAGCGTAAAGAAGAACAAGGAGTCCTGGAAGTGATGGTATGGCCCCCATAGAGCCCTGATCTCAACATCATCGAGTCTGTCTGGGATTACATGAAGAGAGAAAGCAACTGAGGGCTGCCTAAATCCACAGAAGAACTGTGGTTAGTTCTCCAAGATGTTTGGGCCAACCTACCTGCCGAGTTCCTTCAAGCACTGTGTGCAAGTGTACCTAGAAGAATTGATGCTTGATGCTGTTTTGAAGGCAAAGGGTGGTCACACCAAATATGGATTTGATTTAGATTTTTCTTCTGTTCACTCACTTTGCATTTAGTTAATTGATAAATATAATCTATTAACATGTCTATTTTTGAAAGCATTCTTACTTTACAGCATTTTTTCACACCTGCCTAAAACTTCTGCACAGTACTGTATATATATATATATATATATATATATGTATGCTCTGAGCATACTCTTAAACCCAGGGGAGATGTTTAAGGAGGACAGAGATGTTCGAAACTCCTGTAAGTGGTATTGCTCGGCACTGGGCGTGCTATATGTCCAGATAACTTTTTAATAATCAGGAAAATCACACAGACTCATTTAATTAGAAGTTTTAATGAATCAGAACAGTAGTAGTGCTCTTTTCGATTTATTAAATGCTTTAAAAATTGGATTGGTTGGTTGCGCAGACCACCATAAATCCCAAGTAAAAAGCAGTCTGATTGATCCAATGCTTTACAGGTTTAACAGCATTAATATTTCAATACAGTAATACAAATATGGTTATCATATATTTAGCTCTTAGGTTATAAAATGCAAAAAGCACAAAAACGCCTACCGCTAAATTCTAGAACATTCAATATATATATATATATATATATATATATATATATATATATATATATATATATATATATATATACACTACCGTTCAAAAGTTTGGGGTCACTTAGAAATTTCCTTGTTTTCGAAAAAAAGCACATTTTTGTCCATTAAAATAACATCAAATTGATCAGAAATACAGTGTAGACATTGTTAATGTTGTAAATGACTATTGTAGCTGGAAACGGCTGATTTGTAATGGAATATCTACATAGGCATACAGAGGCCCATTATCAGCAACCATCAGTCCTGTGTTCCAATGGCACGTTGTGTTTGCTAATACAAGTTTATCATTTTAAAAGGCTAATTGATCATTAGAAAACCCTTTTGCAATTATGTTAGCACAGCTGAAAACTGTTGTGCTGATTAAAGAAGCAATAAAACTGGCCTTCTTTAGACTAGTTTAGTATCTGGAGCATCAGCAATTGTGGGTTCGATTACAGGCTCAAAATGGCCAGAAACAAAGAACTTTCTTCTGAAACTCGTCAGTCTATTCTTGTTCTGAGAAATGAAGGCTATTCCATGCGAGAAATTGCCAAGAAACTGAAGATCTCGTACAACAGCTGTGTACTACTCCCTTCACAGAACAGCAAACTGGCTCTAACCAGAATAGAAAGAGGAGTGGGAGGCCCGGTGCACAACTTAGCAAGAGGACAAATACATTAGATTGTCTAGTTTGAAAACAGGCGCCTCACAGGTCCTCAACTGGCAGCTTCATTAAATAGTACCCGCAAAACACCAGTCTCAACGTCAAAAGTGAAGAGGCGACTCGGGATGCTGGCCTTCTAGGCAGAGTTGCAAAGAAAAGCCATATCTCAGACTGGCCAATAAAAGAAAAGATTAAGATGGGCAAAAGAACACAGACACTGGATAGAGGAAGATTGGAAAAAGTGTTATGGACAGATGAATCTAAGTTTGAGGTGTTAGGATCACAAAGAAGAACATTCGTGAGACGCAGACCAAATGAAAAGATGCTGGAGGAGTGCTTGACGCCATCTGTCAAGCATGGTGGAGGCAATGTGATGGTCTGGGGGTGCTTTGGTGGTGGTAAAGTGGGAGATTTGTACAGGGTAAAAGGGATCTTGAAGAAGGAAGGCTATCACTGCATTTTGCAACGCCATGCCATACCCTGTGGACGGCGCTTGGTTGGAGCCAATTTCCTCCTACAACAGGACAATGACCCAAAGGACAGCTCCAAACTATGCAAGAACTATTTAGGGAAGAAGCAGTCAGCTGGTATTCTGTCTATAATGGAGTGGCCAGCACAGTCACCGGATCTCAACCCTATTGAGCTGTTGTGGGAGCAGCTTGACCGTATGGTACACAAGAAGTGCCCATCAAGCCAATCCAACTTGTGGAAGGTGCTTCAGGAAGCATGGGGTGAAATCTTTTCAGATTACCTCAACAAATTGACAACTAGAATGCCAAAGGTCTGCAAGGCTGTAATTGCTGTAAATGGAGAATTCTTTGACGAAAGCAAAGTTTGAAGGACACAATTATATTTCAATTAAAAATCATTATTTCTAACCTTGTCAATGACTATATTTCCTATTCATTTTGCTATATTTCCTATTCAAACTCATTTCATGTATGTTTTCATGGAAAACAAGGAAATTTCTAAGTGACCCCAAACTTTTGAACGGTAGTGTATATATATATATATATATATATATATATATATATATATATATATATATATATATATATATATATATATATATATATATATATATATATATCACTCTCTTAAGACTAAAACATCATTTCTATACCTTATAGCAATGCATCAATATAAAATAGATATTAAATTAAAATATATGCTTACCTTCCAGTATGTGTAATTGGAGTGTAAGATATTTTGAAAAATAAAAACTGTCTTCAAAAGGCACTGTCTTCTGGCATAGTGACTCCGCCCCCTTCCTGGATGGCTGGCTTCAACTGACCCTGGAATTAACTGCCAAACCATCCAGTATGGGGCACACTGTTCCTGTTATACCGGTTGGGAGGGAGATTGCTGACTAGGATTCATTTGCTCTCTGTCACATGTTCATATAGCTTTTTTTAATTATGTCTCAACACTAAAATGCAAAACTTTTGGCCATAGCTGTATGTATAGCTGTGTAACTTTTCTCAGGAATTACAACTCTCTACTTTCATATGATGTCTGTCTTTCCTTTCTTCAACAAAATCCAAATTTTCCTTTACATGCTGTCTAAATTATTTTGTTCTGCGCCCCGTTGTAGCTTCACAAAACATATGTTAAGGTTTTCAAACTCATGTTAAGCACGCTTGTGTTCCAATTATGCCCAGATGTACTGTACATTGCCAGCTGTGCAGTGCAAAAACTACACCATTATTGTTGATTACACCATTACAACACCTTTCCATACTTATGTTTATAAAAAAATATATAAATTCATTTTAAATATCCATGTTTTATTCACCACAAAAAATAAAAACACATTTTCTATATGTTATTATCAGTAAAACTGAAAAGTGCTTGTCTCTTAACCTATTTACTTTAAAAAGCTTTACCTAAATAAAAACAGATTTTTAAATGACTATTCATTGTGCTCCCTACAATGTTTTACTCAGATATATCATGTTGTTACTGCTTGCCACCTCCTTACATTGAATAATACAATGTCAAGCAATCATATACATTGAGAAAAAAAATCATATCATTACTGAGCCGTGTAGTTTAATTAACTGCCACAGACAGGTTCTGGCTCCAAAACCCTACATAATAACATATATATATATATATATATATATATATGTCCCAATACACGGTACATGATAACTGCTGATTTAGTACCTTATCTAGTGACATGTAGATCAATAAATATGAGCATACTGCTGCAAAATAACAGTTGCTTCTGCTGTAGCAGCTAACAATATTGTGTTATTTTTTTTAGTAATAGATTTTGTAAAGCAGCAATGTATTTTTTATTATTTGCAATTTCTAAAATCTAATATTAAGGGACAGTAAAGTGCTATGGTTTCCCTGCAACTCATTTTAAATGATGTCCCTTCTAGACAAAACATTGCTTTTTGTTTACTGAGTGTATTCTATTTCTCTTGAAAATGTACACTGGACATGAAGTGCAGTATAAGCAATGTTGTTGCTGACCAACACAAAAAAGCTACAGTCTTAGTTTAGTCATGTCATAAAGTAAGTTATCTTATTTTTGATATTTACAACTCTTTTGGGGAGGGATATTTATTGAGTTGGGGGAAGTGGTATTAGATGTGGTATTTTGCTTTGGTATTTTAATATCTGCTATATATTTTGTAGAACACATTATAAGTTCAAAATATTATTTAGTATGATCCATGCTCAATAAGCATGTTTTTGTTCTCTTCATGCCTAGAGTACAAGCATAACCCAAGATCCCACTCACACCATATATAGGACTAGATTTTGGCATTATACATTCTTAATAAGACTAAAACTCTGTTGTGGTACTGTATGTATTGTCATAGATGTTTAATGGTATATAGTATCATATATGTGGATATATTTAGTAATAAATAATGCAAATTGTATTTTACCAGGAAATCATGACATTATGTGGAAGACCAGACTGTTTTTTAAAGTTAACATGAATCCAAACACTGCTGTATAAATAACCAAATTCAGTGGTGATAGTCTTCCATCCCGCTGTCAACAGCTTTCAGGTAGAACAGTATGAGGCCCTGACACTTGTTATCGGCACAGGCAATAAGGATGCAATCTGACATACATGCATTTACACCAATGGGAGATGGAGGGGGTGACATGAGGTGAGTGAGAAGATGGTGACCAAAGTACCTGTGTAGC
Source organism: Acipenser oxyrinchus oxyrinchus (assembly GCA_030684275.1). Lineage (NCBI taxonomy): Eukaryota > Metazoa > Chordata > Actinopteri > Acipenseriformes > Acipenseridae > Acipenser > Acipenser oxyrinchus. The sequence goes on from CM060253.1 coordinate 14,011,148, forward strand.
CCAGTGAATTGTCATCATTATCGGAGGCTGGGGCCGGCGTGCCGCTGTCGTTGCCCCTCTCCGGGCTGTCAGTGTCTGTCGGAAACAACACCAGAGCTGCTGAAGGGGTCACAGTTGAAACAGTTGCTAAAGCTTGTCCAGAAAAAAGTATATCCACAAAACACACAAGTACGCAAAATGGGGCCAGAACGCAAACTCCACCCCTGAGTGGCCCTCTCCACATTAAACCAGGTAGCATCCTCTCTGCTTTTCCCCCGTTTGTCTTCTGAATGAGTTTCTTTATGTGTACTGATATTAATCAAACTATTTTCTGTCTCTAGCACTGACACTGAGGTGCTACCTCAGAGCTTGCGGTGTACAAGTGCTCTGTGTATAAGTGTGACAGCCAGCAGCATACACACACACACTGTGGGAAGCATATGGGAAGAATGAGGCAGGGTGGCTCAATGCTAGGTTTGCTAATTTCCCACTTTATTGTTAATCAGAGCAATTGAAAGTCCCCATCATCGCTTCATCTGACAAGTGCAGGCCCAGGAGACAGCCTTACCTTAGTGAAAGAGAGGGGTAGGGGCAGTGACAACTGGACTCCCAAATGCAAGGGGAGGAACAAAATGAGTGTTGCCACACCTTCACTAGGGGGAGGGGGGAGGCAGGAGCAACTATCACATCTGTGATGTTGCAAAGCAACAGACTGTCAGAGGGGGGTGTTCTGAGACATCCCTCCGAATCAGAGCACCAGGGATACTAAACGCTAAGTGAACCTATATTTATAGTATTTGGGGGTAAGAAACCATTGAACACATCTATAGAAAATGGCTATATTTGTAAAACAGAGATTACAGTATAAAGCTGTACCGTCTGTGGTGCTTTTTATGTTTACAAAGCTTTGCTTTAAAAACTGAATTAGCAAATAATATATAGGACTAGATTCTCACAGCTTATCATAACCCCAAATTATCATAAGCATAATATGTCATGTTTGGAAAAATTTACCCATTAAAGTTACTTTACCAAAAAAAAACCTCTTATCTAACCTTGACATTTATTATAGGAGTCTTGATTGCTATCTTATTAAAATTGTAAGTGTTGTTTTTACTTTTCGGCAAATAATTGTTCTATAAGATTAAGAGTAAAATCCTTTGTCCATATTGTATAAACAGAACACCCTGTGACTTTTCTAACATTCTCATCACACACTGTTGCTGACTGTAACACAATACCCTTTTTAATAACTGGATTCATCTGCCTTGGTAATTAATAAATGCACTGTTTAGTTGTCAGACACTTTTGGAATGAACTTTTCAGAAGAAAGGTTGAGACTGAGCAGTGAAATTACTTCAACGACACAGGACAAATCAGAACAAATCACAAATGTGTATAAAAGCATATGAAGAAATACATGAGAGAGTTCCAGAATGTTTAAGGTTCCCTCAGCACAAACATTGAAGATACTATAATCTTTGTCAGACCACAAAACAGTGAACCGTTCTGTCCTAAAAGCAATATTCACTTTGATAAGATTTCTTTTTTTTTTAGAGTTCTATTTCATATTTCAAATGTTAAGTATTTCTAGCACTATTTAAACTGAGATACAAATGAGAGTGGGTCATTTAAAAAAAAGTTAAAATGGTATAATTTCATTGTTTATTTGAAACATTATCATAATAAATAAAAATGAATAGTGCATGATTTTAGACCACCACATGTAATCAAATATTCTCTGGGTATACTGTATCAATTTATTTCCCCAAAGTGCAAATTATTTGAACTAATATCTTAATACAAAAATAGAAATAACATATAAACAAATTGTAAAAAATAAAACAAATCAAATATGACAATAATTATTCATAATAAATTATTCCAGGGAAATGACAACTGTTGTTTGTTTTTTTTCAATTTCAGGCTAAGATGACATTTTTTGGTAGGTGGCTTGTCTAATTGTCACAGCCACAGACTCTTGCTGAGAAAACGCTATTAACACTTTTTTTTTTTTTTTTGCTTGTCATAAAAAAGCAGTTACCAGTAAGAGCTCTTGCGATACAACACAAAAATTGGTTTGCTGACTTACACATAATGGAAAACATTCAACATTGACAATGACAAAGGGGTCAGGGAAACACATTAAACAGTGCGGTACGGCTGAATGGAACACATTTTAAAACCTAGTGCACCAAATATAAATCAGTCTGTCTTTCTCTCTCTCTTGCACAACAAAAAACAAAATAGCTTGTTAGAAGTCAGTCAGTTTCACTATGACCTGCTAATTTACTCCGTTCCCCTTGGTAGGAACTGCTACAGAGGTTCATACAAATCAAAACTGTCACCACTGTAAACAGTTAATAAACATCCATGAGCGGCTACATTGTGAGCTGTTACAGGTTGTTCTCTGAGGTGTAAGAAGTAATAGAAAAAATAGTTGATTTGCCAAAAGAATAAAAATCGAATAGTAGCAAGCCTAGCTGTAAGTGTAAAAAGTTGTCAGGATGTTAACAGGGAAAAGCAATGACAGGACTGTTATCTAAACAGTTGTAGCAACACGTGGAGACGTATAGCACTATATTTTTCAGAACCTGCTACTTACTCTTTAAAATGCTCTATCCCTCATTTTTGCAACAACAAATGAAACATGTGCAACAATAAAAGTTAAATGTACATTCAAAGAAAATTTAAACTTGTGAATAGTGGGTTAGTTTGCTAACATAGATGGGTTACTTTGACAGTTTAGAGGTGCACCCAAGGTGGTGACAGCAATAGAAGTTTTAGTCACAGGGGTCTAATGAAATGAAATATCCTGCTCCTATTGAATGACTGATAACACACTTATGGCATCGATAGCATTATGTTTACTCTGTCAAAATGATTGTTCTCTTGACTACCGACTTTTAGTTTAGATTTTATCCTGGAGCAAACAGGAACCTTTATTACATAACCTATTTTATTCTGCTAACGAGTGACCCTCAGCTGTTTCACCTTACAAAAAGATGACGTCAGAACTATGACAGTTGTATCTTGGATTCATAAGCTAGTTAGTGGTAGGTCAGGACTTGCTTCTAATTCAAAGCTGTTCTTTATTGGCTATGCTGATTGTAACACCAGTGCCTAAACAATCTCATACATTTATTATATAAACAACTATAAAAGAGATAATACAATAATTTGAATTGAAATACAGATGAATCCACTTTATGTCATGAATTAAAGAGCAGTGTTTTAATACTGTACATTTAGTCGTTCTTTACATTTAAACAAATGCATATCATTTACTACAGGACAAATACGTTGAATTGTCAACTGATGAGAGCTATCGTTGCACTTGGTGGGTTTTTTGTGAATAAGACTGACTATGGTAAAAAAGAAAAATTTGGTGACGATGGTGTTTTGTAACTGAACTGTAGCATTTGACAGGCTGCACAAAACGTCAGTTTATCAGCCGAGATGATTATTGGTTGTTAGTTGCGGTGGAAATTAATTCTATCATGTGGTTACTTAGTAAAGCTCAGCCATGCAGCATGGCTGGGCTTCACTAAGTAACCACATGATATTAAGCGAGGTGATATAAAATGGGTTAATCTGTAATTGCTTATTACACAAGTCCATTACATCTAAATCTACCTCAAAGAAACAATTAAGTTTACAATATAAGTTCAAAATGCTTTAATACCCTGACAAGAATATTAAAATTATAACAAGCAAATATTTACAAATAAAAATAAAATCATTATATGAATAAGCAAAAGTCAAAAACATGCAACATATTTTTTATCAAAAGCATAAATAAAAAGAAGAAAATATGTGCACCAAAGAGTACCGAGTTCAAATTTAATTCTAATTCTGTCTCTAAACTGAAGAAAATAGGGAGGACATGGTCTGTCTGTCCACACTTTCGATAGCCTTTTGTCAGCTTTTGAGCGAGGACAGTATTGTGGCAGTCTGTTTTCATTCACGGTAGCTTTATTTGCTGTCAGCAGTCTGCTCCGCCTCTCTTTCTCTGCACTGCCCTGCATCTGCTCCCTTTCCTTGTACACATGACAAACAGGGAAGTAGCAGCTACTCTGCTAATTAAGTGTTGCTTCAATGTTAGTTAACAGGTGGTGCCCCCAGCTGCCTAAGCCGCATGGGCAGATAGAGTCCTATCATCACAACCTCTCCTGTGCCTGTTAATTAATTATGGAAAGCCATGTGTTAGTAAGTGGTTACTAAGGGCTGAGAATAGGGTTACCCTTGTGTAACAACACCAAGTAGAAACTTTCTGGGTCACAGACAGAGCAGTAAGGCTCATCTGAGCCTGACATTTTATTGATCTAATATACATAAACAGAACTGCATCTAGATTGTGTTGCCTCTGTGAGTTGCAATTGAATCCTGGCACTGTGCAGGGCATCAGTGCACATTACTTCATAGTTATTTGAGCCATATTGGTTGTCATTCAATGGCAACTGGGGCTCCGTGCTCAGTGGGGCCCCAATTTTTTTAATTTTATTTACATGATAATTTTGTGATAATTTTGTTATCGACCTGATTAACAGCAAATCTGGCAATCGGAACATGAAAAAAAAAAAATTCAAACAGTGTTTTGAAGCTGTAATCACCTGTCAATCGCTCAAAAAGTCAATGTGTGGTTAATGCTATGTGTCACGAAGACAGACCTCGTTGAATTATTAACCTATCATGGGTGCCTTCAGGGATATAGGGGTGAGGATAAGTGATGCATGTTCAAGTTGGACTGGCCTGTCTCAGCACCGTGGACATGCTGCTCTGGCCTCTGCGCCAGTGTATCAGAAGCAGCAGAGAGAGGGGGGCCCAACGCACCGAGCAATTCTGAAAGAACCAAAGCGGTTTGGTTTTTTTAATGTTGTAGAGCATAATTAGGGATCAACAATCACACATTAGTCAAAGCGATATACATTGAATCTATAAATTATAACACTTAATTAGATAATAAGTATAAATGGCAGGATGACAGACAGGTCAACATTTCATATTTGGCTCGTTTATAAAAAGCTTAAAATAAACAATGAAAAATATATTTCGACTTCAGTTAAAGATGTATAAAATATTTTGTTATGTCTAATCTTATTACACAAATAGAGGAGGAAAACAAGTAGCAATTTTGCTACTGTGACTTTGTAACCTCCAAATAAATCTTAGTAAAAATAATATTGAATTTATAGTGTTGTACTTATTAAGAGACAAATTAATTTACTTTAACATGACTCAGTGATTTGCTATTTTAACAATGCAGCACAAGTTCATTTTTTTATTTGAATTGTGATGTTATTTTAATCATTCTATTGAAATTCAAAGTTAGTTCAGATGGACTTCCAGTTAATTAATGATATGATTTGTGCGCATTAAAAGGATTTTTTATTTAATGTTTTTGTTTCAGATATCTTTAAGTTGCTTAAAACTGACAGCGTGACAACACACTTCGAAACTTTACAAGGCTTGGTGAACCATTGGGTGATGGTAATGGGAGCCCCTAGCCAACATGATGTACCAGGGCCCCAAATTTCTCTCAACGGGCCTGGCTATAGGGACTGAGAGGAGCATTGGAACGCTGCACTTGTTTCACTTGAAAGCAGAGCTGGTCGCAAATGTATAGATATTTGAATGCTTTTGCTTGTGCCAACCATTCAGCTTTTCACTCCCATTCTAAAACATTCATGCAAAGAGGGTTCCACACACATTGCTTTTCAAACTAAACACAAACTATAAATCCTCCACTCACATTTCTCTTTACAAAAGCATACTATAATGGGATTTATCATAGCGTAATAGGGTCAGCAGGTCATCATCTTCACAAAGTGAGAGGGTCTGTTACTAACATGTCTCTTTTTCCTGCTAATATCTAACCCCCCTCAAAATACACACTTGCAGGAGACCATGTCATTTTGTCAAGAGGACGCCCTACTAAATTTATTATCTTAATATTATAACTAATCATGTCACTTTCTACCCCATTTTCGCTGCGTTTTAGAGGAAATGCAACCCAACTTCTAGGCCTATTCAAAACGATCTATGCAAGGGTATTAACCATATGTACTCCAGTTGTGACTTGTTGCTACACATTGCACAGACTTTTCTGTCCTTTGCAGTGCTACATTTTCTTACAATTTAACTCAGGCTTTGATTTTACTTGACTCTGTGTTGAGCTACACTGAAATATAAAACCTCACTCAGAACTAATTAGAACCAAGAAGATAAGTTAGCTGACCTTTGTGTCTGAAATTCCTTATAATGATGTTACATTGCTTATAATGCAGTATGATTACTCATCACTTAAAGGCTTACTTTTTTCTACTGACAGAATAATAAGAGATTTGTAAGTGAATTGAGAAATGTTTTTATGAGATTATAAAGACTAAGGTGGATTGAGATTGCTACCAAAGGTGCAGTTAGTGACTGATGTCCATGTACATTTTGGTATCTTATTTTGATAATACAATTGTAAAACTATCATGAAACATGAAAAGAAACACAGCTTGAAATATTTCAAATTCTAAAACTAAAGGTATGTAGCAATACAAATATGTTGACTATGTCTTTCTCAATGTCTTCAATTGACATTCAGAAAAACTTAACTTACAAATTTAAACATTTTACAAGTTTCATTAAATATTACTAAATAATCCATGATTGAGTGCTTTATAGATATAGATCGGGGTTTTCAACCCTTTTTTGAAACTGTACCCCTTCTGTCTGGAGGTTTCAGCTCAAGTACGCCGTTACAACTTTCACTCTACTGAATGGCACAACAATTGTAATAAAATGGACAATAATCTGATTAACATTTATTTTCCTCCCTGTTTATTTAATAAATAATTTGTCACAACAGTTTGGGTTTAGGACAGAATAACAAACAGTAGGCTTAATTCTTAAAACTTTTAATTACAAGTATTTGGATGCATAGAATTAAAAGACAAGTATTTAGTAATCTCTTTGGAAACAGTCGTATTCCCTTTCTATTTGGCAAAGTTAGTATAAATAATACAAAATAGTGTGCATTGTAAATGTTCTTTACGTTAACGTTTACCATCCATCTCCGCATAATTATGTGCCATTTAAAATGTTTACCTCAAGATAAAACTATAATAACTACTAACAATGATAAACGTTTTTATTAAAGCAAACATAAAAATTATCCAAAGGGATTCAATATAACTTTCTGTTGCTTTGCATTTTGTGTGTGTTTTCTTCCTTTGATTTGCAAGTAAGCAATGTCTCCATTTCATCAAACACCAAAAACAAATTCAACTAGATGCTATTGCTGTTACTAAAATGCAGCTGCGCCTAATAAATAAATCAAAAACTGTCAAAGTATGAGTATTATGATTAATAATTATATTTACTGGAGCATTTATACTGTACTTCTAAAAAAAATGCAGAAAGACTGCGCTTCCCTGATTAGAAGGCTTGGTGGTCCAGTTGTTAAAGAAAGGGGCTTATTACCAGGAGGTTCACCCCCACGTCTGTATGTCGCTTTGGATAAAAGCATCTGTTAAATGACTAAATAATAATAATAATAATAATAATAATAATAATAATAATAATTACTATTCAAAACAAGTTGAAAACAGCAAAGTTCATGAGCAGGACAGAGCGCTCTCCATAGGCACAATTGCCAGACGCCTACTTCACCCACCCTAATTGCAGTCCTGTCCACTCAATCGAAATCACGCATGTGTATGTACGGTATTCCGCAAATTTCTGTATCCCTATAGAATTCTGTATCCCCGCATGATTCCATGCCTGTGCAGTTTTTCCTGTTCTCAAGCACTGCCATTAAGTTCTGCTGCAGTTTGCAACAAATATTGAAAACAAGACCAAACTAATTCTGTAGCAAAATAAAACAGCACATTTAACACCACTGATTTTCTACAGTATGCTCAGCCTCCTGCGTTGCTCAATTAAAATTAAGCTTATAAAACTGTATTTTTCTTTTAAAACACATTTTAATTTTATTACATGTAAATACTGTTCAGAAACATCAAGCGTTCACGTATAGCGATCTTAATCTACGCAGGCGTCAAATCTAAGGGGATACAGAATTCTATGGGGATACAGAAATCTGCATAACATCGGACATGATATATTCTGTGTTTTTTTTGTTTTTATTTTATCTGCAGTTCGCTTTGAGCTGTAAACAAAAATGTAATATTGATGGTTTAGGTGGTTTAGAGATACTACATAATACTGTTAAAAAAATAATTTCATTTTTATTTGTGCATTTCTGAGTCGTCCTCATGCCCCTATGACCCTTAGAAGTACCCCCAGGGGTATGTGTACCCCCGGTTGAAAACCCCTGATATAGATGATAGAAATATTGTCATTTCTATAGAAACGCATTGCTTCTAAAAAAACTGTAGACGAGAGGAGCACTTCATGAAAAAATGTATTTATAATTATATATTGTAACGGATGTAGCAGGACAGGGGGCCTGCAATATAAAAAAATGTTTTGTTTGTGTGTTTTGGTGGTGGTTGGCAGGGACGGGGTTAATTCCTCTCCCTGCCAAAAACATCTGAGAATGTGGCTGTTCCCAAACAGGGTAATTGGTGCTGATTGGGAACAGCCACAAACTATAAAAGAGAGCATTCAGCTCCATTAAGGAGAGATCACCAGGGAGCTGGTATGGAAGTGTTTGGTTGTTTTATTTCTTAGCAGACGCCCTTATCCAGGTTTTAAAAGATAAGGTAAACTGTTTGTGTTTTGTTATTATATGTCAGGTAAACAGCTTAGCTGTCCTGCACGTTAGACAGGGACCTGCATATGTGTAGTGAGTGCCCTACGCTTGAGCTAGGTTTTTGTTTTGTTTGTTTTGTAATAAAAGTGCACGGAAGTGCTTTACTGTACAGTTCTGCGTCTGGGTCTGTGTTTTAAAGGGCAAACAAGCCGATAACCGAGAGGCTACGTTACAATATATATATATATATATATATATATAACGTTGAAAAACCTCTAATGCACTGTATAAATGTTGTAGAGATGAGGGTGGGTGGGGGTTGTAATCCTTTTATCTACTCTAGCTACTGTTGCATGTGCCTCACTACAAATGAGTTTGTTATACTGTCAACAAGCTAACCTCTTCCAAAATGCAATGCAATACACTTACAATAGAATCATCTGATTTATAGTCCACACCCCCGTCTAACTTCCATTTTGATTATTCTTTTTACTATTCTTATAGAACACTGGTAATGGGGTTTTAATCAAGCCTCTGATTAGAACAGCACATAAAGGGAAGTCATTTCTGCAAACAAAGAAGAAAAACTGGCAGGAAAGCATATAAAATAACATGCCAGATGAGTAGCCCACAAGAAACAATGCTATGAATAATGGGTGTTTAATTATGCAGAACCTCAAACAAATGGCTAAGGCTGCAGCTTTAGAACTTGGCTATGATTGTGTGCCAGTCTGGTATGTGTATGGCAGAAGCTGTTGCGGGTTTGGAGGCCTGGTAATACTGCATTGTTAATGCTAATTCAGGGTGCCAACCAATAGCAGACACTTAGCAGGCAGCATCTGTGGGTCTGAAGTAAGATAGATGATTACCATCTAAAAGGGTACTGCGTTGCATATCTTGTGTTTTTACACAGTATATGAAAAACATCTTTTGAAAGGCTTATGTAGTGGATGGCTTATAATAGGTTTATAATACTGCTTAAGCATGGCCTTGCACGTATTTGTATGGGGGCATTTATCTGAATTTCTAAAAGCTTGAAATACTGCCTGTGCTTTATTAATTTGAAAAGAAAATAACAGCTATGAAGCCTAAGTCTAATGTAATACAGTACTGAAAACTACAAACATACAAAGACCTATTAAGAAATCTTATTTTAATGGTTGAGGCGGCAGTGATGCTGCAGTAGACATCCTTAACACATGCTATTCAATGGTGGATCTAATCACCACTTTTGTTTAAATTGTTAAATCAGGACCTTCCAGAGTTTACAGAATTTTACAGCCCGGAATACACCAAAGAGACTCATGAACTGTTAGATTAGTTTAGTTTGATTTTCATAACCTTGGTAAACAAAAACAGTACAGGAGGTACACAGGAGGTACACTATTATTTCAAGAAACCGGACTCAAAAACATTTTAGATTCATAGTGTTGCACAACAATTACCATTGAGATACATGACAAAACTGTAGGTTTTATCCGGATGGAATATTAGAAAATGATTCAGTACCATCAGTCAATCAGCTTCCAGCTCTAGCAGGCTTCTATCAGACAGTAGCTGCCCGCTGGAATGTTAGTTCACAGCTACTGGATAGCAAATACTAAGCAAAGCATCCAGTCTAGTACTCGCAACTGCCGAATCAGCCAATCTCAACCTGTCAGCTCGACTGGAGCTCAGACAGCATCTTTCAACATTCAGACATCTGGCACTTTCCAGATAAACTGTAATCAACTCTGATAAGTAAAAAGATATTTGTTTAATATATATATTTTTTTCTATAATTATATGTGTGATCCTTTATGAACATTTTCAGGAGTATTTTTCTAAAACTTTTGTCATTACAAGTTCAAGGTAAATGTTGTTTTAAAGTGTTTGATTTTAAACTTTCGTTAGCGCCCTCGCCTTTGGCTTGAGACACATAACTCCAGTAGCGGTCAACTACCACACGGTAGATCCTCCATCGACAGGCACTATCATATAAATAGAAGGACAAAAATCTCTAAGGATCAGAGTAGCCAGATAAAGCTCCCCTCTGCAACAATGCTGATTTTCTGTCCCCACAATACACCATTCATTTCAACCAGGGCATCTCTGGACACCTTACAGGCAAGCACGCAGGCGCCTGGCCAGTCTACAGGGGTCGCTGGTGCGCAGTGAACCAAGGATACTCTGGCTGAACTAAGCCCCCCAGGAGTGTCCAGGCTATAGGGCGCATCATGCACTCCACGCGGAGCGCCTTTACCGGATGCACTACTCAGGAGCTCCAGTGTTCCCAAGTATTAGTTGAAAAAAGTTATTCCCTAGTTTATCTACTTATTATGTGTGGATAAAAACATATCAATACAACAGGAACATGTTCTTTTTTTTTTTTTTTACTAAGATATGGATAATGTGGGATACTGCAAAAGTAATGTGTTTCTTTTAAACACTGCTGGGAGTTCTGTAACACTTAAAGTTGAAAAAATATTGCCGCAATACATACTGTACAACACGAGACCAGCAAAGGTAAAGCCATACATTTCATGTAAACACTGCAGGGTGTTCTATAATAACTAGTTACATATTATAATTAATATTAATACATTACTGAACATTGTATCAGTATTGGCAGCATTTTTGGGATTGAATGAATCATTCTGCATTGGCAGTAAATTGATAATATTTGAGGTTCCATCTCACCTGTGAGACGGATTGCTGAATAAAAATATTTTGCATGTATAATAGTTGACAATGAAGCAATTATCTAATATTTAATAACCAATACATTTGATTGGGGCAAAATAGGCTGATACCCAATAGTTCTGCATATAATTATCTCTCCCAACACTTATTTGATAGTACTGAATACTGTACTGATTATATATATATATATATATATATATATATATATATATATATATATATATATATATATATATATATATATATATATATATATAGTTTCATCCTTTGTTCATTGTAATTGCTGAAATGGGCTGTGAAAAGAATGCTGAAAGCACTGTCTAAATGTTCAAGAACATCACTTCATATCTGAAGTTGATGGTTCATACTATAGGCTTTAATAAAATTTAAGTCAAATGAAAGCTGATGGTCCATTAGATCATGAAAATTGTATCAGTATTGGCAGCATTTTTGGGATTGAATGAATCATTCTGCATTGGCAGTAAATTGATAATATTTGAGGTTCCATCTCACCTGTGAGACGGATTGCTGAATAAAAATATTTTGCATGTATAATAGTTGACAATGAAGCAATTATCTAATATTTAATAACCAATACATTTGATTGGGGCAAAATAGGCTGATACCCATTAGTTCTGCATATAATTATCTCTCCCAACACTTATTTGATAGTACTGAATACTGTACTGATTTTATATATATATATATATATATATATATATATATATATATATATATATATATATATATATATATAGTTTTATCCTTTGTTCATTGTAATTGCTGAAATGGGCTGTGAAAAGAATGCTGAAAGCACTGTCTAAATGTTCAAGAACATCACTTCATATCTGAAGTTGATGGTTCATACTATAGGCTTTAATAAAATTTAAGTCAAATGAAAGCTGATGGTCCATTAGATCATGGAAATTGTTTTCAATGTAATGTTCTGTAATGTGTGATTTACGACATCTCAAGACACACATGGCAGCAACATGAAATCAGTGTCCCATAGGCAGAAAAGAACTGTGGACAGTATGACACCCGCACAGAAAGAAATGCAAGCATTTGGAAGGGGCTTGGTGCTAAGTAGCACAAGCAAAACTAACTCAGCTTTGGGAGTTGAGTGACCTTTAAGTCTTGGATAGTACACAAAGACAACGATCCCAAAAGTGGCCATCACAATAGCAGATGCTAAGGGATTACTACCAGGATGATGGCTTTGTGAATAGCAGAAATACATGCTAATGATATACCAAACACTCACATCGTACCTCCTCCTCAGAATTCAGTTCTACCATGTGGAAACAGTAGGATGCCAACTACGGAAAACTGATTAAACTTGCTTGATTTGTGTCAGAAAGAGGATTATGCATATTAGAGTGTCCATACCCTACCTCCGCTTTACAAATTGTGCCATGCTAATTACCATAATGAAGGTTAGGGGTAAACCGGGGAGCTTTGTTATATGTAAAAATTGTCTGTGTGAAAAGAAATCAAAAGAGTTTTGGGTCTGCTGAGGCTTTTTAAAACCATTTGGACTAAACAGACTACTGAACACCCCCTTGGATTACTGTGACAGAAGAATGGGCAGTACAGGGGGAATAATGTGTATCTTCTCCAGAGCAGCTAACAAGATAGAAGTAGTCTTCCACTTAACACAGACACAATTACAAAATGTGTGTAGGATAGTCATTCATCAGTTAAGTAAAGGCCCACCAATGTTAGAGGCACCCCACACACATATACAGTACCTGCACTATGGTGACTGCTTCACATAATTTAATTTCCATCACACTGTAATAAATCCAGAAAATCGCTACAACTCTAGGTTGGATCTATACATTACCGTAAATGCAAGGTACACATTCTATTAAGGTTCAGTGCCTCTTTTATTTATGTAATACAAAACAATGATTAATATAATTCCACTGGCTTTTCATTATACAGTACCGTTGACACCTTTATTCCTACAGATATAGTTCCCTTGTTAGTAAGAGTCTGAATCTGAATGAAAGAATATTAAATAATATAGAGACTTTTTCTACTTTCAAAATATTCAGTTGTTTTAAGATTACAGCTTAAAAGATAATATTCTGTTTTTCACAATTGAGCTTACACTATTCAGTATACAATTATACATATTAAAACTTAAGGTAACTGGATATTTTTGGAGTCCCTGGATTTTACATAAATATGTTGTATCAATGATAAAACAAGTATTTTAATACAACAATGTAAACTTGCATTTGTTATCATGGAACACCAGAATGCATATTTTCTATTTACAGTGGCACTGAAAAAGTTAACAAGATTCTCTACTTACAAATATATATATAAATTGTGCAAGCTGACTACACTTTAACTTGCCAAAATTAAAATCAATACTATATGAACGAATTGAGCATTGTCCAAGGTCGTATTCACATGGAAAATCAATCGAAACAATGTTTAATGCAAAGGTCGGATGAATGAAATACCCTTTTTCTTGGTACTGCTTTTGGCACCAACCTATATTGTATAGCATATAGGTTCAGTAACTAGTCAGTTTACTTTCAATTTCTTTTAGGTTAAGCACAGTGCAGGGACAATACCTAGTTTCAGCATGCCTAAAGGTAGCTTCAGCATGCCTAAAGGTAGCTTCTTAATTGATTTCTCTGCACAGTCTGAGGCCTATTGAGTGAACCACTCCCAAGTGTACCAGCTAATTTGATACCAGCTAATTTCATTTTTTTTTTTCTTACCATAAATGCCTAGAGGAATAGTTCCTATTTCTTATGCCTGTTTTTCTTTCCAATGTATCACAAGTGACATGATAATGAGCATGTTTTATATTGCCTGCAGTTCAAGAAAATATGTATGTAGAACTCAGTGATGCAAGATTAAATATTCAAATTATCTCTTTTTTGGAAGACATTTACCCAATAATAGATTAGTAAATTCATAGGTTTTGACAGAATTGTATTTTATTGTATATAAAAACAGATAAACAACATTTTCTCAGCCTTAAATTAATGTCTGATTTATATTTCCCAATGTAATCATTCACCCACCTGTAGGTAACTGGTGAAAGTTATTGATTCAATGGTAATGCATAACACTCTGCTCTGCCTGCACTAGAAGACTGGCTGTACCTCCGCTACGCTCCCCTGCCTCCAGAGCCCGCTCCTTCTCCACCCTCGCCCCACAGTGGTGGAACGACCTTCCTATGGATGTCAGGACTGTTCAGTCCCTGACCACCTTCTGGCGCCTCCTCAAGACACACCTCTTCAGACAACACCTGTAAAACTCAACTCTTCCCTTCTGGACAATATAGCACTCTGCCTTTAATGAACTTTAACTTGCACTTATCTGCTCCCTGTTTTACTGTATTTAATCCTGCACTTAACCCAATCTGTAGTATTTTGTATTTCACTTGCACTTGTATCTAACCCTGACGTAACTATCAACAGTTATCTGCTCTTGAACTGCTCCAATATCAAATCGTACTGTTTTGTATTTGCTCTTATTAGGTCATTGTATTTTGTATCTTGCTCTTAATTGTACTGTAATTCTTGATATGTAGTTTTTGTGTACAACTGTAAGTCGCCCTGGGTAAGGACGCCTGCTAAGAAATAAATAATAATAATAATAATAATTACGATTTTTATTTGCTGTACTCATTTTAAATAGATAGATTGAATATATGTGAGGTCTGCATTGACAGACAATGTCCAGTGGGTGTGTACTAGAACAGAGATGTTCTTTCATCAAGCAGAAAAAGATAAAATACATGAATACTTTATTTTGGTATTTTTCGGCGGATTGATTTAGAACAGCACTTAAACATAGTTTGAAAGATAACATTCAAGTTCCTTTCACAGAGATTAAGGACCTGCTATTGACCAATCAGGTTAAAGGGAATCTCTGATCCATTGTTTAATATACGATATACACCAAATTGATACAGTATGTAGTTCAATAAAGATCTATATTATGCATCTTAATTGTTAATATACCATATTCACAAAGCTGTATTCACAAAGCTGACTTAGGTCTAAGACTGCTCATAAGTCATCAATTTGGACTTAAGTCTTATTCATGAACGAGTCTAAATGGAATTGTGGTCTTAACTTTAAGACTACCCTGGAGGAGGCTGAAGTCCTAATTTGCTTTTGACCACAGCTATTCTTAAGTAACATGGCTCGACAGATAGTACTGTGCAATTTATTTGAAGATCACCCAGATGTAGAACATTTTTTGTAGACAGGGAAAAGTTTGGATACTGTTTTGGGAGACAGTCAATTGAAACGCTAATACAGCTTTTAAATACAGATCTTTCTCCCTCAACCAACAGAAGCAATGCAATTCCACCTTTGCTGCAGGTAAAAAGGTACATTACTATCTTTACAGTTACTTGAACTTATTTCAATAAATGAAATTGTCAATTTTAGAGCATTTTCTTTGAAACAAAACAGTACAAATTGTTAACTATAACAACTAAAATGTTTGCAGTACCAGACAATTAAAAAGAAAAGGTACCAAATTGTTTAATGCAGCAAGCTAGCAAAGCACGAAAACATTGTATTCAATAAAAATAAACAATACTGTAAATGAAAGGACACATAGTTAAACTGCACATAAATGTGCTTCTATGCAGAATATCACTTTATTTATAATCTTAAAATATGATTATAACAATGCGTTATTAATAGAAAATATTAAATCCTATTTTACAATATATTAGTTTGACATTATTGTATATATTTACAGTACATTTTCTGATACAATTATATATCTTGCCTCCCAGTAAAGGAGCCAAACTGACAATTTTCCCTCAGACAGTGAGCAGCTTTCTTATGAGCGGGAGATCATACAGATGCGTTGCACAAGGACAGAAACATGGTTAAGACACCCAGAAAATCGCTTTGTGAATTGGAGACTCGATCATAGCATAGTGTACAAAACTAAAGACTCTTTAGATATTAATCTAAAGAAACATTCAGACTAAGGGTTCAAATTCAATTAATTCAAGGGTTCAAATTCAATTAACTGTTAGCTGTGAAAAAGCATGCTAGAAAACTATACACTTACAGTTTTGTGTTAAGACATCAAATAATAATGTCCCCACATCCACTTAGTATATTGCATAGAATTATATTTTCCCAAATGTTGTTTCCCTACTAAAAGTTAATGTTATTGTCCCCTAAGATGTTTCTTTAGTTTCCCACAGATTTTATGAACTTCACAAAATAGAACAGTGGGTACAACACGTCACCAGCCAGTGGGCTTAGCTAGGTTTTTCATACTGTTGGTTTCACAAACCCCAGAAACACATAAGGGTTTACTTTAATGGCCTTGTGGAGTGTAACTATATTTAGTGATGCTAATGAGGAGGTGTGGCAAAATGGTTAATAGTGTACAGGTGCAGGTGATTAAAGAACAGACAGATAATTGTAATCCAGGTGCAAAGGTTTGTTTTATTTGTTTTTGTTCAGTGCCTGACGGTGAAACAAACAGTAAATAATAATGCTGGTAAGTAATACAGCGGCGTGTATTACTTACTTTATAATCCCCCAAGATGGTCCCGAAATAATAGTCCCGTTCTTGTATCCCCACATCAAACAAAACACAGACACAAGTCCCTTTAGTGCGTGAATTAGTGATTGTGGTACAAGTTACTGTGAAACAAGTCAAGTGCTGTTCCCGGTTTGTGCTGGCCTCCGGCGACAGCTCTGGAACGTGTTAGTTGTCTAGTGATACAAGTAACAAATAGACATGACAAAACAAAACACTCACGATTATTTTCACAACAAGCACAGGTCCTTCCGGGTCACTTTACAATAACCAAAAAATGAAGGAACAGATAACATCGCTTCGACCCCTATTTATACCGTCACTCATGACCCCCTGATAAACGATTGCAGCTGCTTTTTATGATCTGCAGCTGCCACATCATTTCCCTTCCGGGTTAATGAGTTTGTGTACCGAAGCTCTGTCTCTTTTCTATATGACCGGCTTCCTTTTAACCCTGGGAATGAAGTGTCAGGCCAAGCAGTCCAGGGTACTCTGTTCCTGTTACTTAGCGTCCTCACAGGTCGAGAGGGAGATTTACCACCAAGAACCATTGTCTTTCTGTCACAGGGGGTCAATGAATTACTCATGGGTGAAAATACCATTGGGAAAAATATAAAGGGCAGATGTATTTATTTTCACCACTGTTTTGATATTTAAAACAGACACCGTGGTTTCATTAATATTTTAACACTTTTAGGTTCTCAATAGATTATGTAAAATGTATTAATACAGTATTATAAAGCATAAAACTATAATCTGTAGTCAAATATTTACAAAATGCCGTCATTTATTAATACTGTCAAGTTTGTCATTTATACGGTTACATTTAATTTATGAAAAGTACAATTATTCAATATTTGATTTAAATTGTACCAATACTTGCAAGGGCTAAAAATATTCATACAGTAATACAATTTATGGGTTGACATTTCAAAAAATTTCACGGAGCAAGATTTATGGTTTTGTTATTAAACCAGTACTTTATTAAAAGTTACAGTTTTGGCATGTTTTGATTAGTTTCTCAGCTGAGGCACGACAGTTTCATTTTATGGCTCCTTTATGATTGTTAACCTCTTTGATAAGGAAGCACTTTGTGAGGGTGGGCTCTCGACTGCTTTCCAGATGTACTTTATGGTATCTTGCAGGCTTCCAGCTGTGCATATGACATAACCAATTATGTGGAAATAATAACAAAAGAAACCCACACATTTATGAGTCCTTCCTTACAGCTGCTCTTGCAAACTTGAAAACACATACTTTATGAAAAGCATGGAATGGCACTATGCTAATCTGAAACTTCTTCTGACACTGGGTCATTAGTACACTGACAAATATGTGAGCCATAGGCAGTGTCAGAAGACCTCACTGTGGTTAACGACTGGAATCACTGTCGTTATCATGAAAGGTGCTGGAACCTCACTGTGGTTAACGACTGGAATCACTGTGCTGGAGCACTGGTGACTAACATCATCTATTCACAGAGACATCACAACAAGTGAGAATGTAAGCTTCCCCAAATCGTCCTTGACCAGTTGCAAGTTTGCTGAATTGTGTGATTTGGACCAAGATCTACTGAGATCTAAACTGAGACCTTCAAACTAATTTCCCTTGTTGTTAGTCAGATTCAAAGACAGACATAAAAGGCCAATGCATTAAACAACTGCACCACTTTCTGGATAAAATGCAACACTGTACATGTGTATAGTGCCTTTAAACCTTTCATCAATGACCCAAGGCACATGGAGAGTACAATCTTCTTCTTCTTCTTCTTCTTCTTCTTTGGTAAACGATTTGTTAATAATCTTGGAATTGCTCTACATTACATACTTTTAATACTGTAACATTTTGGTAAAGAAAACAACAAAGACATTGACATTGTGTAATGCGATGGGTTCTTACAACTCATTCTTGAAGGCTAAGCTAGTTGTACATAATTGCAGAGGATTTTATCATGAATATCTTGCCAGTGAAGCAATGTGCCATGAATAAATCACATAATTGCTTAAATGCCCCACAGGCATTTGATTCCAAATAAATATGGCTCTGCATGTTGCCTTGTTAATTGTGCAAACATCATGTTTCCCCTTTTAAGTTAATTTATTATGTATGTTTTTGCTTTTAATTAATTTGTGTTTGTGTATAACATAAATTCATATTTATTCATTTGGTAGGTCAAACTAAATCCAACCCTTCCCATAATACTATTTAAACTTTAAACTATTTTTGTTCTGGTGCCTACAAGCTTAGCCACTAGTACACTAGGAAATTAAAATGTAACAAATGATACACTGGGCATCTTAATGTATCCATCATTTATTTGTTGTTTACTAATATTTTTTTAACCACATAAAAACAATTTTATTTCTGTTGATGAAATCTATACAGAAATGTATTGGTGTGTTTGACCTGCAAGAGATACTTTAAGATATTGCCTTAAGGTCAAAATCAACAACATTATAAAACACATGTATGTTAGGGTTAGAATATTTGGTGTAAGGCTTGAATTAACACACAGCCCAGGTCTTTGTTCCCGTCATGTGTTTAATTATTAAATTGAACCCATTAAACCCCAAAGTACTAAATTATACCCATTAAACCTGCCCTTCAAATAACTACTCCTGTGTTTCCTACCTGCATATGACCAGTCTGCTGATACCCTACTCACACAGGCGAGTTATGATAGCTCAGAACATGCACTTTGGTCTGTGTGAATTACCTATACCGTCACAGAGCCGTCATATTTTATGCCGTCCCCGAACCACCTCGAGAGCACTGAACGGTCTTAACTGCCTGTGTGAAAGGGTGTATTATAGGGTGTACTATAGTGGGTGTGGATTGAAAGTCTACATCCCACATGACTGGACGTGTTGGGTCTTTTTGTCGTCGCTCTTATATGCTTTCATTTTTTTCAAATACAATGGCTAAATTTACAGGCTGACAAGAAGGTGAATTGACAAGAAGGGACAGTGCGTGATGCTGTAATTTATGGCCAAATTGCCGACATGATGTGTCAGCATGGATACAATCGTTGCCATGAAAACGATCTGTTGACTGACAAGTTTAAAATTTGTACTTGCATGGTTCCTTTGGCTGTGTGAAAGAGTTATGACAGTATTATACCGGCATATATTTGCGCAATTTCATGCTGTGTGAATGGGCATTTTAATTTTTGAAACATCTGAGATAGCACAGTAGCTGCTTTTGTGTGTGAAAGGGGTATTAGATGAACAATTTTGGATTGAACTCTTATAAGCTTGTCAAGCCACATGAAACTCACAAGCTCTCTACGTTTATTGTTTTATGTCTTTCGATTTCACTCTTGAGCTAAAAAAACAAAAAAAACAACAACAAGCATTCCTGTATGACCACTGTTTTGGAACCAGAGCTGCACTCAGGTGATGACCAGGGCTAGACGGAATACGCGCCCGCGGATTTTTGACGAAAATGCGCGGAATTCACTCAAGACAGCAGAATTCAATGTATTCAAATGATGTGCAAAATAAAGCATTACGTACAGTGTCACACTACAGCAGTAACACAAGTACTAGCATAATCACGCACTACACAGACCTAAAAACAGTAAAGACTAATGTAAACTAATTACATCCGGATTCATGTTGATGTATATTACACTGTCCATGGCATTGGCAGAGTTTGTTGCTATGACAGTTGCATTTCCGGTCACACGATCAGCGCACAATAATTTGATTTGAAATACAGTATTGATAGCTACCAGTATTGAGTACTGTAGTTATTAAAAACGAGACAAATGCTAAAATCAGACAAAATCAGGAAGCAAAACACTAATGATGCCAGGAAAAAAAATACGTTTCAACCAAAATTAGTGCACGGGATCATGCTCAACAATTTCCAGGCGATTTCTATGAAGACGGGGTTTGCTTTTTAGTACATTCTGTCAGCACTCGATCGATTACCTTCAGAAGCAAACAGTGTTTGAACACGTGAAATCTCAGAGGCACATCAACAGAACAGCAAACCAAATCAAGCATAGATGATTATTATTATTATGATTATTATTATGATTATTATTATGATTATTATTATGATTATTATCATTATTATTTCTGTTTTGAACTGTAGACATGGATAGCAAATATTGTCTTCAAGTTTTGTGAACTAGCCAATAGCAGCATTATTATTAGTATTAAGAGAACACAAAATTATGGATCAGCTAATGTCAAGTTTCATTTGTTTAAAGATTCCTCCAAGTAGCTACGTTTCAAATAGTATACATTCATTATTTCAGGCATACACTGTATGAATCACATTAGTATAGTTACTGTATGCAAACATTGAATGCTATTTGGCTGGGGGTTAAGTTGAGTTCTCTATTATAATAAATTAAATATTAAATGCATTGTTTACATTTAGTTAAACACTGAAAGCTTATTTTTGTTACGCAACTTTATAGATTTTTTAACGGGTTTAGCTGATAGTTTCAGCTAAATACACATTATGAAATGCTGTCTTCATAAATATTGTAGTATCCGAGTGTGGGGAAATTATTATTATTATTATTATTATTATTATTATTATTATTATTATTATTATTATTACCCTAAAATGTGACGTGCTGGTAATAAAAAAAAATGCAGTATCTTACAATTTAAGACTTCAACATTATGGATAAATGCACATTTTTGTTAATAAACAGCAAATATGTACATTGCAGTATGTTTCATATTATTTTTATTCATAAAACAAAATAACCTTTTACATAAAATCAAATATATTAATTTCCGCAGAATTTAGGTAAAGTGATCCGCAGAATTTCAAAAAATTCCCCGCAGATTCCGTCTGGGCCTGGTGATGACTGTATTTAAACCTTTTGTATTATCAGTCATAGATGTCAAGAAACAGTCAACCTTCATTCCAGCGTTCATGTGCTAGTAATTTGAGCATGAGCAAATGGTAGGTGGCTGCATCAAAACGCAATATTGAATGTTAAATGGCACATGACAGTAAAGAAACAATGGACATGAAAATGACATAACATTCCTTAGAGTTCTGGTTTATACATCCACTTCTATTTAAATGAGGTGCAAGAAAATTTAAGTAATACCCATAAAAGTGTATATTCTCTAAGGGTTATAGCACTTTTAAAAGCTTCAGTAAGTTTCAAACAAAAATTGAGTTTATCCAGCAAAATTTATGGGCATACCCCAGCAGTTAAATCATTTGTTTGCCTAAGTAATTTGTTCCATTCTGGGTTAAGAGGAATATAAGCCCAATGTGTCTGGAAAAATGGGGGTCACCCTTACACTTACAATTTGCAGGTTTACAGGTTATGTGAAAGTAGCTCTGAATAAAAAATGGGGGAGGGGCTGTTGGATAGAGGTAAGGAGAATGTCGATGACTGTTGGTTTTGGCCTACAAAATGTTTGAAAAAGAAACATTCTATAAGGAAGTGGAGTTAATGAAAGGGCTCTATTTAATCAGCACAGAATAAACAGTGTAAAAAAGATGTGTTGCTGTGTTCTGACCACAGACCTGACACTGATGAATAGTTCAGTATTTTAAAATCTGAAATCTAAAGTTCATCTTAGTGCTGGACTTGATGAAGTGTTATTTTTATGACATCTTTCAGCAACTAGGCAGTGTGGCTAGAGAAAATCATTTTTAATGCATTTTGTTTACCCTTACTTATTTATGATGTTTTCATTCATTGTGAGTTCTGTTGTTCCAGTATGGAGAATTACCCTATTAATGTCGCTAGCTCACTGTTGCTCTCTTTCCCTGGTTTGAGCCCATCACATTACCATGGAGAGGTAAGAAATTGATGTGGCAGGTATTGCTTTGTCTTGCGAGTTTCAGTTGTAAACTTCCCTGTGCAGGTGATGTATAATACTTCATCAGTTGGGCATGCAACACGCCTCTGCTACCATGACAGGCAAGGCGTTCTGCACAATATGCGCAAATTATAGGGTAAAGACCCTACAAAGCAGACTGGCAGAGTTTGTAGGGGATACCTCCTCCAATGCACCTGGGTCTCCTGCAGAGTCGGGAGCCTCAGGTTCCCCTCTCCTCCATCTGTCTGTGAGCCCCTCGCAGAGCATACCCTGCACGCAGGCTCCAGCCTATCCAGCTCGCAACTGCTCAAGATCGCCCTCAAAGGGCAGGAAGCGGGCGAGAAAGGCGGACCACGCAAAAGACTTTTCCAAATTATTATAATTATTTTATTATTTGTTTTATTTAGCAGACGCCTTTATCCAAGGCGACTTACAGAGACTAGGGTGTGTGAACTATGCATCAGCTGCAGAGTCACTTACAACTACGTCTCACCCGAAAGACGGAGCACAAGGAGGTTAAGTGACTTGCTCAGGGTCACACAATGAGTCAGAGGCTGAGGTGGGATTTGAACCGGGGACCTCCTGGTTACAAGCCCTTTTCTTTAACCACTGGATGGCCCAAATACTCAAGTACTTGCCTCGCAGCATGCCCCTTTCTTACCGGTGGTCACTCCTGACGTTGCAGAGCAAGACGTGGTGATGAGTGGAGACGACTAGGACACGATTTCCATCTCAGCTTCCTGGGATGGGGAGTCCTTCCCACGGGAAGTGATGCAGACTCAAAACCTGACTCAAGAGACGGATCCCAGCGGAGCTTGCCTCAGAGACTGAAGTTCCTGTGCCCTCGAGCTCAACTTGGGCGCTTATGGAGCAAACCTCCAACTTCCTTCAGGTTCCCTGGAAGGCAGTGTCCGAACAGAACAGGTCTGTGTTCAGATTAGTACAGACTTCAACCCCCAGCCTTTTCCGGTGTTCCCCGACTTTCTGGAGAAGGTCAGATCCTCCTGGCACCAACCGGCCTCAGTGCCCAGTGTGTCCAAGAGCACAGCCTCACTGGCCTCCTTGGACGGTGCAGAGGCGATAGGGCTAGCACAATTCCCACTGCTGGACTCCACCATAGCGGCCTTAGTGCGAGCCCCTCCCAGTAGGAAGCCTGTCCAAGGAACCTGCATGCACTAACGGCCAATGCAGGATCACAGAAGCCCACCTAAAAAAGGCTTACGCAGCGGAAGCGCAAGTAACAAGCCTGGCCAACACAGGAGGTCTCTTGACAGCCTACCTGGATGGCATGATGCAATCTGTAACCCTTCCTGAACCACTGGCTTCAGAGCTATGCATGGTCTCGGGTACCTTGCTACAGATCTCTGGCCTCCAAGGGCAAACCCTGGGTAGAAGTCTGGCAAGCTTGGTGGTGGCGCACAGACAGCTATAGCTGTCTCAGACGAGAGTCCTGGATGCAGATAAGTCTGCCTTATTGGATGCGCCTGTCTCCCCTGGCCATACTTTTGGACCAGTGGTAAAAGAGATACTGCAACGCTCCCACATAGCGCCACGGGCTGATCTGAGGCACCGCCTCCAGAACTCCGTGGGAGCTAATACATGGGGCCGTGTGACACGCTGAGTGGTGTGGTGCAGTAGAAAGTGAATGTCCAGACTGAATTCTCCCAATAACAAAAAGGTTTTAATAATTAACAAACAAAAAGATCATAAAATAAATCCACTTGGAAAAATAATAATAAGCCCCAGTACCAGCGATGGTAATGGGGCCACCCATGGGGTGATGTTGCAGTGCTGGTCCGTGGGTAGTGGGGGTGAAAGGGGGGGGTGGTGGTGGTGTTGCCGCTCACGGTCTATTGGAGGCAGGAGCAGGTGGGGCAACCACTGGAGCGTCAGGTAGAGCGTCCTCGAACCCTTCAGCCAATCTGACCGCTGCCTCCAGCATGGTGGGACGGTGGCGACTGACCCAGTTCCACGTGTCTGGCCCCAGCACCTTCACGAATTGCTCGATGGCAATGAGCTCAGTGACCTGCTCTGCGCTATTGGTGCCAGGGCAGAGCCACCATGTCACATGGTCCACCAGCTGTTTTGCCACCACGCAGGGTCACAGTCCTGGGGGTCGCTGGTATTCCCGGTAAGGGTGGTGTTGGTTCTGTCGCCGGTCCCCCCCCGATTGGCTTCCAGGAACATGGCATGCATCCGCTCCATCATGGACGCCATTCCCTCCTGGTGTCTTCGCTCCTGTGCCTCCAATATCGCTCCCAATGCGGCGGCGTCCATCCCGAATCCCTCTTCTGAACACCAACTGCGACAAGCTGAGTGGTGTGGTGCAGTAGAAAGTGAATGTCCAGACTGAATTCTCCCAATAACAAAAAGGTTTTAATAATTAACAAACAAAAAGATCATAAAATAAATCCACTTGGAAAAATAATAATAATAAGCCCTAGTACCAGCGATGGTAATGGGGCAAAACTCAATAGCGTCCACGCTAAAACAAAAGTAAAGAAAACACACTCCAATAACCACAGTCCTCCGTGCACGGAAATGTGCTCTTCTCTTCCAGGGTTTGTGGTGCGTGCGCTGTGCTGTGAAGTGCTGTGCGATGAGGGGCGTGCTCTGGGGTAAGTGCTGGCTCGCTGGCTACAGCCTCCTGTCCTCCTGCTCCACTGTTGACACACAAAACAAAACACGTAATCACAAAAACACAAACATCGGCTCCGGCCGGTCTCTTTGTTTAACTCAGCGCAAGGGGAGGTTTTGACGTAGCTGCTTCCCCTTTGTACCCAGCAAAGTCCTCCCTGCAGTCAACACGTCGCCACAGTTTCTCCAATAGAGGAATGCCCCGCAGCTGACTACAATGGAATCGTTCTGAGTACTTGCAGCTACGCGCCCCTCCTAATATGGTCACCTTCCGGTTTCCACCTACCACCGAGGTAGCAGATCTAGGAGGCAGCATACCTTCCCCTTACACAGTGCCCTTTCTATTTGGGAGGGAGATTTACAGCATCGATTCTTTCTCTCTCTATCACAGGCCGTCAGCAAGGACGGGGAAATGCCTGGCGTGGAGCCCCAGTGCACCAGCGATCAGGGAGACAATTTAGCGGAACCACCCCAGGCAGCCTCCGAGACAGTCTACGCCCCAACCTCAGCAGGAACCACCCCAGGCAGCCTCCGAGACAGTCTACGCCCCAACCTCAGCAGCCCCAGCAAGGGCCCTGAAGGCTTGTGGCCTCAGACTCACTCGTTCGCACAACACCAGCTGCAATACTGGCGCAATTGCACCTCAGACTACTGGTATACACCGGTTATGCACGGGACCTTTCAAGGGATGACGGTAACATCTGTGAACGACATTCTCCAGGTCTTGGCTCTCAAACAAGAAGCAGAAACACTGCTTGTCAAACAAGCCACCCATCTTGCAGAACACACCTCTCAAAGACAGTGGTTCTACTCGGGGTACTTGTTGGTGCAAAAAAGGACTACGGCCTTCGCCCCATCCTAAACCTGAGACACCTTGAGGGTTCTTGAGGGAGAGGAGGTTCTACATGGTCACACATCCCCACATCCTCCAGTCTGTCCAGCCAGGCAACTGGTTTACAACAGTGGACCTGAAGGATGCGTATTTTCACATTCCTATCCGTCCAGCGGACAGGAAATATCTCCGCTTCACCTTTCAGGTGTGCGTCTTTGAGTTTTCCGTACTGCCATTTGGCCTCTCCTTAACCCCCGGCATATTTTCTAAGTGCATGGATGCCATCCTAGATCCCTTGCGGCTACAAGGAATCAAGGTGATGAATTACCTGGACGACTGGTTGATCTGTTCCCAGTCCTAGGAAGGAGCAGTGGCCCACACAGCGATTGCGACACAGCATCTGTCGAGGCTGGGTCTCACCCTCAACGATGCAACGAGCCAATTAATACCGGTGCAAAGTACGGTCTACTTAGGTCTCCGGCTGGATTCCCTTATGAAGCGAGCCTACTTGTTGAACGACAGAGTAGCTGCCATTCGCAACTGTCTGGCCCTGTTAAAACAAGGGTCCACAGGACAGTTGGTGTTGTGCCAAAAATGACTGGGTCTGATGGTCACAGCTTCAGCAGCCATCCTACTGGGGTTACTCCACATGTGCCCACTCCAAGCGTGGCTCAATGCCTTTCAGCTACACCCCAAGCACGAGAGACTGTCAGCTGTCCGTGTCTCGCCTATGCTGGGAAGCCTTACACCTGTGGAGGAAACCCTCTCACCTGAACGAAGGCATGAGAATGGGAGTGATACACAACCATCAAGTGGTGACGACAGACGCGTTCAACTCCGGCTGGGGGGCGGTCTGGGCAGGCAGAGGAGTCTGCGGACCCTGGGCAGGCCACTGGGCATCCTTGCACATAAATGCTACCCCCATCGGTCCATGGAGGGGCCTATTGGCAGCTTTGATATAAAATGCTCAGTGAATACCTGACAAGCAGGCATATCCCAAAAGTATGGTGTTGGTGGTCATCACATATAACATTAACATTATTCTTAGTTCTTTCATATGAAAGAAGTGAGTTTACAGGCACCTTACAGACTGTATAAGCATTATTTGTATTTATTAACCAGTACTGTATTTGTTATGCATTGGGACAATATTTCAAAGATAATACTAAACAGCAATATACCAAAATGATGTAGCATTTTGAAAAACAATATCTGTGTTGCTTTTATTATATTTTTATTACCATCTTCTTTAAGGAAGAACTTCACTTCAACATTTAACAACAGAACAGTACTGTAATCCTGGCCACGATATTCCCTTCACTTTATAAAAGAACCTAATAAAAGTTTTTTTTTTTCTCTGATGCAAAAACATAGAATATATAGAATATACTAAGTTTTAAGAGGGGAATCCCAAACATACAGTAAGAAAACAAATAGCTTTATAAATATCATGTAATATTTAGACAGTGTAAAGCTGTGCTAACTCTGAAAGGGTTGATACAAACACAGAATGTTTATGCATAGGGACCATGGTCTAGAAGTCAAACATGAAAAAACCCTGCTAACATGCTGTTTTACTAAGATTAGCAGTTACAGTTCAGGTTGTGGCGCTGCTGGGTCTCATAATGCTTTAGTCTGTTGGCAGTAATGCAGTAATGTCACATCCCTCAAATAAACGTACCAGTGTTTTCTGTTTCAAATTAATTGTTTAATCTACTGCCTGGGGGGAGGGCAAAGTTTTACTGTTCAGACCAAATTATCTTCAATGGCAACAAAGTGACACAACAATGCAATGATTCTGCACAATGCAATTTAAGGACGGCTACAAGCTCTTGATAGAATGGTACAAGGAACATATCTTTTACTTAGCATTTGTTCTAAAACCATTGCTGTGGTCTGTTAATTGCTCAGTGTGACAGGGTGCTCGTGTCACATGTGTGGGTAACCGCTGCTTTAGCAATACAGAGAGACATGGGAGGTGGAGTTGAAACACCAGCACAGGCGCACAGGATTTATTAATACAAAAAGAAAGTAAATAAAGGGGTCATGTGACATTACCAGCAATGGTAATGCACAGAGGACACATACAGCAAGCTGTACAAAAGGTAAAATAAAACACAGTACAAAAACTACAAATAAAAGGTGCCACAAAGGGCAAGCGCTAGCCTTATAACGAGGCGTCCCGCTCCAGGAACCGGCTACACTACGAAACCCTCGTGTGATGGGGTGCAGCCTATTTTGTGGTGGTTTTGTGTTTTTGTATTGTTTAGGGTGGATATGAGTGTGTTTGGGGTGTGGTTCAGTGAGTTTGTGTGAGGCATGTGTGGAATGTGCCTGGGCTAATCAGGTGTGAATTGCCCAATTAGCCCAGGCACCTGTATAAAAGGGAGTGGTTGGGTATGTTAGTTGGTGAGTGTTTGTGAGAGTGAGAAGACCTGTGTGAGAGAGTGAGTGGTTCTTTTTGGATAGTTCGAGTTTAAAGCCTGTTTTTGTGTTTGTCTTTTTTGGTTGGCCATCGTGCCTTTTGTTGTGTGTATTTTGTTTAATTAAAAGTCTTTTTATTTTCCCTGCACATCCTGACTCTGAGTCTCCTTACCCCTGTCAGCCTGTCACACCTCGCTATACATTACTTGGGATCACTATCCCCTAAACTAACCTACTTATGAGTCGGTATCCATACGACGACTCCTACTGCTTCATATGGCCTTGGCAGCACATTGCCTTCACAAGCACCGCTTGCAGTTTCAGGGTTGCGTAGCTGTCATTCCTGCAGAGCGGATTCTCTCCTCTCGAATATACATAGCTCTCCTCTGTAGCATGGCGTTGCAGTCGCCCCGAGCGATCTCCACCGTATGTTTTTAAACTCACGGACACTTGGTCAAGACCCGCCCACCTGCTGATTGAGGACCGGCACAGCCAATCATCCACTGCCCCTCCTCTCAACCAAACCCAGCAGGCAGCAAAGTCTCAAACGAGCGCCTGTCAGTAAACAATAATTTAATCACACAAATCAACTCCAAAAAGACACACAATAAACCCATTTCCACACAGATTATACCAACACTAATTCCCACCTGTGCAGGGCAATCGCCCTGCCACACAGCAAGGGTTTTTTTGAGCTACGATTGCAACAGACACATAATCTGTTCTACCGTACGCTGCACTGTACAACCTTTGGTAAAAGAGCTTAATGTAGAGGAATGACATGCTTAATTCCTATTTTAGCAGGACATACTATAGCAAGGTGTTTCTGATTGGAATGTGTGGGACATACTTAGTAGGGTGGAGTAGGTAAGGAAAAGGAAGCTTGTTTTGCTAGACATCCAGCTTGAGATGCAGACAGTAATTCATGCAGAAAAAAATATTAGGCATTGAGTTTATCAGCAGTTTACACATGCACTGACTGTATAATTAGGAAACTGTGCTGCAGGCTGATATGCATAGCAGGCCTGGAATACTCAACAGGGTCAACCTTCATCCCTCACAATAGGTGGTAGGTATCGCTCTCTTGGAAATGTATGTTCATATAAACTAGGCGGTCTCAGACTTCTTGAAGATAAGTTAATCAAATAATATTTATCACACTAAAATTATATTTGTATATTATATGCTCCATGTACAGTACTGTCAGGAAAAAGAGGGGATTCTTAGTTTCAAGAAGTACACAGTAAACACTATGTTAACACTGTTCCTGAATGATATGATGTACTTAAGCTTTTGATAATTAAGGCTTTAAAATCTATTGTTTTAACCTTTTGCCAGAAAAGAGATTTATAAGTTAAATTATGCAAAAACAGGTTGGAATCCATTATACACAGTAAGAACCATCTTTAAACATTTACTTACCCAGGGTAGATTAAGTACAGTTTGAAGGATTTGACCATAGGTCTAGATAACTCTAAAATAAATACAGTACATATTTTAGTTCAGAGGGTGAGCAAGGGGGGCAGGTTAAAATATTAGGTCAGGGGGGATTTAATTGAAGTTTCTAAAATCCTAAGCACTAAGGACGAGAGTGCACAGATTGAAGCTGATGGACTTTTTGATTTTGTGCAAATAAATGCTACACTTGCCCATTTCTTCAGATCTTTAACATGAGTTAAATATGTGCATTACCTAGTTTAAGATTATGGAAATGCTTCATTTGGAACGCCATTACACACAAAAAAAACATTGTAATTACATTTGAATTCACACAGTTAATTTTGGCAGTTATAATCAATTAACTTTTTTTTTAACTCCGTCGAGGCGAATGAAAAATGCAAGGCTTTCTATTGCAAGGGTTATTTTGCATCTTAGAAAGCATTGCATTAGTATGAAAATCAAGATCATGAGAGAATCACAGTTCTAGACTCAGTATATTAAATATACATACAAGTATGTGAGGTGCATATTCTCAGACAAATGTCTGAGAATGTCTCAGACAAAAGTCTTATCTCCTAGTTGTACAATTTGAAGGATTTTCCGCCACTTTAACTTTCACCTCCACTTATTTCTACTTGATAATCTTATTACATCCATGGAAATAGTATCGCCTCAACCATGACAGTGTTATTCACTGCAACAGTGGGTAAAACATTAAGGTGCTGGATGAGCAAAGTCTCCCTCTCAGTAATAAATCCTGAGAAGGTGAATATATTGAGTATACAGTATATGAAAGGCAAACTTGAAGCTATTTTTTTTTCTTAATGCAGATTTGAAAAACAAAAGTGTATGAAAATCTCTTCCGTAATTTATTTGAAACAGATGATTTGAATGAAAAATATGGTGATGTACTGTACACGCCAGGAAGTTAATGTTACCATCTCTTTTGTTTGCTAGTCTGGTCCTGACAGAGAACCCACATTTGCCTGTGTTTTTAAAAAGAAACTGCATTGTAAAGTTTCATTATTTTGGGGCCTCCAATAACATATTATAGACAGAACCGACAAGAACAAAATACTGTTGGTATACAGTATCCTGCAATAAACCCAATGTCATAAAAGCTTTACTTTTTAAACCTCAGCACACACAGCTCAGTCTCCAGCCACTGA
The DNA here is from genome assembly GCA_030684275.1 of Acipenser oxyrinchus oxyrinchus. NCBI lineage: Eukaryota > Metazoa > Chordata > Actinopteri > Acipenseriformes > Acipenseridae > Acipenser > Acipenser oxyrinchus. The sequence continues at coordinate 14,042,381 of CM060253.1, forward strand.
ATGAAACTGACACCAACCTGTTTTTTCAAAGGGTCTGTCAATCATTGCAATGAAACGTAAGCAGAATTGCACTTTAAAACAGCTGTCTATATAATAATTGTATCCAGATACTTTCATTTGATATTCATCTACCATCATATTGTATACTTATGATGTCACTGGTCTCAGGTATCATTTCTTAAGACTCAAAGCCTAGAGAGTTTTCAGCTCAGTCAGAGATTACAGTGTTAATGGAAAATTTGAGTTTTTAAAGGCTTGTTGAAAACATTTGTCGCATAATTGCATTCATTTTAGGTGTAGTTGTTTGTAAATAGGAAAAAATGCCTTAACCAGCCCTAAAGTTAACGTTTAATTAAATGACAAGTGGAATCTCTCTTTCACTGTGATTCTAAATCCTGTCATCCTGCTTTAACAGGACATGGTACAGTTTGGATAAACAAACACAACGGGTCACATTAACAGCACAGTGACAGCAGCCTATTACTGAGCCGATGACTGATGCAGTTAAAGTCAGACAGAGTCAAAGCAGCACATAACTGACTTATGTTCAAATATAGGACCCTAAAGTAAAGAAGAAACACAGCTAGAGGATGCCCCTAGTGTAAAAGATAATTGTCTTCCTCACAAGTAATACAACTTTGACTTTGTCTCTGATTTTATCTACTCAGAAGAACTCTAGTTATCGCTTACATTTTTTGTGTGCTTTACAACAAGCATCTAAAAGTGAAGAGTTTAGCTTTTACATTTACAGTAGACCCTGGCTGTCTCAACTGACCTGCACCCTACATGTACAGTAGAGTGCAGGTCATCATTTGTAATTTACTTCTTTTTTATGACTAAGTGCATATCAAGTTTTACATTTACAACTGTCTCGGCATTGTTTTACAAAGGATTATTATATGAAAATTAAATTAGAGTATAAAAAACAAAGACAAGACAAAGCAATTGCATGGTAAAGATAGTGATCAGTACTGAAAACAAATCCCTACTTATTATTTTTTTTTTCTTAGCAGACACCCTTATCCAGGGCGACTTACAATTGTTACAAGATATCACGTTATTTTTACATACAATTACCCATTTATACAGTTTGGTTTTTACTGGAGCAATCTAGGTAAAGTACCTTGCTCAAGGGTACAGCAGCAGTGTCCTCCACCTGGGATTGAACCCACAACCCTCTGGTCAAGAGTCCAAAGCCCTAACCACTACTCCACACTGCTACCCACTTACAAACTGTACATAATTTACACAAGGCTTGGAAAAACACAAATTTAAGGGAACCTTAACTGAGAGACAGACTGATTAGTTCAGTTTCTCTCCTGTCGCTCCAATTGTACAGAATATAATTAACCATGCATTGTTTAATAAAGAATACAATGGAACCCAAACTTTTCAGATCTTTCAGGGGGGAGAAAAGAAAAGCCCAATATCACTTCTAGATTTTCAATTAGAGTTTAATTATAATGCAACTCATTTGCTTGACCATGACATGTCTTTCTTCATTAAATCTGATTAGTTCTAGCCCGTTCCCATTATGAGCCCCAGTTCAAGCTCAGGCTGCTCATCTGTTTGGGAGCTGTCTGTCTCGTGAAAGTCATTCATCACACGCCATGCCACTGCCGTATACAGATGGACTCCCATGAGGCAATGGTGATGTAAATATGGCACTGCTTGCTGAACAGACTGATGTAGTTTGACAAGGCACTGCCCTATGGGAACATAATGGAGCAATTTCCATGGAAAAAGAAAAATAAGTCACATTTTTCTCACTCTATTTTGGCAGTACTTTAGGGTTGTATGCATTTCCATCTAGTTTTCTTTTAGCCAGAGAACTTCTCACTCAAAATGCAAATAGTCTAATTCATATTAAAATACTGGAGGTTATATTTAAATGTTTGTGTCTGACTTCCAATTTGGTCTCGCGCAGTGACTGATATCATACAGCTTTCTTAAACTGTTTCCATGAACGTTTTAGGATGTGTTAAAGGAAAGTGCAGCAAAAAGGCCCTGTCATGGACAAATAAGCTCTACCAAAGGCTTTTCTTAGTTTACTTTCTTAGTTTATCATTTCATTGCATAGGATTTGGGTGAAGCTTCAGTTTATGTTAAGATTTAATACTGAGAAGATATAGGACACTTATCTACTTGTATTGGTAGGATATATAGAAATAGTAAAAAGAAACATTCTTTGACAAGCTTTTCAATGAGAAGTCTTTATCAACATATTCATGTCAGTATGACCTTGACCTTCATACAGAAAGTATACACTGTGTGGTGTATTGATTTAAAGATGCTATGTCCCACAATCATGTTCAATTTTCTAATAAAATAGGAGTACTGGGTAACTGTAAACCACCATTATTCTATAGTTTACCCTTCTGTGCACCCTACATCATTAAAACCAGACCTTGTTGGCATTTTAGTTTACAATGCAGACAGTGGCTGCGTCCCAAACCATTCCCTTGCACCCTACACCCTTCGACAAGTGTACACTTCACGTGACGTTTTACTCACGTCACAGAGTGTGCACTTGGGTGAGCGAGGGAGTAGGGTGTAGGGTTGAGCTAAAAGCATTAAATGGGATGCACTTCAGCATCATCATTCAGCGCCTTTACCTTTGACTGAGCAAGAAGCTACGCAATCTTTTGTTGTCAGATTGTAGTTTGGAAGAATGGCTGTAGCATTTGCACTATTCCTGTTCTAAAGAACTGTGGCAAGGATTTCGGCGAGTAGGAGACGTCTTCACCGCGCTATTGCCCTACTGAGCGATTTAGAACATTTTACATGTATATGGTTATTTTTAAACTTTGAGATAATTTGAAAACCTTTGATATTGCTTAATAAAAAAAAAACCTTGCCACATCTTATGAACGTGTACTTCATAATGTAGCCTAATATTTATGTTTTTTTTTTGTTTTAAATAATAAGATATCTATTTTAAATCCAATAGGTAATATAGTTTGCTTTATGTTCAGTATCACTACGAAATGGCTAAAGGTTCTACACTAATTTATTAATCACTGCAAAAACATACAGTATAATGGAAATGATAAAAGTGTACAGGCTATATAAAAGTAAATTTTATTAGCTAAGCGACTCAATATAACATACACCTCACAAATAATCTGCTTGCTAAATAACTTAAAAATACTTACAATTTCCTAGCTAACTACAGTTACATTACATTTATGTGCAGCCGTGTCTGCCATATTTGCAAATGAATGCAAAGAGTTCTGGGACTTCAGCACAAAAACACTTCCGCAGAAGTCAACTGTTTTGTACACTCAGTCGAAGGTTGCAGTGAAGGGCACATAAAACACCCTTCAATCGTTCCCTAAGGAATTGGGACAACCCTTAAGATGGCGAGCACAGTACTTCTGCCCCTCAAGGGAAGGTAACTAGTGAGCAAGGGTGCAGTTTGAGACGCAGCCATTGATTTCTCTCGGTTTCTTTATTATTCTTATTCTGCATTCATTTCGTAACGGTATCTCCTCCTACAATTTTCAACCGATCAACTCGATTTTTTCAATCAGCTCTTCCAATGTATTTGAATTTAGTTGGTATTACTTTTTGTAGTGATCCGATTTAAAATGTGGGAACAGTGCCCAGAAAAATGCCAATTTTATGCCAAACTTTCTGTCTGCCATCTTGTGGCAAAAGCTTGTAACTGCAGATGGCCGCACAAACAGCTTTGTGTTTTGTACATAAACTCACTGAAATACACATACATTTCTGTACAGTAGACAATACTGTCAATGGTGCTTTAGGAATGCTGCTGGTGACTGGTCAACTGATTCTATATAATGAATAAGTTAAATATTGTGTATACTGTAAAACTTCAAATAACCGGTCTCCAATACTCGCCGGTCTCTAATAGGCGCTGGGGCTGCTGGGAAATATGGTAAATAGACGCCGGTCTCTTTTAAAGGCCGGGTTATAAATAATAATATAATACACGTCATACTGAATGTTCCAGCCAATACACACACATGGCTGTAGAGCGAGCTTACCACCCATATGAAAAAATCTATAGGAAGTACCATAGCATTTACTGTAGTATTTACTATAGTATGTACCTATGGTATTTTTGTTGAATCTGTAGAATTCTGTAGTACCTAATACAGCACCAAGAATTATGCATACTGCAGTACTATTGTACACTGCAGTGTATATTGTGTATGCATGTGTATTGCTAATCTCATACTGCTGTATATTCTATAGTACAGTATACTACTATAAGTACTTATAGTACAGTTTAGTGTTTTACTACAAGCAAACATAGAACAGTGTAAGTTTGTGCTGCAAGTATTAATGTATTTCATTATGTTGGGATATACTGTAACTAATATTTACGAAACTATTTTAATTAAATCTCTAGATGCCAGCATTACATTTCACAATGGTTATAATTTGTCAGTACAAAAACTTGAATGGCTCATGGTCATTCATGGTCGTTCATGGTCAAACATAGCCATATCCAAAACTGACCTAGACCTTGACTTTTGACCTGTCGCGTTTTACAACGCAGAGTTTCTCCAGAAACTTCAATTCTAGTTTTAGTTGACTTTACTTAAATGATCTAGTATGTCTGTCAGTTAAACTGCAGTTTCTTATGAGCCTACTGCTTCATCTACTGAAAGATGAATTAACAGGGGACCTTCATCGTGTATTTCATATCATGGATTTGTCATGGTTTAATGTTACATTTATTTATATTTAATTATGTATCTTGATATCTGTGGTCTAATGGATATTTGACTTGTACTATAAAAGGAAGAGATCCTCTACATGTTTGTCTGTGTAATTTAAAAGTTTTCAGTACAGTATGTTAACTCCTGGTCCTAGAATTAATAGTGCGCTAAACAGTGCACCCACCAAGGTTCTTATACTGTTAAAAGTTTTTTGGCAAACGGAAGTTAAAATAAAAAATGAAAGGGCCTTAATGAAATTGCATTTGCTCCGATATTTGTGACACTTTCTTCATTTGATATTAAAATCAGTTTAGATTATTTTGTGCACTTGAGTTTGAATGCAATATAGTAAAATATAGCTAGTTTCTTAGCAATGAAATACATAGTTTAAAAATATGATCCACTCCTGTATAGTGGAATCTGCAACCACATACAGTAATGACATAATTTCACATACTCAGTAGTAAAAATGCCTTAGTGGTTTATTTATGAGCCTGAAAGCTAAATTTCAGAAGCAGATGCGATCTGATGGCATCTTGGGTGGCCCACGACAAAGTAATACTGAAAAAAGCATTTGGGATTTTAAGATACTGCCACTTGTATATAAACTTTAATTAAAAAAATACTTTAAATTCTGACTTGATGAGTAATGATAACTTTGAAACTGTCTCAGGAACACTATGTGGGTGGATAGATGGTGGATACATGTCAAAGCAATTCAGTTTTATTTTTTAGAAATGACTATACACATTAAAATATATGGAAACCATTCAGACTTACTTTTAAAACTAAAGGGCTATACTCACAAAGCTTTTCAAAATGATATTTTTGGTCTTTTTATTTATATGAATGTGTTTTTTCAATTACTTTGGGGAGTAAGCTATTGACAAAGCTGCCTTAAAGCTTTTTCAAATTATGTATTTTAGTATTGTTCTTTCTCTGATTGCCAACTGTCGACTTTACATCTCTGACAGGCACATTTGCATATCATTATCATCCTTGTCTAATTTTTGGGAGCCATTCATAGACCCTTTAATTAAGACATTAGGAGTCTCGTCTGTCTTCAACTGGACTAGCAAAGGCCACTCCAACAGTCTCCTGCAAGCTCTATATAATAATAACATCAATACTTTAAAACACTGTGGCGATTTCCTTTTCAAAAGCAGCCACACTAGTCCCCTTTTTTGGCAGCAGCGCAATGGCCACACACACAAAAATTACAATGCACATTTCTTTTGCCAATTTGGAATTTATTTTTGTGCCAAACCTAAATCAAATTGGATCACTGGATAGCAGTTTACAAAAAGCCAATAATATTTACCCTGCAGCATTTCTGATTTACTTATTCACAATAGCTTCTTTTTGCAGTTTCAAATGTTTTTGTTTTTTCCTGAAGAAAATTGAGACTACTGTATATTATTACAAATTTAAAGTTAAAAGTCTGGTCCTTTTTTCGTGTCTTTTATATATAAAAAGTCAAACTATGCAGCAGCTTTACAACTACAGCTTCCCTAGGAATTGGAGTGGTCATCATTGAGGAATGGTCATGTAATTCTCCAGAGGAAATTGCAGACTCTTCACATCAAATCAAACATATCTGTCAATACTGTGTGGTCTCACAGCAATGTTTATTTTGTTCCACTTATTAATGCTACGGGTTGGAACTTTGTTTTTGCCTCATCACATTCTTAAAACTTAAATGAACTGCATAAAGAGCAAAGCGCGTTTGGGTTAACAGCTTTTAAAAGTGAATTTCACCACTTGAATTACCAGGAATGAATTGAAAATTAATATTTATTTTAACTCTAGGGCAGGGCTTCTCAAACTCAGTCCTGGGGAACCCATGTGGCTGCTGTTTTTCATTCCGACCGAACTCTTAGAGTTTGAGAAGCCCTGCTCTAGGGAAATACAATAATGATTTGTGACAGGCCTTTATTAATGTATATATTATTTTATTGTTGTTATGATTTATTTCCGTATTCCGTATGTGTAACAGGGGAGATCTGTTCTGACTGTCTGACGCATGCATAGTCCTGCCGAAAGAGGGCAGCAGCCTCGTAAGATCCGCCTGTCAGTCATGGCATTGACACAGAGAGGTGGGGAAGAGGGTGTGTGGGCTTTCCATCTCTCTGAGTGGCTAAGAGGCGGGCCTTGGGGGATTGCTGGGCCTATAAAATAACTGTTGTTCCCTCAGATCTGCCCCTATAGGACGACAAATGAGCCAGCGGAAGCTATATTGCTAGACCGAAAAAAGGCCAGAGAACAAAATCAAAAAGAAAGGGCAAACGAGAGAAGAAGATAAATATAGGGGTAGCCGTGGAAACCGTGGGCACCCAAAAGTATTCGAGAACAATCTAAGGGAACGGTGGAGTGTAGGACGGAGAACCGGGCCGTGCGGGTAGCGACGTTTGGGGAAACGCTTCAGAGTGCAACACCTTTATTTTGTAGTTTTGATTAATATAATGTTTTATTTTTTATTTTTCTTTGTACCTTCTGTTTTTGATTATTATTTTGAGCATCTTTGTGTGCACTGAAGGTGAACTCTCAGTCGCTGCTACAATTGCTGGTAACAATAGTGAAACAGTGCCACCTGTGGCCACAATAAATCTTGCACCTGAGTGGTGTTTAGAAACTCTGACTTTTTGTCTCCTGTGTCAGTGAATACCTCACCCTTCAACAGGATACAAAAATCAGATGCTTGTATTCGCTACAAATGACAAAAATACCTTGCACTTATTTACCACCTCACCGGGCATGCACTCATAGTGATCTCTATGGAAAGCCATCTGGAACAAAAATGTGTTGTGCTGCACGACCCAGAATCTCATGGGACAGAAAAAAAGCAAGCACGTCATTCTGAAATGCCCCATTTAAACAGTACCCAACTTCCTGAAAATGTTGTGTTGTGATTTTTATGTAGATCGTATATATTATCAAGGCTCGATGTTAACATACATTTGGTAGCATGTTGCTACACAAAACTCTTAATTTGCTACTAGTTTTTTTTTTATGCAGTAGCATTTTTCTGATACCTTATGCGGCAGTATTTGACCGACCCTGAGTTAACATGTACATAATTACCAGGATTCATTTTTTTTTCATAAAGCGGGAAAGCATTGCATACAATACAAAAAACTCTATAGAGCTTCCCGATAGATGACTGAGGTTTGTACTGCCCCATGTAGATATCTGCAAGGTCCACAATGCAAATCGTATTGGATGGTGCAGTAGAAATACCTACAGTACTACAGAACAATGTGGATACAATTTAAAAGGTATGAAGTTTATTTTATAGACCAAAAGTAAAATGAAATAATTGTTAAAAATATTATGATTTTATAAGATAACAGGCAATGACCTAACAGGATATTAAGTTTATTCAGTGTCTATAAAATGCTAATTTAATCTGTCACAGAGATTTTTTTATTTTTATATAATGTTAACCCTGGTTTCACACATGCTAAAAATGTACACATAATAGGTAGATAGTTATTGATGAAACATAACCTGGTTAACTGTACTGATGGCATATCAAGTGCTTAGATGACAGATATGGTTGCATTCTTGTGGAACTTAAGGATAAAACAAACTACATTGCGACAAGGGATTGCATTAGTTAGCTGAGCACAAGGTGGTTTCAATAAATACTTTCTGATTAAAATATAGGCCTACTATGTGATAGTTTGGGTTATTCAGCCTATTTAAAACAGTAGGTAGGTGTTTATTTTTAAAATTATTTTTATATATAGTTATTAGTCGAATAAACTGAATGGATGCTTTTGTTGGTCCCTGTTTTAATGTTGACAAAACAGGCACAATTATAAAAATAATTAGGTGTACCCCCATATTATAGGCAAGGACATTTTAAATAAATCTAAAGAGGAAGATATAACCATGAGACAACTATCACTAGCAGTAAAATACTTCCTTAGGACAGCAGAAAATATGATCTGTCATGCTGTTACACATATCAAAGTTTTCCTGTTAGCACCCTGTGGTTATTTATGAAGGACAAAGTTAAATACTCCAGGGTATTGCTTTTATATCACTTTGATTGGCATTCAATATTTGTCTCCCTGACAGTAATGCACTGCCATCACTGCTATCACCACAAAGAAAAGCCATTAAGTCTACAACTACTGGAGCCATTACCTGGCATAGAGTAAGGAGTAAGAAATCATTACTGGACAAAATTATTTCAGTGCTCAGCATTTCTAGGTAAAGGCTGCCCTTCAAATCGGTGATATTATGGGGCAAGTTCAGCATGGAAAAGGGGGTCTTGGTCTCAGTTCAGCTCCTCATACATGACACAAAGCAACCTCAGCTCAACGGAGGAAGCTGGTAGTCAACGAGGTGCAAAAGCAGGAGGAGAGGATGAGGTGCATAAAGGCTGGTTCCCAGGCCAAGCAGGGAGAATGAATGAGATGGGAGAGTGTGGAACAACACAAGATCAGCTGGCAAGACCTATGGAGAATGGAACAGAGCAGGATCAGTTTCCTCATCAGATCAACATATTATGTTCTCCCATCACCACAGAACCTAAACCTCTGGGTGGGTGAGGATCTGTGACAGAAATATAATGAGTTCTGGTGATAAATCTTCCTCCCGACCTGTGAGGGCGCTAAAGAACGGGAGGAGAAGTATCTGGAAGGGCTGGCCTGACAGTTCGTTTCCGGGACCGGGAAGTGGGTCAGCCTGGAAAGAAGCGAGACTCTGTTGTAAGACCGTTTTGACTTGAAAGGTAAACGAGGGGCAGCTGCAAGTAATAAGTTCAGCTGCAACCGTTTACCTAGATATCATGCGGGACTACATATAGGGGCCAGGGTAACGCTGATCTTTTCCTTCGTTTGGGTTAGAGCGATAAGAGAAGGACTGAGAGAGGAGCTCTCAGAGAAAGAGAAAGAGAAAGAATAGTGTTACGTGTTGTGTGTTGTTTTTGTCTGTCTGTAACTGTCTGTCTGTTTTGCACCACTAGACAGTTGAACACACCTCCGGAGCTGTTGCCAGGAAAGCACTGTCCGGAGCACCACTGCACAGAGCACCTGCACGTTTGGATTCACCCAGGATTGGTGACCGTGCCTTTGTTTTCTGTTCGGGACTGTGTTTAGTTGCTCACGCTCCCCGCGCTTTACACATCGTTGTGTACTGCCGGGGCTTTATTATTTGACGGTCGCCAGACCTGGAATAGGCACAATAAAACACTTATTCACCCAATTACCGTGTCTGTCTGTCACTCCTGCATCGCATCACCGCTACACCTGTTCCCTTACCAACCACTTTGCCACAGGATCCCTCATGTCCTTTGGGTTCATCACCTGCAACATTTCGGCACATTTTGACAGGATGTAAGGTGGGTCTTAGCCAAGGACGGTTTACTTGGCGCCATGACCAGATGCTGCGATGTTTAGCCTTAGCATTGGAAGACAAGTGTAACATGACCAATAAGTTGCCACCAGTTCCATCAAAGCATTACACACAAAAGACAATATTCCTCCGTCCAGGAGAGCAACCACCAAGAAAAGGTGTTAAAACCAAGCATCGCCCAGGACAACTAGAAACTGCTAGAGACTGGAAAATGCTGGCAGATGTTGGTCAACGGCTTATTTTTCCACATGAGATTGCCACCACTAACCTTCGACCAGACATTTTCTTGTGGTCTGGATCAGCACACCTTGTTCATCTGGTAGAGTTAACAGTGCCATGGGAAGATGCTGTGGATGAGGCCTATGAGAGGAAGAAACTTTGGTATGCTCAACTAGCTGCTGAAGCGGAGAGTCCGGGTTTACCCAGTGGAGGTGGGTTGTTGAGGATTTGTGGCACACTCTACAACCCCATTTCTCAGAGTTGTTGGGTTCAGTGGCCAAGAGTTGCATCGCACAGTGAAGAACTTATCTGAAGCAGCAGAAAGAAGCAGCAACTGGCTGTGGTTGAGACGGAAAGATTCTGGCTGGGGATCTCAAGCACAATAGAAAGAAAGCAATGCTGATGTACGGATAAGTAAGCTGGGCTGAGTTGAGTCGGGGATGGAGGGGGGTGATGCTGGAGGCCAGAATCACTGTCGAGCCCTCTTGAGGTGTAGTGGGCTAGTCAACGAAACACCAAGGACGGAAGGTGCCCACTTGAAGACCCCAGAGATGTACCCTACTTAGCTCAATCCAGACGGTTGTCATGCTGATGCGCTGGGGAGACCGCACTGTGGTTGATCCCCAGAGCCATCATCGCAGCCATTGTGTGTGCTGATGCACTGGGGAGGCAAAATAAGCTGATCCCTGGAGCCAGTATTACACTTCAGCCATCAACACCACGCAGAAGGATATCTACATCATCAGATGGAAAGAAACGCAAATGGATGGAGATGCAGATGGATCACATTAGTTTACTATAAAGCTAAGTCTTAGTTGGTGCTTATCTTCAAATCAGCATGAAGTTTTAACATCTACTCTCATGTAATGGAAATCATGGTGTAGATCAGCACACTGGCTCTGTGGGTGTGACACTCTATACTGATCTTTATTGCAAAGTAATGAAAACAGAAGTGTAATGGCCATAGATGTTATGTTTATTGTAAGTAGCTTTCAATTACCTGTAACTTATATGTTAGAAGATATTCTGATCATACATTTATGTCCTAATTAAATTGCTAATTAAGCAACAGAATCCAAAGAAAAGGGCTTTAAAGTGGTAATATTCCACGAGTAATGCAGTTTGCTCAGAATTCCATCTGTGATCTGGAAGCCTTCAGGCTTCTGTATCCCAGTGGTGGATGATATTGAATCTTGGGTATTTCTCATAGCCTAAATAATACTTCAGTACTAAAAAATCTGTTCTTCAGTTCAGGTACCTTGTAAACAAAAGGGAACATGGTTTGTGAACTGTTTGTTTTTATCTACCTCTTAAATGTAAAACATGTAAAGAACATAAGTACTGGTTACTTTATATTTTTATTAGGATTTGAGTGTCCGTACGTGTATTTGTGTACGTTTCTGCAGTTAAGTTATTTAAGTTAAATATCTAGTAGCCTCCATGTGTTAAATGTTGATCGTGCTGTCTGTTCAGTAACTTGTTCACAGTGTGTTCATAGAGCACCATGCTTGTGTTATTATTATATGCTGAAATAAACTGAAATGCTGAAAGTAATCAATCTGCATCCACTTGTTTTGCTTTCTACAACTTGGCATTCAAACCGGAGACCAGTTGCTATTGCTATTATGGTTACTATATTGCCACTGACAGCAATTATTTGTTTATTTATTTATTTATTTATTTATTTATTTATTTATATTTTATTTGCCTTGAACATGATTCAAAGGGGGACAAAAATCAGGTGTCCTCAGAGTTGGTCAAAAGCAGAGAACGTCTAGTCACCTCACAGATGTGGACTTCATCAAGAAAGGTTGGTAAATTCTAAATGAAATGCGATGTTGTGGCCAGAGAGATTGCTTTTGTGCATGATTTGTAAACAGTGAACCAGATGTAAATAACTCCTGGAAGATGGAAAAAGAATAAAGCATATGAACTGAGCGCCTTTTTATTTAATTGTACCTTCTTTTCCACAAACTACCAGCACCATGACCATGTCGAATAACCGTTTCTTCCCTTGAGTCATATGTATTTTCATACACATCTTCAAATGCTTAGTTCAGAGCATCACTTTTTTAAAGAGTTGCCAATTATGTTTTGTATTTTCACCCATCTCCTTTTTGGATATACCCAATCGTTGCAATTTACTGAACTGTAGAATCTCAGGACAGATCTTACCAATTTGAATACTCTTTCATGGTTTATTGTACAGGCTGGTATTGCTTTGAGGTGAATACCCCAGAAATGCTTATATCAATTCCAACATAAAACTGACATGTTCAATTCATGTGGGACTAAAAACACACAAGATGTCTGAGTTTGAAATTTTACCGAAGATCCCAATGTCCTGTAAATAAATCGGAGGATCGCTGAGAAAATTATGGGGGATAAAAAGAAATGGACGGTACAGTTTGCAGGCACATGCCTCGTAAAAACAGAATTTGATTTATATTTTCCCAGGACAATTGGCAGCTTTAAATTAAATAATATACATAATAAGAAACATGTGTACTTACTGTTCATAAGCCACTCCTCTCACAGAATTTTTAAGAACATGTTCTGTGGTAGAAAGGCAGCTGTATTTCCTTTATGCAGTACGATCTTGGCAAACCCATACATGCAACGCAATTGTTTTGTTTAGCATTGGGACAAATACGCAGCTTCAATTAAAATGTACTTTCTATTCACGGCACAGAATTTATAAATGACAGTATAGAAACTACCATGCAAATGAAACCACTGCATTAATGAGGTGTGGAATAAATAAAAACATGCATTATTATACTTTCTTCAAATTATTGGTCAAACTATTTTCTTGTAGGGATCAGCTGTTTGCACAAAATCTCACCTGGAGTTTATGCTGCGTAGTCCGACCTAGAGTTTATGCACATGTGCGATTGTTTTAAATATGATGTTCTATAAGTCAGAAATGTACTATTAAAGTTTGCCATCCGACATCACAGTTAACGAAAGCATCAAGTACAGTAAACACTGGGTGCATTCACGACACTTTTTTGCTGGCTAGATTGCAGACGGGAGTCTGCGCGTAACGTCACAGTCTGTGCAGACAGAGCGTGGACAGCTTTGGTAGATGAACAACAGTTCTGAGCAGAACCAAAATGGAGGTGGTGTTGAGAGAAATTCTAATCACAGAAGAAGTGGATGCAATCGAAGTTCCCTTTGTGCTCCACCAGCTTCATAATTTACAGCATGATCAGAACATGTATAGTAGAAACAGTCCCTGCTATAAAGAGATAATATAAACATATGTTTTGTGATGTGAGACAAATTAATGAGTATTATAACGGGCAGGATTCCCCCCTGCCCTCTCACAAAGGGGTTATTAGACAGTACTGTATTTTGATCTGGGACAAAAATAGTTCAAATACTTGCACATATGGTCACATATCTCCACTTAGCTCCATCTACTGGCCAAGGCAAAATAATAATATTAAAGAGGACCTATGGATCAGCCTACTGCTGGCTCTCCTCGAGATCGGTTCTCAAATTAGATGCTAAATCACCTAATTCTGCAAAGTGTTGATCAATAACAGGAATAGCTGCCACAGGATCAATAATATCTGCCACAGGATGATGAATATCATTTACTAACATTTCATTTGCACCACGATCACGATTCCCAAGTTGAAGTTGATGACGATGGTCGAGAAGGGCTGGGACGACTAAACAAATCAGTTATTTTAACACATTTTTGTGCTTCAGCTTCAAGAATCTTCTGCTTTTTTGTCTAATTTTCTCGGCTCCGACTTTTTGTTTATCTGATTTATCCATCTTTCTAACAGGGAGTGCAAACCTACTAATTTTGACCTCTTTGCTTTTTTTTTACATATGATGACCCAACATTCTGCACTGATTGGCTCAGGATTAGGGAGAAGCCACGCATGAGTGTGTGTGTATCACAGTGTTTTTTAAATAAAATTGCTGAGAAGGAAGGCCCCTCAATTTGTATTTAATTCAATTATTTTAGGATTTAAAAAAAAAAAATGATGTTTACGTTTTCCTCATGAACACCGGCCCACTAACGCACTGGCCCCTCTGGCATTTGCCAGAGCTGCCAGATAGCCAGTCTGGGCCTTAATTTGGTATACTTTCGGTGGATATTTGTCCTGATACAAGCCGAAAGTCAAGTTATGTCAGTCAGACCACAAACGGGTAGAATTTTCACCATAGCGGAAGGGTTAAAAGGGGCTGAAAAGCCAGTCCTTTATTCTTCTTCATCTGCCAGCATGAAGCTCATGACTGTGTGTAAATCCAGGGTCAGTGAACCATATACGCCTGATCACCGTGTGTATACCGAAGTCATTGAAATCGAGGACCACCGCATGTGTAACCGGGATCCTTGAGATTCAGCAGAGACTCATTTAGGGGATTTTAATCCCACCAAAAGTTTATTTATTTTGTGTTACAGAGAAGGTTCATGGAGCAGGACCTCCCTTGTAGTAGGAGCAGTGCTTGACTGGTGTTTGGCCAGCTTTTGTCACCTTCCCTCATCTGCAGAGATGATGCACTTGTAAGGAAAGTGAAAAAAAAATAATCAAAAGGATATCAAAAGGTTAAAAGAAAAGTAAGACAAATTATCGCTTATAAAATTTGTTAATTTGATTACGACGGCGTCTATATTTAATAACATGTCAGATTGTTCTTGATTGATACTCAATACTTTGTAAACAAGGGACACAGAGGGACAGCATTGTTTTATATAATTTCATATTTCTTAAAGGCAATTACTTGGCACAATAACCGAATAAACTGCATGATGGAAAATATAAATCATATGTTGTGTTATACTGCATATGGTTAGAAAACTGTTCATCTGCACTAAACAGTGATATGAATGTTAGTTTTACAAAAAAAAAAAAACTAAGATACTCGGAATGAGATGCAATGGGGCTGGTTTTCAAAGCAAAGAAAAAAGGAAAAGGAAAAAACATGTTAAAGTTACAAAACTAGAAAAAAAGAGCAGGTATTTAAGGCGGTTTAAGTAAGTTTTCTAATGCCATATGAATATAAATTATATAAAAACTAAAAATGTAAACTGACAACATTAACTTGCTTAAAAGCCATGAATGGGACATTATAAATGTTTATTTGCATATGCTATTCATGACAAAATTATTCTAAAGAGCCTTTTGGAATTGAAAAACTTTTCTTTTTCAGCAGTTGATCTTGTTTCTAGCATTTCAATTGTAGTATTAGTAATTTTAAGCCATGATGTAAAATAATAAACACTATCATCTTTTTACTCATTATTGCAAAATTAATATATCATTGTTCTTAATGTAAGTCTTATGTGACACATACATAAAGTCTTTCCTGACAACAAAAAAAGTCTAGCTAAACAGTTGCTGTTGATCATGAACAGGAGACTAGTAAACGCTAGGTTATACTTTAACAAGTCTGTGTCCTGTGACCACAGATCACTGCAGGTGGTATGGGGAATAAGTAGCTCAGCAAGGCCATTTATGACCTTTTATGTTGGACAAAGGCGTCTGCTAAATAAACAAATAATAATAATAAAAAAAGCAATTTCCAATGCTCATAAATCTTCCCACTTTGAAAAACCACCCCTTTCCTGTTTTGAATATTGAATTTTGCATTTGGACGCTTCAGCAACACTCACAAACACTGATCAGCTCAAGTTACATATAAATCTGATTAGGATTGCCATTTCTCACATAACTTCCCTAAGTATGCTATTTAGGACAACATGGAAATAAATGCCATCATAACCATCAAGGCACATCTGTTCTTCAACTTATCATTTTATTCTCCAATATAAATCTACTGTCAAGGCTTTCCAGTAACTTTTATGGCTCATTTTCTAATGAAATCTACACATTAAATGCTCTCTCCTTTGGGTCATTGAAACTGTACAAGGTTGTATGTCTAAGAAAAGGTGTAGGTCTTAAGAGTATTAAATTGGCAACTGTGTATTAAAGTTATTTATTAGGCATTTCTTTTTAACAGCTATGTCAGCCTCCTGGGAAACAATCTATAATAACCAATCTTGTAACAAAACAGCACACAATCCACAATACCGTTAAGATTTACCGTATCTATCTATCTATCTATCTATCTATCTATCTATCTATCTATCTATCTATCCATCTATCTATCTCTCTTTCAACACTGCACACCTGTATATAGGTATAGCAAAGATAACCTCTTTTATCTTTGCTGTTGTGTGTTAATTTGCATTCACCCTGGAGGGACCTGTTCAGTTAATTTCTGGAGAACCACCTGTGTCATGTGCAATGAAAACCAACAAACTACACCAGTACATGACTTCAGGCAGTTTGGATGCCCACCTGACAGGTGCAGCTGAACTCACTGTAACTCACACCATTCCTCATGCAGAGGAGCAGCACGCTAGCATGGTAGCGCTCTGAGCCACGTTGCCTCGCCCTGCAGCTGATACGGTACTTTACATACAACACCACAAAATGGTCAACTTTTGCGCAGTAGGTACTATGCAGTGAGGAAAATGATTAAAATATTATGTAAAATCTAATCTAAAATAACATTTTATGGTAAAAAAGATCTTTAAAAAGTCTTGTGCTTGTTACATAAGCTTACCATCTGCCATTGTGTTCTGTATATTCACATCACTTAGCAGTCGTCAAACAATTGTTCATAATGCTTTGGAAATAATACAATCACTGTAGCACTTAAGAATTACCATTTGATTAGACTTGGTCTCTAACAGCATGTACTCTACCTGTGAGTTAAAAGCTAAATGTATGACTCGTATGACAAGTGCTGAATCTGCTTGCATAATCATGCTATAAATTTAGCATAGTGCTTGTAATAGTAAAGTCAGACAGAAATAAGAATGAGCCCAAGGTGGCTCTGACCATGAAGTTGCTAGATCAGCCACCACACATTCAAACCAGTTAGCTGATTTATAAAGGAAATTGGTTCTGTTTGAATTATTTAACAGTTTTAATAATTCAGGAATAAAAACAGCCTGGCATAATGTTTAAAGAATGTTATCATAATAATGTAAGATTATCAAAATGGAATGTCATATGTGAAAGATCTATTGATATGGTCAGTGGTTTAACAGTGAAAAGGTCTATCCTTATTGGACAACTTGTAATGGAACTTGACTGAAAGAATCAAAAATAGATATGTACCCACTGTACAGAAAACAAAGTCAGCATCTCAAATGGTTAATGAGGTATTAACAGTAGAAATATTAATGGTCTGTATCATTAATATAACTGTAGTTTAACAAAGTCAATGACAACACTGTAATGGAACATAAGAATACAGCTGTGCACCAAACATTAAGACAATAATTCAAATATTCACATGACCCCAAATGGCAGCCACATTAGATCAGAGGTCAATGCTATGGTCAGCAAAACATTTACCATACAGGGTTTATACTGTATAAATCTGGACATATTAAGTTGCTGCCTCAAATTGTTTTTGAGTTGCAAGGCTGTGACGACAGGAAAGAGTTAATTCTAGTATGATATCCACAATCAGACTTGACCTAGAGAACCACTGGCCTGGCTATGCCAAGTTTCAGATCTTAGCTGGTGATCCACATGATCATCACATTGGTCAGGTGCTCATGCAGATTGGGGAGACAAAGGTTTAGGGATTGTTTTACTTCACTATAATACAGCCTGTGCATCATGTGAACGTATGGGGGCAGTATCACATACAAAACCTTAAGGATGGTTGCGCTATCATTTTGAAGTGACCTATGAGTGTACATTTGAATTTTGGAACAGCCAGCCTCATAAACTTGCATCATTCTATGCACTACCTTTCTTATTGGGTAGCTGATCATAATAAAATAACAGAAATAAAATTCCACAACTTAACTTTAGTGCAACTGTAACTGCTGCACCACCTAGCTACAAAAAAAATCACATTTACATGGGAAGTTGCTTACAATACCCGAATTCACCTCACCTGCAGAGTTAAGCATAATCTGAAACAAATGTGCATCACCTAACATGAATACATTGGGAGCAATTTCTAGCATACCTTACCTTCTGAGAGTTACGTTGACAACAGATTGTAGTTTCAATTAAATTGTGTTTTGACCAACAGATACACAATTTCAACCAAAACAACATATCTATACCAATATAAGCACAAACATGTGCACCAATTACATTTAACACTAATTGTACAGCAGATGTTTTCGTTGTAAGAAATGTACTGCAGATGTGTGAAACATACAGTATAGTACAGAAGGTGTGGCTCTTGTCGTATTGCCTAGGAGATTTACCAGAGACCTGCTCTCGTACTTAAAGAAGAGGGGTAGGAGGTTACTCACGATTCTTTTCACCTTTCCACCTTGACCCAGGTTTTGATCTTCCAGGGATGTCAAAGGCATTGTTTAATTCCAGAATCCAAAGCAGCATCAGCAGGAGCACAGTTATTGCAGCCATTCCAGACAAACACAAATAATAAAATACCTACAGTGGACTATCTGGTTATCTGGTTCTGAAAATTACTGATTAGAAAGACTCCAAAAACACCCTCTGTTCCTCTCAGCAAAGGAAGATGAGACACATTTTTCTCTCCAAGGTAGGAAACTTTTGAGATTTTCTCCTTTTATTAAATTGAGACATTCCTTAAATGATACTCACGACATGCCTATTGTAATTCCAGCACCAAAAAGTCAACCGCAAAGCATTTTTATTCCTGTCTAGGGTTTCTCAAATGCTGCTGGTATATAATCTGCCCTTGGCTTAGCCACCTTCAGTTCTTCAGTATTCAATACACAGATAAACTCATTTTTGCAACACGCCTTGCAAAATGATCCACGCAGACACAGATGGTAAAATAAAACATTCAGCTTTGACACTAAACAGTTACCAGAGTTGAAGGGTGGTAGGCGTTAAGGACATATTGCAGTTTTGACAGTACAGTGGGAATAGAAAATTGATATGAGATGAAGAAAGAAAATCACAGGAAGAAATTGCACTACTGTGACTTCAGCTGCATTTACACTGCATTCCTATTTCTGAGAGCGATGAAGAGCTGAGAGAGAGTGGTGATTTTCCAAATACAGCAGATTCCATTCTGGCTGCTGTCACAGAGTATCTATAGTACAAGAAAGGTTTGTAAATTGATGTACCTTGCTGGAATGCTAAATGCATAGGCTACGACCTATCATCAAGCCAGCCTTGTATAATCCTGTTTAAAGGAACATGTAGCTTTATTTTTCATATCTAACTGGTTGCAGATTTGAATGTATCTCTCAAAACCTGAGTATCTATGAAGACACATTCTGTTTAAGGTCTTACAAATGTATTAAATATCTAGGTGCTAATAAATGAATCTGAAATACACATACCGGTACAGTATATTGTGTTTGTATGGAATATTGAATTTACTCAGGCTTGCAACAGCTTAAAAATAAAATGTCAGCATGTGCATGATTCCATTTATCTCGCTTGCCTGTCCTTCATTACTATTTTAACAAGCTTTCAATAGTTCAAATGTACTTTTATGCTTGAGCCAGAGCATTGGTATTTCACAGCTATTTTTATTTAAAGCTGCAGTGTCACACAATCATATTCAATTCTAAAGTAAAGTAGAATTCCTTGGTTTCTGTTTCCAAGGCATTCTGGGGGATGTGTTATTATTATTATTTGTTTATTTAGCAGACGCCTTTATCCAAGACGACTTACAGAGACTAGGGTGTATGAACTATGCATCAGCTGCAGAGTCACTTACAATGACATCTCACCCGAAAGACGGAGCACAAGGAGGTTAAGTGACTTGCTCAGGGTCACACAATGAGTCAGTGGCTGAGGTGGGATTTGAACCAGGGACCTCCTGGTTACAAGCCCTTTTCTTTAACCACTGGACCACACAGCCTCCTACACAGCCTCCATGTAGTCCTGTAATAATTTTCCTCTTTCCTCTCCCTACTCTGCCACAATAAGTAGACAATACATGCATCAGAGCATGCATATGAAAAAAAGAATAGTTGTAATCTGAGAGAATTCAATACAGGTACTGGAAAATGCCTGTACTAATGTATTTGTAACTAGCATACTAGTATTTAGTAATATGGGCCCTATAAGTTTACTTTTATACAATACACTGTATTTGTTTTACAGTCTGTTACTATGTTATCAATATTGATAATCAATGTTTTGTCATGTTAAACTTGAAGCTTGTCCCCTTTCTATTTCTGTACCAAAATTGTTTATGCTGCATGTAGGTTTCAAAATTAAAGAAATGGTTTATTTTAGCAACCTCTATAATTTAAGTAGTACTGTATGTCATGTTTAGGCGTGAAAGCTTCTCTGAGCAGGAAAACAAGAACTTATCCATACTTTAGCCATTAATCACTCTGTCAGCTAGCAGGGCACAGTGGGCTCACTTACCTCAGTAATGAAATCAATCACATCAACATACTATATGCAGTACTCCTGTCACCTTTTCATGAAATGTAAAATGTACCAAAGTTTAAAAATGATCCTGTCTCACTTTTTGAAAGCCAAAAATGGATTGCTGCAGTGGCCACCTGCAAAATTCTAGACAATGCTGAGGTTGTTTTCAAAAGGGGAGGCTCATTTTAAGAGGGAACTTATTCCATTATTATTCCACATAATACTTCAAAGCTTGTTCATGCAACACATTACACCAATTTTGCCTAAACTCAGTTCTGTGAAGCCAGCCTACAACTTGTTCTACATACCTTTGTTTTTATGTAAATCATAATGGCATGTTAAGTTTCAATTATTGATATAAATTACTGGTACTCGTTTCCTCCATGCTGATGTATGGAGAAAGCATAGCCAGTGTTACAAATACAATGTATGGAAATTCTCCCAGTAATTTTGTATTTCACTATTTTCAGACTGTGAATTTACTTTGCTTTAACTTGGTCCTTTAACATGTTTTCCCTATGATTTACTTTGCTGGGAATTAAATTGAGCCAGAAGCAGAATTTAGTGAAGTCCATGGAAGTTATCCAAGCAAGAATCTGAGCTGGAGCTCTGCCAATTCTACCGTCCCTAGTTGATGATTTCCCTGCTGGTGTTGAGGCAGGCAGGACTTGGCTCAGCAGTTTTTTTTTGAGCGATAATTTTTCATCCATACCAAAATGTTTCCTATTATTGTATTGTGATTAATAAAACACAAGACAGATCAATGTGCACAAAAGTAAAACCTTGATAAAACCCTCCAAGGTACAATGTACACAACTCTTTAATCATAGCAAAAAACACATTACTTCTGTATATTACTGTTACTGATAATAATTACCAATTCAGAAAATCAAACTCATTGTTTAAACAATAAAATATCACAAAACTAATTTTATATAAACAACAATTTAAAATGTTATACAGGTCATACAGTTTTGCAAATATCTAGAAGAACCGCTTGTCAAATTGAAATGAAACATTCTTAGAACCTTCTTTACTTCAAATTATTAAATACATTGTCATTTTGTGAACTCAACAAAGACCAATTGTGCATTTACCAACCAAAAGTGAATAAGGAACTACAATTTGGGATTACAATTTTGTGTGAAAAAGGTAAAAGTTATTCTTACGTAAACAACAGCCCAGGGCGGGGCATGCATTCAATCTAAAATTGGTGGATGTGAAGCATGAGGCGAGAATGTTTTGTGCTTGCTGAGAAAAGCCTGTAATAAAATAAGTATTTTTTATTTACTTCTTATGCATTGTATCTGTAAAGTTTACATTTGTATTCTTCACATGCAAATCTTCATGATGTTTCAAATGTAAATATATGTGTTCAAATACGGATGCAAGTTGGTTCCGACTTGTTTGGTGTTTTATCAACCCTCAGCTGTTGTTGACGTCCAGTCGGTTTTTGGTAAATCCGAAATGAAATTGTGCATTTGTGTAGCCAAGGGAACCGGACTTACCATTATTAGACACATTGTTTTTATAACGGTAACAAATAAGCTCAATACAGTGCTAGTGCATCACTCATACTAATGTATTATATCAGGCATGCCGCCAGCCCACCAAAAAACATAAACAAAGTTCTTATTCAGTATGCTGATTTATTATAGCATGTTAATATAATACATATGACACTATAGTAAGGCCTGTTGCATGTGAATTCAATCAATATACCGATAGAATGTAACAAAGTCATCAGACAAGCTAAACTAATTTCACTGTATGCACAGTAAATGAAACTACCTTAATAAAAATCAACTGACCTGCTCACAGAAGCATCTCATTTAAATCAGCTTTCAGATATTTGTCAGCAGCATCTGTTTTGCTTGTTTACTGCTTATTCTAGTTTCACAATGGTTCGGGACCTCAGCTAACATTTTCTTTTCTTTCAGTACTTCTGCATCTGGCTGTTTTAGTCAGTTTAGCATATATTATTAGATTTTTCTTTGGTCTACACATAGTAATTTAACAAACGTGACTGACTCAACAACCTTTTTTAAATCAGAAACTTCCAGCTTCAGTTTTTCATTTCTTGGGATGCATTTTTTTTAACAAAAAGTTTAAGTTAAAGTACATATTTTACTTTTGACTGAGGAAAATAAACCTCTTACAGTCCATGGAAAATGTCCTTGGTACTGCAGTGAACTTGCAGTACCTTGTGGCATGTCACAGTATATCGCAGTTATCGTTCAGTGCAGATTGTAAAATCATTACAGTAATCCGTCGCGTATCCGCCAGTTACATATCCCCCCTAACCATTTATCAATCTCTTCAGCAACGTTAGTTTATTATTGTTTATTACAAAAGATTAGTACAGAGATTGTAGATCCTACCAAAGTTGTCGTCCACTGTGTTGTATGTGCTCCGTGCGCAACCATTGCTGGTAGTGTCACATGAGTTCTTCAGTGTGTTGACTTGATATATAAATAAATCCTGTTCGCCTGCGAGGCATATCAAATTCAACCTCCGTCTCAATCTCTTGCCTGTCACTCAGCAGCAAATGCACGCACCCACACTGCAGATGGCTACTCTGTCACAAGCATTAATACCTTGTATCTTTTTAAACAAGGGATTTATGGGAGCTCCCTAATAAAAGCTGAATTTCAAAACAATAATTGGGTGAATATAGTAATTGTTACAGCTGTGTATAATGGTATTTAAAGCAATGGTAGCGTACGGACACATCCGACTTTTTATATATCTGTCCTTACTCTGGTCTCACAGCAATTGGATATGCAACAGATTAGGGTGGCTGTGTGGTCCAGTGGTTAAAGAAAAGGGTTTGTAACCAGGAGGTCCCCGGTTCAAATCCCACCTCAGCCACTGACTCATTTTGTGATGTGACCCTGAGCAGGTCACTTAACCTCCTTGTGCCCCGTCTTTCAGGTGAGACGTAATTGTAAGTGTCTCTGCAGCTGATGCAGTTCACACACCCTAGTCTCTGTAAGTTGCCTTGGATAAAGGCGTCTGCTAAATAAACAAATAATTACTGTACTTTATTTTTTTATAGCACAGTGGACCAGAGAGCTTTCAGAAATTGAATGGGCTGTAATGCCACCATTTCATGCTGAGACTGACAATGCTTTTTCATTGTACAAAAAAATTGGTTTCGGTTTTATCTTTTGTTGGTATTGTTCGGTTTGGAATTGTACGCAAATATCAGTTTCGGTTTGGGAAAATCATAACTGTTCCCTAGTTCAAAACAAAGAAGTTACATTATTGTTGACCATATAAAAGGACTTTTACTTTATGGTACAGTGGGTGGAACTTTTGGAAAAAGCACATGGCTAATTTAAATGTCATGCAATAGTGTGCACACAGGGACTGCCTCTTAATGCTTTCAGTGCTGCACAGCTGTAAGAAGAACTAGAGAACATAGCTCCACTCAACATAGCAGACCAGTAAACTGTTCCCGGTCTTGGGTATGCCCCTATATAATTTGTGTATGACTTATTTCCATGGAAAGCTTTGGGTAGTTGATTATGGATTTTCTAAATAATTACTAGCAATACATATTTAAAGTTGGCAGCCTTAGTGGTGAGACCACCTACCCACCAAATTAATATCCTGCAGTAGCACACATGGCACATACTTTAAAAAAAAAAAACAGCTAGTTATAATTGTACCTATCTGCCACTGGGGAAAACCAATTCTATGAGGAATAGGCTGAAGCTGTAAATGCACTTGTGACAGAGACGACTGAGCGGTGACGTCACGTCAGAAGCAGGAACAAAAACAACAGAGAGGAGTTTGGTGAAGCTGAGCGAATGCTTTCGCTCAGCATTTAATGAATAAACAGAACAGAAAAATAAACGGTTGTAACAACAAACACACAAGACACGGCACTTTCGCCAAAATAAATAGATAAACAAAAACGAACTAACACTAAACAAACGGTGCACGGAGACAAACAAAACACGGTGAGTGACAACACTTATTCTTCTTCTTATATTTATATTTTATACCTCCTCTCCACACCCGTTCTCCACTCACCGAACACACCACCCGAGTGAGTGAAAACATACAGCTTTTATGCAGTTGTACCGAGACTCGATTGCTAGTCAATCATTCAATTGGAATCTCGGTACAACTGCACGTGAATTAATTAAAGTGCAATTCCCGTGCTCACATATTATTACTTTTTACTTGCACGTGATGTGATTTGTGCCCTCCTCGTGCCTAAATACAAATCTACAATTTAAACACATGTGAAACACAGACCGCTTATATCCGTGTACCAATGCCTATACACCAACATTTACACACAACACGTAACACAAAATACACACAGGGGGCACTTTGCCACATATACCCCCCTTGTGCAAAGCACACATGGCCTCAATGGCCACCTCCCCTCAGTCCCAAAGTCCCGGAAGAGGGGAAGCAAGTTGTTTCTGGGGGTGGCCATGGTGGAATGTCCGGCACCCCAATTCTTCGTGGCCGGCAGCTCCCTCTTCCGGGCTTCAGCCACACTATCTCCTGCCGCGAAAGTGCAGCTGGGGAGCTGGTCTCCTGACCTCCCCCCTTCTTCATGGCGGCAGTTCCCCTCCGTGGGGCTCCGACCACACAATCTCCGGCAGCGAAACTGCTGCGGGGAAGCTGGTCTCCTGACCTCCCCCTTCTTCATGGCGGCAGTTCCCCTCCGTGGGGCTCCGGCCACCCAATTCCGACAGCGAAACTGCTGCAGGGGAGCTGGTCTCCTGACCTCCCCCCCTTCTTTGTGGCCGCCAGCTCCCCTCCGTGGGGCTCCGGCCACCGTGTTCCTGCCACGGAAATGCGGCTGGGGAGCTGGTCTCCTGACCTCCCCCTTTCTTCATGGCGGCAGCTCCCTTCATGGAGCTCCGGCCACAGTGTAGCGACCGAGGCAAAGCAGAGGCCCGGCGACCCCAGGCGAAGCAGGATCCCTGGCGACCCCAGGTAGCGGCAGCAGCAGCGGACCCTCGGGAGGCGGCGGCAGCAGCAGCGGACCCTCGGGAGGCGGCGGCAGCAGCAGCGGACCCTCGGGAGGCGGCGGCAGCAGCAGCGGACCCTCGGGAGGCGGCGGCAGCAGCAGCGGACCCTCGGGAGGTGGCGGCAGCAGCAGCGGACCCTCGGGAGGCGGCGGCAGCAGCAGCGGACCCTCGGGAGGCGAACTCGGGAGGGGAGCCCCTGGCCATAGAGGCGGCAGCAGGAGCTCCACTTCTCCCTCGCACCCTGCACCCTGTGTGGAGCGACAGGCAGCCCCAGGCGTCGCGGGCGACAGGCAGCCCCAGGCGATCGCGGGCGGCTGGCAACCCCAGGCGATGCGGAGCGGCTGGCAACCCAGGCGATGCGGGCGGCTGGCAACCCCAGGCGATGCAAGGCAAGCATCCTTGGCGGCGAGGCAAGCATCCCTGGGCGAAGCGAGGCAAGCATCCTTGGGCGGCGAGGCAAGCATCCTTGGGCGGCGAGGCAGGCATCCTTGGGCGGCGAGGCAGGCATCCTTGGGCAGCGAGGCAGGCATCCTTGGGCGGCGAGGCAGGCATCCTTGGGCGGCGAGGCAGGCATCCTTGGGCGGCGAGGCAGGCATCCTTGGGCGGCGAGGCAGGCATCCTTGGGCGGCGAGGCAGGCATCCTTGGCAGCGAGGCAGGCAGTCAGGACAAGCTGGGGTGCGGGTTTTGGCCCTCTTCTCGGCCACTGCGGCCGGGCGGTTCTTCCCCATGCTTTCCTCAGCAGCCTATGCAAGGGCTGCTGAGGACCGCCAGCATCTAGTCCTGGTCCTTCTGGTGACGGGAGAGGCAGCTCCTGCTCCTCTCCTCGTGACGGTGGGGGAAGTGATACCAGCAGGCATTCATCCTCTGCTGGTGGGGGAAGTGATACCAGCAGGCATTCATCCTCTGCTGGTGGGGGAAGTGATACCAGCAGGCATTCATCCTCTGCTGGTGGGGGAAGTGATACCAGCAGACATTCCTCCTCTGCTGGTGGGGTTGGCGGAGGCAGAGGCAGCTCCTGCTGCTCTGCTCCTGCCGATGGAGGTGGCGGAGGCAGAGGCAGCTCCTGCTGCTCTTCTCCTGCCGATGGAGGTGGCGGAGGCAGAGGCAGCTCCTGCTGCTCTGCTCCTGCCAGTGGAGGTGGGAGCGGCGTGTAGTCTCCTGGCGGCGGAGGTGGGAGCGGCGTGTAGTCTACCCTTGTTTCAGGGGACTGGTGCGGCCCCTCTCTTGTAGGGGACTGGTGCGGCTCCGCCTCGGAAGGGGAGACCAGCAGGCATTCACCCTCTGCTGGTGGACAGGGACCCAGCAGGCATTCACCCTCTGCTGGTGGACAGGGACCCAGCAGGCATTCACCCTCTGCTGGTGGACAGGGACCCAGCAGGCATTCACCCTCTGCTGGTGGACAGGGACCCAGCAGGCATTCACCCTCTGCTGGTGGACAGGGACCCAGCAGGCATTCACCCTCTGCTGGTGGACAGGAACCCAGCAGGCATTCACCCTCTGCTGGTGGAGGAGGCAGAGGCAGCTCCTGCTGCTCTGCTCCTGGCGGTGGAGGTGGCGGAGGCAGAGACAGCTCCTGCTGCTCTGCTCCTGCCGATGGAGGTGGCGAAGGCGGGACCAGCAGGAATTCACCCTCTGCTGGTGGAGGTGGGAGCTGCAAGCAGTCCTCCCATGGCAATGGAGGTGGAACCAGCAGGAATTCACCCTCTGCTGGTGGAGACTGGAGCTGTGGACGCTCTACCTTCCCCTTTTTGGGCCGTGGACGCACCGACTCCTCCCTCTTGGGCTGTGGACGCACCGGCTCCTCCCATTCAGGCGTAGGACGTTCGGGCTCCTCCCACTCAGGCGTAGGACGTTCGGGCTCCTCCCACTCAGGCGTAGGACGTTCGGGCTCCTCCCACTCAGGCGTAGGACGTGGCAGCAAGGGCTCCTCCTCTTCATCCTGCATGGGGCATAGGGCCAACATGTGCCCATATGCCCCACAGCCAGGGCACCACTCTCCCCATCCCAGTCTTTGGGCCATTTCTTGAAGCGTCCTGTGGACGGAGCAGGGTATGGTGGTGTGGCTAGGTTGGCCACAGTCGAAACACCACAGCCCTGCTTCCGCCTTTCTCCCTTTGCCCTCCTGTGCTCCTCTCCAGCCTCTTCTCCCCATTTCTTTTCCTTTTCAAAAAAAAAAAAAAAAAAAACACAAAACCTGCGGTTCCCGCTCTGGCCTGAGTCCTGGAGGCGCTGTATCCCGGTTCTGACACCACGTGTGACAGAGACGACTGAGCGGTGACGTCACGTCAGAAGCAGGAACAAAAACAACAGAGAGGAGTTTGGTGAAGCTGAGCGAATGCTTTCGCTCAGCATTTAATGAATAAACAGAACAGAAAAATAAACGGTTGTAACAACAAACACACAAGACACGGCACTTTCGCCAAAATAAATAGATAAACAAAAACGAACTAACACTAAACAAACGGTACACGGAGACAAACAAAACACGGTGAGTGACAACACTTATTCTTCTTCTTATATTTATATTTTATACCTCCTCTCCACACCCGTTCTCCACTCACGAACACACCACCCGAGTGAGTGAAAACATACAGCTTTTATGCAGTTGTACGAGACTTCGATTGCTAGTCAATCATTCAATTGGAATCTCGGTACAACTGCACGTGAATTAATTAAAGTGCAATTCCCCGTGCTCACATATTATTACTTTTTACTTGCACGTGATGTGATTTGTGCCCTCCTCGTGCCTAAATACAAATCTACAATTTAAACACATGTGAAACACAGACCCGCTTATATCCCGTGTACCAATGCCTATACACCAACATTTACACACAACACGTAACACAAAATACACACAGGGGGGGCACTTTGCCACAGCACTCTATGAGGTTTTTTTTTTTTTTTTCTCAAAGTGGAAATGTATCAGTCTAATGAAAAGATATCCTTTCAGAAGGCACCTTGGATTGGTTGTTGATGACAGGGAGCAGTCATGAAAGTGAATGATTACGATGGGCGGAGAGAACATCTCCAAGGCGATGCAAGCAGCTTTCTACAGAAGAGGGACACAATAAAGCTGTCAATCACAAAACCATTCATCGTTCAGAGGCGACACTACCAAAAAATTTAATTAAATTACAAAACATGTAGTATTTGAAAAGCAGAGGGTGATATTTTTTAGGCAAACCTCATATAAAATGTATCTTCACTGCAAGTTGAAAACAGTTTAAGTGATGCACACCAAAAAAAAACTACTGCTACAAAGTATTCACTATATATAGTCATGTCTACACTAGACTGATCTTAAGGGGGGGGGGGGTCTCCTGGCTTGCAACCCCCCTCTATTTATTGTATTTTTACATTCCTTTTTTTATTTTGGGTTCTATTTAAGCGATAGTGCCCGTCGATGAAGGCTCTACCATGTGTTAGATGATCGCGACTGGAGTTACGCATCCTGAGCCGAAGGTCAAGGTCAACTAACACATGGTAGAGCCTTCATCGAGAGTGCACTATTGCTATTAGAATAAGATTTTCCCCATTGTTTTCCTTAAAAAAAAAAACACTTTAAAACCTAGATTTACCTTTAACTTCGTAATGATTCGTAATGGTACCCTACCGTTGAGAAAGATTTTAATAAAATAGTCCCAAAAATGGTCAAAAAGGATCATATACATAATTGGAGAAAAAAACGAATCATTTTTATTAAATAAATAACTTTTTACTTGTCAGACTTGCTTACAGTTTATCTGGACAGTACTAGATATCTGGAGCAATATAATGGAGCAACATTACTGAATCTGTGTCTCAGTTTGTTGTCATTGAAAGTTTCTGAGCGCCAGTCAAGGCTGTTATTGGCTAATTTGGTAGTTGCAGGACTAGTTGCATTCCTCGGTGAAAAGTATTGATTGGCTGTATTTGAACCAATTGTCTTTGTTTAGTATTTGCTGTCCAATAGATGAAAAAGCAGGTACTTGCGCGGATGGATTTTAAATTTGATTCACAGTTGATGCTGTGACTTAGCAGCAGGCCTCTATCATCTGATAGAAGCCCAAAAGAGATGGAAGCTGATTGGCTGATGGAATTGAATCATTTTCTAACATCGTTTTTTTTATGTCTTTTATGTGTTTGTACAAATTGCGATGGGCACCAGTAACTAGGTTGTATATCCCAGAGACACATGCATCCAAAAATAAAATTAGAAAGCTGGTAGAACAGATAGACTTAACATCTTGGTACAGTGTATGCCAATTTATATTTTACTGCAGTTACGCTGTCCAGTTTTGTGATACAAAATGAGAGTTGGGTGTTCTGCAGCTTACCAGAATCATTATTTGCATTTTTTAATAACAAGACCGCAGAGTGTATGGATTTAACATGGGGATCATGCGCCTTGTGTAAATGATGTGAAAACACATGCTGTGCTGCATGATGATGTTTTGGTGTTGTGCTCACAGAATGTAATGGGCCACGGTGCAAATTTGATGTATTAAACCGTCATGGCAACCAACAGGAACTGGATTACTGAGGCAGAAAAAAAAAGAACGGCATACGAAAAGAACAATTGAGTTTTACTATGTGAAAAATAGTTTTTACAGTTGGTGGTTGACCACAAACATTCTATTGGGTATTCAGCTTCCAAAAATAAAAACTAAATTACATTGTTTGCAGCTCCTTATTAAAAATGGGACACAAAGCATACAGTTTGTTCAGTACTAGCATACCCTAGCATGTAGTGTTCCAGAATGTTTTTTCTTGTATGTGTTTTCTACTAAACTAAAGATTTACAGCCACATTGTGAATCTATCCTGTTTAGTTCACTGTTCACAGTATTCCAGTGCATGTCAGAGAACATCAGATTAAAAGGAAGGGGTATTTGTACAGGAACGAAGTTCACAGCTACTGTTTGTACTTCTTCAGACAAACTGACATACACTATAACAGGATGTGCGGGCATGATCAGGTCAACTTAAGTGACTGAGAAATTAATGTATTTAATAGATTGTGCCAGTAACTATGATGTAATTGGTAGCAGGTATGGTTGTGCCGAGTAACTTGTACAAACACGTAATCGTAATGATTTTTTAAGAATGAGTAAAACACAAGTAATTTTGCTATTACTTGTAATTCGGAGAAAAAAGTATGTATAAAAATGCATTGAATGAGCTCCTAGCTCCAATAGAGCAGTGCCGACTGTGATCATCAGCACAGCAGTCTTTGAGCTACACCTTAGTCCTCCATTACACAGCATCCACTTTAACAAAGGGATTTCATAAGGATTTACTTTCCGAAAACAAATATTATTTAAAAAGATAAATGTTTGTATTTTATATTATTTGGGGATTTGAGAGCTTTATTTAAGGTTATTATGTCTAATTTTATTTTCATTTATCAAACAAAAAAGCAACCAGCATATCTTTTAAAGCTGTTTATGTGTAGATATTTACAGTAAAAACCAGTGTATGAGTCGCACTGGTGTATAAGTGCCCCCCCCCCTTTTGACACAACAATTTCAGGAAAAAGCCTGTAGGTCACACCGGTGCATAAGTCACTCCCCCCTTTTAGGACCCCCTAAAAATACCTAGAAAATAGACATACAAAGGTTTTTACAGTAAGTCGTTTTTTTGTGTTTTTTTGTGTTATAGTGTTATAATGTTTTTTTGTTTGCATACAGTGCGCAATATATAAAAATGCAGTACAATACTATTTTCAAATGAAAATAAAAATAAAAAGGATTATAAAGAGAGAGGGTACCTGTGGCAGGACGGAAGGGTATTTTGTATTTAAGTTTGGCAGGGATGGGGTTAATTCCATCCCTGCCAAATCCCTTGACTGAATAATTGATCATCAATCAAGTGCCAGCCACATGGTATAAAAAGGGAGCTGAATCCTTTGTTTGATGGAGGAGTTTGGGTGTGTTTTTGAACAGTTTAGTGAAGGTGAATGCCCAGTCTGAACAGTAGTGTTTGTGTACAGCCTTATTTTGTTTGAACCTTTTATTTTGGCCCCTGTGCCTTTGTTTCCTTGCTTTGTTTATTTTGTGTTTAATAAAAGTGTGCTTAAAACTGCAACTTCCTGACTCTGGGTTTGCTTTCCTGCCGCTGATCAGCCTTGCCCGCAACATTACCCTGCTACAACAACATGCTGTGACGGGGTAGCCCCCGCCACTGTGTGTATTATGTATGATTTTGTATTTGTGTTATTATTATTTAAAACGCATTGTTTAATTTGTATAAAACACAATGTTTTGTTATTGTGTTTTTTGCAGCATGGATGGGGTTAAACTTCCCCATCCATGCTAAACCCATGCAGAATGTGACCGTCTCCAAATTGATTGATTGATTAATTTATTACTAATTTGGAGACGGTCACATGTATATAAACCCGCAGCTTTGGATGATCGGGGAGGGTGTTCAGAGGTGGAACGAGAGAGTGAGACAGCAAGAACTGAAACTAAAAGAATATAACGATTCAACAAACTGAACAGCTCACGTGACACTACAAGCAATGGTAGCGCACGGACACATACAACACAGTGAACGAAAACTTTGGTGAGATCTACAATCTCTGAACTAATCTTCTATGTTCAATAATAAACTAACGTTGCTGAAGAGCTTGATCATGGCAGATAAACGGTTAGGGCGGCTATCTTTAGCAGGTAAGAGAAGGTGACTTCTAAGTTCCGGTGACTTTGAAGACTATAATTGCTGTTGGAAATTACTGACTGGTCTTTGTCATAAAAGGCCCACGCCCATATCACAAAATAATGGCAGCTGTTGGCAGGGTGCAGTAACTATTTTTTTGCATAAAGGTCAACGACTCAAAGCAGGTGAAACTCTCTCGTAATTGTCGGTGTTATCGTTAAACTGGTTATTGAGGGAATTGTAGATGTTCTTGGCAGTAATGTAAAATGTACTCAGTTCCAATGCGGATATGTTTCTGGCACAATACCATAGTCTCAATCTTTCCAACAGACAATTAAATCACCACTACTTCTCCAAATTGACTGAAGCAAGATACTGCTGTATTCCTGTATCTTCTGGTACAGATTCAACCTTGAAAATCGCTGGCAGAATGTTCATATTTGTATTCATTTTTTTAACAGCTTTAGAAGCATATGCTGTGTATTTAAAATAATTAATTCCCTTTAGTACTATTAAAGGTACTTTGCATGTGTTTTAAACATATGCTGCCCCTTAATTAAAAGTACAACAGTTAAACCATGCAGCTTTGAATGTTCATCCATCCCACTTGCAAGTATAAATACAAACAGTGACAAGATAAATTTACCATTCAATTTACACAGTTTTTGTTTTTTGTCATGTCTTATAGCACATATTGTACATCAATTGTGTACTAAACTCAAAAGATTATTTTTCCTCTGGTATAACCCAAAGCAAACAGTTTGTTTCGTTTACAATTTTACATTGTGGGTCATAGCTCTGTTGCAGACCAGAAGTCATCTTTCCTGGGGGCATAAAACTGCTGACAAAATGACATAAGGGAAGACACAAAGCTAAGTGACTTAAATATTAATATAATATAAGCAATATACAGATCTGTGGAAGCAGCCCTTTGTGCAATGACTGAAGATGTATTTGTAATTGGTGAAAATATAATATACACTGCTAAGAGCATATTAGTGCAATGACCATGCATCAGTTAACTGTTAAAATATGTATAAACTAGATATAAATGTGTGGTCTATAGATAACCATATTAAAAACTGCTTCAGATAGTTACAATCCAGTAAACATTTCAACAATTGTATTCAGAAGTCTGCTTAGTGTTCTGTAGCAGGGCACAACATAATGCCATCTTTTCCAGATTAGAATCCCTTACAATGTCTAATAAAAATGAATTTTAAAATGGTGTTCAGTAGGAATATTTTAACAAAGCAGTTGATCAGAGTACCCCCGTACTCCTGTCATAAATGGAATGGAGTTTTGACCTCAGTTTAAAGTTAATAACACTGTAAAAAATGTAATACAAGTTCAAGAACCCCACCAGTAGTAATTACACTGTACATACTGAGAGAAATACCACACTGGACATGCTTAGGTAAATAGCAAGTAGTGATTTAATTAGTTATTTGCATACATACATACCGACTTTGCTTTAGCTAAATGTTCTAATAGGGGGCTGAGTGTTGCATCAGATTCTTTCACTAGCCATGCATGCCTTTCACCTATTGAATTGCTGAATTGCAGTATCTTTGTCAGGATTTATTTGCACTCACAGAGCTGTCGTGCCAGTGTCATTGATTGTCCCTTACCTTTCCTAAAAACTAAATTCATAAATACCATAACAAAAAAGAAAGGGGAGAAATACATAAAAAGAAAGAAAACAACATGTTTGCTAATACTACAATAATTATGAATTTGATACAGTATTACCAAGCCATTTTGTAATACTTAATTGTATTACTCTAACCTTAGCTGCCTTCAACATAATATACCTGATAATTATGTTATAAATTATATAATCTCTGTTCATTATTGCCTGGGTTAATTAAAAAAAAAAAGCTTCCTTATCTGTATTTTTTAATTTTGGTTTTATGTGTTCTATGTAGAAAATATATTGCCCTCCAGTGGACAATTATGTATCTCATTTTAAAGTAAGACAAAATTATCAGGAAAAAAAAAACCTTGACGAAATCTCATTCACTAAAATCTCATGCTTTTCATCTCCAAAGGCTTGGCTGAATCTGGCTTATGCCAAACATAAAATTAGGTTTCAACACCACAGCATTACTCTGATTGCTTCAGGCGACGCCTACAGGCCACAGCGGTAGTGGGCAACCGGGCTCTCCCGCTGGGTAAAGGGAACGCAGGGCGTGGTGTGTCCATGCAGCAGCATTCTAGGAGGCAGTTCCAGGGCCATCGCCCTAAGCAGCCACCTCAGAGTGCTCCGCCCCAACCTCAGCAGCCCCAACAGGGAGCCTGAAGGCTTGCGGCCTCAGACCCATTCATTTTCCACACACCAGCTGCAATACTGGCGCGCTTGCACCTCGGACACCTAGGTGCTCACAACCGTGCACAACGGTTATGCACTACATTTCCGCTTGGGGCCTCCCTTTCGAGGGGTCAGGAATACATGCGTGACAGACCCTCTTCAGGTCTCGGTACTTCAGATAGAAGTGGCCGCCTTGCTGTACAAGTGAGCCATTCGTCTCTTAGATCCCACCTCCCACAGAGAGGGGTTCTACTCGAAATACTTTCTGGTACCCAAAAAGGATGACAGTTTTCGCCCCATCCTAGACCTGATACTCTTCAATGAGTTTTTGAAGGAGAGGAGGTTCCAAATGCTGACTCACCGTCACATTCTCCAGTCCGTCCGGCCAGATGACTGGTTTACCACTGTGGACTTATGGGACCCTTACTTCCACATTCCCATTCGTCCCAAGCCGTTCGGCCTCTCATTAGCTCCTCATACGTTTTCAAAAAGTGTGGACGCTATCCTGGCACCCTTGCGGTTGCAGGGGATCAGAGTATTGAACTACTTTGAAGACTCGATGAGAGGGGGCAGGTGCCCACACGGCGATTGTAACAGAGCATCTGGCGAGGCTGGGCCTCACCATCAACGATGCAAAAAGTTGGCTTTCACCGGTGTAGTGCAAAACATACTTGGGGCTCCGGCTGGACTCCAGTATGATGCACGCATACGTTTTGGAAGACAGAGTAGCAGCTGTTTGAGGTTGCCTCCACCTGTTTCGACAGGGATCGGAGGTTACCTTGGTGTTGTGTCAAAAACTATTGGGTCTGATTGCCGCAGCTGTATCAGCCATCGAGCTGGGCTTACTTCGCATGCACCTGCTGCAAGCGTGGCTCAGTGCATTTAATTTACATCCGAAGCGTGATGGACAACACAGCAGTGGTGGCATATGTCAACCACCAGGTTAGCCTCTGGTCCCCAGGGTTGCTGCTGTCTGACTAAGGGTCATGACCCAGTCTCTTGCCCTATGCCAGATATCTTGCAGTTTCTGCAAGAACTGCTCGAGGCTGGTAGGTCACCTTCTATATTAAAGGTGTATTTAGTGGCCATTTCTGCGTGCCATGCCCCTGTAGACTCTGTATTTCCGGGTGTGCATTTCTTGGCAACCCATTTTCTTAAGGGTGCTCAGCGATTACGCCCTCCAAGGAGGGTCGTTCTCCCAGAATGGAGCCTTGATATTGTGCTGGTGGCTCTCAACTCTACTTCATAGAGTTGTATCTGTCTATGAAGACAGCCTTCCTCTTGGCTATCACCTCCGCAAAGTGGGTCAGTGAGCTACAGGTGCTATTGGTGCACAGCTCCTGTATGCGTATTTGGGACGATGGCAGCAGGGTGTCACTACATACAAACCCTGTTTTCCTCCATAAGGTGATCACCATGCCTTCAACATGAATCAGTCTGTGGAATTGCAGTCTTTCCACCCACCTCCGTTTTCTTCGGAGAGGATAGGAGATTGAACTTCCTCTGCCCGGTGCGGGCTCTGAGGTGTTACGTGGATAGTACAAGAGCTCTGCGTCATTCTGACCAGCTCTTTGTCTGTCATGGGATACGGACCCTAGGACAGCCCCTTGCGAAGCAGCGACTGTTGCACTGGATTGTGGACACAGTCTCGACTGCGTATGCTAGTGCCGGCTTGCCCCCACCTGGAAGGGTAGCCGTGCATTACCAGAGGGTTGGCTTCATCTTGGGCCCTCTTCAGAGGGGCCTCACTGTCCAATATCTGTATTGCGGCTAGCTGGGCTACGGCGCATACTTTCTCCAGGTTCTATCACCTCAATGTGATAGATCATTCCTTGCCTTCATTAGGCACGAGGGTCCTTGAGGTTACACGCTTGCACCACTAACCTTGGGTTAGGTGGTTCTGATGCGTCCCTCATATGCTGCCATTCCTTCTCCCTCGCGACTGCTCTGGTATACTTTCCCATAAGTAATGTTTAGGTGGTCATTTTCGAATTGAAAGGGAACGTTAGGTTACTTACTGTAACCCTGGTTCCCTGAAAGAGAAGACCACCACCAACCAGCGAGGTTGCATCAGTCGCCCTCACAGGTTCAATGCAAAAAGAGAACATGGCTTCCGTGGACTGGCTGTTTAATCCCTCGGTTGGCGGGATCGAGGACGTCACCCCAGGAAGGGGCCTATCGGCAGCTCTGATATAAAGAGCTCAGTAAATACCTACAAATAGGAGGCATATCCCATAAGTAATGTTTTGATGGTCGTCTTGTCTTTCAGGGAACCAGGGTTACGGTAAGTAACCTAACGTTTCCATACGCACTAATAAATGATTACTTTAATGCGTGCACTAAAATTAACGTCATTTAGTAAATACCATGTGAATACAGCTCATCTCATTTTTCTGAGCTGGATGCTCATTTAAATATATCAGCATGCATTACAATAAAAATCACATATTCCCATAGTGTGAAGCACTAAATTTAGTGTGCACACAATAATGATTAAAATTGTAATAATACGGAAATCATTAACATGCACACAAACTGCAATTATCGCGCAACATAAAGTTTAGCACCCTTTCGAAAATGAGGCCTATAGAATGTGAGCCTAGGTTTCTGGTATTTTTAATTAGGTTAACAAAATAAAACAGTGCTGTACTTTTCTTCTTACACCTCATACTGTAACATCGATGAAACATTTGCTTGTGTATCATCTTACTTCTATTTGTTTGCATGATCTATTACGGCAAGTATACCTTTTAAATGTAACATACACTATAATTTTAAAAGTATCATGAAAACAATGCATACAAGTTACACAAACCGCCACATCAAACAATTTTATTTTCATTTTATTCACTTAACAAAGTGATAACCCTAAGACATTGATTGTCACAAATGATTTCTTCATTTTTGTGAAACTGTCCAGACTGTTAGACATGGCCATTACTCAGACAGCCTTGCCTTTTCCACTTGGAATGTCTTCTTGAACAGTGCGTATTTCTGTACTCTGAAGCTTGACTGAAGCAATGTATTTACTATTTCCCATGTAATATTTATTCAAATGAAAACTGTATCTGAAAAATGTAGATTTCTAGTGTAGATAGTTTAAATAAAGTATCAGTAATAACATTAATACACTATACTTGTCATACATTTTTGATTATGAAATTACCAAATCGATGATATGCTCACCGACAATACTTAGAAATCAAAATCTTCATATGAAAAATGTAATTTTTCGATGCTTTCTCT
This sequence comes from Acipenser oxyrinchus oxyrinchus, assembly GCA_030684275.1. Classification (NCBI taxonomy): domain Eukaryota; kingdom Metazoa; phylum Chordata; class Actinopteri; order Acipenseriformes; family Acipenseridae; genus Acipenser; species Acipenser oxyrinchus. The sequence continues at coordinate 14,080,245 of CM060253.1, forward strand.
GCATTATTTCCTGGTTGCAGGAATCTTGGTAGAATCACATACAGTCCGTCATAATGATGTGATATAACGGAGGCAGAGGGATCGGACGAGAGTTCTTTTGCAAGCAAAACGCAATATTGCAGAAATTCTCTTCATCTTCAGTACATACAGTATGAAAAAAAATGAGTTAGACTGAATGATTACTTGTGGCATAGCAACAGCCAAAATGCATTGGTATTACAACCCTATGTAGTGGTCAGATGTTTTATAAAGGGCATTTGAGAGTTAATATATAAGTATTATCAAACAATGAAAACAAGTATATTATTAAGTGTTTCCTCAAGTGCCATGTATTGGCTGCTACTCCGAACATTTTTCACAGCTTGGATACTATATATAGTCCAGTACATTATCAATTTAATTAAGCCAACATAAGATGAAATGCAGAGCACTGACAGGAAATATATTTTGCAAACATACAGTACATAACAAGTTTTCAGATGCAGTGTCCCTAAGATAGACATTTTTCTACATGCAATGTTAAAATAATTCACAACTTGCTGACAGTCCAGTCTTTTTATATTCCCAAGGGTAGCTTTATCTGATCTGCAGTAGTTGTAAAAATGTATTTATTGCATCTCTATAGTTCAAGAAGCAAAACGTAAGAAGCATTGTTTTCATTTTGATATGGGTTCTATCTGTTTGATGTTAAAGAGAGATTTTTTTAGACTATTTGTTTAATATACATTGTTAGTTGTTAAATGATTTTATTTGCTAAGCCTTGATCATTGTAAACATTCAATTGTCGGTAGTGCTTTGCTAAACTGGACATGTCGGAAGACAGACAGGTTGTCCGAAATAACAAGGTATCCATTAAAAAAAAAAAAAAATCGCACACGTACATTTATAATGCTCAATATATTTTAAATGTATAAATCATTGCGCTGAAATAACACAAATGTGCTCTCTTTACAGATTACATTATATAAAAATATAAATGTGTACATGCATAGCCTTGTTACAGTATACAGTACAGTAGTAAAATCAAATGAATACCTAGCACTTTTTTTTTTTTACTTTAGCCTATAGCAGATTAGATTTTCCATTTTGTTCAGGGAACTGCAAGAATCCACGTGTCTTCCCAGTCGTTTTTCATTGGTCAATGCAAGTCAAATCGGATCAAATCGAACTTGTTTCGATTCCAAAACTGACGCATCACCGTCGTACGACAATTACAGACTCAGTGTGCAAGGTGCAATAGGGAATGCACATGATCGTTTTTTTTTTTCGCACATTAAATTTGGATGCGTTATTGGATCCAGTGTGCAATGGCCTTAACATTTATGGATGAACTGAAAAAACAAAAACGTTGCTGTTTTTTTTTTTTTGCAGACTGTGCAAGGTCCAGGTTTTTTCTGGTCCTTTTCTGATATGGCATTTTACGCACAGTAGAAATCCATGTGCTTGAAAGGGTCGTGTTCATTGTCTGTTTTTTTACCCACTGATGCGACTTAACCACACAAATCACGTAATTATTCTATTGTTTGGATCCAAACACTTTCTAAAAAAGGTGTCTCTGTTTGCTGTAGTGGCCATGAATAGACATACATTTTGAGGGGCATTGCGACAAATGAGAAGAGCACCTGCGGCAATTGTCCTTGTATATATATACAGTGGCTCTCAAAAGTATTCACCCCCCTTGGACTTTTCCACATTTTATTGTGTTACAACATGGAATCAAAATGGATTTAATTAGGAGTTTTTGCCACTGATCAACACAAAAAAGTCCATAATGTCAAAGTGAAAAATAAAATCTACAAATTGTTCTAAATTAATTACAAATACAAAACAGAAAATAATTGATTGCATAAGTATTCACCCCTTTGCTATGACACACCTAAATAAGCTCTGGTGCAACCAATTGCCTTTAGAAGTACACAATTAGTTGAATGGAGTCCACCTATGTGCAATTAAGGTGTTTCACATGATTTCAGTTTAAATACACCTGTCTCTGGGAGGTCCCACAGTTGGTTAGTACATTTCCTAACAAAAACTACATCATGAAGACGAAGGAACATTCAAAGCAAATCCGGAATAAGGTTCTTCAGAAGCACCAATCAAGGGTAGGATATAAGAACATTTCCAAGGCATTGAATATTCCCCGGAGGACAGTAAAGTCCATTATTAAGAAATGGAGAGAATATGGCAAAACTGTGAATCTGTCTAGAATAGGTCGTTCTCAAAAATCCGGGTGAGAAGGGCACTAGTCAGGGAGGCCACCAAGAGGGCTGGGAGACACTGTGCATATGGCAACAATATCCCGGGTGCTTCACAAAACTGGCCTTTATGGGAGAGTGGCAAAAAGAAAGCCATTGTTGAAAAAAACTCACATCAAATCTAAGCTTGAGTTTGCCAGAAGGCATGTGGGAGAATCTGAGACCAAGTGGAAGAAGATTCTATGGTCTGATGAGACCAAAATAGAGCTTTTTGGCCTCAACGCTAAGCGCTATGTTTGGCGCAAGCCTAACACCGCACATCATCCTGAGAACACCATCCCTACCATGAAGCATGGTGGTGGCAGCATCATGCTATGGGGATGCTTCTCTGCGTCAGGGCCTGGAAAGCTTGTGAAGATAGAGGGCAAAATGGATGCAGCAAAGTACAGAGAAATCCTGGAGGAAAACCTGCTGAAGTCTGCAAGAGACCTGGGACTTGGGAGAAGATTCATCTTCCAGCAGGACAATGACCCCAAACATACAGCCAAAGCCACACTGGAGTGGCTTAAAAACAAAAAGGTCAATGTCCTGGAGAGGCCCAGTCAAAGCCCGGACCTCAATCCAATTAAGAATATGAGGAAAGAGTTGAAAATTACTGTTCACCAAAGGTCCCCATCCAACTTGACGGAGCTTGAGCAATCTTGCAAAGAAGAATGGGCAAAAATTACAGTGTCCAGATGTGCAAAGCTGGTAAAGACTTATCCAAATAGACTCATGGCTGTAATTGCTGCCAAAGGTGCCTCTACCAAATATTGACTCAAGGGGGTGAATACTTATGCAATCAATTATTTTCTGTTTTGTATTTGTAATTAATTTAGAACAATTTGTTGATTTCATTTTTCACTTTGACATTGCGGATTTCTTGTGTTGATCAGTGGCAAAAACTGTGGAAAAGTTTATAAATATATATATAGACCTGAGACAGAGGGCATTACCAGGCATCATTGAATCTTTCCATTGAAATATATTTTAAAATATATATATATATATATACACATATTGGGAGGCAGCTCACAGCAGGACCACAGCTGTCTTATATACAGGCAGCAGTTGTTTGTTTCGGTCTCTTCTGTTCTTTTGACCTGAAGAGCGCGCTGGACCGGCTTGGACCTTTACTGACTGGGGTTATGGTGGATCTTTCCCGCTTGCCCATGGATTTGGAATTGGAAGCTGGACTCTGACCTTTGGATAACCAACTTGGTACCTGAACGACAATGAGCTTACCTGCCCTGTTGGAACTGTCTGTAGCTATGTTTGTTTGTATCCTGCCTTGTATCCTGCCTACCACTGTCTGTTTATTCAGCGTCTGTCTTCCCGGTCACAATATATACGCCCCATTTATATATATATATATATATATATATATATATATATATATATATATATATATATATATATATATATATATATACAGCTCTGGAAAAATTAAGAGACCACTGCAAAATTATCAGTTTCTTTAGTTTTACTATTTATAGGTATGTGTTTGGGTAAAATGAACATTTTTGTTTTATTCTATAAACTACTGAAAACATTTCTTCCAAATTCCAAATAAAAATATTGTCATTTAGAGCATTTATTTGCAGAAAATGACAACTGGTCAAAATAACAAAAAGATGCAGTGTTGTCAGACCTCGAATAATGCAAAGAAAATAAGTTCAGTATTCATTTTAAACAACACAATACTAATGTTTTAACTTAGGAAGAGTTCAGAAATCAATATTTGGTGGAATAACCCTGATTTTCAAGCACAGCTTTCATGCGTCTTGGCATGCTCTCCACCAGTCTTTCACATTGATGTTGGGTGACTTTATGCCACTCCTGGCGCAAAAATTCAAGCAGCTCGGCTTTGTTTGATGGCTTGTGACCATCCATCTTCCTCTTGATCACATTCCAGAGGTTTTCAATGGGGTTCAGGTCTGGAGATTGGGCTGGCCATGACAGGGTCTTGAACTGGTGGTCCTCCATCCACACCTTGATTGACCTGGCTGTGTGGCATGGAGCATTGTCCTGCTGGAAAAACCAATCCTCAGAGTTGGGGAACATTGTCAGAGCAGAAGGGAAGCAAGTTTTCTTCCAGGACAACCTTGTACTTGGCTTGATTCATGCCAAAGCTGCCCGATTCCAGCCTTGCTGAAGCACCCCCAGATCATCATCGATCCTCCACCACATTTCACAGTGGGTGCGAGACACTGTGGCTTGTAGGCCTCTCCAGGTCTCCGTCTAACCATTAGACGACCAGGTGTTGGGCAAAGCTGAAAATTGGACTCATCTGGGGTGCTTCAGCAAGGCTGGAATCGGGCAGATTTGTCTTTGTGAAGGACGCATGAATCAAGCCAAGTACAAGGTTGTCCTGGAAGAAAACTTGCTTCCTTCTGCTCTGACAATGTTCCCCAACTCTGAGGATTGGTTTTTCCAGCAGGACAATGCTCCATGCCACACAGCCAGGTCAATCAAGGTGTGGATGGAGGACCACCAGATCAAGACCCTGTCATGGCCAGCCCAATCTCCAGACCTGAACCCCATTGAAAACCTCTGGAATGTGATCAAGAGGAAGATGGATGGTCACAAGCCATCAAATAAAGCCGAGCTGCTTGAATTTTTGCGCCAGGAGTGGCATAAAGTCACCCAACATCAATGTGAAAGACTGGTGGAGAGCATGCCAAGACGCATGAAAGCTGTGCTTGAAAATCAGGGTTATTCCACCAAATATTGATTTCTGAACTCTTCCTAAGTTAAAACATTAGTATTGTGTTGTTTAAAAATGAATACTGAACTTATTTTCTTTGCATTATTCGAGGTCTGACAACACTGCATCTTTTTGTTATTTTGACCAGTTGTCATTTTCTGCAAATAAATGCTCTAAATGACAATATTTTTATTTGGAATTTGGGAGAAATGTTGTCAGTAGTTTATAGAATAAAACAAAAATGTTCATTTTACCCAAACACATACCTATAAATAGTAAAACTAGAGAAACTGATAATTTTGCAGTGGTCTCTAATTTTTTCCAGAGCTATATATATATATATATATATATATATATATATATATATATATATATATATATATATATACAGTACTGTGCAAAAGTTTTAGGCAGGTGTGAAAAATGCTGTAAAGTAAGAATGCTTTCAAAATAGACATGTTAATAGTTTATGTTTATCAATTAACAAAATGCAAAGTGAGTGAACAGAAGAAAAATCTACATCAAATCAATATTTGGTGTGACCACCCTTGCCTTCAAAACAACATCAATTCTTCTAGGTACACTTGCACACAGTTTTGAAGGAATTCGGCAGGTAGGTTGGCCCAAACATCTTGGAGAACTAACCACAGTTCTTCTGTGGATTTAGGCAGCCTCAGTTGCTTCTCTCTCTTCATGTAATCCCAGACAGACTCAATGATGTTGAGATCAGGGCTCTGTGGGGGCCATACCATCACTTCCAGGACTCCTTGTTCTTCTTTACGCTGAAGATAGTTCTTAATGACTTTCGCTGTATGTTTGGGGTCGTTGTCATGCTGCAGAATAAATTTGGGGCCAATCAGATGCCTCCCTGATGGTATTGCATGATGGATAAGTATCTGCCTGTACTTCTCAACATTGAGGAGACCATTAATTCTGACCAAATCCCCAACTCCATTTGCAGAAATGCAGCCCCAAACTTGCAAGGAACCTCCACCATGCTTCACTGTTGCCTGCAGACAGTCATTCGTGTACGCTCTCCAGCCCTTCGGTGAACAAACTGCCTTCTGCTACAACCAAATATTTCAAATTTTGACTCATCAGTCCAGAGCACCTGCTGCCATTTTTCTGCACCCCAGTTCCTGTGTTTTCATGCATAGTTGAGTCGCTTGGCCTTGTTTCCACGTCTGAGGTATGGCTTTTTGGCCGCAAGTTTTCCATGAAGGCCACTTCTGACCAGACTTCTTCGGACAGTAGATGGGTGTACCAGGGTCCCACTGTTTTCTGCCAGTTCTGAGCTGATGGCACTGCTGGACATCTTCCGATTGCGAAGGGAAGTAAGCATGATGTGTCTTTCATCTGCTGCAGTAAATTTCCTTGGCCGACCACTGCGTCTACGGTCCTCAACGTTGCCCGTTTCTTTGTGCTTCTTCAAAAGAGCTTGGACAGCACATCTGGAAACCCCTGTCTGCCTTGAAATTTCTGCCTGGGAGAGACCTTGCTGATGCAGTATAACTACCTTGTGTCTTGTTGTTGTGCTCAGTCTTGCCATGGTGTATGACTTTTGACAGTAAACTGTCTTCAGCAACCTCACCTTGTTAGCTGAGTTTGGCTGTTCCTCACCCAGTTTTATTCCTCCTACACAGCTGTTTCTGTTTTAGTTAATGATTGTGTTTCAACCTACATATTGAATTGATGATCATTAGCACCTGTTTGGTATAATTGTTTAATCATACACCTGACTATATGCCTACAAAATCCCTGACTTTGTGCAAGTGTACCTAGAAGAATTGATGCTGTTTTGAAGGCAAAGGGTGGTCACACCAAATATGGATTTGATTTAGATTTTTCTTCTGTTCACTCACTTTGCATTAAGTTAATTGATAAATATAATCTATTAACATGTCTATTTTTGAAAGCATTCTTACTTTACAGCATTTTTTCACACCTGCCTAAAACTTTTGCACAGTACTGTATATATATATATATATATATATATATATATATATATATATATATATATATATAAACGGTATATTAGAGTTGGCACAGGTTTTAAATTACCCGACGCGGGTTTCTTGGTTTCTTTTTACTACCCAGGTATCAATTATTAATTTGAGAATTTAAAGAAAATTTAGAAATATGACAATGCAGTTAGTTGTAAGCACAGGTTTCTGGTCAGCGTAATTATACAGACAACATTAAAACAAGCTTTGGATTAGCGACAAGTACACCTCAATAATAATTAACTGTGGCGACTCAGGAACTAAATCGGAAAGAAAACAACATAACAACATCATGTCAGTGATAACTCTTAACTATCTATTACTAATAATAATAATAATAATAATAATAATAATAATAATAATAATAACAACAATAATTGTGTGGCTTCCAATACGGAATGCTTTATCTACAGTTATTGAGCAGATATAGTTTCTTACCAAAAACTGACCTTTATTAAAAAATAAACAAGTAACTAAAATATTGTACCCCAGAAAACAGACTGAAAACCGTAAAAAAAAAAAAATATATATATATACAGTACTGTACAAAAGTTTTAGGCAGGTGTGAAAAAATGCTGTAAAGTAAGAATGCTTTCAAAAATTGACATGTTAATAGATTATATTTATCAATTAACTAAATGCAAAGTGAGTGAACAGAAGAAAAATCTAAATCAAATCCATATTTGGTGTGACCACCCTTTGCCTTCAAAACAGCATCAAGCATCAATTCTTCTAGGTACACTTGCACACAATTTTTGAAGGAACTCGGCAGGTAGGTTGGCCCAAACATCTTGGAGAACTAACCACAGTTCTTCTGTGGATTTAGGCAGCCTCAGTTGCTTCTCTCTCTTCATGTAATCCCAGACAGACTCGATGATGTTGAGATCAGGGCTCTGTGGGGGCCATACCATCACTTCCAGGACTCCTTGTTCTTCTTTACGCTGAAGATAGTTCTTAATGACTTTCGCTGTATGTTTGGGGTCGTTGTCATGCTGCAGAATAAATTTGGGGCCAATCAGATGCCTCCCTGATGGTATTGCATGATGGATAAGTATCTGCCTGTACTTCTCAACATTGAGGAGACCATTAATTCTGACCAAATCCCCAACTCCATTTGCAGAAATGCAGCCCCAAACTTGCAAGGAACCTCCACCATGCTTCACTGTTGCCTGCAGACAGTCATTCGTGTACGCTCTCCAGCCCTTCGGTGAACAAACTGCCTTCTGCTACAACCAAATATTTCAAATTTTGACTCATCAGTCCAGAGCACCTGCTGCCATTTTTCTGCACCCCAGTTCCTGTGTTTTCGTGCATAGTTGAGTCGCTTGGCCTTGTTTCCACGTCGGAGGTATGGCTTTTTGGCCGCAAGTCTTCCATGAAGGCCACTTCTGACCAGACTTCTCCGGACAGTAGATGGGTGTACCAGGGTCCCACTGTTTTCTGCCAGTTCTGAGCTGATGGCACTGCTGGACATCTTCCGATTGCGAAGGGAAGTAAGCATGATGTGTCTTTCATCTGCTGCAGTAAATTTCCTTGGCCGACCACTGCGTCTCGGTCCTCAACGTTGCCCGTTTCTTTGTGCTTCTTCAAAGAGCTTGGACAGCACATCTGGAAACCCCTGTCTGCCTTGAAATTTCTGCCTGGGAGAGACCTTGCTGATGCAGTATAACTACCTTGTGTCTTGTTGTTGTGCTCAGTCTTGCCATGGTGTATGACTTTTGACAGTAAACTGTCTTCAGCAACCTCACCTTGTTAGCTGAGTTTGGCTGTTCCTCACCCAGTTTTATTCCTCCTACACAACTGTTTCTGTTTCAGTTAATGATTGTGTTTCAACCTACATATTGAATTGATGATCATTAGCACCTGTTTGGTATAATTGTTTAATCATACACCTGACTATATGCCTACAAAATCCTTGACTTTGTGCAAGTGTACCTAGAAGAATTGATGCTGTTTTGAAGGCAAAGGGTGGTCACACCAAATATAGATTTGATTTAGATTGTTCTTCTGTTCACTCACTTTGCATTTAGTTAATTGATAAATATAATCTATTAACATGTCTATTTTTGAAAGCATTCTTACTTTACAGCATTTTTTCACACCTGCCTAAAACTTTTGCACAGTACTGTATATATATATATATATATATATATATATATATATATATATATACATATATATATATGCATTTACTAAGAAAAAGCATACGCACTCCAAAATGCACAAAAAGTACAAAATTAAAGCGGAATATGGCCAATATATGTCACAAAGAATCCCGCAGCATGAAAAGCATTTAACATAACTGTATTCAGACTGAGATGTTTATTATTATTATTTCAATGTGTCCAGTACATTAATATGTTTATTTATTTATTTTTATTTTTTTAATATTACCCAAAAAAGACCCTGGTATTCCGGTGTTGTTCATGGCAGGTACCAAGTTCCGTATTTGCAACCCGTGCTGACCTCTAATATATATATTGCAATGTGCCTTGAATCCCTGCAGCTGAAAATGTCACCACCTTGTGGGACATTTCTGGCTTGTTAACAGCACAACATATTATACTGCACATACAGACATAAAGAAATATGTTGGTGAAACATTTGATTATGAGATAGTGCATGTGAACTTTTTCTTTGGGTGGTGGTGTTGTACATACAGTATGTAGGATCAGTTTTAATAGCACATTTAAATGTTCATTTAATTGCAGAAAAAAAGCATCAGCTCTCAACACGTGTTGTTTATTAGGTTGAACCTACATATAATTATTAGCTGGATTAATTCTGTGCTGTCTGTTACAAAGAGTAGTGAAATATATGTAACTGTAAAACATATGATTAGTATAATAGACTGATCATGTTGGTTGGCAGATACATGTCCAAGACACAAACAGGTTTGGTCAAGATGCTGACTTCGAGGACAAAAGATACACAAGATGGCAAACTAATTAATTAATACATATTCTTCATTTCTGAGCGCCAGATCAAAATATAACTATACAAATGTGATATTACCATTTTAAAATAAATTAACTAAACCCATCGGACCAGTTAACCAGGCCCAGTATGCCCCTATATCATTCGTGAATGACTTATTTTTCTATAATACACTGACCATATTTAATTTGCTATAGTGGGGTTGTCTTTTTCTGTAGGTACTTAGTGCTGAACAAGTGATATAATCAGCTCAGGTCAGAGACCAAGAGCACATAGCTTCCCATAGCCTGAGCATGGACGCATGGCACCCAGCTGGCATATACCATCTAAATACAGTTTACAGCAATTTGATCAATAGAAAACACTCACTTAACTTGAATTGGCTTTTTTTTCACAATTACAGTACCAGACCAAAATAAAATAGTGTTGGCCATTGCTAAACTATCCACCAGGAAACACCACCATAGTACTTGATGTTAAACCTTTAAGTGTTGTCAACCACAAGAGAGCACTATAGCTACATGTATTATGAAAAGCACAATGTGAATACCTGGCTGCTACATTCTTATTGGATTTAGCATTAACACACAAAAATACGTTCATTTGAGTGAATTAAAAAAAAAAATCAATATATTGCCACTACCACAACATATGCAATACAAACCATTTACATTTTTGGTACTCTATCACTGCAATTGCAGCAATTGATTTTACAGTTCAATGTCTTCATGTCTGAAGGCATTGCATTAAGCACAAGACTCTAAGGCAGAAAAGCATGTTGACTATGGAATATGTTAAAACACAGAAGCAGATTCAATTAGGCTAGTTATGTGATTCATCTTCAAAAGAGTCTTGCAATTACAACAAATACATATATAACCCCCTAAATACAGTATAGATGTAAAAGTATATTTAATTGTGATTCTTCCACTAGTTTGATATTTAATAATTCAAAAACACTTATGAAATATGCAAGCTAAATATAATTAAGCACGCACATTCTCAAGGCTACTGCGCAGCCAAAATATGGCCGGGCTAAAAAGGATGGGTAAATCGCCTTCTCATGCTAAAAAGCCATGCAAATTGACCAAAAATAAAAAGAAAATTAAAAAAAACTCAAAATAGAAAAACCCTAAAAAATAAAATAAATATATATATATATATATATATATATATATATATATATATATATATATATATATATATATATATATATATACACACACACACACACACAGTCAGCACTTGGAAATACAACACTCAGATACACGTCAGTCGCGTTTTACCATCCTTGTATTAAGAAACCAATCAATTCCCATTAACAAATTAATACACTTACCAGTCACACACGATTTCCGACCATCACCAGTTTTCTCATACAAAGCCCATCTCTTCAATGTTACAATTTATTTGATTATTAGTCACAGCCCGTGTTTTTTTGTTTTTTTTTCTCACATGCGTAAATCAGTCTGTCTTTATTGTGCAGTTACACAGCCTCCAGTTTCACCTGATGAAAATGCAGCAACAACAAAGCAAATGAGACCAGCTACTATAAGGTAAAACAGTTAATCATTAAACAGTTTACTGTGATGTATTTTTTTTAAAATCTGTGATCTTTAGTTGCTTTTGTGCATTTTCATTTGCAAGTGAACTGTGACATTAGGGCCTTATCGAGCACTGTCTATATTCTGCAATTTTGAATACTGACTTTGGATACTGTTTTAATTCTGGAAACTGTGTTGTTATGTTTTTTTAATCTTTTGCTTAATTGCATTACCTTTTATGTTTTTCTGTGCATGGGTAACATTATGATTTAATTTTGCTGTTGGGTCGTTAATGGGGAATTTTATTTACGCTACAATACGTACCGGATTTAAAAGTATTACAGTCCACGTGTCCACAGTCGTCTCTTTTGGCAAGTAATATTTTTAGAATCATATCGTTCTGAATTAAAATACTTCTTCTGTTGAAAATATAGTACATGTTTAGTGATACCTGATTGCTTTAAGCTTGGACTTCTCGTCCCTTAGCAGGAAGATAAGATGTTATTCATGTTACACACTACCCTTAGTAGTATCTATCATGGTTACCTACGAAGAACAAAAAAGTAACTTTGTACCCCAGAATGTATTAGCATTGCTGGGAATTTGTGCCAGTGGTCTCCTATATTATTGCTGTAGGCTACCAACTTCAGCACCAGGCTTGCACAACCATGTATAGAGCTGAAGTAAAATCTCTTAAACCTAATTCATGGGGCAAGATTTGTTTCACAAGAACGAAAACATGAAAAAGAAAAAATCAACAAACCTGAATTTGTTCAAAAAGACAAATATGGGGCTTAACATCAGCTAGCTGCAAGACACAATTAAGTTACATTAGCATCAACTGATGAATAGCGTGACAAAAAGGTGACTTATTTTTATATGTACACATAAACCACGCCAATAAGTGACATTAACTTTGTTCTGTTAGACCCATTTTGTGGTTAGTATATAACACAAAAATTGTACATATATTACAGTGTATTATTGTGGCTTATGTTATCACTAAAACCGCTTCATGGAATTCAGATTATCTACAGTGGAATGTTGTTACCGGTATTGTTGTTGTTATTATTCCTAACCTGTTGTTTTCCACTGACTAGACTAGACAGAGCTAATAGCATCAATGACTCATCACTAGTTGACAAGTAATTACAAGTTAAAATCTAATTACAAAAATTAGAAGCCCCAACATCCACTTGAAAACACTAAACTCCTCTCTAACTCCTGCCTATATCATATATTATATAAGTATGTTTCCCAAGTCTGTAGTGTTACAAGCACCTTTATATTCATGCTCACATTGATCCCTAGCGCCAAAAAGACGCAAGTTAAATTTGCTAGATGTGCAAACATTTCCCCTTTTAGAACTATGTAAATCCACTATTAAATTTTATTTTTCTAATCCCCTTAATCAGAAACAAGGGAATAAGCCAGCTGCTAGGAACTCGTGTTCAGATGTAATTAAGCATCTGATTGAATTTCAGCGCATACCAAGGAGCAAAAAAAAAAGAAAGAAAGAAAGAAAAAGGCCTGGCATTTGCACACAAGACTGATCGCTTTCATTAGAATGAAAACGTCCCTAGAAGATGACAATAGGGGTTGCATTACACAGACGGTTTGCCTCTGAGATGTCCCTCTGCAAGACAGAAAACATCAGAATGGCAAAAAACCCTGCTTTATGTGTCAATCACACCAACGAGATCCCGCCTTGAGTGACACCGAGCCTTCCTCTACATCTGTACTGTGTAAGACCCTCAATACACCACGGGCCTGGTTGTCTTGCAAGCCTCACAGAGAAAGGATTTCACAAATTATCAATTACTCCAGTGTGCAAAAGGGGCCAGTCGGCCACCTGTGCTATATTTGTGTCATCTCTCTGAGGGAGATGTGTTTCTAAGCAGTTCTGGGGAGCGAGATTCACAGTGCTAACAGATTGAACAGGTTAATCCCTCGTTTATAGGCATGAACACTTCTCCTCTAGTTAAGAGGCTTTCTTCTTGAGTAGTCTGAACAAAAAGAAGAAAAAAACCCCGCCAGCTCCCAGAAATCTTCTTTGGTGGTGCAGCTTTTGAAGAGACAGAGCTTGTCACAGCCATTTTGGACAGCAAAAGCGAAGAACTCTTTTACACACTTTTATCATCAATGATAAAGGACATTAAAACTGGTACTCACAGTTGAGGATAACCAACGGGACCTTTACTGCAAGACAAAGTAAATTAATTGGGATCTCAGCACAGAAGATGCCTAAGATCCAGACAGATTCCACATCATATCTACTGTGCATTTACAAAACAGCTCATCTGCTTTAATAATGTTGATTATCATCTTTTTGAAAAGAACCATTTCTTTAATGAATGTAATTTGCAAAGCTGGTTATAAAAATAAAAATAAAAATCATGAAAAAACAAAGGACTGTGTTTTCAGTATCACTATTCCTTAGCTCTTCATAAAACTGTTTTACTGTTTTTTATATTTGATATTAGAAATTACATAAACAAATATTTTCAAAAACATTAAATCTAAACCCTATTTTTATGCAGCACAGCCTACATTTCTTTGTTCCCATTCGCCCCTTGCATCCTCCATCTTTCATTATTTTCCACTGTTTCTTTATCTTCCTTTATGATACAATATTACATTTACATAGATTCCCCAAGGAAAAGAAATGTCCTTATGGAAATTAATGTCCTTATGGAAATCAATTTCTTTCTACATAAAGTACACATTAGAATTTCAAAATAATTTTCTTTCAGACATAAATATGGGAATGCTAAGGTAACAAAAAGGGCTTTTGGGATACAGTGTTTAATAATCCTCTCTCCCTATATGTGTATCAAGATGAAAAAGAATCTGTGCATAATTACAAAACTGACACTCACTTGTGGGAGCTTATTAATCCTAATTAAGTAAAGCTAATGAAGACCTCCGCCTTTGTCATCATGCTGATTATTAGTCCTAGATTAAACGGTTGTTTGACACCAAACAGCTTAGGAAACAAAATGCAGTGTACAAGCCTTGAAGGGTACTTATATCCTCAATCACACAAAGAATATATATCATATATATTGTACCAGTCTTAGCAGTGTTTTGGATCAAGTTATCAACAAACTCCATGCTATGTTTTGCTGTTTTGTGCTTTTTTTGTTATGTTTTTTTCAAAATTTTTGTAACCATTCTGAAAGGCCCAGATTAAATTTGGACTCAATGATATTATATTAAGCATCCACTAGGGATCAATGAAGCGTTCATTAATTGCGTTATATGAATTTAGAACTACTCTTGGATGACTTACCCTGCACTTCACACTGTACTACTTTTACTAAGTAAACCACGCGGGCGGGGGGAGAACTCCACTGTTTAGTATGTTTTAGGTGTAGACATTGACTTTAGCTTCTTTGGCTGGTTGTGTTAACCAATGTCCTTTCAGTGTCTTTCATGCAGAACTGGGTGTAATTGTGTTCTCTTTTACCATACTCTTATCATATCTCACAGGTGCAAGATTGTGATGTCACATACTAGGGATTGGACCAAGCTCCCATTCTCTGCCTCACTGGCAAGTCGGTTTAGCAGCGCAACTGCTAGTAGGTTTGAGAGCTGCCATTATTTATGCTAACTGATATAAGACCTTGACCTCTACCCTTCATACTTCAGCATCTTTCCTGATGCAGCATGAGTAACAGTGGCTGGTTCCAGTGTATGGAATTACAGTTATATTCTGTTAGTTTAAATCATGAATGTCACTTTAGTGGTTTGTCTGTCCTCTGTTTTGAAATATAATGTAGTTCTCTTTATTTCAGTGTTTTTCTTTAGTGCCATTGGGGCTATTGTGTGCGTGTGGGGGAGATTTTGTATATTGATTTATATAAAATCTCACAAAATGTTGTCAAAATCAGCAACGCCTCATTATCTGAGGGAAAGTTCCACACTGGTTCTAAGTGTCAACAATGGAGATGAGGAACACTGAGGCTCTTTTTGGCATTTAGCCAATCTGCTTTGAGCCTCGGACATTCTATCAGTTCAGCTTTCTAAATGCTTTTTTGAACGGCCACTCAATTAATTTCTGTTTCTACTGCATGTAAAACAGAACTAGAATAACAATTCCTGAACCATCCCCCAAAGAAATGCAAAGTGGTATTCATAAAGAGCCAATATAATCAAGAACACAATTCAGAAAAAGGGACCACCAAAAAATAAACACAAAACATAACACAAGTAGGAGAAACATCCAATGAAGTAACTGTAAAAACAGAACCTTTGTACACAACGTTGTTTTGTAACAGTTTAATTTTATAAATCAATGACATGATAACAAATATTGAATTAACAGCAGAAACTACACTTTTCTATCGGTTATTCTTTTGACAGGCTACGGTACTTATTCCTCTGAGAAGTAATTATTAATGTATAAAAGTCCCTTTCTTGCATATGGAATAATCTCCTTCACATTTATAAAAATTCTCGTTTGTATTCCAGCCTTCACAGCCTGCATGACAGATCTCAATGTAATCAAAGAACTGGATATCATAATACACTTTAGCTTTTAAGTCTCAAAACTAATTATTTTATGATATTTTAAAAATGTAAAGGGCAGAAGTCTTATAATAATGAGCCTGGACACTATCGCTGTCATTAAATATCTAAATATAAACCTCAGCTCTGAACATCTTAAGCACAGAACAAAGATCATTGCCATGCATAATCATAATCATGTGAAATAGGCGTTTTGAAACTCTCTTTAAAAGGATAAACATTTTCTATCTTTAAAATTATACTGATCTTTTGAAAGCTGTTTTAAAACCTCTTCTGACATTACAATGAAATTGAGTCACAAGACCGCAAACGATATATAATACTAAGGCATTTGATTTCTTAATTGAATGCAAACCGAGGTAAGATAAAATAAGACAAAAATCAGATTTAAGCAAAGTATTATGAGGCTTCTCAATGTAAGAGATCCACTTGTTTTTTTCTAACAATGTTGATCATGTGAAACAAAATATAACAAGCTGCATTGATTAACTGCCGAAACATTATGTTGGTATTGTATTGTACTGCAAACAACTAAACTCAGGGACTTATTTGCTCAAAATGTATACCTTTACAACCATAGCTAAAGGTGCACAGTGCATAGGGTTAGTGAATGAGCCCCCCCAACACTTGCTTACACTTGCAAACAGCCTTCTTGCTTCCTCTACCATTCGTCTACCCAGGGGACTTCCCAGCTACCAATTAATTAACTTGCTAAATTATCACAGTTCCAGAATCATAGCCACTTACTAATTTACCTATTTAGTCTCCTGGAAAGCTGGCATCTATGAAATAGCACCATATGCATTTCAACTAGCCTTCATCTGTGTTTTGTCTTTGAACCCATGTACTACACCAGTTGCCATGACTACCTGTAAAGAATTCATCACTCACATTCTAACAAGGTAATTTCATTTAACCATATTCTTAATATGGCTTAACTGTGCAATAAACACACCAAATTAAGACAGAAGAACATTATTTATTTGTGGCTCAAAGCTCACATCACCAGCAACTTGCATTAACGACCACACAAAGCTTAGTCTGAATGAATGTATTTTTCTGTTCTTGCACTGTGGTGTGTAAAACAGAACTGGAAACGGAAGGTCTTGTTCTGTAAGTATAATTGATTGGGAACAGATATCTGTCTAGTACACAGAATATAGGGTTGACGTCATGGTTTCACATGAAAATTTAAAGAGCTGAAGGTCATTTTATTATGTTTTATATCTGTTATATTTGCAAAGGCCAATTTTTTGAAAAAGCATAAAACAAGAAAAAAACAGTTACTGGAAGGAGAAGTGAAATTATTGGTCTGAGTGAATTCTTACTAGTTTTATAACTGTTTTTTTCTATTCCTCTCTGCCATTGCATTTTCTACAAACTAAGGGCCTGAAAAAGATATGCTCATATTTAATGTAAAGCTTTCTCTTCTATTTACATTTTCTCAAAACGTATCAAAAATATTAATAGGTAAAAAATACCTAAACAAACATCAGATCTCAGGTTATTTTAGGCTTAACAAACTTGCCTTATTTTACCTTTAAATATTGCTAAATAAAAGAGAAAATAAATACATGGGAATTGTGACAATGATAGGGTTAATTGTTTCAGTATATGGCAAAATTTCAGTAGCAAAAAACATTGATCCAATTATGATGTCTTTACAAAGCACTGTACCTTGCAGGGGCATCACAGACTGATTACCAAGGACAAATGTTGTGTTTATCATCACTGCTCTGCTTCAGCCGCTTGCATGAAGTTCTTAATGACCGTTTCATCATAACCCTTCATTATTGTCTCTGTAACTGTACACCTGCATTTTTTAATTATGTAAATGTTACATATTAATCCAGAGAATATTTTATGTTTACTTGAACCAATAATCATATTCTGGGACCAGATTCACTAAATTAATCTCTATGTTACTTTAAAAGTAATGGTTGTAAATAGAAACATATCTTTATTTTTTTTATTCATACAGTAGTTGTTCTCAATGGAATGTTTATTTATTTTTTTTAAAAATCATCTTCATTGAAAATCTGTTTCCTATTGGAACTAAGGACAAATTATTTGAAACGCTGGATGTAATCTATCACAGTGAACAACAAATCCTACTAAAATATACAACTTGAAAGAACGTCCAATTTAAAACCTTACTATACAATGTAAAAGATGAGATTTTTTAGAACAATACGTTTGATTTTATCCATCCTTCTGCAAAACAAACGAAACCCTTCTTTGAATCATCTTCTGTCATTAGCAGAGATAACTGTTAGAAATTACCTGAAACCGAGTAGGCAATCAATCATAGTTAAAGCTGAGGGCCATAGCTCTGAGGCATCACTGTCAGAATTACATTTGTATCCTCTTCCGTTGTATGCTACTGATCCAGGCACAGTTTAATATGCATTTATAAGTGTTCCATGGCTACCTGTAATCATGCTAGGAGTGGTTTCTCGCACACTCTTTGTTGCATCAGACAAGTGGCTAATTTTGTAACTATTCAAGTAGCAGTGAAAAATTGATCTTTTGGGGATTTCCTTAATAATATGCATATTATTCATCAGTATTGCTAAATAGTATACTAAGTATTATTAAATATATTGCAACAACTGTCAATATTATACACAATCAAAAATACTGTTGTTTTAGCAAGTACTTTAGCAGATGTTTTACCAAAATGCAGTTTTTTTTAAAACTCTATTTAGTTTTGAAAAGGTCAACATTTTTTGTGTTATATGGCTCTTTATTTTGCCTGGATCTGTAGAACAATCTGTAGATGGTTGTCTTCCAGTATCTACAGTATTCACACTGGTCCCCAGTTCTCTTCTACAGGACCCACTCTATCTAGAAATGGTTTGCAAAAAAAAAGAATTGCTAAAAATAAACTCAATTTGTAATTGCTAAAACCCAGCCATAAAGCTACTTCACAGTACATTTGGGCACTTAAGTATTACAGAATTTGAGTCTGAAGCTTGAAGCAGTGTTTTAGGAGTCCACTCTATCATACAATAATTTTTTCTATGAAAAAATATGTTGCAAAATAACAAATTTTGCATATACATAAAGATCAACAATCTTATGACCAGGTAGTCATTTTGACGGGTTTGGATTTAAAATGTAAACGAATTTGCGTTTGTCATTTTTTTTCTTTCGTTATTTTTTTTCTTGTTTTTTTTTTTTGTAACGGACAACCGCGTTGCATTGACAGTACGCAGATTCGTTTACAATTTAAAGCTCATTAATCCCGCTGCGGTTCTAGTGTTAATAGCAATTTCTGTACCACCAGACACACATACTGTATTATTCCTCTATCACAGTAAGTCATTAACTATACTTGTGTTTCATGCAAATAGACGTCAGATTATTGGCTTATCAACACCATAGATAGAAGACCTGCCCAGCTTGCTTGTTTTTAATAATTACAATAGATTAATCTGATGCTTACGTAAAAGACCAAGTAAAAACCACCATGGAGGTCAGTTTCTTGACAAGCAATACTCGTGCCAGTTGTATTTGCACTGGGAGACTAACGGTAATTAGGATATCTTTTATTTCTTATTCTAGAAATCACACCCTTAGTTAGCTCCTACAGACCCTTCTCTTAAATCAGTGCTTCCATAGAACAGAGTGGATTGCACCAGGGAGTAAGTGCTCTCCAAGTGAGTGAGGTCACACCACAGAAGATTTGTTTTTCACATGGACATGTCTTAGGGTTCAACAGGGTCGCTTCCATTGTTAAAGAAGCCACATTGAACTGGATTACTTCAAGGGTTTAATTAGAAAACTGGAGGTATCCCTTTCCTTTAAAACATTTCAGAAAGGATCCTTTCCTTTCCTGAAATCAATGTAATGGTTTCTCTGTGGTATATTATTTGTCCTATTTGTTTTTTTTTAAGCTCAACAAGAATTTGCTGAAAAAACGTAAATAAAGTTGGAGTTTTGTGCTAACCTGGTTTAGAATATAGATGTGCCAGGAAACTATAATGGCTCATTACATTATTTTCCAGCAAACTACAAAAATGTTAAGTATGCATTTATTAAATGAATACCTGTCACAAAGACGGCCGGAGTGGGTGACGTCAGACCAGAGCCAGGAAATAAAACAACAAGAGAGGTGGAGTTTGGTGGAGCTGAGCGAATGGTTTCGCTCAGCATTTAATAAATAAACCGAACAGAAAATAAAAGGTTTGAACACAAAACAGGACACGGCACTTGAGCCAAAATAAACAGACAAACAAAATGGATTAACACTACCAAACAGTGGACTAACAGACAAATGAACAAACACGGTGAGTGAAAACATATATTTACTTTTTCCTTGGTTTACTTTTTATCTTTCTCCTTCTCCACACCCGTTCTCCACTCACCGAACACACAACCCCGAGTGTGAGTCAAACGTGCATCTATATATACTGTTGTGCTGGGATTCAATTACTAATTAATTATTCACTTGAATCCCAGCACGTGAATTAATTAAGTGCAACCTCGTGCTCACATATTAAATACTTTAAATGCACGTGAAGTGATGTGCCATCCTCGTGCCTAAATACAATTCTACATCTTTAAACACACGTGAAACACAGACCCGTGTACCAATGCCTATACACCAACATTTACACACAACACGTAACATATAAACATAAACTACGCACAAGGGCGTGGCCACATTGCCACAATACCACACATATTATAAATCAGATTTCTACAACTTGTTTTATACATACAGTGGTGTTCAAAAGTGTGGAAACAACACATTTACAGCAGGGTTTGGGGTGGGAGTTTTTTTGCCCACTCAGACCTCTTACTTTCTAAATACCCTGATATCTATGAACAGATAATCGTCTCCTCTCAAAATATGCTAAATATTTTAATGAGCAAGATCTCACAAGTAGAATGGTACCACAAAATGTTCTCCTTTTTCTAGGAAAGCAGTACAACTGGGGATGGGGAGTTTGTTACCGGATAACTTCACTCAGCCTATTTTTGATGGTAAAATGAAGAGAAAATGTCATACCCAGTTTTTCATTATTGGCAGTAAGTGGGACATATTTGGGGTGTCACAGCACTTGTGGGACAGACGGTTCATTACAATCTCTTGCATATTTAAAGGAGACCATTTTCTATTCAGTGATATCAAGATATCTAGTGAGAAAGTAGTCTGAGTGAAGCTATCCGGCAACAAACTCCCCATCCCAGTTGTACTGCTTTCCTAGAAAAAGGAGAACATTTTGTTTTACCATTCTACTTGTGAGACGTCTTGCTCAATAAAATATTTAGCATATTTTGAAAGAGGAGACAATTATCTGTTCAGAGATACCAGGGTATTTAGTAAGTAAGGAGTCTGAGTGAGGAAAAATTGGCAAAACAATCCCCACCCCTACTCTCACTGTAAATCATTTGTTGTTTCCTTTTGAAAGTGTAAGTAATTTGACAGCATTGTTCTTGGAACTCATAAACTCTCCAGTTGCTACAGACTAAAGATCCAGATTTCTCATCTGGATCTTTATGTTATCACTGCTCCAGATTTTGTATCTTTGATTAAATTAACAATTTGATGCTGTGTACTTGTGAACTGCTTTACTAAACATTTTAATAGAAATATATAAAGTGCCATTTTTACCATGGCACAGCAGGAATGCAAATGTTCTGTATGTGTGGCAGTGAAAAGGTTAATTAAAGTAAAAACATTTGTTTTGCACAATATTCATTCTAACCTCTAAGCTTCAAATAATCCAACCTACAGTAATGCCGTAATATGCCATGGTGAATGTGTAGATTACCATACTAATAGACCAGGTGGCCCTATAGCTATCATTACCGGGAAGTAAGCTCCACTGGATCACCCTTCACTAATGTACAGTGGTGTGAAATTCCTGTTTAGGTGCAGAGCTCCTGTTCATTTCCCAGCAGAAAAGTACAGTTGCTGTGGGGGTTCCCAGTGAGCACATTTCACATGTGCATGCATTCAAGGTCATTATTGTTGATGATTGAAATGAGACTTGACACCTCCATTTATTTATTGTCAGGGAGTGTGCTTGAAATTTGCTCTGACTCTGATCATGCTGATTCTGTGTGCAAGTCAAGGTTATTGCAATCCTGTCTTGTCGTGTCTTTGACAAGAGTTCTACCTGTATCTCACTTTCTTCAGCTGATAAACAGACCCAAGCACACCGACAATCAATAGTTTTGTAAGCACTTCATGACTTCATTAAACTGGGCATATGTGATGGGTGTAAGTGGGTAACATTAAAAAAAAATCCATGAAGAAACTACAAGGGATGAAAGTTGCAATGCCTTTCCTTAAAATTGGGGTAATTGAATAGTATTTAAGATTTAAGTATATATATATATATATATATATATATATATATATATATATATATATATATATATATATATATATATATATATATATATATAAAAAAAAAACCATCTCTCTTTATGTTTCAGCTGCTCAAAAAATAATCCTTCAATTTAATGTGTATTCTGCCGAAACTGGAATATGTCTGCACCTATATAAAATATTAAGCTTTAATACCTGAAGCAGTAGCATTTCCTGACAGATAATTGACTACATAATTGACTACAGTGACAGTTAAGCATCCTGGGCTAAAGGCACTTAGCAAAACACAGGGTGCATAATCTAGCAGGTATGTCCACATTGTAGGGTATTAAAATTATAAGACGGAAAATAGTTTTTGGGTATGAAGATACTTAATGAAGATTGCTTTTTGTATATTAAATTGGATTAGGCTGTTTGAAACTAAGCAGCCACTAGAATTATTGTTTAAAAAAGCCCTGCTAGATTTATAGCAGGCACCTATCTACTGTGAATGATAGTGGCTGAAAAGATGGGGTTTACAGTTATGTCTTAGATTTACATTTATTGTTATTTGTTTCAAGTGTTTTGTTGCTATTTTAAAATCTTTAAACTTCTAAAATTACAGATCCTATTTCCATTTCCCTACAAACTTGGGGAACATGTAATCACACCAACAACAATACATCACACCTATTTATTTTGTAAGAATCATTTGCAAAGGGGTCCCCGAGTGGCTCACCCAGTTAAAGCATTGCCGCTGGGAGCGCAGGATGAGTCATATAGCTTGGATGGCGCCAGTTCATGTGGGCTGTGCAAAGAGGCCAAACTTTGCTGGGGACTCCCGGGGTGGGGGATGGGAAACCGGCAGGGATTACTGGATAAAAAGCAGGGCTGATCTCTGTTCTCCGGGATCGGTAGCCCGCCCACCTCTGCTCCTGATTGCTCGGGGTAATTCTGGATTAAGGCTTGTGAGATTGGAGGATACTCGCACACTCTCAGAACGTGTGTGCTGTGTGGGGACTCGCTGCAGTAAGAAGAAAAAACATAATTGGACACTCCAAATTGGGGGAAAAATCAATACAAATAATAATTGGTCACTCTAAATTACAAAACAAAAAAGAATCATTTGGCAAGTATTGTATCACAAGATTTTACCTCAGTATCACGATTGATCAATACACAATTAACCACCTTTAAGAAATGTGAAGTTGTTAGGTATTAATTACATGTAATAAAACATGTTAATTACTCAACACATAACAATGGGGTCTCTCGGTTTTCTTTGTATACATAAGCATCAATCAATAACAGTCTGACAGTGTTATTTAATATAAAACCTGTCATTATCAAACTAGCTCATTTATTTTATAAGCAATTATTTGTCTTAGCTTTCTTTTAACATTTTGATAACATATTGTCATTGTTAGTTTATGGCCTCGGTACAGCGCCTCAGAAGAGAGGAAGATTTCCTTCCAATCTGCTTTTAAAACTCTTGGGGGTAGGTGTACTAAAGTGTTGCGCCTGTCGTAATAGTCGTAAACCAGCTGCAAACGAGTCAGAAGTCTTGGGTGAAATGTACTAGACAAGCGCAATGCTATTTGCGACTTTTTAGGGAATGCTTTGCGGCAGCAGCTTCTGTTTGCGGTTCAAGCATAGATGAATATGTAATTATGGGCGTACCTGCATAAATTCGCGTACCTGCATAAATTCGCGAACGCTGCGACACTTACAATTGCATCAATTTGTTAAAAACTTTTGAAAGCATGTTTTAAACAGTCACAATTGTTGCTTGGATTTCCCAGTCCACTTTTTCTCATGGGTTGCCAGTGCTCAATGCATTTTTGAGGCAAACAGCCAAATACCTGTATAGGAATAGGAAACACACCTATTCTATTAATGTGCAGGTGGTTTGTAACTGTGCACAATTTAGCACTGCAACCTGACTAACTTAAATAAAAACGGACAGTATACATTTGGCTTATAGGCTACTAATGATAATACGAATTAGTAGTATAATGCAAAATT
Source organism: Acipenser oxyrinchus oxyrinchus (assembly GCA_030684275.1). Classification (NCBI taxonomy): domain Eukaryota; kingdom Metazoa; phylum Chordata; class Actinopteri; order Acipenseriformes; family Acipenseridae; genus Acipenser; species Acipenser oxyrinchus. The sequence goes on from CM060253.1 coordinate 14,104,550, forward strand.
TGTTGCTGGTATTAACGAGAATTGACTGTTCTCCTGTAAATATAATAACTTGTCAATGCAGCACCATAATTTATTTTGTGTTAATTGTCTAGGATGCCAAGTTAATAATAATATGATTTTTTTTCAATCATTTAGTTTCAATTTAAATTCTATTTTATTCGTATTGTACACCAATGTGTACAATGCAGCAGCATGATTTATTTTGTGTTACCATACTGGTAGCCTACAGGCTAAAGTAAAATGAAAGTGTGCTAGGTGTTGTTCATTTCATTTTACTACTGTACTGTATACTGTATAGGTGTACTGTACAGATTTATATTTTTGTTCATAATGTAATGTGTAGCCTACCCAAAACACATTAGTGTTATTTCAGCACAATGATTTATACATTTAAAATACACTGAGCACTATAAATGTGCACTATAAGTGTGTGCGATTTTATTGTATTTTTTTAAACCCGACGCCCCCTAACAAAAACAATGTTGTTTTGATTCTTGGACCCTTGCATGTATAGACGTTATCCTTCAGGCACCCTCTGCTGCAGCAAACCACAACTCAACTCCTGCAACAAATATATAAATTAGTATATTGTGGCCCTTTTCATTAACATATTTTCTCTTAGAACATACGACAAAATGTATTCTTTGCAAAGTGTCGCAACGATAATGCAAATTGCGGTATGTTTGCGCTGTGACTGGCCCATCTTAGTACACCTTCCTCTCAGTGTGCAGAAGATGACATTGATTGGTACTCAATTGTAAAGGTGAGGGAAGGGCAGTTTAAATTAATAAATAGGTGTGTTTTGATTTATGTAATACTTCTTAAAGGTAATTACGAAGAAAATACTAGTATCAGCACACCTCTACTAACTATATCATTTTCTTTGTTTTGTCCCCAAGGCAGTTAACATACAGTGGCTGACCACTAGATCGGACCAAGTGTTAGCTACTAGGTATTGATTTTCTATCAGTCAGTGTAGAGCTTATGTCAAACTGAAGAAAAAGCTTTATGTCAAGTTGAAGAATAAGCAGTACATTGTCTCTGCTCTTTGCAGTCCGCTGATAAAAACCTATATCAGACTCAATGGTCGCTTGTATTATATACATTTTATTAATACTGTCTTCATTATTCATGTAATACATTTAATGGGTACACATCTAGACACATCCATACCAATACTATATTGTTATGGTCAATACACACGTCAGGTAGTAAATGTAGTATTATATTTTTTAAGCAGCAGCTTGAATGCAAATGCATATACAATAGTCAATCAATTCAAGTTTTAAATCTTATTGGTGCAATGCTGCAATTTACAGTATAAATCAAACTTCAGTTTTAAGAAGGACATTTTATTGCAACTCTGGATATTAAGCCAATGCTGAAAATACCACTATGTAGTTTCTTCTATTTTAGGCTGCTAAGGATCTTTCAGCCAATCAGAATGCACATTTCACTTGCAGTATTCCTTGATCACATAGAAATCCAATTCATGACATCAACCACCAGTTTTTACCATATTGTATTCTCCATATTGGTATGGCTGACATCAAATGTTTTTTAAAAAAAAAAAGAAAAAAAAGAAAAACATACCTGAGGCACACCTCGGAATTCCATTCAACTGCCTCCCCATGGAGACCAAGGTTGGCCCCAGCTGGGGTAGAGGTGCTGCCCTGCCCCGTTGCCATACCAGCAGCGGGACAGATTTACTCCCTATGCCCCTCTGTCCCTCCTATCTGTTTTAGGTGCCACCAGCCGGGACATCTGGCCAGGTCATGCCCCGCTGCCATGGAGTGTGGCGTGGCCGCGTGCAATTGGGCACCTGAGACTGGTAAGTGTGGGGAAAATGGTCGGGAGGGGCCTTGTCTAATCAATGTGGTTTTAGGGAATGTGAAAACCCACGCATTAGTGGACACAGGGTGTGAGCAGACCTTGATTAGGACAGCTCTCCTGGGCGGTGTGTCGTGGCGACCACGAGGTCAGGTGGCCATCTCCTGTATCCATGGAGACACGGCGACATACCCCACAATAAAAGTATATTTATCGGTAGGTCCGATAAAACGTCACCTGTAGTCGGGTGGCGGAAAGGTTGCCACACCCAGTTATTCTGGGCCGAGACTGGCCAAAATTCAGAGATTTAGTGCAAAAGTGGCAGTCTCGGCCACACACGTAAGCGTGGCAGAGAGAGAAAAGGAACGAATTGGTGATGTGTTTCCTTTTCACACTGAAATGTTTTCTCCTTTTTCCGTCCTAGAAAAACAAATAAGGAGAGACGGACCGCAAAATGGGAGGGGCGTTGTTGAGACAAGGCTGGGGTCTGGTGGGAGAGTGCGGCAATGGTAACAAGCGCCAGTCGAAGGGAGTGGGAGCGCAGTGTGACCGAGGGAGCGAGGTTACTGGGCCAACTAGAGCAGAGGTTATTCCAGCCCCTCTCAATGTACGGACCCGTGGTACTCAAGCGCGGACCTAGTGTGGGGCCAACATAACGACCCGTCACTGGTGCAGCTTGGGGACAGGTCGGTCCATTGAAGGTAAGGATGTTGATGGCTGGGGCGCTAGTATATCCACATTTCAGTATCAAGGGGCAATTACTGTATAGGGTAAACCTAGCCGCGGGCACAGGACAGCCTGTAGCGCAATTGTTGGTTCCCCGTCTTGTCGGCCCGAGGTCATGAGGCTGGCGCATGATATCCCTTTGCGGGGCACCTCGGGCCGAGAAGGCGAGGAGCGAATATTAGCTCGATTCTATTGGCTAGGTCTTCATACTGATGTGTCGAGATATGTAGCCACATGCCCAGACTGCCAGCGAGTAGCGCCGGGTCGAGTCGCCCGCCCCTTTGGTCCCACTGCCGATTATTTCCACTCCGTTCGGCGCATTGCAATGGACATAGTGGGCCCTTTGCTACCTTCTGACTCGGGTATACGCATATATTAGTGGTGGTGGATTATGCAGCGATACCGGAGGCAGTTCCATTGAGTCCACTAGTGCGCTGCAATAGCCACTGAGTTAAGCGCAGATTATGGCTAGAGTAGGGATTCCCAAGGAGATTTTGACCGATCACGGAACCAATTTTCTGTCCAACACGTTACAGCAAGTGTATAAAATATTAAAAATACGTCCCATCAGGGCGTCCGTTTACCATCCACAAGCGGACGGTCTGGTGGAGCGTTTTAATCGAACTTTAAAGTCGATGCTGAGGCGATTTGTAACACAGGAGCAGAAACATTGGGCATCGCTTCTTCCCTACCTCCTCTTTGCAGTGAGAGAAGTGCCGCAGAGTTCAGCGGGGTTCTCCCCTTTGAGCTCCTGTGCGACCGGCAGCCTCGCGGCATTCTTGACCTGCTGAGGGAGGGTGGGAGGAGCACAAAGGCTCGTCCAAAAATGTAGTGAAGTATGTGCTCCTACTAAGAGATCGCCTGGATTTGGTCGGTCGTTTGGCCCAGGACAACCTCAGATCGGCTCAGCACCAACAGCAGCAGCATTACAACAAAAATGCGCAGTTCGAACCTTTCGACCAGGGGACAAGGTAATGCTGCTACTTCCCTCATCAGAATCAAAACTGTGTGCTAAATGGCAGGGGCGTATGAGGTGATTCGGGCTATAGGGAAAGTAAATTATGAAATTAGACAGCCCGATCGCGGAATGAGCGTGAAATTTACCATGTCAATTTGTTAAAGCCCTGGCAGGCAAGGGAGGTCTTGTTTATAGCCCCAGGCAATATGGAGGATGATTTAGGCCCCTGTCCAGAGACCCAGCGCACAAGAGTGATTTCAATGGGGAACAATTGGTTCCAGATCAGCAAAGAGAGCTGCGTAAGCTTATTGAGGAGTTCAGCGATGTTTTTCTGGCGTGCCCGGCAGAGCGAACTTAGTTGAATATGACATTATCTCTCCACCAGGTGTCACAGTGCGAGAGAGACCGTGCGGATCCCAGAAAGTCGGCGAAGTGGCGTTAGCAAAGAGGTATGGGATATGCTCGAGCTTGGGGTGATTGAACCTTCCAGGAGCGAGTGGTGCAGTCCGATTGTCATAGTGGCTAAGAAAGGCGGCACCAACCGCTTCTGCGTTGATTTCCGTAAGGTAAGCGCTATTGCTAAGTTCGATCGTATCCCATGCCTCGGTCGACGAACTTTTAGACAGACTGGGAAAAGCGAGGTTTATTTCCACTCTGGACCTGGCGAAGGGATACTGGCAAATCCCTTTAACCCGCAGCTCAGAGAAAACCGCATTTTCAACACCAGAAGGGCTGTTCCACTTTAAAACCATGCCATTTGGGCTACATGGTGCGCCGCTGCCTTTCAGAGACTGATGGACCAGGTTTTACGCCCACATCATGAATATGCAGCAGCGTATATTGATGGCGTGGTGATTTACAGCTCCACCTGGCGAGAGCATTTGGCTAGGGTTGCAGCCGTTCTTCAGTCTCTAAGGGCAGCCCGGCTGACAGCTAACTTGAGAAAATGTGCGTTTGCAAAACAAGAAACTCAATATCTGGGATTTATAATGGGAAATGGAAGAGTGAGACCTGTGGTCACCAAAGTCCAGGCTTTGGTTGATGCAGCGATCCCCAAAACCAAGACTCAGGTGAGGTCACTACTGGGCTTAGCGGTTATTACCGCCGTTTCATCCCGAGTGCGCCACAGTGGTTAACCCGTTAGTGGACCTCACCAAAAGAGTGCCCCAAATTTAATAAAATGGTCAGTTGAGTGTCAGGGGCGTTTGATACGATTAAGCGTAGACTTTGCCAGGCCCCCACTCTTATTACTCCAGATTTCACCAAGAGATTCATCCTCCACACCGGCGCATCGGATGTAGGTTTGGGTGCTGTCTTGTCCCAAAAGGTAGCTGGAGTAGAACACCCGATAGTGTACATAAGTAAAAGATGTTGCCTCGGGGCGTAACTACTCCATAGTCGAAAAGGAGTGTTTGGCCATTAAATGGGCTACTCACTCTTTACGATACTACCTGCTGGGACACTCATTTGATCTGGTCACAGACCACGCCCCACTCACATGGTTAAGCACAATGAAGGACAGCAATGCCGGATAACTTCGGTGGTATCTGGCATTGCAGCCCTTCATGTACCATATGGTACACCGTGCAGGAAAGACCACCAAAATGCGGATTATTTTTCCGGGAGGGTAATGGGAAAGGTAGATTTAGCCGAGTGTTCCTTCGGCTCCACTCTGGCGGTGGGATATGTGACAGAAATATAATGAGTTCTGGTGGTAAATCTCCCTCCCGACCTGTGAGGCGCTAAAGAGCGAGAGGAGAAGTATCTGGAAGGGCTGGCCTGACAGTTCGTTTCGGGACGGGAAGTGGGTCAGCCTGGAAGGAAGCGAGACTCTGTTGTAGGACCGTGTTGGCGTGAAAGGTAAGCGAGGGGCAGCTGCAAGTAATAAGGCAGCTGCAACCGTTTACCTGGAAATCATCTGGGACTACATATAGAGACCAGGGTAGCGCTGATCTTCTCCTTCGTTTGGGTAGAGCAAGGAGAGAAGGACTGAGAGAGAGCTCTCAGAAAGTGATTGAGGAAGCGTTTGTGTGTGAAGTATTGTCTTTGTTTGTGTCTGTCTGTCTAACTGTTCATTGTCTTCCACCACCAGACAGTTAAACACACCTCGGAGCTGTCGCAGAGGTCAGCACTAAATCCGGAGCACCACTGCACTAAGCGTTCACCCTTACCTGTGATTTCACTCTGCACCAGCACGACTGCACTCACCCGGACTGGTGACCGTGTATTGTTTTGTGTTCAGGACTGTGTTTTTGCGTTTTCCCGTGCTTTACACATTGCTGTGTATAGCGGGGATTTATGTTTGGCGGTCGCCAGACCGGGATTACAAATAAAAGCACGTTTTTCACCGAGTAACATTGTTTGTCTTTTACTCCTGCTCCCCATCACTGCTACACCTGTACCCCTTCACTAGCCACTTTGCCACAGGGTCCCATGTAGATGAGCGGACTTTCTGAGGCAGCAGTGTGGAGTAGTGGTTAGGGCTCTGGACTCTTGACCGGAGGGTCGTGGGTTCAATCCCAGATGGGGGACACTGCTGCTGTACCCTTGAGCAAGGTACTTTACCTAGATTGCTCCAGTAAAAACCCAACTGTATAAATGGGTAATTGTATGTAAAAATAATGTGTAAAAAATAATGTAATTGCATGTAAAAATAATGTGATATTGTGTAACAATTGTAAGTCGCCCTGGATAAGGGCGTCTGCTAAGTAATAAATAATAATAATAATGGGAGCATTCACGTTTCGTGGTGAAGGGCAGAAAGCCAATGTAACTACTGTTTGTTCTACCCAGTTTGAAATACTTAATTCCAAAGTGGTTTCATCAATGCAAACCACTTACAGATCACCTCATTTTTACCTAACCAATGGATGTTATCAAACTACCGAATCCTACTGAGGAAAATCTGAGTTTCTGAGCCTGGGAAATGTTGGCCTGAACCTGTGGGGTACCTAACCAGTAGGGGACAGTGAAACGATAGCCCAACTGCTGTTCCTCACCAATCCAGTTATTTCTGTTTAACAATGACATTCTGTACTATATTAAATCACAGGCTCATGAGTGTTTTACACTTTTACAATTCTACTCATTTCAAAAATAGTGTATGCCATTTCCACCAAGCTTTTAATGTACACAATTCTTACTACTCAAAAGACCTGTCACATTGTTCATTTAATGGAGTCAATATATCACTTGAATACTTGTGTAGCTTTTAGAATAATAAGAAATGTTAACACTTATTAACCTAAGAACTCTACATGCACACAGTGTGTTGCCTAAAATCATCTTGCATATTGAAGGAGACCAGGTTATTTATTGTAAAAGATGGTGATACAATAACGGCATGGAACCCTTTTAGTGAAGGACTATCACACTGCAGTAGTATTATTAAAAATGTTTAGTTTTGTATTGTAGACTCTTATTGTCCGAACTGACCTGTTATTTGAACTGCGCCATGTCATAATCATAATGAAATGCATTCTGAAAGCAGTTTACTGAAACTGAATTTAAACATTTTGTGAGCACATGTGTAGTACATTTCAGGTCATAACTTGAAAGTAAAGAAATGACTAAGGACATAAAAACTTACATTTACAACCACATTTTGATTTCTGATGTTTAATAAAATATAGATTGGAGAGTAAAGCAAAACCAGAAAAAGGTGTTTAAAAAATAATAATTATGGTGCAGACTGCAATCAGAATGTCATAAATCTGTACAGGGTCTGGTTCCAAATAGTTCAGAAAAGTGAGTGTCTACTGTATTTAGGAAAATAATATCCAGGATTGCACTAAGAAAGATGGAACTTTGCATATTCAGCTTTAACCAGTTTTATATTAAAATGATGTATTGTTCTGGCAGTCTGCCTTCTTGTAGTGTGCTACAGCACAGTAAAAAAAAGAAGTATATTCATGGTAAAAGAGGTTTTTGAATATTTACCATGGTAAACCTTTAGAAGAGACATTAGGTCCATATTCACCTCACTTTAAGTGCTTTAGAGCTGACCTGTGCTTAATCCCATTAACATTAGAATATATTACTAGGCCTTAACAGTCTGGATTTGTAATATCTGGAATTAAAACAGAGCCTTCTTATGTGCAGGAGTTCAAAAGATCAGCAACAAGATTCTATTACAATGCTAGTTAATGGGTTTTAAGTTTGATTGAGAACCACATTTATATATAAGAAAACAGGAATAAAAATAAAGTATACTATGCATCAAAAGAAACGTATCACTTATATTTGAGCATCAAAAGAAACTTATCACTTATATTTGGATAAAATTCACTAGATTTGATCGAAAAATGACAAACTTTTTAGAGCAGGTGCAGTGACTTTTTATTGTGTTGATTAACAATTGACATCACGAAGGTGCTGCAAAATGATCTGTCGATCTTGGTTTCCCAGTTCATGGCCTGTCATTGACAGAGTGTGTCTGGTTATACCGTCTCACCAGGTTTGAAATGGCTGGCTGTGAGCACCCAAGACGGCGAGCCACAGTACGCTGCCTTAGTCCAGGCTCCAACATGCTGATTGCACGAAGGCGCTGCTCTCTTGACATATTGTGTTTTTTTTTCTGTGATTTTCTTTATTGCTTTTATTCAAGCTTGCAATTCAACAGCTGATATCACTCCATATCCAGTGTCCAATCAACTGTCTCACTAATTAGGTGATTAAGTGCATATGCTTCAGTCATAGTCACTCAAGTGTGTCATGGTTAAGGATGAATGATCGAGTGATTAAAAAGAAACCAAAAACATTTTGTCAATGTCCATCATTTATATACCTTATTTTTTAATAAATGTGTTATAATAGTGATAAGTTTCTTTTGATGCTCGGTATATTAAGGTTCTTTGTAACATAATAGTTCCTGAGGATGGCACAGCGGTGACAGGATGATTAATGGCAAGAGATACAAAGGTCTAGTAAATCACTACTTTGATAAGCAATTCAACTCCACCACACTCAAAATCTATAAAATTGAACAGATCTGTGAGCCCTTGATTCAAGTGGCCAATCAATGCTTGATTCTCCATCACACAACCATTGTCTGATAATATATCTGAACAGAAAGACCTGTCAGATATCTAGTGCATTTATCTATGGTAATGTATAACTTGGTATTAAAGTCTGAGTACTGTGATTTCAATGCAAGGTAGGTAGCAACAGAGTTATTCTTAAGGATATTACTTCCAGGAATATGTCATTTACAAATACAGTGATGAAGCAATCTTTAACTATACACTATTATTTACATATATTATGTTGCTCTTTTTTAATTGTATTACTCTTGTTATATGTATACTACTTACTGCAATTTAAAAATTGTGACAACAAAACAAGATGGAAATGATTATTTGAATTGCAGGTGGGACTACTCTTTCAATTTAAAAACATTTTATTAGAAAATAAAACAGATGATAGCAGCATTTATATCATTTTGGTGCTCAGCATCTCATTTCAGGGCAGTTAGAGCTGCCTCGATATTTTGACTGATTGTGTTGGGGAGGCTGAAAATGAGGTGAAATTTGCAGAGATTAACTAAATAGTTGACATGAATGTGGGAGTTAGCTTAGTCCAATGTATCCTTGACTTTTGGTTATGGTTGTAGGGATTTTCCTGTTAACTAATTTTTTACAGTATTTTATAATTAAGCGATAGAGCCCGTCGGCGACTGGAGTTATACATCCCGTGCCGTAGGCGAGGGCGCTAACGAAAGTCAAGGTCATCTACCACACGGTAGAGCCCGCATCAAGAGGGCACTACTGCAATTAGAAAACGCCTTTTCTCATGATCTTCTTATTCTTATGATCGCTATTAGAAAATGATTTATTTCTTCATTTCTCTTTAAAAAAACAACTTTAAAACCTATATTTACCTTGAACTTCTGATATTTTGTCGGGTAACCTTCCACTGAGGAAAATAGTCCCTAACATAATTAGAATAGAAACACGACACACATAGAGAGAGCTAGGAAGGAAATTAAAAGGCAAGACCAAAACTGTGGTATTTTCTGGGATACTGCCGCACCTTGCAAAGGACCATATGGACAGCTGGAAATACAAAATCAAAATGCATGGCTGAAATCGTGGTGCGCACAGGAAGGCTTCACCTTTCTTGAACATTGGAGCACATTCTACAACAAGGACTATCTATATAGGTGGGACGGACTGCACTTAAACAGAAAGGGAACCAATCTACTTGGAGAAAGGATCCTTGAAGAGGTCCAGAAGCATTTAAACTAGAAAGGAAGGGGAGAAAACAAAAAAACAGAAGGGAGACCACATCAAAACAAGGGCAACAACTCAGGTAAGACAACTATTAAATGTATTTATCTTAATGCTAGAAGTCTCAGAAACAAAATGTTAGAACTTGAAGCTACTGCACTAACAAGTAACTACAAAGTGATAGGTGTTACAGAAACTTGGTTGTCTGAGAGTGATGGAGACGAATATAATATTAGTGGTACACACTATATAGGAAAGACAGGCAGGACAGAAGAGGCGGAGGGGTAGCGCTATACATAAGAAATAGTCTTGAAGCCCAGGTGTTAAATCAGGACAAAGAAAACAATGCAGAATCAATATGGGTCAGAATAATGGACACAAATTCAAAGGGCATAATAATAGGAGCATGCTATAGACTGCCAAATTCAGACGCTGAGCAAAATAATCTGTTATACAATGACATTCAAAATGCGTGTAGAAAAGGAGAAGCCATACTAATGGGAGATTTCAACTTCCCCATATAAAATGGGAAAACCCGATGAGGGGCATGACGGACGAAATTGAAATGGTGGAAATGACAAATGACTGCTTCCTAATGCAATTTGTCAAGGCACCGACTAGAGGGGAGGCATGCCTTGATTTAGTCTTTTCAAATAATGAAGACAGAATAACTAAAACAGAGGTCAGAGAGCCATTGGCAAACTCAGACCACAACATGGTCTCATTTGAAGTATTTTTTAAAACCCCAAAAGTAATGACTAAAGCTAAGGTTTACAATTTTAGAAAAGCAAACTATGAAGGTATGAAACAGAGACTAACAGAAGTAGATTGGAATAAAATAGAGAAAACATTCACAGAAAAAGGATGGCTGTTTTTAAAAATGTAGTACTAGAAGCGCAAAACAATTACATCCCAAAAGTAGACAAATCTAAATCTAAAACAAAATGGCCAAAATGGTTTAATAGATCAATTAAAAAAATATTCAGCGAAAAAGGCACTTTACAGAGTGTACACAGTACACAGAAAGAGTACGTGGAACTGCAAACACAAGTCAAAAAGGAAGTTAGAAAGGCCAAGAGAGAGTAGAAATCAATATTGCTAAGGGGCTAAAACCAATTCCAAAATGTTTTTCCAATATTATAACAGCAAGAGAACATTCAAAGAGGAGGTTAAATGTCTAAGAGACACAAATGGCAAAATCATAGATGAAGAAAAAAATAGCAAATATATTAAATGACTACTTTTCACAGGTTTTACAAAGGAGGACACGAACAACATGCCCCACATGTCGACCTGTTCCTATCCAATTTTAAATAACTTTAGCATAACAGAGGTAGAAGTGTTAAAGGGACTAGGAGCTCTTAAAATAAACAAATCCCCTGGGCTGGATGAGATCCTCCCAATAGTACTCAAAGAAATGAAAGAAGTTATTTACAAACCGCTAACCAAGATCATGCAACAGTCTCTTGACACAGGGGTTGTACCGACAGACTGGAAAATAGCAAACGTAATACCGATCCACAAAAAGGGAGACAAAACCGAACCAGGTAACTACAGACCAATAAGCCTGACTTCTATTATATGTAAACTTATGGAAACTATAATAAGATCCAAAATGGAAAATTACCTATATGGTAACAAAATCCTGGGAGACAGTCAGCATGGTTTTAGGAAAGGGAGATCGTGTCTAACTAACCTACTTGACTTTTTTGAGAATGCAACATTGAAAATGGATAATTGCAAAGCATACGACATGGTTTATTTAGATTTCCAGAAAGCTTTTGACAAAGTCCCGCATAAAAGATTAATTCTCAAACTGAACACAGTAGGGATTCAAGGAAATGCATGCACATGGATTAGGGAGTGGTTAACATGTAGAAAACAGAAAGTACTGATTAGAGGAGAAACCTCAAAATGGAGTGAGGTAACCAGTGGTGTACCACAGGGATCAGTATTAGGTCCTTTGCTATTTTTAATCTACATTAATGATTTAGATTCTGGTATAGTAAGCAAGCTCGTTAAATTTGCAGACGACACAAAAATAGGAGGAGTGGCAAACACTGTTGCAGCAGCAAAGGTCATTCAAAATGATCTAGACAGCATTCAGAACTGGGCAGACACATGGCAAATGAAATTTAATAGAGAAAAGTGTAAAGTATTGTATGCAGGCAATAAAAATGTGCATTATAAATATCATAGGGGGGATACTGAAATTGAAGAAGGGAACTATGAAAAAGACCTAGGAGTTTATGTTTACTCAGAAATGTCTTCCTCTAGACAATGTGGGGAAGCTATAAAAATGGCCAACAAGATGCTCGGATATATTGTGAGGAGTGTTGAATTTAAATCAAGGGAAGTAATGTTAAAACTTTACAATGCATTAGAAAGACCTCACCTAGAATATTGTGTTCAGTTCTGGTTACCTCGTTTCAAAAAGGATATTGCTGCTCTAGAAAGAGTGCAAAGAAGAGCAACCAGAATTATCCCGGGTTTAAAAGGCATGTCATATGCAGACAGGCTAAAGAATTGAATCTATTCAGTCTTGAACAAAGAAGACTACGTGGCAATCTGATTCAAACATTCAAAATCCTAAAAGGTATAGACAATGTCGAGCCAGGGGACTTCTTTGACCTGAAAAAAGAAACAAGGACCAGGGGTCACAAATGGAAATTAGATAAAGGGGCATTCAGAACAGAAAAATAGGAGGCACTTTTTTACACAGAGAATTGTGAGGGTCTGGAACCAACTCCCCAGTAATGTTGTTGAAGCTGACACCCTGGGATCCTTCAAGAAGCTGCTTGATGAGATTCTGGGATCAATAAGCTACTAACAACCAAACGAGCAAGATGGGCTGAATGGGCTCTCGTTTGTAAACTTTCTTATGTTCTTATGTTCTTAGAGAAAACAGTTTTTATTATTATTATTTGACTAACATATTTATTTATTGGGGCCTTACTCTTTCTTATTATAATTTATCTGGACATTGCAAGATAAAGTAACTGTATAATTGTTGAATAGTCCATGTAGTATAGGGTCAGACTCGAAACTTGTTGTTGGAGGCGGGGTGTCATTCAAGCTGGCAGGGAGTGGATTGGCTGGTGCGGAAAGAACTGAAATAGGGTTGGCAGTTTGACTGGCTGGTTTTGAGGCAGGGTGTTGTTTGGATCCAGCTAATGACAGAATTGTGGACCAATCGTGTCTTTCCTGTTTATTTTCTGTCTAGTAGCTGCGAATGGAGCCTTCGTTATGGTGTCCTGTCACAGACATGATTTCCCTTGTCTCTAGACCAGCGTCGGAAAGTATCAATGTTTCAGTAGCTTTATCAGATTAGTTGTAGATTAGAATATTAAGGAAAAATCCATTATTTATGCGCGGATTGATTTAAAATTTTATTCACAGTTAAGCACTTCAACATTCCAGTGGGCATCTATGCAAAATAGAAGCCAGCTAGATCTGGAATCTGATTGGTTGTTTGCACTCAACCATTTTCTAATGTTTTATAGAGTTAACAAGAGCTTTATGATAAAGTACCTCGAGCTCAAAAAAATATTTTTAGTAAATCTTACCCAATATATACTGCCATCATTTTGTAGGTCTCGGATTTACCTATATGAAAAATGCACACATTATGGTAAAAGTTAAATCAATTTTTTATGGTAATTTATTTGAAGCCGTTAGTTAAGAATATACATTTAACACTCCTGCAGATTCTTTAATACTACACTTCTGGTCAACTCTGTAAGATTGCATGAAAGATTTAAGTCGACATTGAAAACATGTCATAGGAAAAGCAGTGACTGGTACTCAAATGCGAGCCAGTGCATTTGGCTTCTGGGAGATTGAGTTATTTTAAAGAAAATGGTAAACAGTTTTTTGTGTCATCTAAAATCAACAATTGTGCTTTGAAATTACTAAAAGCCATATAGCCTGATAACTAACCGGTTTGTAATGTCAGGTCTGTGTTGAGTGTCATTGGTTAAAGTTATTATATAATTCCACAAATCTTGCATGCTATAGTATGCACTTCTATTGACTATGTCAATCGTATATGTGCAGCTTTGAAAGAAATATATGAAAAATATTGCCTGCTTTACTATTCTAAAAAGGGGCCTACATAAGATAACTTCCATGCAGGTTAAAAGTGAAACCATTCAGTTATTCAGGGTTTTGTGTGTTGCTTAAAATATAACTGCCAGGTTTAAGGGATATTTTATACCTTCTCTATTGTGAGGTGGTTTTAGAAATGAGCAAATATCCCCTTTGCAACTGTGACAACTGTAAGTTAATTAAAGGAACATCTCCATACAAACCACAACTACATAAGGGACAGAAAGTGCAGTAACAAATTGTACAAATATAGTATCAGTATTAATTAAACGTATGGATATAACATTTCTGTTTTCCAAAAGTAACACACATTTAGAGATGCTGTTTCATTTGACAGATTCCATCTGTTTCCCTTTTAATTTTTTTACATAGCAAAGAATTTTTGAGAAATAACATCTGAACTCTTCATCATCCATCAGATCTCAAAGCAATTTTCTGTATTGCGTTCATGCTCATGAAGGATGGCTTCTATAGGCTTAAGGTATTCTTTACAAATGTCATCAGTCTGACAGTGCAATTTATATGTGAATCCTATGCAATATTATTTTTGTATTCTTATCATTTAAACTGCTATGGGAGGGGGTGTCACTGTCTAATCAGGCAGGTGTTGTTTTAGTACATATTTATGTATAATGTTCTAATGCTACTATATGTATCAATCTGCCCTGGGGACTGAATTGAAATGGATTAAAATCAGTTCTATTTGTTTCCATCTGCAGAAGACCAAGCCGGTTTGAATCAAGACAAGGATTTTGTGCTGAAACTGGCGGTGTTTACATGCAAGTTTTAATCGCGCTACTATAGTGCATTCATGACGTGTCACGCACAAATGACGCATGATTGTGCTCATTCCAAAAGTACACGGCAAAAAAAGCGTGTGACTCAAGTGTCATTACACTTTGGTAAAGCACTGTAAAGTGCGCGCTAATTGGCCTCATTAGTCCCATAGCAACAAACTCCAGTCGTGCAAAATAATTAACGATAGACTTTCATGAAATAACACGATACCTCCTCCACTTCCCCTATGTAAAAGAACGCTCTTCTCTGCGATACAGTCTTTCTGTCCTTCTCTGTAGCGTAAGTAAGATTTTCCTTATCCCAGTCTTACTAATACAAATCAGTTAAATATAAAATCCATCCATTATTATCAATCCACTTCTCCTGATGAGGGTCGCGGCTAAATTATATATAAATTGCAAATAGAGATGTTGATTTATACCATTATTTATTCATTTCAGTGTATTATGAACGATGCATGAAAACTACTAGATCGTTATGACCAGCATTATAATCATAATAATAATACTACGATTAATGTAGCTTTTTTTCCCGCAGGATGTTTCAAGCTTCCACCCCTTCTGACAGCACGCAACACCAGATTGACCAATTGTGAATTGTTTCACAGTCTCTGTTTTACATGTGAATCCTAAGAATAATTTCTGGAAAATAATAACATACCGCACATACACACACTTCGCCTCAGCCACGCGTAAAGGGCTTTATCTCCCCAACCACAGTAGCTAGAGCGTCCAAACCCACTGAAGAAGACCAATTGTGAATTGTTTCACAAGCTGTCCTTTACATGTGAATCAAACAAATAAATTGTGAAAAACAATAACATACCGCATATACGCACACAGCCTACCTGACACGCGTAAAATGGCTTTATCTCCTCAACCACAGCAGCTACAACGTTCAAACCAACTTTAATTTAAAGGATGCCAAATGTGAATTGTTTCACAGTCTGTGTTTTACCTGTGAAGCCTAATAATAATATGTGAAAAAACAAATGGTTGGGGATATCAAGCCATTTTACGCATGTCAAACTAAGTGTGTGCGCATATGCGATATGTTTTGTTTTTCACATATTATTCTTAGGATTCACATGTAAAACAAAAGCTGTGAAGCCATTCATAACTGTTCTTCTTTAAATTAAAGTTGGTTTGAACGCTGTAGCTGCTGATCCAGGAGCATCGTCTGATGCGCCTGGAGTACAGTAGAATGTACCGTCTAATTGCATGCACCGCTGCCAGGCAGGATCAGCAATACAGCCACCTTTTGGAAAGGCTGGACAACAGCACCAACAGGTGGTTGCGTTGCATGCCAAATTTCTGCACACAATAACAAGAGAACTGCAGGTGCCTACCCCAGCTCCCGCAATACCCACTCGCTTCTGCAGCGCACAGGTGTACGGACATGTCCACCCGTACAAGTTCCACCAGTTGGTGAAACGTAGCTCGGATGACCCCGTTTCAATCCATTGTTCGTCAGAGAAAGACTCGTGAAGCACAACCTCCTCCCATCAAACAGAGGGACGATGATGCGCCTGCATTCGTCTTTCCTGCCGATACACAAATAGAGGTCTGTACATAGGAACAAAGTGGATGAAGGTTTCTGCTGGAAAGAAAGCTCTAGATAAGAAAGCAATAGATGCACGATTCCTTTCCTGCAACCCATTGCATGGGACTGAAGGAGTTCTTCCCATACAAGACTTAATCTAGCCAGTGTTTGTCTGCGTCTTCTCCATCCATCAATTTTTGTTGCAACTACGTTGTAAGTAGATTGTATATACCCTTATAACTAATTAGCACATACACACACATTATATATTTATTATATTAACAGCATTTGTGTAAGTTTCCACATTTTCTGCATAATTAATTTTAATATTTCAACAAAGTACCTGTGTTTGAAACCAACCCATCATGAGTTGTTTTTAATATATTTGTTCCACATTAACACATATTTGTGATTACTGAACGCATACTACTTTTGTTTAGCACATTAACAGTTACGCAGTTGGCTAAGACTAATATACACGGGTGTGTGAAAGGACATCAGTAGCCTAAGAAGCATAAGAAAAGCAGTAATGGGAATTGGTGAGTGCTGTCGGTTTTTGTACACATGATACGTCTACCATTTCTAGAACAACTAATTCTAAACAATAATAGTAATAACTATTATTATTTTCTTCTTCTTGGCAGCATGAACCGTTTTAACTGCAAGACTTTTGCATTCTAGACAGATGGGGGGTAACCTTCTCTTCATCTCTGCCTAGCGCGTAAAGCCTCATGTAAACCCCTATGCATTATTGAACGATATCCTTTATCGCGCAGCATCTCTTTTCAGCGCGTTGGTGATATTTAAATAAACCCTCCCATTATTTTATTATAAATGAGGTCGTTTGCATTTGGACGACTAAATTCTCTCTCTAAAATAAACTCTCATGTAAACGTGGAAGCAGAACTGTCATGACCAAAAAAGCGCGAGAGATCTGTTGTCACGCTTTTCCGTTTTTGCTTGTAAACTGCCCCACTCACTCTGATGGAAAAAGTTACCTACAGTATAAGCATCTAATGTAATAGGCTGTAGAAAAATAAGTAACTGTGAATTATAGCAAGCTGCCCTGGAGGCAAGGGCCCTGCCTGGGAAGTCTATGCCTGCACTTGTCAAGCCGCTGGCCAGTAGGGGTCTCTGAAGCATGATGAGGTGAGGTAGCCCCAGCCAGTTTTCATCCTTAACCCAGCAGGAGAAACATCGGCAACTTGCCGTGAGCTGGATTTAAACCACACTTGCAGTCCCCACCATATTTACCATATTTATGGTATGAGATGGTTTAATTGTGCAGACAAAAAACATGCCATGCATTCATTGTATTCTATAGCTTATTATGTTAGAGTTAGAATGGAGCTTATATAAATTGCATATAATCCTGTAAGATGCAAACCTGTGATGGAACTATGGAAAATGTTTTTAACCAGAAATAAAGTATAATCAAATCTGTATTTCTGTTTATATAAAAAAATATATACTATATTCCAACACACAAGAATAACATGTTAAGGTTATTTTAAAATGTACAGGAATACAGTTGCTGAAACATTAAAAAACATCTCAATGGCATTATAAATTACGATTCTATTCTGTTTTTTTTGTTTTTTAAACCAATATTTTACAGCATATATTAAAGTATTCCAATAAATGTAATTGGATAATATGTCTTACAATCCTTCAGCGCAAAGACATTATTAAATCTGGTGAAAATAGTTATAGTTACACATGACTGTTGACAAGTCAGCCTGACCTTCATGAAGTCGAACCCTAAATCCTTATTGGATCCATGACTGTTTGGCATTTTGCCACTCACTAGAATCTCTTTCGTATCAGCATAATATTTAGAAGCCCAACGGGGTAGAACCACAGTAACAAAAGAAACAGCGACAAAACTAAACACTGCATAAAACTTCCCTCTTAGGGACTGTTGAGATGGCCCCCTCCCTCCTCTAGGCCCGTAGGGTACAAAGCCAATGAGTGGTCCATTGTTGGCTATAAAATAATTCATATGTTCAACTCCAATCTGACTGTCTCTGCTAGAGATTTGCTGTACACTCCAAGATAAAGCTTTCATGCCACTTTCAGTTTCTCACAGTGAATAAAAATGCATTTCAGGCAGGGCTGGCCTTAGTCTGTGTGGGACCGTAGGCGGTGCCCCCACCCCCAAAAATATCCCAATTAAAAAAAATTTAAAAAAAAACACCCCCACACATTATGTCAATAAAACAGTAGGCTACTGTTTGCAAACGTTATCCTTTTTATATGAATCTAAAATTATATTTGACCGATCTACTGAGCTACTGCAGTGCTCTTTAATTTTTGCTGTGTGAATTACACTAAAACAACATTCTAGCCAAGAAGCAGCTTTATTTTATACCACGCTGCATTTATGAGTGTACTTCCAAACATTTAATTTGTTGCAGATACCTATTCAGACCATTGGTGTGGTGGTCCTTCTTACTTTAATACACACAATCTTGATTTTATTATCGATCAATAGAAGCCTACTCACTTTAAGAAAAGCCTCCAGTAAAACTTTAAAAGACGATGCTGCACTGTCCTGCGCTAACCCTTTTTTAAAATACATTTTTTATGATTGAGTACACTCACATGAGGAAATACGTCCACTTTGTCAGTCAGAAAGTGCAAATGTGGTAACGTTACATTGGTAAGCAGAAATCAATATTTTGGAGATGATTATTGTGAAGAGTCTGAATCAGATTCATTTGCTTCCCGAAGCAGATTTTTATTTGATGGTTTGTCTGGATACGGCAGCAGAGCTCCTTGTTGCCGCTTGACTTGAATTTCTTTACATTTTTTATTTTCCTTTTACAATGGCCCGACTCGTACTTGCGAGGGGCCGACATAATACTCGCGAGACTGTTTCGACTCTGAAGACGTCATAAAATTTGTGACGCGTGTGGGGCCCTAGGCCGCCACCTTGCTCGTCTTGCCCTGATTTCAGGAATCTCACAGGGTCACTTTATATACTTGAGAAAACACGAGGGATTTTAAGCTATTATCTGAATAAAAACTGAAGTGACCCCATTTTTATGTACTGTAATTCTAGGGAATTATAGAGACTTTGACATTTACATAGGACGGTAGATGGATTACTAAACATGTTTTGGATTATATTAAATGTTTGAAATGTACTAAAATGCAGCATTGACCAATTATATTCAACATGATGAAAAATATTGTATTTATATTTTTATGTATGGTTTCAATAAGTTATCATGGTTTTTATGGTGGACATGGTGGACAAATAAATAGGCTATATTGTACATAACAAAGTACATTTGCTTAAAAACAGTGGATTTTTTAAGTTTTCTAAAGACATAGAAAGACTGCAGTTAATAGGCCTTAGACCCCGTTCACACTACTGGGCCGCATATTTAGGTCTGCAACCCCGTTCACACTTGCGGTTTAAGGCACCTTTGCACATTCACATTTGTACTGAAAAGCAGGCTTATTAGAGAGGAGTGCATTACAGTAATCAATTCTTGAAGAAACAAAGGCATGTGTTAGTCTCTCGGCATCAGATAAGGAGATAATAGGTCTCAGTTTGGCTATGTTTCTCAAGTGATAGAAGGATACTTTAGTAACTTCATTAATATGAGACTCAAATGATAAATCATGATCAAAGAGAACCCCCAATTTTTTTATTTCAGTTTTAGGATTTGATAAAAGACTGCTAGGGTCAAACGAAGTTCACACCATGTTTCCTAACAATATCACCCAATGGTAACATATATAATGGAAATAGCAATGGACCCAGAAGAGAACCTTGTGGAACACCGCAATCAACCTCTTGGTCAATCCCCACTAGAGACACATTGATACCTATCAGATAGGTAAAATTGAAACCAGGGTAAGACAAGGCCAGACAGTCCCACTAAGTATTTGAGCCGATTTAATAAGATGGAGTGGTCTACGGCACTCTTCTCTTGGAAGATTACCAAACATATGGCTGTAACAAAGCCTTCATTAAGTTCCCTGTTGTAAAAAAAATAAAAAAGTATTCATGTTAGTTCAACTCTGATTGTCGTTGCCGTTGAGCACAGAAAAGAATCCCAAGTTTGCTGTTGTTTACATTTCTGTTTCCTTTCATTCAATTTATGTTTCGCGCTTCCCATGTGTTTAAAGCAAATTTGCCTGTGTTTATGTTTTTGTATATGGTATGTGTATTGATTTGGGTATTATCAAACAAATAAAAAAGCCATTTGTTTTTTGCCCCTCCCCAAATGTAAAAACAAATATCTCAAATCATAGAAAATCTGCATTTTTCCTTGTTATTCCGCAGCAAATGGATTCCTATGATCCCTGTTACTGAGCTACATAATCAAATTGGTAACGTGATCTGAAAAGGCGACCCTAAGTCTACTTTGCGTTCATATATATGTAAGGAGGCTGTGTGGTCCAGTGGTTAAAGAAAAGGGCTTGTAACCAAGAGGTCCCTGGTTCAAATCCCACCTCAGCCACTGACTCACTGTGTGACCTTGAGCAAGTCAATTAACCTCCTTGTGCTCTGTCTTTCGGATGAGATGTAATTGTAAGTGACTCTGCAGCTGATACATAGTTCACACACCCAAGTCTCTGTAAGTCGCCTTGGATAAAAGCGTCTGCTAAATAAATAAATAAACAAATATATATGTAAAGGCCAGCCCTGGTCCCAGATTGCAGGCCCTGGGCCGCATCGAAACGGTGGCCTAAATCTGGGCTGGTTTTTTTTTTTTTTGGAGCGCTCACATATGAGAAACGGCAGCCCTGAGGCAGTCCTGGGACACCTTAAATCACAAGTGTGAAAGGGGTCTTAGTCAAGTGGCTCTCGAATTTTCATAGCTGTGACACCCTTTGAAAAGACCTTGGATTAAGAACTAATACAGTATACACTAACACACAACACATGTATGAAAAATGGCACACAGTACAAAATCAAATAACCTTATCTAATGGGGGGAATAAGCAGTCTGGACAGCTGTCCATCCTAGAGGAGGAGAGGCACAGTGCGACCGAGCCTCCACGCCTTGTTAGTTAGCTTCGTCTGCCGTCCGGAGGAAGATGCTGTTTCAAAGATGGTGATCAGGAGGGATAGTGCCGCAAAAAGTGCAAACGATAGGGACTTGACTAGGGGTTTAAATAGCATGCAGATTGAATATTGACGATTTGCTCCCCCAACCACACCATGGTTACTACTGTTAGTTATTAAGCTCTGTAGACAGCATGCTAAAAAAACATTTTAAAAAGACATGTTTTATTGAGACCAGGAAGGGGTTTGGTTTATTGATAATGCAGATTATAGACTGCTGGATTCTCTATCCATGTATTGCACAGAATTTGTATTTATTTATTTATACAGGTATACTTGACATTTTTTTATACTGCTCTGATATTCTTGGGATATAGTTTTTTCACAAATAATTATATACAGTGACAAATCGTCTCTTTGTTGGTGACTTTGTTACTTTTTCCGGGACCTTTTGACACAGTCTTTTAGTGTAAAATAAAAGTTTAACAAAGGAGCACCAAACTGGTTTGCTTGCTAAACCTCAATGTGAACAACTGCTGGACTTGGTCCTTTTGCACATATGAAACGAACTATACAAGGTAACCTGACTCGGAGGTAAACATTTTGCGCGTAGTTGAGTTCATATTCTGAGGAAGCAAGTAGAGCAGAAATGTTTCGAGGCTACATTAGTGATTGTCCCAGTTTTCATTCTTCATTTTTTGTCCCGGTTTTGTTAAATCATCCCGGTCTTGCGATTGTATAACTTAAGTACAAAACTGTATCGGTGTGCTCAGCAAGTTAATAGCAAAGTAATGTATTATGGATTGGTATTTGTTAATCATTCTCATTATGTGTTTATCACATGTTTAAATGGTAATACTAGTAGCTGATCTATTTTTTTAATCTGGATTTTTGAACATTTAACATGTTTTGAGATGATAAAATAAAGAAAATAATGAGTTGTGATCTGCAATAAATACATCCAATGTTAATTTTTAAACTAATATTGTGTTATTATATACTGCTATTTTAACGGCTTCAGAGTTGCTATGGTGTCAGTGCATTGAAGAAAATAAAAAAAAAGTCCCAGTTTTTCACTCTGCAAATCTGGTAACCCTAAATTACACTGTGAGAAACTAAAGCTCTCATAGAAATGTGGTCAGACACCAAATGCCAAGCCGAACTGGACAAAACTCACAAAAATAGTAAAATACATTCTTTTCTCAAATTACTTTGCTGAATAATTAAATTAGCAAAGTGCTCCCCTCGTTCCCATGCTTTCTTCTAAAACATGCTATTAAAAACCGGAGCAATACATCAATAGCTGCCATCTTTCAATATGCGTTGAAGGACATTGTAAACATCTGGTTCACACACCATATAAACAAACTGAGTTCATGCGAAAACTGCATTGTGAACACAAACAAACTGTCCTGAAAAAAATGGAAAAGTAAAAAACGAACTTGGTCCCTTTGCTCGTATTGTTTCAAATGAAACAAACCAGACCGAGTCCATTTGAAACAGACCAGGTGTGAATGCAGTCTTGGTCTAGAAATCTATACAACAAGCTGTATCTGACCACCATCATTAGACCAGGAAGTATATTTTGTTTAATTTGCCTAAGGAAACCCAGCAAAGCAAATATATTAAAAGCCAGCTAATAAAATGTCAGTGCTTCATTTCCTAAAAGCATGTTATCTTGGCATTTCAAAGGCCACATGTTATTTATTAAACTGTGGAAGTATTTTAATGAAATTGAAATTCTTAGCAATTTATAAGACAATTTGACAGTTTCTATATTAATCCATTTCACCTGCCACAAGGAAAACATACATTTTTGATGCAATTGAATGTGAAATGAGCACTGCCAAGAACAAAATTATACCACATATTAAAAATGCTAACCAAGTGATCAACAACAAATATAGCTTGACGCTAAACTGCCTATATATATATATATATATATATATATATATATATATATATATATATATATATATATATATGTCCCTTTTATTCCGATTAAAATTTCTTATATATTTATTTTGTGACATTATATGATTGATAAATTAGATTGACCTTTTCACTGCTCTTGTAATTTGTACACTACATGGCAAATACAGTTTACTTAGGGAAAGAAAATCAAATAAGCAATGTGCAACCCAGTGAGAAATTATTTTTTACCCCCAAACAAACTGTATTCAAAGTACATGTAATCTTTGAAACGGTAAGAAATGTTATGAGGAATTAAATGCTGTTTATTTATTTATTTGTATTTGGAAATAAGCGATATATGACCGGGAGTTATTAAGTATTTTTCTAGAAAAGTAAAATTCACCTCTATTTAATTACTTGTTTTCAAATAAAAATGCATAGCTTTTTGTTCCTGTTGAATTTTCTTTTTACTGCTTTTTTGTAATTTAATACAAAATTTTTCTTTAGAAATAACTAGTTTATTCAAACTATAGTTTATATTTTAAATTAATAAAAGGTAGTCACATATACTTACAGGCATGCCACTTATCTATTTGCATAAGTAAACTGGAGTGGTTTCGTAGAATAAAGAGTTGTCTTTCCTCTAGGGGGTCTTAAATTTGAATGAAACACATTTCTTTCAACCTAGAGGGCAGCGCCCCTAATCACACAGTTATCAAGTTTGTACCGAGAACAAACAGAACTCTAATCCGGGGAGCCCTGGAGTGTCCCTCTCCCTGCAGCCTTTTCACTTTGAAGATGATGAGGAATATTTCAACACCCAGCTGCTTCGAATACTAGTGCAAAGAACATAAAGCCTTGTTCTACAATCCCACATCCTAGTAGAGCCTGAAGCCGAGCTGGTCATTTATTAAAAAGGATGTCTCTTTTTATTTAATATAGCCAAGTTTTAAGATAAATCAAGCTGAAAAATATTTCAACTGTATATACAACTTAAAAATGAGGCTTGTAATTAGTTTTTAAGCCTTTTAAATTAGAAATATTGAATACATAATTGTTCAATTCATATTCTCACAGTAGAGTTATGCTTTGTTAACTACATCAGCGGAACCTAATTTAAAACTTTCTACAGTGTTTATATTGAAATGAACTGTGACAGTGCAGATGTGGATTGTTGAAAGCAGTGAATTAATTGGGGTGATTGCTGCAGCCACATTCCATGGGCAGTCACAGTCACCTGCATGAGTCCCAGACAATATTAACCCGTTTACTTTTCAGCCAGTTGCTGGGGAATCTGCTGAAGCAGCTTCTGCTGGTTGCTAATCAAGTTCCTGAAAACTGTTCGAGCTTGCCCTATTCGCTACCACTTTACCTCCTGCTGGTTGCTGACCAGAATATTGAATGATTATTTTTAAACAAAGTGCTGGAGATAGAGCCTCTCGGCACAGCCACAAGAGAGGCCAAAACCATTGACTCACTGCTTGTTTCAACCATTCATATGAAAAATACACATGGGAGACTTGGGTGTGTACCTGTTTCAGCCTCTGTCCTTCCTGTCCTTCATACCAACTCTCTTACTGTGAATAACCACTAGCTAGAAAATGCTTTTTTTTTTTGTTCACCAGAATTTCATCAAATTGGCTCTTCCTTTGAAATAATGAATGAAAAACAGGCTTTGGCGAGATTTAGAGAGTTAGGCTAAGTTGTTTAAATGTAGAAAGAAACTCAAACTAAAAGAAGTATACTTGAGTGCTCCCGGAGAAAATCTGTAAGTTCATTATTTGATTACGTTGATGGCCATTCAATGGGACTGGTATTTTATGTTTATCCAAATTAACTGGACAAGGGATAAGGAAGTACTGTTCATACAGAAGCGGTCCAGTGGGCGCCACTGTTCCAAAAGTGGACATTGGTATAGATGGGGCCATCTGATACGCTGCAACTAGTTCTTGAATTCCCAGCATCTTAACCACTGTTCAATCTCTGTTTGCAAAGGCAGTTAAAGGGCTGATGCATTGTCCTAAGTGCCATTTCTCCATTACTGTATTGTTTGGACTATGACCACTTCTCTTTACCTTCCCACTCTACAATGAATACAAAAATACAAGCAAATGTTAAAAATAATAAACATTACTAGTAGATTATTAAACCTTTTAAAACATTACTCTAGTCTACAGTCATGTATACACATATGCAATGTGGAAAAAGGTGTTTTTTTCACATTTGATGCAAAACCATTTGTTCTTAAAGCTGAATTTATCAGTGAACTGAAGATATTGCTAAATCACTACCCAACATGTAAAGCCATAAAACATGAAAAGTTGCCTAAAAGATTCTATTTAGGTAAAAAGTGGTAATTCCACAGGTGACAATAACAATGCCCCCAAGTCCATGCAGAAGATTTTAATTTATCCTCCTGAAATAAAGTTATTTTCTAATAAAAACAAGAAAAAAATGAAGCTAGATTGCTACTCTAATGGATCAGGAGCAATTCCCCTGGAATTCAGGTTGATTTCTCACACGGATTAGTATAGGCCTATGATCCTTTAAAAATCCAGCACTGGCAGCGGTACTGGCCCAGAGCAGCTCATTAGCCTGAATCCTGGCTTGGAAACATAACACCTGTCAATATTGTATTCTTCAGAATATCCACTGGCTGCAGGAGTGCTGAATCAATGGCCAAGACTTACAATACCTCATAGTTGTACTAAATGAGCATCAGCAATCATCATTAAAAATGAAGTACAAGTAAAAGTAAACCAAAAGGAAAAAACAGCACATCTTTAACTGTGTCTGCAATGCCTGGTCTCAAAGATAAATCCTTAACAAGAACAATAATATTTATTACAGTCTATAGTCTACAGTCATTCCAGGCTAGCGTATTTTTGAGTAAAACCTGAGGGGTAGATGTACTAATGTGTTGCGGCTGTCGCAATAGCAGCAAAACAGCTGCAAACGAGTCGGAAGTCTACGATGAAATGTACTAAACATGCACAATGCTGGTAGCGACCTTTTAGGGAATGCTTTGCGGCAGCAGTTTTTGTTTGCGGTTCAGCCTTAGATGAATATGTAATTATGTGCGTTCCTGCGTAAATTCACAAAAATGGGGTGGAAATTAGGGTTCTTAAATATTATAATGGGATGTACTAAAGCTGCCAACAATTGCGATACTTACAATTGCATCAATTTGTTAAGAACTTTTGCAAGCATGTTTTAGACAGTCGCAATTGTCGCTGGCATTTCCCTGTCCTCTTTTTCTCGTGTGTTGCCAGTTGTGCTCAATGCAATTTTGTGGCGAACACCCAAATACCAATTTTTCCCTAAAAGTAGGGTGTACTTACAAGTCTTGTTAACAAATGTCTGGTTTTCCCAACTTGTTGGGAGCAATAGACTGCACACATGTGCCGCTAACCCCTCCAGCTCATTCTGAACATCTGTATAGGAATAGGAAACACACCTATTCTATTAATGTGCAGGTGGTTTGTAATTGTGCACAATTTAGCACTGCACCACTGACTAACTTAAATAAAAACAGACAGTATACATTTAGCTTACAGGCAACTTGTGATAATACGAATTAGTGGTAAAATGCAAAATTGGTCCCTTGAAATTCATATTAACGAGAATTGACTGTCCTTCTGTAAGTATCATAACATCCATGATTCCTGTTCAATGTACACACTTTTGTACAGTATATGCCTCACATGCCTTGTGGTTTAAATCTCGAAAGAGAGAAAGATACGTAAGAGACTCACATATGCTATTAGATGTTTGATTATCACATTTGAATTACCTCATAGCTGGCATTTAGATATATTGCTCTTCAGATTGAATACCCTTTTATCATGATATCATGATTTGTTATTTACAAAGAAACATCCCAAAACCATACTATGCTTTTCTGTAATTATAAAACTCAAAGCCTCAGCATGATTTCACCATCAGAATCTCAGTTCCATAATTGGGTAGGGTGATAAGTTTGGGAACTTGTTGCTGGAATTCACTGGCTATGCTCTGCATGTCCTCCAAAAACCATCTCAAACAGCTAATTGTACACATATTATAGATGTTTTTAATGCAAAGTATATGGTAACGACTAGGGTGAAAGACATTTTTTTTTTGTATGTACTTTCAGTTTAGTGTATCATGTCAAAGTAAGAGTAAGCGCTTATTGCTTATATGGGCATCAAACAAAACAAAGAAAAACACTCAAAAATACACTAAAAGGCAACCCTGTATGCATTACGTGTACCTTAAAATAAATTAAATTCAGTTTTTTTATCATTCATCTTGAGCCTCAGGGTCTCTTCATCGCTGTTGAAAAACAAATTGGTAAGCTCGCTGTACAGCCGTGTGTGTATTGGCTAGAACATTCAGTATGACGCACATTATATTATTATTCATAACCCGGTGTTTAAAAGAGGCCTGGCATCTATTTATCATATTTCCCAGCAGCCTCTGCGCTCATGAGAGACCGTGTTAGTATTGGAGACCGGCGATTATTTGAAGTTTTACGGTATGCTAGCTATTAAAGTTAATTGAAGTGAAGTTGACAGTTGCATTTAGCTTAATATACTGTTTTAAAGGAAAATGTGTCCTTACTTATTCTTTATATTTATTTTCACTTGGTCTTTTCTCTTAAAGAAAAAAAAAACTCATGCTGCAATAGAGTGGATCATCATTGTAATCGTGAGAAATGGCATACCGTTATTTATTAATATCCAAAGATGGTATTTGCAGTCTTGTTTATATATCAAGATATATTTATTTTTTCTGCTAGTTTATAAACATGTCTTGCAGCACATATAATCCCAGAAATGTAACAGCTCGGTTTCCACACAAACAGCTTCCTTCATGCTATGGGATGAAAGGTGAGAGCAGTGGGGGGCATGACTGTATTCATGGGTGGAAAGCACTTTTAATTTGCTGACCTCAACCACTATGTAACAAATAGCTTCCTCAGAGACAGCTGTCAAAAATGTGAGTTCTAGTAACCTAGACGAGCTAATAACAGGCAAAATGCCACCTTCACTCATTCCAGTTAACATATGACACCCTTCACAAATGACTGCCTACTACATTATGACATAGGATTTATAGGTACCGAAATTGTAAACAGCTGTGACATGACTAGAGACTAAGAATAAACGGCTGACTTTCAGGATTCTACATGCATTATGTTACACACTTCTAGATCCAGTTTCTGTAAGCAGTAACGTGAAGCAACCCATAAGTCAGCTGCATTACTGACATGAGAGGGGTTACCAAAATGCAGAAAACATATCTTAGTCAATGTTTTCAATTAAAAATGACACCGAATTAACAATTATCTTAAGATGTTTACTAAGTGCTCTAAATTGTTCATTGTTTCATTCTTTGCAGAATGGAACTGTCTGCAGTTACAAAGATATAATAGCTTCACTTCTGTGATTTAAAAAGTGAAAATGAAATAGAAGAATAACAAGAAGTACTAATGGACAAATGTGATGTTTAGTTTAATTACAGTCTTGTACAGTATGTATAACATTACAAAGGGTTGCTATCCACTCTTTACAATGTACAAGTTGTAGTACATAAAAACGAATGTATTCTTGTGTTCCCTGAAGCATGTAATAAATAATTTGGATTCACTCAAACATTTTACATGCATTCCTGCTATTTTCATGCATACAGTACACACACAAATAGTGGCTACAATTAACTTTTTTTTCCAGCCGATATAATATAATGTGCCTGAAGCAACCCTATGTCAATGTGGCATGTAATTGCAACATGAAACGGCATGTCTTTAAATAAAATAGTGTATTCTAGTGAGTGTGTTTAGCCCTCTGTTGCATGGGATGAAAGATATATCATATACTAGAACCCCTGATGTTTCAAAGTTTAGAATAAGGAGTTGAATACTAAATAGTTTTCAATCATATCTACAGTAATGCAACATGTGGTAAGTATGTGCAGTACATGATAGCTGATGCCAGGCATCTGTACAATATGCAATTCTTATAAAATTAAGTTAGAGCAATAAACTATGACATGCATGCATCTTTACCTTAGTTTTGTCTAGAATTAGTAACTTTTGTGCAATGGTTTTGCCAGTACAGAACACTACAAAAAAAACATGCAAAAAGTGTACAGGACCAGAGTTAATTTCTTACAGACAACCTAGATAATTCAATATTTGTAGTTATGACAATATTTTAGCCTTTTCTATACTTGTGGTTATGAAGGAGATTTCTTCACTTATTTTAATCATTTGTAACCTTAAGAAACGTTTCCTGTATTGCTAAAATGATATACCGTTATTTGCACAAAGTGTAATGTTACTACCAAGAAATGATCAATGCAACTGTAATTTGAATTCTGCATACGTACATTATATGACAGCTGACCTCTACTGTAGATTTTATTTGAATTATACAACTGAAATCTTGGTATAGAAAATGGCATTTTAGATATTACAATAAAGTTTCTGTAGGTGATTGCGAATTTGCAATGCGTCCGTGGCTTTTAACACCTGTGTCTTATCTACACAAGAACGAAGAACAGGCGTACAAGGGCACACTAGGAATGTGATCGAGATCATTGATGAGGAATTTACCTAAACGTATTTAATGTTGTCAGACTCCCCCCACACTTTATGTACAATTTCACCTTCACACATTTGTATGCATATAAAATGTTCTTATAATACTGTAAGTGTTCGGTGGCTACTTCTAATCATGTTGAGTTTATTTATCGCGGAGGCGAGCAAAGAGTACCAGAGAAAATGCATGATTAGAAGATTCACTGAACAATTAATTATAAACAAATTGTATATTGGGTAGGGAGTTCTATCAGAATTTTAAAAGCTTAATAAATATATAATGAAGTGTTACATACATGGCATACATGTATAATAACTAACAACTACAAACACAAATGGCACTTCAAACGTATTTATTTATAGCCTACAATCGTACATACTAAAATACATACAAAAGTAGATGTCAACATAAGAAAATTAATTCCAACCAATATACATAGATGGCTTACAATATTTTTCTTTCTTTTTAACCAAAAAAAGATTGCAAAATGCACATTAAAAGAGTATATAGTAAGCTGTGGCAAAATATCCCCCCAAAAGAGGGTAAATGACTAGTGGTTCTTATTTATTTATTTACTTATTTTTAATCCGTGTCGTCCGATTTTTACCCACACGCCAGATAATCGTAAATCAGCATTTTATATGTGAAGTGTTTTAAATAAATGTACATTCTGCATGACAAAATGCACAATTTTAAATGAAGTTTACAAATTATACACAACATTGATATTCCCATTATTTTTTATTTCCATTTGGCTGCTGCTCGCTGGTAGGAGAGCCACCTCCCTGTACGATAGTAGTTTTCTATAACAGCGTTTTCATTATGCTTCCATTCATTTTTCTTGATCTTGTTAACATGCATTTTGATTAACGAGTTCCCCTTAGCTAGTCGTTGAGACAGGAAGTGATGTACGTGACCAGCGACAATTAAGCTTTTTAACGAGAAAAGCATTCATTAACAACCTCATCGACTCAATTTCAAAGCATTAACTGATTGATTTAATTAACACATTTTGTTTGAAAATCGCTTGCTACTAAATCTCTCGTTACTATACCACGAATTCGATACAATAACACTGGTTTTTGAAAATTCTGCCCATCATGTTTTAAATGGAATTACATTTTGCAAAACTACTCATTTGAGACGTATGGAATTATTTTGTAAACTGCAATCACTGTAACAGCAAATCAGAAAGACAGCACAGTGAAGCTTGGATGAGCTCAGTACAAATCTAAATCATACCTTTTTTAATTACACATTTCCTTTTTTAATGAAACATTATGCAATTAACTGTAATGAAACATTATGCAATTAACAAAAAGAGTATGTACTTTAATCATTGGGTAGTCATTATTGGGGGTATGCGAATGGCCTTTTTTGAAATCTTTATATCCAAAACCGGCACTAATGAATATTATTAATTATAAGTTAAACTGTTATTTAAATACATAAATACATATGTACTAAGTAATTCATGGGCATTATCATGGATGCAACATTTGTGGGACACATTATATATGTGAACAGGTGGTTATTACATTTGTGGGTGAGATTATTACATTTGTGGGCAGGTGGTTATTACATTTGTGGGTGGGATTATTACATTTGTGGGCAGGTGGTTATTACATTTGTGGGAGATATTACATTTGTGGGCAGTTATTACATGTGTGGTTTGTACAGCTTTCTTTAAAAAGAAATGATTAAGAATTTCAGGTGTCCTGTTTAACTTTACAATAGTACAGTTAGTATTCTTGACAGCAATTCATGGCTAACAAGATGGATTTTTTACTGAATGTAAATGCTGACTGAGTGTTTCTGACTTTTTTTCTACAAGGTGACTGTAACACAGATTGATTGAAGATTCTGCAGAAACAGAAAGGTTAAACATGTAGACACGAAGCTCAAAGGCAGGCTTGACACTGACTGAATACCTCTCTATATCATGATTGACCTTAAACCATTTTACTCACATTTAATTTACTTCTAATATAGTTGACCATTGCATTTTCACAAAAAAAAAAAAATTAAAGTGAAAGTTACTGTAGTAGAAACACGATGATATCATATTGTAAAAAAATATATACTGAAAAAATACACTAAATCAATTAGATACATTTACATATATATATATATATATATGTATAGACAATTTAACAAAGCTTTATAAGCTGATTGCAAATGAAATGTAAAACAGAAAACAGAAAAAAATAGTGCCTTGTTTGAGGGTAGGATCCATGACTAAAACATCTTCTGTCCAGTTTTGCACCAGCATTTATTTGGGCTTTTTTTTTTAATACATACAGTCATTCCCCCAAAACTAATTGTTGATACATGTCTCTCAGAGAACAATCAAATAATGGAATGTAAATGGGACTTAAGTAAACAGTGGTATCTGGTCCAAAACTGATTTGTGAAAGACATGCATCATTACAATTAGGGGTTCCGATATTAGGTTTTAATTAATAAACACTGATAAAACACACACACACACACACACAAATAAAGCTGTGTTTATGAGAAAGAACACTGGAGATGTAGAGGACATTAACCACATATTGAGTTCTGTAGTCATTTATATGAGTGGGAAGGCTGAATAACCCATAATGTTTTGTTGTGGTTTTCACAGCTATTGTTTGACATATTTAAGGAGGCACAATGAAACCTGATATGTATGGTTCATAAAATTGGGTGGGAATATCGGAATCAGCTATACCAAATGTTAGAATTACTTTATTCTTACATTTCTGAGCAGCTCTAACATTACATGCCCAAATCTGTGACGATTCATACATAAGCAGCTGAAAAAGTGGAAAACGTGTTCCAGTATTTGGTTTTCAAGAGCTTTTTTTGGTCCGGACAACTGCTGTCTGCATCATTCTATAAAAGAAACCACCTTCACTTCCAGTTCACCATGTACTTATGCCTGGGTCCACCCATTCCAGAATCTAAATCCTGGATAACCCAATTCTTATGGAACATTTTGTGTACCTTTAATTCCACTATTGTATATACATTTTGACAATTCTATGTTTACCATGTCAGCTCTCAAAGTGTTAAAGTCTTATTTGCAAAGATGCATGTTGTTTTGAAAAGGGAATTGTGTCAGGGATGTTAGAATGACATTGTTCTGTAACAACAGTACCGATTGGGGTCCTTAAAATGACGCAACTTGACTGGTTGAAACACCTTTAGTATGATAATTACAATAAATGTTATTGAAATTATCCATGCACCAGTAGGCGCAATATACCATCATATATATATATATATATATATATATATATATATATATATATATATATTACACAGTATATATATATATATATTACACACAGTATATATATATTACACACAGTATATATAAATGTAGGTTTTAAACAGACCTTTACGACTTCCCGTTGGGCTCTTCAGCCTAGAGCAGCCTGACTGCTTCCCTTTTATACCCAGCACCTGGCTCTAATTTCCAATAATTGCCAAGTGCAGGTGATAAATTATTAATTAAACAAAACAATAAAACAATGAAACAATTAGACAAAAGCAATTACCTTGGCAGGGAGGCTTTAACTCTGTCCCTGCCATCAAACAAAACATTTTTACATTGCTGGCCCCCCTGTCCTGCTACATCCGTTACTAGATATGTATATATAAATATATATATATATATATATATATATATATATATATATATATATATATATATATATATATATACACACTACCGTTCAAAAGTTTGGGGTCACTTAGAAATTTCCTTGTTTTCCATGAAAACATAAATTAAATGAGTTTGAATAGGAAATATAGTCATTGACAAGGTTAGAAATAATGATTTTTAATTGAAATAATAATTGTGTCCTTCAAACTTTGCTTTCGTCAAAGAATCCTCCATTTGCAGCAATTACAGCCTTGCAGACCTTTGGCATTCTAGTTGTCAATTTGTTGAGGTAATATGAAAAGATTTCACCCCATGCTTCCTGAAGCACCTCCCACAGGTTGGATTGGCTTGATGGGCACTTCTTACGTACCATACGGTCAAGCTGCTCCCACAACAGCTCAATAGGGTTGAGATTCGGTGACTGTGCTGGCCACTCCATTATAGACAGAATACCAGCTGACTGCTTCTTCCCTAAATAGTTCTTGCATAGCTTGGAGCTGTGCTTTGGGTCATTGTCCTGTTGTAGGAGGAAATTGGCTCCAATCAAGCGCGTCCACAGGGTATGGCATGGCGTTGCAAAATGGAGTGATAGCCTTCCTTCTTCAAGATCCCTTTTACCCTGTACAAATCTCCCACTTTACCACCACCAAAGCACCCCCAGACCATCACATTGCCTCCACCATGCTTGACAGATGGCGTCAAGCACTCCTCCAGCATCTTTTCATTTGGTCTGCGTCTCACAAATGTTCTTCTTTGTGATCCGAACACCTCAAACTTAGATTCGTCTGTCCATAACACTTTTTTCCACTCTTCCTCTGTCCAGTGTCTGTGTTCTTTGCCCATCTTAATCTTTTCTTTTTATTGGCCAGTCTGAGATATGGCTTTTTCTTTGCAACTCTGCCTAGAAGGCCAGCATCCCGAGTCGCCTCTTCACTGTTGACGTTGAGACTGGTGTTTTTGGGTACTATTTAATGAACCTGCCAGTTGAGGACCTGTGAGGCGTCTGTTTCTCAAACTAGACACTCTAATGTATTTGTCCTCTTGCTCAGTTGTGCACCGGGGCCTCCCACTCCTCTTTCTATTCTGGTTAGAGCCAGTTTGCACTGTTCTGTGAAGGGAGTAGTACACAGCGTTGTACGAGATCTTCAGTTTCTTGGCAATTTCTCACATGGAATAGCCTTCATTTCTCAGAACAAGAATAGACTGATGAGTTTCAGAAGAAAGTTCTTTGTTTCTGGCCATTTTGAGCCTGTAATCGAACCCACAATTGCTGATGCTCCAGATACTCAACTAGTCTAAAGAAGGCCAGTTTTATTGCTTCTTTAATCAGCACAGCAGTTTTCAGCTGTGCTAACATAATTGCAAAAGGGTTTTCTAATGATCAATTAGCCTTTTAAAATGATAAACTTGGATTAGCAAACACAACGTGCCATTGGAACACAGGACTGATGGTTGCTGATAATGGGCCTCTGTACGCCTATGTAGATATTCCATTACAAATCAGCCGTTTCCAGCTACAATAGTCATTAACAACATTAACAATGTCTACATTGTATTTCTGATCAATTTGATGTTATTTTAATGGACAAAAAATTTGCTTTTCTTTCGAAAACAAGGAAATTTCTAAGTGACCCCAAACTTTTGAACGGTAGTGTATATATATATATATATATATATATATATATATATACAGCTCTGGAAAAAATTAAGAGACCACTGCAAAATTATCAGTTTCTCTAGTTTTACTATTTATAGGTATGTGTTTGGGTAAAATGAACATTTTTGTTTTATTCTATAAACTACTGACAACATTTCTTCCAAATTCCAAATAAAAAGATTGTCATTTAGAGCATTTATTTGCAGAAAATGACAACTGGTCAAAATAACAAAAAAGATGCAGTGTTGTCAGACCTCGAATAATGCAAAGAAAATAAGTTTGTATTCATTTTTAAACAACACAATACTAATGTTTTAACTTAGGAAGAGTTCAGAAATCAATATTTGGTGGAATAACCCTGATTTTCAAGCACAGCTTTCATGCATCTTGGCATGCTCTCCACCAGTCTTTCACATTGATGTTGGGTGACTTTATGCCACTGCTGGCGCAAAAATTCAAGCAGCTCGGCTTTGTTTGATGGCTTGTGACCATCCATCTTCCTCTTGATCACATTCCATTCCAGGACAACCTTGTACTTGGCTTGATTCATGCGTCCTTCACAAAGACAAATCTGCCCGATTCCAGCCTTGCTGAAGCACCCCCAGATGAGTCAAATTTTCAGCTTTGCCCAACACCTGGTCGTCTAATGGTTAGACGGAGACCTGGAGAGGCCTACAAGCCACAGTGTCTCGCACCCACTGTGAAATGTGGTGGAGGATCGGTGATGATCTGGGAGTGCTTCAGCAAGGCTGGAATCGGGCAGCTTTGGCATGAATCAAGCCAAGTACAAGGTTGTCCTGGAAGAAAACTTGCTTCCTTCTGCTCTGACAATGTTCCCCAACTCTGAGGATTGGTTTTTCCAGCAGGACAATGCTCCATGCCACACAGCCAGGTCAATCAAGGTGTGGAGGACCACCAGATCAAGACCCTGTCATGGCCAGCCCAATCTCCAGACCTGAACCCCATTGAAAACCTCTGGAATGTGATCAAGAGGAAGATGGATGGTCACAAGCCATCAAACAAAGCCGAGCTGCTTGAATTTTTGCGCCAGGAGTGGCATAAAGTCACCCAACATCAATGTGAAAGACTGGTGGAGAGCATGCCAAGACGCATGAAAGCTGTGCTTGAAAATCAGGGTTATTCCACCAAATATTGATTTCTGAACTCTTCCTAAGTTAAAACATTAGTATTGTGTTGTTTAAAAATGAATACTGAACTTATTTTCTTTGCATTATTCGAGGTCTGACAACACTGCATCTTTTTTGTTATTTTGACCAGTTGTCATTTTCTGCAAATAAATGCTCTAAATGACAATATTTTTATTTGGAATTTGGAAGAAATGTTGTCAGTAGTTTATAGAATAAAACAAAAATGTTCATTTTACCCAAACACATACCTATAAATAGTAAAACTAGAGAAACTGATAATTTTGCAGTGGTCTCTTAATTTTTTCCAGAGCTGTATGTATATGAATCAGTGACATCTTGTTATTTTACCGATATGCATCATATAATAATAAATACATCATATATCAATAATAATTGCCCAGGATTATAGGGGTGTTAGTCGACAGGTCACATTTCTATATCTGATTTGTAGGGAAATGAATTTGCGGCCTTTCAGTTATTTACATTCCAAAACCCTGACCCCAAAACACATTCATATTGGAACCCCCCTACTGTGACCAATCTCTGCATAAATCAATTTGTTTCCCGGGTGCTCAGCTGCACAGGGGATCAACCGCGTTGCCTGCTGAGTTTCCATCGGGCTTTACACCTGATGGTACCTTTCCAGCAGGAGATACAGGGTCAATGGATGTAACCTTTTCCTAATTTAGTATACTTTCCAGTTCCCTAGTGTACTCATTTTATATATACAATAAATCAGGATTTAGTCATGCAGCAATTTAACACAATAAAAAATTAACCAGTACACCATGAAGTTTATTCTGGATAAAAACAAATGGTTCTTCAACTGCAATAAATCCAATCCCTAATCATTCATAAGCAACATTCAAATAACGATAAAAACACAAAGACCTCTCCGTAATATATTCTAGTTCTTATGTCAGTTGACATCCTTCACTAAAGCAAGTCTTTTGTAACAGCAGGCTACATCGCCTGGCCAAAACATGGATTTGCAAAGAAATGCAAATTCTGCATACACAGTCCAGTTCATGTGACATTTCACGTAACACAACACAAGTACGATTGCAGTCCTGATGGGTTTTCCAAATTATAATGGTACACACACCCCTTTTTAGCATCTGTATTAATTTGACAATGGATGCCTTCCAATGAAACATATCTTACGGACACTGGTGATACAGATATTTTGCTGGCCTTAATGATAACATTACACAATAGCTGCCATATTTGGACTGGGATTAAAATAAAGCCTTCCGTAGTTATTAATGACAAAGCCACTCTCTTCCAAGACCACAGTAAAGATCCTGAATTCGCACTTGAATGTTTCACTTTAGGTATTCTTAAATCATTCTTTTTAGCTCAGTCCCCAGTGGTGAATTTTAATCGCAAACACAAATCATTTAAGTCTTGTCTGCCAGCTAAATTACTGTAGATGAAACTACAGTATTCCACTGAATAAAGGTTGCAGAGGAAAGGGAAATTAATCCTTTGCCTCTGTAAACATCTACTAGAGGTCACATTAACGCAAGCTTCAAATCGAGGCATACATAACCCTGGTTTGCCTCCTTTTGGTCTGCACTCTGCTGTCTGAGATCTCTCATCATTAAAGTTTACTCCAAGGGAATGGATGAGATAAAAAAAGAAAGAAACTCACTACGCTCTACTGTAAAAAAAGACATGTTGGAACATGAGGGCAGTAGTGAGCCGATTAGCATTTAGCAGAGCCCTTGAGGGCTTGTTCTTATTAACAGGTGCTTGAAACAATTAATTTAGCTTTTATTCAATATAGACAAACTATTCTTTACATAGGGGAAGGGAAATAAATGATACGTTTTTCTTAATATACCTTAGCATACTGTATCAAGTTATGAAATACAGTAACTGCCTTGCAGTACAGCAACATTGTACTTTGTACATAACCATTGCATTGCCATTGAAGATCATGTTAAGGATAGGATAATATTTCCTTGGAGGGCCCCTATGGCAACTATCGGCTTAAATAAATAAATAAAAAAATCCAAAAACCCAAGGAAAGTGCAATTTCCCCTATTCATGAATTCTTGTCTGGTTTTATTGTTTAAAATGTGTGGTAATCTTTGGCTGAATGACATTGAAGTGGGGCATTATGAATAAATGAAGTATGATAATGAAGGCCTTACATGACTGTGTGCTGTATGTCCCACCCAAGCTTGATGGCCTCCAATTCCCTCTTCTATTTAATTATTTTTTGTTTGTTTAATTAAACCGAAAGAATGAATTCACAAACTTTTTAAAGGATAGAAAATGTTAAACAAATACATAAAAGACAGGTAATTAGTTCAAGTTCTTACCTTTCAAATGAGCCGTTGACGATCACTCTAGGGCTTGTAGAACCAGAGAAATGATGTTTGAAGTGGCGAGTGTCAGTGAAAGTGCAGTGAACAGAGCCCAAATGACAGCTTCCATGTATTTATATTTTAACAGTATTTTTCCTGGATTTAATGTAAATTGTGTATTTTTTCCTAGATTTAACCAAAAAAAAGTTCTGATTTAGTTTAATACATGCATGTTAACAAACACATTCTAAAAGATTTTGAAATGTGTACATTTTTCTGGCATTGTAATATGCAGAGGAGGCGGGGAAGCGGAGACATTGGCTCTTGGAGTGTAACTGCAGCTCTGCAGCATACAGTGCCAAATCAAACGCTTCAATGGGCAGGGGCTCATTTAGTTTCAGATTTAGCTGGCAAAATAAATATTTATTTTTATTTGCTGAACGATAATGTTTTTTCAGTATCTGTTAGGCAAAAGTTGAATGTGTGCAACAAAATGTATGCTAAGTAAGAGGGTGGCATATAAAAAGTCTGTGCACCACTGATCTAAATTACAAGTATGCTGTTATTTACCTCAGGAAATAAAATGACCTTGGTTTGTAGTACGTTTTGTAGCCTATGAGCGACTGTGTGCAACCAAATTTAAAGTGTTAAGAGATTAGACAAAAGTAGGGTAATATTTCACTTTTACATTAATTTAATGGCAACACAATTTAAATATCGGGCCAGGTACGCAACAGGGGGTACAAATGCTTAGCACTTTCATCTTAACTTGAAAAATCAACAAGTCAGGGATTTAGATGAAAGGTGCATCAAACATTCATCTCCTCTGCACTGTTTTTATAACAGAAATTGATGTCAGTGGTGAGCAGGAAGCCATAACCCAAACCCCAAGAGTAATTGAGGATCCTGAACAATGGTGTGGTTTTATTAGGGATTGTGATCTGTTATCAGCCCTTTGGGCCTATTTTTTGTTTATAAATAGGGTGAGCATAAACTCAAACCAATCTGACTGATAAATACTAAACTGACATCAGCATTAAAAAATAAGCAAGTTGTTTAAAATGAAAACCTGCATTCCTGGAGAATTAATTTAATAAATACAAATAACCACAGTAAAAAACACAATCGGTAATCCAGCTGATAATGCTTAGCAGAGATAACAGGTGCCTAAGTATCTAATGTAATGTTTGGAGATAAAACCTTACCTATATTAACCTTTGAAAGCATAGTGATTTAAAAAGAATTAAATAAGCTAGGCAATGGGTTAACGTGTGATGATCAGTATTGAAAATCAATATTATGCTGACCTTTGAATAAACCATACCACAGAACAATTGATTTGCAGTACAATGTATCTATGGGAGTTGGGAGAAAAAAAAAACAAACAAACATAAATACTACAAGACTATAGCTGAAACAGATTTTAAAATGCACTGTGATGTTGATCCGGGTGTCAACTGGTATGCTTTGGCAGAGACATATTGCAGATACGGCATATCTCAACCCAAATGACAAATTCCATCAGACATCTACAGTATTAAAGGAAACTGTCAAGTTCAAGAACAGTAAAAAATAAGGACACTGAGGGCTATCCAGTTTTTTTTTTTACAAAAGGCATTTGTGCTGTCCAAAAGTTAACATTACCATTCCCGTTACCAGTTTAAATGAACATTTTCAATCTCGTCACCAATCAAGAGCATTCTCATGTCCGATGCAGTGGTCATTATATTGACCCTGGTGATAGTTAGGCATCCCGAGCCATATGGCAGGGTACTTAATGAAAGACAAAGTAAATTATCCACAGATAATGACCACTCCAGAGGATATTAATGCAATTATAAAGCAAAAAAAAAAAAAGTTTTGAACCTGGGTTTTAGGCTGCTTGAAATGCATGTTGCCATTTAAGGCAAGTTTTATGATCCTACAGGTTTAGAATTCTTTAGTTGCTTCAAAATTCTTACACCTTGTCAATGTAAACAGCACTGTACACATCTAGTTATCTCTGGTATAAAACCATATGACTGTCATTTGTACTTGACAGTCAGCCTGGGAACAAGAACAAAATGTTGTTTATATTTCAATAAGTCATTTACATATATGGTCAGCATTGTTCTCTGTGTCCCCAGACTCAATTCTTATGAAAAGCAGTGCTGCACAAATAAGAATTCTAAAATTGTATATTACCCATTACAAGCTTTCTATCAAGGTAGGTCACATCTCCTTATCAATAATTGTCAGGTTGCCTGCATTCTATTACTTGATGTATGATTTAAATATGTCAACACTGTATAAGAAATGAACAGCACTGTATTTTGTCCCCAGGCTGACCACTGTAACGCTAATCTAGGAACCCCAAATGGAAACCTGTCTACTCCTAAGATATTATTTAATTTATTTAAATTAATAGTCAATACAAAACAAATTGTGTGATTTATAATAGCAATTTTCGTGAACTACATCCCTTTCTAGCTTCCTGAGTTTTAGAAGTAACACCTTAAAATGAGGTTGAGTTTTTGCTTCATAGATAATCATGTCATTTTAAAACAGATATACATTTCCTTTGGCATGCTGTATGTAAGAGAAAAATGAAGGTTTTGTGCAAGAGATAGCTATTCCACACAAATACAATTACAGGTAATGTGAAAAGAGCAGTGTAATATACAGTAAAAAAGAACATAAGACCCTTAGTTTGTCAATCCATTCTTTCTGTGCCATTTGTAAGTGATTTTTCGTATGCTAAAGCATGATATTACCAGCAACCTCACCATTTACTACAGCTGGATGAATAGGAAGACATGCAATGTCATTGGTGGACCAGCTTGGTTCATTTTTTTAGAATATATGTCAGAAATAACCTTCAGGATATCAGCTTGAAATGAGTATCATTTTTGGAAATGTCAACAAGCTAGACGGCATGGGATCTACATGGAGTTTATATTGCAAGGCCTGTCAAATGTTTATCTTTCAAAAAAGAAGGCTGACATAAAGCAAATACAAGCCAATTTGATCTATGTCAATTGGATTTCAGGAAGGTTTAATTTTCTTTACATTCTTGTATAGTGGTTAGAGCTCTGGACTCTTGACCGGAAGGTCGTGGGTTCAGTCCCAGGTGGGGAACACTGCTGCTGTACCCTTGAGAAAGGTACTTTACCTAGATTGCTCCAGTAAAAACCCAACTGTATAAAATGGGTAATTGTATGTAAAAATGTGTAAAAAATAATGTAATTGTATGTAAAAATAATGTGATATCTCGTAACAATTGTAAGTCACCCTGGATAAGGGCGTCTGCTAAAAAATAAATAATAATAATAATAAATAAGGTTACATTAAACAAATCTTAAAATGAGAGACATGACATTTACTTAAAACATTATTGTGTGTTATTGCCAGGCAGAAAACCCCATTTGTGTCAACCTAAACATGGCACAATTACCAAAACAACTTCTAAGGCAGCTTCTATTGGCTTATCCAGTTGTTGTTGGATGTCATTCTTAAGCGATAGTGCCCGTCGATGATGGCTCTACCGTGTGACAGTTGACCGCGACGGGAGTTATGCATCCCGAGCCGAAGGCGAGGGCGGTAACAAAAGTCAAGGTCAACTATCACATGGTAGAGCCATCATCGAGAGGGCACTATAGCTACTAGAAAACAATTTTTACCATTGAACTTGTACTGATTCATCGGGTACCTTTCCGCTGAGTAAAGACATTCTAAGAAAATAGTCCCGAACATTTTTAAAATAAAGAACAAGGATAACATACATATAAAGAGCAAAACAATGAGTTTTTATTTAGTAAATCGATTTGTATTTTGTATTAACTTGTTAGGGTTTTAAATCCCTGTTTATAATCAGGACATTGTCAGAGAAATGAACAGAGCAATTACTGGACAGTCCATGTACGATGGAGTCTGAACTACCAATAAAATCTCTCATTACATAACCCTCTAAAATGCCTCCTAACTCACCATGTTTCTGCCTTCAGCCAAAACCTTTCTCTCCTGAATTTACATATGAATGGAGCAATATTACAGAACTGCCCGCGTCTTGCTTTGTTGTAAGACGCTGTGTCTGTGCTCCATGTCGAGCTGGCAGTCTGTGATTGGCACTCAGCAGTTGCAGATACAGGATTGGTTGCTTTTTTCGATGCAAAGTATTGATTGGCAGGTTTTGGTGGATAATAAAATTAATTTGGACCAATTGTGTCTTTGTTTAGTATTTACTGTCCAATAGATGTGAACTACGCTTAAAAATACAGTAATTCAAAGAAAAAGCCAGCACTTGTGCGGATTGATTTTAAATTGGATTCACAGCTGGTGCTGAGACACTTCAGCAGGCATCTACCGTATATTAGAACCCGCTAGAACTGGAAGCTGATTGGCTGACGTTACTGAATCATTTTCTAATTTTTGTTATAACAGGAAATGTAGTGCTTCACGTCTGCATTAGTTGATTAAGTCCAGATGCATAATGAATTCTACTAAACAGCTTCTCCATATGAAGTGTAGCATGTTTGTTAGAAAAAGGTAATATATTTGATAGTGCTGTGTCTGCATGGCTTAGAAATAAAGAACAACATTTTCTTCTTTTTCAAAAAGTGTTAACGAATAGAAACAGGAACTACCTTCAGTCGAAAATCAAAGAAGCTTTGCTCCCTGCAACCTCTATCAGTCATAATCTAGAACACTGCCATTTCCTATTAACCAAGCAATAGGGGAACTAAAATTACGTGTGCAAGTCCATATGAATCCTTCAGTGTGCTACACAGCATTCTGATGACTTACTTAGATGGAGACTATAACACACATGGCTGCAGTGAGGTTCATTTGAAAGGCCACATCACCATTAAAAAAAACAAAAAACAAAACAGAAAACATACTATTCCTTTCCAAATCCTGTTGATTTTATTAAAGAAACTACTCTAGTGGCTTCTAACTTATCCTACTGTATACAGTGTATTATTAGCAACCCTGATAACTTTTGTCAGTTTAATAACTTTTGGTTATTAACAACATTTTCCCAGGAACCAATCCCGTCCCATAGACTGTAATGTTAATGGAAATCTGATATTAGTAACTACACGCTGCTTATTGACAACTTTATTACTAGTTGCCAGTGCTACAGAGTGCACTTGCATGATTTATATGGCAAGCCAAATTATCATTTGGAGAGATCTCGAAATGCATTTCAAGATATCTAAAATTGAATTGCAGATATCCCAAACTAACTCGATTTCAAGATATCTCAAACTCATTTCGAGATATCTCTAAATGATAATTTGGCTTGCCATATAAATCATACAAGTGCACTCTGTAGCACTGGCAAATAGTAATAAAGTTGTCTAGTTTGAGATATTTCAAATTGACTTCCTGTGAAGTCAATTTGAATGGACTTCCGTCCGATTTCATGATATCTCAAACTATACAGGAAGTCAATTCGAGATATCTCAAATTCAATTCGACATATCCAAACTGGACAGGAAGTCATTTTTAGATATTTCAAAATTAATTTGAGATATCTCATTTAAAGCTCAATTTTGAGATATATGTAATTGGAGCTTTAAATGAGATATCTCAAATGTATTATGAGATATCTCAAATTCAATTTGAGATATATTCAAATTAATCCCGATTTCAAGATACCTCAAATTCAATTTGAGATATCTCAAATTGAATGAGATATCTCAAATTGAATTTGAGATATCTCAAAATGACTTCCTGTCCAGTTTGAGATATCTCAAATTCAATTTGAGATATCTCGAATTGACTTCCTGTCTAGTTTGAGATATTTTGAAATGGGCCGGAAGTCCAGTCAAAACACAGAGCATTTTCACAGGAAGTCAATTTGAGATATTTCAAACAGGACAGGAAGTCAATTTGAGATATCTCAAATTCGATCTGAGATATCTTAAACAGGACAGGAAGTCCATTTGAGATATCTCGAATTGAATTTGAGAGATCTCGAAATGAGTTTTAGATATCTTGAAATTGAGTTAGTTTGAGATATCTGCAATTCAATTTAAGATTTCTTGAA
The DNA here is from genome assembly GCA_030684275.1 of Acipenser oxyrinchus oxyrinchus. NCBI lineage: Eukaryota > Metazoa > Chordata > Actinopteri > Acipenseriformes > Acipenseridae > Acipenser > Acipenser oxyrinchus. The sequence goes on from CM060253.1 coordinate 14,149,065, forward strand.
ATGCATTTCAAGGTATCTCCAAATGATAATTTGGCTTGCCGTAGATTTATGCACATACTTCATGCAGCTTTTATAACACACTGACTTCACAACTGCGTATTTCTGGCGGACTGAAGCAGAATCGTGGTTTTGAAACTGCACGCAAAATTGAGATGGATTTACAGCAGGAGGTGGTACATTGTAAAAAGCAGACAACATTAGACAATTTCTTATTTTAAGGTGGTGTTTTCTAGAATTGATTGTAAGTACAACACATAGTTTTATGTTTGCTTTACTCATTGTAAGGACAATTGTAGTACGTCGCTGTGTAGTACTATTTAAGCCTACTTCCTTTTTTATTTGTTTTACACACATGTGAAGTAACAGTTCTGTGTTTGGGCATTTCATGTTTCTCCTGTTAATTTTGTAACGGTAACATTAACATTTAGCACACATGTATTTGAGTGCCATATTTGTACAACTACAGTATATATCGTTGTTTCACATAAATACACTTGAAAACAGGGGCTTTTCGCTTATTGGCAACTTTCGGTTAATAACAACTTTTTGCTCGGAACTCGATATATATATATATATATATATATATATATATATATATATATATATATATATATATATATATATATATATATATATATATATATATATATATATATAGCCAGCATCTATATTGAACGACTCAGGCTAATAAAAAATATAGATAATGGGTGTACAGCTGGATATCTTTTTGTTCATTAGGACCACACAGTGTGCACCATTTGACAGTCACTAGAAGGCAGGGCTCACTTTATTTTTTAAATATCTGTCGTCTTCACAGCATGATGGCTGACATTTGTACTGATGGTATCTTAAAACCTTTGCTATTTTGAAGACAAGGAATCTGGTTGACTTCTTGAGGCAAGAAAGGAGAAGAACGATAAAAACCTTAGAAACAATCTAAATACCAATCCAAAATAACGATCTATTTATAAAGATGGGGAATCTAATATATTCCTGTCCAATGGCTGAAAATGTGTTGCCAAAATGAAAGGATGAGCTCTACATTGAAGCAACTTGGAAGGAATCAATAATCGGTTTGTATGTTTCTTTTACATGTTATTTAACTGTTTTAAAATCAGACATCAAACATGTCCGAGTTTCTTTATGGGTTTATAAAATTACGCAAATAATAATAAAAAGGTTAAAGTGGTAAACTGTGTTTTGAAGGGTATTTGATCTCATGTGTAGTAAACATAATAAAAAGGGGAATATATATTTTTTTACAGTAAAACAAAAAGAAACTGTCGTGAAATATGTGCAATCAGTACTACATCTGCATTTCACAATACTAAATATTTCACTTTTAAAATGTTTTGGTTTTATTTCAACAAAACTTCATGCAGGTTTGAGGGCACATAAAAAAAACACAATTTGTCTCAGCTGGCCACTGAACCCTTTTGTAACCAATTCTTTCTATGAACAGGCTGTGTAAAATAACCATTTCTCTAAATTAACTATTGTGAATGGTGTCTTTGCCTTGCTCATAATAACTAATTTAATGACAGAAATTATGAATTTATTTGCATTGAGGGATTTTAATTGACTAGCTGTATTTGGTATTTATTTTGCATGATGAGATAGATGAGATATCACTTTTGACTACCCCATGGCAGCAGGCTTATTTTTTTTCTATTGTGTGAATGTTTGGTATTCAAGCTGAATACAGCTATCTAATATATATGTGGGACCATAATTCATACCCATGACTCTTGGGACAGCTAGCGAAAAACCTTAATTTGTTGTGCAAGCCTGCTGATATTAATATAGTAGTTAGCAATGCTACACTGACCAAATACCATTACCCGTGGCATCAAAAGAAACTGACAGAATTAGACAGAGACCACACATCCATCCCAGCCTTATTTTATAATGCCCAGTAACAACAAACAAAATACATTGGATAGACTATTGCAAAAAAGGATATTTTTCTTCTTTTGGCAAAAATACAAAAATAGGAATAAATCAGACTCTGGACCCCTGCCAGTCTGATCAAACAATATCTTGTTGATGGAGGTAATCTGCCAGCTCAGGTCTACTGCAGGAGATGAAAATTACAAAGCTGAAGGAAAATCAAGATGCCAGCTGTGATTTGCTTCTAAATTGAAATTGAAGGGATGAGCAATACTATCCTGGCTACCTTTTTAAAGTATTCTATAAGATTCTGTTGAGATTGAAGCAGCACTAGCAGAATGAGGCAGTTAGCATGAAAATAAGTTTGCTGCCTTGGATGTTTCTTTAAAAATGTGAGCAAGTATTCTAGTGACAGGTAAATTGCTTCTGAGAGATTCTGGAATGAAAGTCTGCACCTTTTAAATGTTACATTTTATATCCATCAAACATACAGTACACTTTGAAAGTAAATTGATTTAGCTTTTGAATACTGAGAAGTAAGTTCATAAATATAAAAGAAAATCTTCCATCATCAGAGGTTGGGTTGACGATTCTTGTTCTGTTATACAATATCTTTCTTCTACACTACAAAATAAATAAATAAATAAATAAATAAATAAATAAATAAAAATACATAATGCCTTTTAAATAGTTCATATATTACCTAAAAACAGTGAAGTGACATCCAGAATGAAAAAAAAAACGTATTAATTTTCAATAAAAAGTTGTTTGACTTAGTAATTTATAAACATATTCAAGTAATTCCTTGTAATGTAGTAAAGTCTTTACTTGAACAACAACAAAGTCATAAATTATAGTACATTAAAAGCAATGCATTTGTACTAATGATTTGTAAATTTTCAAGCAATTCCCTTTTTATATGTATTTTTGGGTGTAGATAAATGCATTGCTTCCCTCCTTCTAACCCACAGACTTTCTCAATGGAAAGGAGAAAGGTGTATTGCACTTATTTTGAGTCCAAGATGCATCAGCGAGAGAGAGAGAGAAAGACAAGACAGACAGACAATCCTAGGCTTTTAGACTAAAATACAAACAGGTACGGAGATAAGAACTGGTGAATCATAATTCCTACCTGGAAAAAGTTGTCCCACAAGATGCTGGGAAATTGTCAGTCTGAAGACAGCTGTAACGACAATAGAAGCAAGTCCTGTCCATTTGATTTGCATGGTTTTACCTTCCTTGCATCACCCAGATTCTGTCACACTTGCAATTATCTGCAATAAATGAAATACTGTTACTACGTGGAGATTATTGAGGTAGCATTTAATTGCAAAAACAAAAGAACTACAGCAGCAAATACTGTATATTTCCAGGAAGATGCTTTAAATAACTGTACCGTTGAGAAAATGTTGTGATTCTCAAAACTGAATCTTTAAGGTAATTTTCCTGGGTTTAATATTTCTAAAGGGAACCCTTCTGCTACATTAAAATTACTGGGGGTTGAGTCGGATAAGTTCACGCTGGGAACCCTGTTAATCACCATGGTGACTTCACAGGTGAGACCAACTCTGACAATACCAAGACCACAATACAAGACATAGACATAGACGTTGATATAATATACAAACTGACGACACTCAATTAACAGCTTCAGTGTGGAGGGCCTCTGCTGAGAAGGCTGATATTCTGTCTAGCATGAAAGCAGATATTAAGTGTTTGCAAGAGACACATCAAGAGACAGCAGCACTGAACATCCCTGGTATGCATATTGCAGCAAACCTCGAAAGCAACTTCTATGACAGCGCAATATTATATGTGACAAAAGACTGGTGAGAAGCACTGTTTGCATGGCCAACCGACTTTCCCCTGCCATGAAAACCATGCCATGTCAATGGAAAATGGGATACAACCTGACTTAGCCTATGCCCCCTCTGAAAATGCAGGCAACTTCAGAGGCAGGTTGTGTCAATGATCCCAAAATCTCAGCATAGACCAGTGCAAGTGACAATAGAGGCTGCAGTACAACACAGGAAAACAAAATTCTTGCCGAGATTTAACTTCAGGAAGGCTTTACTTCTGAATTGGACAAATTCATTTGTACTATTATTTCAACATATAAGCACTATGTTGAATTTGTCTCCATGGTGTGGAAGACTGCCCAAAAGGGATGCTGTACCTGAGCTCTCAGAACAGCAAAATAAGAGATATTCAGAATTGTTTGACTTGGATCCCTTTGGTGAAGAAACCATTGAGCTCAAGGAAATGCTCATGACCTTTGCCACAATAGTAAAAAAGCTTGGGTCACCATTCGCAAGCTGAACCCTGATGGACAACACTCAAAGTTCATCTCCGCAGTCAAGGCAATTTGACCACAAGGCACATAGTGCAGTGTGGCAAAGTGGTTAACAGTGTGCAGGTGCAGGTGATCAATGAACAGACAAACAATTATAATCCATGTGCAAAACAAACAGTAAACAATAAATGATGGTAAGTAATACAGCGGCGTGTATTACTTAATTTGTAATCCCCAGGTTTGTCCCGAAATAATAGTCCCGTTTATTATACACCCACACAAAACACATTCACAAGTCCATTTAGTGCGTGAATTAGTGCTCGTGGTGCGAAGACATTTATTTGTGATACAAGTGCAGTGCTGTTCCGTGTTTGTGCTGGCCTCTGGCGTCAACTCCAGAACGTGTTAGCTGTCTAATAATAACAAACAATAATTAGACAAAACAAACAAACACTCATGATATGGATACACAAATCACAGGTCCTTCCGGGTTCTTTTTCATAAAGCAAAACGAAGGAACAGATTGCGTCACTCCGTCCCTTACTTATACCGTCATTCATGACCCCTTGGTAAATGATTGCAGCTGCTCCTCCAATCCGTGGCTGTCACATCATTTCCCTTCTGGGTCGATGAGTTAATGTCTGAAGCTCCGCCCCTTTTCTAGGCCCTAAGAACAAAGTGTCAGGCCAAGCAGTCCAGGGTACTTTGTTCCCGTTACTTAGCGCCCTCACAGGTCGGGAGGGTGTGCAATACAATCAGATGTATTTAAATACTTACTTTAACTCTTTCAAGAGGTCTGAAAAAGATAACTCCACTCAGAACTCTTTCATTAGTTATTGTATCTTAGGGTTATCTTACTGTATAGTTATTTAATGCTAAACAATGTGTCTAGCTATAAATGTGGAGATGTTAATACAAAACCTACTGTATAAGGGACTATAAACTATGCATTAATATCAGTTAAATCATTAAACGTTAATGTTTTTATAATTACTTAACCAGTGTAGCTGATTGTCCAACAAACTGAGAAAACATATTAGCCTCAGGGCTCAAACAAGATAGATGCCCTGTTTGTCTTTCTTAACCATATTCACTAAAGAATTGACAGTACATTAAAATGCACTAACCCACAGAGAGCGCTATTTTACTGTGATATACGAAAAAACTACTACATTTGTCTTCCTCATTCTAAGATGTATCTTGCTATAAAAATATCCTCTGAGGTCAATAACATTTAATATTAAAGAGATCATATGTTTTACTTACCTGTTTAATATCCTTTTATGTGTGTTCTATATGAATAGATACCAGCAAAATAATGCTTCTGAAAACCACAAGACTAATTGAAGAAGTAAGGTGGGTATTAGTGTTGCACTTTGCACTGACTCCCATAGATTAAGCATTATGCACTAAAACCTGAACAGCACATGTATAAACCTCACCACAATCTGCCTTTTCAGAAGTAATGTTTCTGGAATAATTAGTAAGCATGGCAAATAGTGATCTAAGCAGAAACAACAACAAAGAATACACAAGTAAGCAATTAAATATAAGGTACCGAGTGAACCATCCAGTGAAGGCGCTCCACGTGGAGTGCAGGACGTCGCTGGTTCGAGTCCAGGCTATTCCACTGCCGACCGTGGACGGAGCTCCCAGGAGGCGCACACACTGGCCGAGCGCCACCCGGTGGGGAGGAGAGGCTTAGGTCGGCCGGGATGTCCTCGGCTCACCGTGCACCAGCGACCCCTGTAGACTGGCCGGGCGCCTGCAGGCTTGCCTGTAAGCTGCCCAGAGCCACGTTGTCCTCCAATGCTGTAGCTCTGGGCTGGCTGAATGGCGGAAGGTGGAAACTTCACGGGAAGGGGGAGGTAGCCAGGCTCCTGTAGTGACGTCGTCTGAATAATCGAAGTGCCGCCCACAGTTAGGATCTTCTTCAGAAGTATGCTGGGATCTCTGGAACCTGTCTCTCCTGGATGTCCTCTTACCTATCCGGATGCATGCAGTCTGTTTTCTATGCTGGACGTAGTGGTGTCCCACAAGGATCTGTTTTTGGGCCCTTTCTCTTCAATAACTACATGCTTCCCTTGGGTCACCTCATCCTCCAACACAGGCGGATCTGAGCAATACAGATAGTCCCTTCACCACAGGCATAACACAGACATAAACAAACAAGATAGCTGCTGCCGCATCCAGCGCTCAAAGAATATCACAGACATTTGCAGAGCTTTTTGAGATGTTATAGTAATAAAATAATGACTTGGATAGCATTATTGAGGAGTTTGGTGATAAAATGCATGATCAGGAGATGATTTATCAGTATGCACTACTATGAAGAGATATGTGAAAAATACAGCAAACGAGTAGTGAGGCAGGGCTGGAGATGCAGTACTGAGTGTCCTGTTGATATGCAGTGACTTTTAAACCAGTTTTACTGTGAATAAAATTACTGTTAAACAGCACGTGTAAAATAAACAGCGTGTGTGAAAATAAATTGGACCTGACGCCTGACAGGCTGAATAAATGGACCGCAAAGGGTTAAAACTCGACCCTAGTAGCCCCTCTGCCATGGTGCGGCTCTCGGCTTGCATTCAAGACATAGAGGCCTGGATGTCTGCCAGTTTTCTTCAGCTGAATACTAGCAAATCCGAACTCCTTCTAGTAGGATCTAAAACTCAATTTAAGGAGGCTGTGTGGTCCAGTGGTTAAAGAAATGGGCTTGTAACCAGTAGGTCCCCGGTTCAAATCCCACCTCAACCACTGACTCATTGTGTGACCCTGACCAAGTCACTTAACCTCCTTGTGCTCCGTCTTTCGGGTGAGACGTAATTGTAAGTGACTCTGCAGCTGATGCGTAGTTCACACACCCTAGTCTCTGTAAGTCGCCTTGGATAAAGGCGTCTGCTAAATAAACAAATAATAATAAAAGAATCTAAATATAGCTGCCCTGAACCTCGGAAACTGTCTGCTGCTGCCTTCCCCCATAGTACGAAGCCTTGGTGTACTTCTTGACAGCAACCTCTCCTTTGATGCCCACATCTCCTCCATGGTGAAATCGTCCTTCTACCATCTTCGAAACATCTCCAAAGTCCGTCCCTACCTTTCCCCCCCAGATGCAGAGATACTTTGTCATGCATTTGTCTCCTCTCGACTCGACTACTGCTCTCTATATCTCTATATGGTGGTCTCCTGGCACGCACCATAAACCGACTGCAGCTTGTCCAGAATGCCACTGCCAGAATCCTTACCAGATCTAAAAAACGTGATCACATCACCCCCATCTTGCCCAGCTGCACTGGGTATCTGTATTTTTAAAACTCTCCTGCTCACCTACAATGCCCTTCATCACACAGGTCCCGAGTACCTCCTCAACCTGCTGACCTGCTATGTCCCTGCCCGCAAGTTGAGGTCCTCTGACTCTGGCCTGCTTGTTATCCCCAAGCAAAAGTGATCCACACTTGGAGAACGCTTGTTTAGCTTCATGGCTCCGACTCTTTGGAACGCTCTGACAGCTTTGGTGCGTGACGCTCCCACCGTCGCTCGCTTTAAATCAACTCTCAAGACCCACCTGTTCTCTCTTGCTTTCCATGCTCTTTAAGCCTGATATCTGCTATTAGCTGCTGTGTTGCTGCTACTATTTCATGTATTATGTTACTGTCATGTATTATGCACTTTCCACTGTATTTAATGTATTATGCATATATTTTTAAATTTTTTATACTGTATATCAGGTATTATGCATTTCTCTGTATTTAAAGTATTATGGATTTTCCTGTTGTTACTGCATCTTGTAAAGCACTTTGTGATGGTGGTCCACTATGAAAGGCGCTATATAAAATAAAGATTGATTGATTGATTGATAAAATTCTAGGTGATGCAAAACCTTTGGCCATAGCTGCTGAAAAATACATATTCGTGTCAAACGGGATTGTTAGTTAGTTCGTGAAGTATTTTATTTCATTTTTTTATTAAGTTTCAACACACCAAACCAATACAAAAAATCCAATACAAAATGCACCACTGTTGTACAGACATGCAAAACAAAATAAAAAGAAATAAAAAATAAACCATACAAAATAAAATAAAATAAAACAAACAGTAATACAAAATATAAAAAACAGAAAAGTGGTGAATGGGTCTCAACAATTACTGCAAGGTGCAAAAAGGCACAGAGGAAAAGCCTAAGGGAGGTTGAGAGCTTCAGGTTGTCAACGTATGAAACTTGTTGCTAGACCCAGAGAGTATATCTGATTTTCTCCAGTTTGAGATACTGCATGACATCTCTAACCCTGTGAACATATGAGGTCGGGGGAGCTTGCTTCCAATTTAACAAAATAAGACGTCAGGCCAACAGTGATGCAAAAGCTAGGGTGCTCCCCTGAACCTTAGACAGAGGGATACTATCAGGCTGTCCCAATGATTGCCATAAGTGGTGTGGGGTCAATAGACAAACACAATATTTGGTAAAAGGTCTCAAAGACTGAGATTCAAAATGAGGCTAGCCTGGGGCAGGACCAGAACATATGGATCAGTGAGGCAGGAGCCTGCTTACATCTGTCACATGTGGGATCTAAATCAGGGTACATTTTAGCCAGCTTGGTGTTGGACATGTAAATACGATGCAGGATTTTGAACTGAATGAGGGCATGGCGAGCAAAAATGGAAAAGGAGTGCACTCGGAGAAGAATAGAGTCCCAAATATCATCTGAAAGGTTTGAGTTTAGATCCTGCTCCCAGGCAGTAGAGTAGTCAATGAACAGCCAATGTAAGGAAAAAAATGAATTGTAAAATTTGGATATCATGCCCTTACTATCTGGACTATGTTCAAATAAAGAATAGATGGGGGATTTGGGAGGGAATATGGGGAACTGGTTCACTTTAAGAAGTTGTACTGTAGTAACTAAAAATAAATTGTAAGAAATATGTAGAGTTTTCTAATCCAATTTCGCTATGAAACTGAGTAGTACTGTGTGAAAGACAGGATTTTTCAATCTAGGTGTATTTATTTATTTTAGTTTAAAATAAGCTTTTTGTAGGGTAATGTGTACTGTAACACTGTAAACCCAAATGGTTAAGAATTAAACATTAAATAAAATTCCTAGAAGGAACAGAATATAAACACGTCTTGGTGGTTAAAACTGCACACTGATTATAATGAAAACATGTACATTATTTTTCTTCCAATATGAATATGTACAAATGGGTTATGCTACACCTTGATCAAAAAAGCATTACAATCATTTTGAACAGGAATAGACCTTGCTGTGCTATAAGTAGGTAATTATGAACCCACAAAAACACAAAAATAGCCGTCAAGAAGGAAAGAAAGAAGCATTTGCATTGTATCTCATTGTTTTTGGTCATCTACATAGGCTTTAAACACGTAAAACTAATTTATGTTATTAAAATAAACATGCGATGAGTCTCGGATTTAGTAATGAAAAACAGAGTGTAGATCTGTATGTATTGTATGTGAATGAATTGTGCAGGTATTTGCAAATTGAGGTAATACTGTAACAATGAAAAACATATTTTTCGCCATTTAACAATTAATTGTAGGCTATTTAGTGTAACTCTGTAGTGCTGTCTTGCTGTGCTATTTGTCATTCAAACAAATGTTTTAAACATGAGAAAAATAACCGGAGCTTGACGCTCCAGTGCCTTCTGCTTTCTTGTGCGATGGAAATTAAACGTGATAACATTAGAGGATCCTTTTTTTCTCAAACAAATGTCAAATATTGTGGACTGTGACAATCTGCTGGTTACAATTCTTTTTCAGGAAGAATGTGAATATCAGCTATATAAAATATCATACTTTTTTTAATCAAGAAATCTCCACTGCCCCTAACCTCTCACTCACGTCCAGCACCTGTGTGTGCAATTTATTTGAATTTTTTAAAAACCTGACATCTCAATATTTTGGACAACCTGTCTGCCTCCAGCCGTAGCTATAATGTAACGATGTAAACAAACAGTGTATGCCATTGACGTCTTAAGTAGGAGACACGGCTCATTCGCATACCTCTGACGATTGGCGAGATACAATCTCTCTGTATCAATCCGTGACGGCAAATCACATCCTATTACTGCCCAGTAAAATAACAAAGCAGTCGTAGTATAAATTGTGTGTTAAATACTGCCCAGTATTTTTTTTTAATGGTCGGAAATTACCACCATCTTTTATGCATTTGGCCTGGGTCTTTTGTGATGTTGGATTTGTCATGTCTTTGTTTGTAGTTCAGCTAGGCATCACATTTTTGTCAGAGTTGAATTTGGTGACACCTAACCTTTATTTTTGTTAGTTACAAGGACATTTAATTTACAACTGAACTTTAATAGGTTAATCTAATTTTGTTCTGTATAGCATTCAATACATATTCTGGATTTAGGCCAGAAATAGTGTGCACCGACTATTCATTTCAGTCAAAATATACAATAGATTCTTCAAAAGGATAAAACAATTATATATTATTTTCCACTAATGCTATGCATATGATTAATAGAAAGCTAAAGTGTTTGTTTTTTTCTCAAAGACAAGCTGCCTCACAATGTCCTCAGCAGGCAGCAAAAAGAGATTCAATTTTCAAAGATAATTGTATCAGATAACTGCCTCTTCCCCTTTTCAGAAAAAAAAAATCTGATAAATGCCTAAAGCAGCCAGGCGATTTCAACAGTATGCAGCTGGGCCAGGGAAAGAGCTGCAGGGGAATGACAGGAATTATACGTAATCAGTAATGATCCATGTATTTTGAAACATAAAAAATACATTTTGAAAAGAAAGAGAATATATCAGAACAAACAACTTTCTTTTTTATGTTTTTATAAGTCACTAAAATGCAACTTTTGTTTACTCGGTTAGGTTGAAAGTACAGACCCCCCATGTGGTTTTCAATATAGTCTTTACGTGTTCAAGCAGATTACCCCTTGTTGAAAATATCAGCAGTATAGGTGTTTTAACAAAAACACCATTTAAAAAAAGAAACTCTTTTAAAATGTCTGTCTTGCTTCCAGAGCTTGAATATATCTTTTATAACCTCCTGCTGCTCCAAGTTGTAGCAGGACCATGCTTATTTACAGAACAAAAATATCTTTGGGAAATGTGCCTGGAATTGTCAACAAAATCTGTTTTCTGCAAACTCAGGTGTAACAAACCAATATAAAAGAATTACACTTTAGAGTAATTTGAACATTATTATCATTAGTATTTTCCTTTTGATGTATGTACTGCATAGGTTTTTTGTGAGAACAATACAAATCTTCAATAATGAAATCTCATTACAAATTTTAGATAAAGAAAGAAATTAATCTTGAATTGCATTCAACTGCTATACAGGATGTCAGTTTTAATTATTTTATTACACTAATGGCACTGGCTTTCCTGTTACTTCAAAAAGAAATACAAAGGCTAGACGCGATGCTGTTCTTGTGGCCACTATCCCCATGGATCTTCTGCATTACGGTCTCCTATTACAAACAATCAGGCAGAAAAAAAGAAAAAGCTTGCATTTTGCAGAAGAAAGGATACATTTCAATGACACAATCCTGTAAGGCAAACTAAGAAACAACAATACACTAAGGGCCTGATTTACAAAAGGGCACTACATTTGGAGTTAGCATGCACATAAAGTAGTGAGCTTAACGTGCATGATGAATCTAAATTTACTGCCCCATTTACTAACAGAGAATGCATTAATTTACATGAACGCTACATGTATTGTGAGTGATAATTTAACGTGTACAATAATGTCAGAGACTTCTCGTGACCACCGTGATATCAAAAGTCCCAGCAGTCCTGGCGTATCTTTTGGTCAGTCGCTTATTGTGAAGGTGAAGGTGACTTACATTGACCGAAAATGAGCGATCAACAGACAAATAGCACTCAGCAGGGGAAGGGCAAAGGCAACATAAAGTGAAACTGCACTGATTGCCTTTTTAATTTTAACATGTATTCCTTGTGTGATGTAAAAAAAGCAGCTTTTCCTTCTCCTTTAATGCATACGGCCCGCCCAGTAGTTTCTGTACTGTATCATTTTGGAATTTTAAGTCAAGATTAAAGACTTACTTTTGGCATTGTGTGAGTGACATTCCCATTAAGCCAATCATGGCTCACAGAGGTAGTAAAATAGCCAATCAAATAGCACACAGAATCTGTTTCCTCATGCACACAGCACACACAATTTTGATTAGGATAGCGAATCAAAGCCTTGTTTAAGCTATTTATTTCACTTTGGGTAAAATTTTAAATCAATAGCAAAAAAGTAGTTGGAAATGTCACAGAAGCGAAAGGTGGAGGCGGAATGATTCAAAAATCGTTAGCCAGCTGATTATTTGTTCAATGAATAATTTTGACAGCAAGGTAATATGTCTGATTTGCAGTGCAACGGTTGCAGTTATGAAAGATTATAACATACAACGTCACTGACACGCTGCACAAACCAACGTATTTTGAGTTTACTGGAAGTGAAAGAAGCTATGGAGTCAATGAAAGGTTTTTCTGAAAAGTGTTGTGGATGCCATGAACAACACAACCACAGAAAATGACTTTTTTAAACTTTTTTTAGTAGAGAAGGATGGACTTCATATACAAGTAGATATGTAAGTGCAAGTATTTATTTTCATTTTAATTGTCGGGTATTGGTGAGCAAATGTGTAAAGAACGGTAACAGGTTAACTGTAGATTTGGGCATTTATATATAAAAACACTAATAGTACGAATTAAATCAGTGTGTACACTTTACAGTACATTCTTTTGTGGACAATAATAACCATCAATTTGACATTGAGGTCAGATAATAATAAAGTAGGTATTAAAATTTAGTGCCATCCGTCGGTTGAATCGTGTAATTACATCAGGGTTTTCGTTGAGCTGCGTCAATAACAGTCTCGTTCCCAACCGTGCATAATTATCAATCGAATCTATGTAAATTGGGGTGTGAGACTGGCCAGTGCCTACCCAACCACTGACCTCACCGCACCTTACTGGAATGTGAGTATGTTTATCTTTTAAAATTAGAAGGACCAAGACAGAAAAGGTAAGGGAGGATACCAAGCTATACTGGAGAACAATTACAAAAAGAAAGAATTGTTGAAGCTGAATGCTGTAATCACAGGTTAGGTATAAAAAGGCTTATTTAGAGCTCTTGTTAGACCAGAGGAAGAAGAGAAGACTGTTAAGGTTGGTTCATACTTTAGACCAATGTATTTTCTGGTCAGAGTCGAGGGTGTCTGACCTTGTGCCACAGGTCGGAATTACGTCATCCACACTCTTGCGACGTGCGTCTTTTTTGGAAAGTTGTACAACCTTTTCTCATGAGTCTGCGACCTGAAATCGCATAGGGTCAGATAATGTTGAAAAATGTCAACATTTGCTGCATGGTCACAGTGAAGCTGCACAGCTTTTATAGCTGTCTGCGCCTGACGTGTCGTATTCATCTGCGATATGAAATATGAACCAACCCTTACATTCTGTTGTCTCTGAAATTGGTAATTTTTCAGATGGCATGCTGTTCTGCAAGTCTAAAAAAGTATTTGTTTTAAACTGACAAATTGTTGTACTGAGCAAATCATTAAGAGTTAATTCACAAAATAAGACTCACACCAGTGAGTCAGTTAACAGTAACGTCTTCTATAGGACTATAGAATGGTCTACATCTAACACTTGCAATGTACAAGTACAAAAAGTATTCAGCATGTTTTAATTAAGCATTACTACACCATTACAATTTCTTGAGTTAAAGCACAGATTTCTAACTCAGTTCATGGTTTTGATGACTGCTATTGTGTGTCTTATTAAAGGGCAATGTTGTGGAATCAGCCATGCAAAGAACTTTTGTGTTTCCTTTTCATTTCAAAAACTATTTTCTTTATCGATACAGAAATTCACTATGCATAAATAATGTTTTCCCAGAAGTAACTAGCAGTATACAACAAATTATATGTGATCAAAGATAGCAGCTCGTTTATAACACCCAGAAGTCAAGGCCACATATATAAGAGGTATATGATTGCCGTTTATATAATGATTCATTGGATTCAGCTCAGTGGTGTAGCAAATTGTTTGCCTCATGCTGTATAACCATTAAATAAACAATCTTATAGGAGACGACCACATAATGTGCAGACACAGGCATTGATAGCAAATTATTTTCATAGCGTGTTCTATTCAGTATGTCAGGGAGCAGACAAGGGAATTTTCTTAAGTGTTTGCCTCTGTAATATAAATTGTCAAGGTCATGATAAATTCTTGCCAGGATATTATGCTAATAATATTCTTCTGTTAAATATGAAATATGCTAGATTTACCTGCATAGTATTATGTAAAATGATTGCATACATTTTGTAGTGCCCTTCACATTACGTATATCTATTTCAAAGTAAGGTGACTATTCAACGGGGCTGAGTTTCAGGATCTGTTTAAGCACTGTTCTTTATCCTAATTAATGGAACTTTAGACACAGTACCTTAGACACAAGTGTGGTCTTGCGACTGCTAAAAAAAAAAAAAAAGGTTACTAGCTTTCAGCCAATCAGGAGCCTTCGGCAATAATGTTAGGTTCACAGACACACAATCAATAAACAAGGTAGCTAACCCCTGTAAGAAACATGTGTAAACAGCTGCGTGCTGGTCAAACTCATGTGTAAAGATAATGGATCTGTAAAGACAATGAATATCAGTTTTACAGAAGATCTGGCAATTCTTATAGGGCACTATTACAACCAAATGGTCGTATAATGTCTGGTAATGCCCGATGTGGAGGGTCTTATTGCTTATATACTTTAATGTTACAGCACAATTAACTATATTTTTTTAATTTTTTATTGATTTTAACTGAATTTATTTAGGTTTTCCTTTTTTTATGTATTCTATGACATAAGCACTCTAAAATGAATGGTCTGTAAATATAGTCCTCCATAACAATGATCTTCTCTATAAAATGAATGTACAAAACAGCGTTTTTAAAACTGTGTACTTTTATTTGAATAAACAGAGAACAAAAGGATTATAAAAAAATATGTATTATTATTATTATTTATTATTATTACTAGTATTGTTATTAGAGCACAGTTATTAAAAATGCTTCTGTGAAAATAAACTGAGGACAAAGATCAGAAAAAAAGATGTGCAATTGTAATAATAATACTAATAATAATAATTAGTCTTTTCCTTGGTAATTGATTTGAATATTTCCAGATATCGAGCAGTTATTGAAAATGTTTCCGGGAAAGGTGCCTTGTAATTGGGACATGAGAAGCAGTGGGACCTTCGGAAGAGCTTGATGAAGGCGGCGAATGAACGTTTCCTGGATTTGCGTTGCTCTTCGTTGACGGTCCTCAATTGACATCTTATTAAAAAGGTTGAAATTTACCTTTGTTAATAGCTGATGGAGTGATCTTGTTTGATTTGTTTTTGTGATGCAGTTACAAAGATTCTAAGGGCATATATCAGGGATTATATCTCTCTAGCTGAACCGTATTTAGAATGCGTGGAATCTTTCCACTGAAGTGTGTGTGTGTGTGTATATATATATATATATATATATATATATATATATATATATATATATATATATATATAGGCTAACTTCACTATAACGAATCCTTCTTATAATGAACACCCGTTTTTAACAATCCCAACAGCAAGAACCGATTTTTTCAATGCAAATTAGCCCTATTAGAACAATCACATACAGGATCGACACGGATACAACGATCTCAGTACTGACTGACACTGAACTTTCTCCAGTGTCAAGTGTGTTATTTTCTCAGTGAAAACAAAGACCATGGTTGACTAATTCAAAGATAACGCTAATTCAAAGATGACCTATTGTAGTACGAATCATGCATGACGAATGCAATCGTTGCCTGTCAGTCATCTTCACACAAACTGCAACCAGGCAATGGGCGTGAGGAGCAATCTACGCTGGATAGGTTTTTCAAGAGAAAGGACATGTAATTACTGTATTCAGCATGTAAGTGTACATTCTTTCCTTTTTCATTTCTTTACTGTTTTCTTTTAAACATATCACAGGGGGAATTAGTGTTGGTGCAATTTATATATGGAAACGGGTTTGTTTTGTGTGCTTTTTCTTTAACATTTAAAAATAAATATAGTGTTTACTGACACACTACACCTGTCACATTTAGGAACCTGGGAGACAGTTTAGTTTTCTTTCAGTTAATGATTGAATGCACTGAATAGAGCTACACATTTTTTTTTAAATGTCTTTAACGAAAAAAGATTGAAAATATTTCTGATAAAGATAGTGCTGTCCAGTGATCTATCTTTAGACCATGAAGTGCTGTGAAAAAAATACAGCCCAAGTTATACATTCCTTATCTAACCAAATGTGAATTTTGAAATTCATATAATTTTAAATATATTGATTGTATATGTCAATTTAGATATAACTAGTGTGCTACGTTTTCGTTTTTTATCTTTGAAAAAATAATTCTTAGTTTATTTTACACATTGTAGCATTTCTGCCTGTATGGATTCAATGGAAGAGCTCTTTATTTAGTTCCCAGCAACCCTTAAAAGGACAGCACATCTCTAAGAACTGAGACAAGGGAAAACCAATCACCAACAGGCAGCACAGATGGGAGGGGGCACACACGGACTAACAGCGACACAACAGTGACTGACCTACATTTCACACACAGATATAAGGGTGTAACGGGAGCAACAACAGACACAAAACTCTTCAATTTAATACAATAACACTTTATAAATTTCTATAAAGAAATAGAGGAATGGGTACTCGCAACTGCACGAGTACCTTCCCATAGCTCCAGCGTATGCAAATGAGTCCCTTTTCAGTATTAAACACACACAAGACATGCACACGATCACAAGGCCACAGTGACTGCTAACGTGCAAGTGGTGAAAATACAATTTATTTGTGCACATTGGTGAAGTGTTGTCCAGTTTTGTGCTGGCCTTAAGCGACAGCTCCGGATCGTGTTAGCCGTCTAACAAGAACAAACGAGTACAATTAGACACGACAAAACAAACAAACACTAAACACTTATTTTATTATTCGCCTTCATGGGTTCGATCTCAACCATAACAAAGGAACAGATCGCTTACCCACATCCCCTTTTGTACCGTCAGTCATGCCCCCTTGGTTAGCGAGTGCAGCTGTTTCTCTTCCAATCCGCAGTTGCCACATCGCTTACCTTCTGGGGCGATGACTTGGTGTACCGTGGCTCCGCCCCCTTTCTAGATGGCTGACTTCCTCCTTCCCCTGGAATGAATTGTCAGTCTATGCAGTCTGGGGCACTCTGTTCCCTTTACACAGCGCCCTCACAGATCTGGAGGGAGATTTATAACCAAGATTCATTCTTTCTCTGTCACAGTGGCTTATGCTGCCGCAGTTTATTAATAAGGCAAGGATGCCTGAATAGCAGAATGAAAAATTGGAGCGCAGCCATTGTGTCATTCAGTTCTTCGACAGACAAATCTTATAATACTACTGAAAACCTCTGATGGAATTACTGACTTATAAATCATCTTATTAATTGCACCATTCAAAAATTAAAACATTACTCTTTTCTTATGGGAAAAGAAGAGCCATTTACTCTTTGCCAGAGGCATTCTTTGATGGATGTGATAGTTGTTTCACTAAAGATTCCTCTCCTCTTATTACCTGAAGACCATGCAATGATTTATAATGACTCTGAAAAGTGAATCTAAGCAACATTTTGCCAGTCTAGTAAGCCTATCCAGCATTTATGTTTGTAGTACTCCTATCCAGCATTTATGTTTGTAGTACTCCCAGTAAATATCTATGGCTTTCTATTTTCTATTAAATAATCATTCCTTTAACCATCTGATTGAATGTACTGTATTGTCTCAGTGTACTGTGTGATTCGTTCAGTTCAATAAAGCATCATTAAAGCTGCTATGTCCTAATTTTACATAGCCAAAAATGTATACTCCTGTTATATTTCCAAAGAAAAAGATAATACATTACTTCCTAAAGCTCTGGATGCAGGAAAATACAACCCACGTGCCTTTTTGACATTAGTATTGTAACGTTCGTGAGGTTTGAGCAAAGCAGAATTCGGGAGACCAGATGAGATTCCAAATGTAACCAGTTTATTTTGAACAAAACTGATGGAAAACAGTGAATTCCTGTTTGGGCCGGGGTTCACGCCAAATAACAAAATGGTCAATTCTCTGTGCACGGTCGTTGTCGCACTGTCACTCACTGCTATCTTCTTTCCCCACATACACTCTCGCACTCCACAGACTCACTTTCAGATTCTTCCACTGCTTCACAGCTTAGGCCCTTTCTCTCAGCCTCTCTCTCTCTGTCCCGCACAGCCTCACAGCAACCACTCAAGTTCAAGTCTGTGCGCGTTCTCCCGGTGTGGAGGCTTGCTCCCCCTATATATAGCCTCGGGGGCTACCCGCCCACCATCCAGATCCATTCCCCACGACCCTCCGGCTCCTGCCGTTTCTGGAGAGTAGCAAAGAATGATTCCAACTGGTGCATCCCTCGGCAGCAGGCGACCCCCCCGCCCACACCCACACCCACACCCACACACACACACACACTCTCCCCCTTCCTCTAATGGCATGCCCCATACCCTTACAAGACATATAACACTAAACGAGACATGATAAAACAAACAGTGTCCAGCAAGATGCCATCGTCTGGGTCGTTACAGTATCATTTTACAAGAAACGCCTACAGTATAGAGCCAATCTTTTCATCATGGAATTGTGATGACTAAATATGTAAAATCTAATTTTAAAATGTACACACCACTTAATGCACAACCTATCAAAAAATATTTTCATTAAGGACCCAATCACATTTTTACAACTCTCTTCCTTTAACTGTATTCACAACTCTGCAACCAGACAGCATACAAACATTTTTATTCAGGATGTACTTGACATTTTGAATGCTCAACACAATAAATAAAAAACTATCTACTGCTGCAAAGTGCAAAGCACAGACAAAACAAAATGGTGAGTCTAATATTACTGTATGCTTGACACGAGTGCAATCATTTCATTTCTTCTATCATACTACATTAATTATTTTTAATACATAATCGTTAACCATATAATCCAACATTATTAACCAATATTCTGTATGCACTGTTCAAGTTGATGAACCTCAACCAATAAATGCTTGCTCTCATTATTTGCCTTGACTTTATGTCATCAATTGCAGTTAACCAGACATTTTGCTTTTTTAAATCCCAAGAGCCAAGAATGCACTTTCATTTAGAGGTCATGAATAACTTTCTTGTCCCATGCTGCTGCAAGCCTTTCCCTGTAAGAAACTCATCTAGGAAAGCAAGGCCATCTCAATGCAGGAGTTTATGCACTTCCAAAGAGTTGTTTGAAGCTGGTTTTTGGTCTGTTGAAGTGAGTTTAAAGTTTGATGACCAGTTTGAAAAACAGGTGTTGCATGTCCTTGCAAGTACAGTTTTTTTGTTTTCTATTTTCACATTTTCTCAACAATGGAACCGTTTCTTGAGATGAATGCTAATCATATGACGCTTTTAAAGCACTGACTGCATCAACCTTAATCCCCATGGTTTTGGAGCCTCCATCATCAGACAAGTTTTGCTTTGTGATGTCCACAACACTAGTGCAAGATGGCCAACTGCCTTTATAATAACACTCAAAGTCCATAGGTGTCGCATGAGTCTTTCATTTGGAGAGGCTATTCCACACTTTCCCCCCTGCATTTATTGAACCCAACGATGTACAGTAAGATATATATATATATATATATATATATATATATATGTGTGTGTGTGTGTGTGTGTGTAATTAAGACTCACATTATTTTTTTTATTACTCTGTTACCAGTGAGTCTGAATACTAAGTTTCATTCATTGTGTTGAGTTTGAAAAATAGTCGGATTGACGGACACAAACTGGATTCATTCTCCTGCGTCTTTTTGAGAAATTGTACTGTATAATAATTTATAGCACAAAACAACATAAGGCAGCCAAATAAATTAATTTTAACAGAGCACTAACTTGTACTTTAAAACATGTTATGCCAATAGAAAAACAGTAACGATAACAAGCTGCACTGTTTTTTAAAACCTTTAAATCCGTTAACATGTTCTGCAGTCCTACAGTACCTACACCAATTTCGAACACCATTTCCATCACTTCACACCAATTTAAATCAGTTATTAATACTGACTATCCGAAAACTGTCTTTGGTAAGCAAAACCATTCATTTTCATCAGAATATTATGCAGGCAGATGCAGTTTTCTGCTTTCCATGGAGACACTTTTTCAGAAGTTCAAAAGACCCCGCTTTCACTGAAAATGGAGTGAAGGACTGGAAATATCTAAAGAAAAAAAAACTTCTGAAACATTCATAATCTGGCACCACAAACAGTGTCCTGAAAGGTGTATGTTCTGACTAGCATCACAGTTATTTCTCACAAAGCGGTGGTGCGTGAAAACAGACAGTATGCTACGAAAATATTTTGCCACAAGTTCTATAAAATCAGATTTGCATTAAGCTGTTTGTATAGATAACAGCAATTCGAATAAATGTAGAAATTGTGAAGAGGATGTTCCAGGCAAGGGAGTGAGCGAAAAGGATTCAGAGTTTTCGTCGGCTGCCTCCTGCAGCAGTATGGGGGGCTCAGATCGGCGGGAAGAATGGACGATAAACCAGCCAAGCATTGTCTCCTCTAATGACATTGAAATGCAATTACATCCTGTATCTGTACTACAGTGTTGATTTTGATATCCCAGCTGCCCTTGCGGTCTAGCAGTTGCACAGTAGGAAAACGAGAAACATGTTCGTCAGACCTGCTTTGCGCGATTACAGGGAACAAAAATTGATTTATTCACTGACAAATATTTTTTGTGTTGTTCAGAACAATTTCTTGTGTTTGGGCAATTTATTTTGGGCTTAGCCTCCCCAAGCCTCTTATGTGCGCCACCTATGTCAAAGTTAACAGCTGCATTCAACAATCTCAGTTGCACTAAGCAGTTTGTTAAACCAGCAGTAAGGTGGCTAAGAAACACCACATTTCTCACTGTATGGGGTAAGGTTACTGTCAAAGGTTCAACATTTAGAAATTGGTTCATTTGGAGTTTCTTCCTTCATTTTATATCAGTAATGGACAGTTAGGGATATAGTGCAGGCTACATGTACATTATCTGTGAATTCTAGTCTTTGGGAGCACTGACCAAATCCCCACAAATCAGGGACAAGACATTTTGAGCAAGATGTTGAGACAAAGACCGGTTGGAAATGAACAGGGTTTCTGTTGACTTGAAAAATGTTATTTTACTGTACATACTATAACTGTTACAATTTAGATTTCTGGTATGTGGAATTGTGGCGGAGTGTCCCGCCCCTATGTATTTATTTACTATTATTTGTATTTTTGTTTGCAGCACAGATAAAAGCGCTGCGTCTTTTGTTATTGTTTTTATATTTAAAAACCCCGTGAGGATGCGTGGCTGATCAGCTACTGATTATTTAACTAGCTGACAGTTACGCATCCTTACCAAACACGTGCAGACTGTGGTCGAGGGGTAATAAGATAATTAACAGCTAGTTAACCCCTCGGCCAGAGTATAAGAACCTGCAGCTGTCAGTGCTGCGGGGTTGAGTGTACAGAGGAGAGTACGGAGAGCGACGAGAATAAAAAAACAATTGCTATATTTAAAAATATACTTGTTTCTGTTTATTTGTTTGGCCATTGCGCCTTTTTGTTTTGTGTTTTGTTGTTTGTTTAAGTCTTTTGCTTGTATTATTATTTAATTAAATACGCTGACCGCAGTAGCGTTCAGCTTCACCCGCCCATCCATTGTTTGGGTTCAGTTACTTCCTGGTCCGTGACGTCACCACACCTCACCACTGCAAGCCATCCTGCCACATATGGTGTCCTGCGTGGGACAAACAACGCCTCCAGGAGCCGGACCAGGAAAGAAAAGGTCGGTGTTTTTTTGTTCATTTTTTTTCGAATAAGTGTTTTTGTGCTTGGAGAAAAAATATTTTAAAAAATGGATAAAGTGGATGCCTACATGGAGAGGTGGCATGAGCATCAGAGGGAGTTGAAGGAAGGAGGGGCTACATGGTGCCTCGCCTGCCTGGAGTATGGGCACCTCCCTGAGGTGTGCCCATATGAAGACCCCCTCTTTGTGCAGGCCTTTGATCGAGGTGAGGTGGAGACTGCGGAGGAGTGGATTCACCTGAAGGCCATACCATCGCTGCAGGTGGATGAGGAAACCTGCCTCACCTGCCTCAAAGGGGAGGAGTGGTGCTTTGCCGTCGGCAAGGTTGGGCACAAAGCACCCAACCAACCCCCTCCATGGCAGGAGGTGGAACTGCTGGTCCCGAAGAAGGGAAGGAGTGGTGGTGCCAAGAAGGCAAAGAAGCAGGCTCCAGCACCTGAGTGGGAGCAGCCCGAACGTCCACAGCCCAAGAGGGGGGAGTCGGTGCATCCACAGCCCAGAAGGGGGAGAGGTAAGCTGCTGCAGCAGCAACAGCAACTGCAGCAACAGCATTGATGGCTGGGAGGTTTGTGTTATAAACCTCGTGGCGGAGTTATGCCCTGGCTGTGGGGCATATGGGCACACGTTGGCCATATGCCCCACGCAATACGAAGAGGAGGAGCGCGAGCATCCAGCACCCTGAAGGGGGGAGCCCGTGCATCCAGCGCCCAGAAGGGGGGAGCCCGTGCATCCAGCGCCCAGAAGAGGGGAGCCCATAGGTCCAGAACCTAGGCCTCCAGGAGCAGAGCAGCTGGAGCTGCCTCTGCCTCCGCCACCACCAGGAGCAGAGCAGCAGGAGCTGTCTCTGCCTCCGCCACCACCAGGAGCAGAGCAGCAGGAGCTGCCTCTGTCTCTGCCACCGCTAGGGGCAGAGCAGCAGGAGCTGCCTCTGCCTCTGCCACCTTCACCAGCAGAGGGTGAATACCTACTAATTATGTCTCAGCCGCCGTGGGAGGATTGCTTGCCCTTCCCACCTCCACCAGCAGAGGGTGAATACCTGCTGGTTCTGCCTCAGCCGCCTTGGGAAGACTGCTTGCCCCTCCCACCTCCACCAGCAGAGGGTGAATACCTGCTGGTTCCACATCCACCGTCATGGGAAGGACTGCTCCTGCCCTGCTTTGCACCGCCCAAGGATGCCTGCTTCGCACCGCCCAAGGATGCCTGTTGCTCCGCATCGCCCAAGGCTGCCTGTTGCTCCGCATCGCCTGGGGCTGCCTGTTGCTCCGCATCGCCTGGGGCTGCCTGTTGCTCCGCATCGCCTGGAGAGCCACCAGTTACAGGGTACGAGGGAGAAGTGGAGCTCCCGCTGCCGCCTCCATGGCCAGGGGCTCCCCTCCCGAGTTCGCCTCCCGAGGGTCCGCTGCTGCTGCCGTCGCCTCCCGAGGATCCTGTTTTGCCTGGGGTCGCTACCAGTCCTGCCATGCGGCAGGAAATACTGTGGCTAGAACCCCATGAAGGGGAGCTGCCGGCCACGAAGAAGGGGGGGGAGGTCATGAGACCAGCTCCCCCAGCCGCATTTTCGCGGCAGGAAATACTGTGGCTGGAGCCCCATGAAGGGCAGCTGCCAGCCATGAAGAAGGGGGGGGAGGTCAGGAGACCAGCTCCCCCCGCTGCAATTTCACTGCAGGAGAAAGGGTGGCCGGAATTGTATTTCTAATCCCTTTTTTGCTATTCAGCCAATATATTATCAACTGCCAAAATTTATTTACCTCATTCTTTCCAACGTAACCTTTATAATTAAAACCTCAAAAATCTGTCGCTTAAGTTCAGCGGTCCTCCAGATATTATCAATTTTCTATCAATACAGAACAGCTGGGTGGGACCTTTTGTACTTGACTTTACCTCAAAAATGTGTTTCGGCAGCAGTGAGTGCCAAGACAAACATACCCTCATTTTGATAAAATGTGTGCCAGTGTAACTGCAAGACCTGTATGTTACATTAGAACCACAGGACAAGTGCAATGATCTGTTCAGAGGTTACAGCTGGTGAAATAATTGAATTGCTAACTCTTTTTAGTTAAGCCTGCTTCTTAAGATTAATGAATTGATAACAAATATAATTAAGTAGTCCTTTGTTACCCTGTAATGTCATGTATGGAATAACAGTGATTTACTTAATATGTATTAAAATTACATTATCCCAATGTAATAGCATTGACATTTGCAGTACCTAGTTACTATAATTAAAACACAAGAGTACGACATCCTACACAATTATGGATTATGTAACATTAAGTATAGCTACACAAAGGGATCACATATTGGTGCTGTAATGTGGTATTTTTGAAATATGAAAGGTCGTGCCATCAATATAATTACAACATTAGTAAATAAACATAATAACAGTAGCTTGACATTATTTTTCAAGTTAAACAATATGGCAAAATTCAAAAACGCTATTTCTGTAACAAAAATTATTATTAAACTTCCAAGAGATATTACATAGTGCGATTGTTGGGATTTATTGAGGACTTCAATAACATTCTTTTGTTTTTCAATGTAGCTTTTATTAAGTTTTATCATTGTTGTTATTAAAGTAAAATCAAATATAAACTATACAAAAAAGAAACATAAAGAAGAAATTATATAAGGGGTCCCCAGTGGCTCACCTAGTAAAAGCAATCTGCTTGGAGTGAAAGGTGAGTCATGCAAGCATGGCTCGAATCCTGTTTTTGCAGACTTGCCATTCTTTGCTGGGGGCCGACACGGAAAACACTGAATTGGCCTATGTGCTCCCGTGGGTTAGGGAAGTCACCGGTTGATCTTCAGTCCTCCTAATCAGTAAGTTGGTTGCAATGATGAGGCAACATTAAAACTGGGCGTTATATTTGGGTAGAAAAAAGGTGATAAGTGATGTATCAAAAATGTATTTAAAATAAAAATGAACTATACAAATAAACCAAAAATAACAGTTTTAAATACCATTAATCATGCAGACGAAGACTACATTATGTAAACAATAATGTATATGAAAGCCAAGAGATGCATTTTTAATTTCTCTTAATATACAGAAAGATGTTTAGTGGTAAAATCTCTAAACCTGTCTTATCCACATGTTAACAGATGGACCTGTGTTTAAACCAATTAACAGTAATATCTGTTACATTTTAGTTTAGAATTTCTTACCAATTTAGCTTTAAGTGCTTCAAAAATTACTTTGAAAGTAAATTTAAGAGCTATCTGGAGACTGTAACGTGAATGGTGTTAAATACATGTGTGTACCTTTTCCCCTCATTTTCTTCTCTTTTTCCAGTATGTGTATCCATTGCCATTATGCAAATACACTTCCATCTGTTGCCTATCTTTATGGAAGTTGTCCAACCATTTCCATTTTCTTCCTAAGTCTTTCAACTGTTGTTTGACACCGAAATGAAACACATTTAATATATAGTGCATACTTTTGTAAAACAGTGTTCCTTTCTTGATTGATTCATTTGTTGTGCAAATGACATCCCTATTCTGAAATATATAAAATATTTAAAATAGAATCTTTATATACTAGGATTTGAATCCAATTTGTCATAATAAGCACTAAGCTTTTCTTTTGGCCTATTGGTGTCTGGTAATTACTGATAACATTCTCTTTGTTGAGTCTAATTGCTTAGATATTGAACGACTGTACCCAATTGACTTATTTTGATATCACCAGATAACATCTTCTCATACCTGCCAATCAGTCCACAATAATTACAGTAATTCTGAATAACTGTGTTACTTATTTTATCTTTAGGTATATGGCTTAACAGTAGGCATAGGAACCCCTAGCAGTAGAATGCATGTCACTTGGCTAGAGCTGATAATGTATATTACAAACACAGTCCAATAGTGTAAGAATGAGGTAGAGTTGGTGTTTATTTGTCATGGTTAAACCATGAACTACACACTAAACCATTGAGCTCCTGGCACTACATGAAGTAGTGCCTTCAGTAGGTGAGTCACTTGGGACCCTGGTTCAATTAATGAATTAATTTTAAACCATCATGGTTAACAGCAATAGCATGGTTTATCAATTGCCTGGGCAGTTTCTATGTTGAAAGTGAAATAGGCAATTACTTTAAACATCTGCCAATGTCAGTTATAGCATGGATAAACTTCTCTTTTAGCACAAGGCTTTACTTGCGTATTTACTTTAAAATTTTCTAAAGTTTATGTTCAGGCATGCAAGTTAAATTAGCATAAAATAGCTTATTGCAGTAGTTATAGATCTGAATAAAAATGAATGCACAACTTAGTTTGTATCAAAGTTTAAGAATAAATAATTCGACAGAGACCAATGCCCACGAAATTCTCTTGACATTAATAAGCAACCTGAAGAACTCCCTTACAGATGGCTTTCTGCAGATAGCATACCAAACAGACAGTGCTGCTGGAGCACAGGCAGCCAGGTTTATTGATCCCTTCAGCTCTGCCCATCCACAGTAAAAAACAAAGTACCAGTATGCACATTGTTATAGAAATGAAAACGTCTTTGTATATGCTTCAACTTTGGAAAAACAAAAGCAACACAAGTTCTGAAAAAACTTTGCAATAAAACATGAACCTTTAAGTGTCTTGTTTTGGTTATAAAATGACCCATTTCAGAAGAACAACCTGAGTAGTGTGAGAAAGTTAAAACTTAGTGATGTGGCTATGCAACCAGTGTGTGCAAAACAATCAGCGAGGGTCAAAGTCAAGTTGTTTATCTCTACTCACAACTTCATTATTTTTTTGATTACAGACGTAAACATTCATTTTGTCCCTGACATCACAAGGTGTTAGAAGTAAGCAATAACACACGAGAAGGCATGTATTGTATAGATAGAACCCACGCCTCAGGTGCGTTGTGAACCTTCAACCACCTGAGATGTGGGTTGTATCTGTACAACTGTACTGCAGTGTCAATATATTAATTTGCTGAAAAGGAAAACTACAAAAATGTGTTGTACACATTGGTATGTACATTTGAAATGCCACGCCTTTGTTTGTTCTCAAAACCACTGCTCAGGCTCAGCTAAACTCAGAGGGGCAGTGGCAGGCAGTGGCTTGCTTGCTATAGTAAACAAAAACAAAACTGCCTACTGCATTTTAATTCACACTGATGTCTGTATTTACAGTCCTGTTTACCTGAATATTTCTTGAACAGAACTTTTTTTTTTCTCACACGCGATCCCTTCGTAGCTAAGTTCCAATGCAACTACGCTCAACCCTGGTTTCACAAACTGCATTCAGCACTGAAGCCTGACAAATTAAAGATATTCTTGTTGTGGCTGGCCAAATCGAAATGTTGTGATTTTAAAGAAAAGACATCCGAGGTTCGAGGAGATTTAATAATTATGAAAAAAAGATTAATATCTGCATGGCCTGTAGCTCTTAACCACCAGCTGTAATGGTGGTGAATTTCGCTTTAAAAAGCTGTTGACCCAGGCGCACTTTGATCCTAATCCAGGGAATCAAATGAGATACAACCATTGGTTGTACTGTTTTAACAGTATGGCTTTGGAATGTCAGCAGCCAATCAGAATTCAAGAAATGTGCAAGCCATTTTATAATGATGGTTCATTTACACCACTAAAATCAATAAGGTGGGAAGAAAAGACATGTGTCTAAAAATAAACTGACAGAATAGAGTGATTGCCCAATTACATCCCCTTTGGTTTATATGGGTCTGTGGCGGAGTGTCCCGCCCCTATTTATTATTATTTGTATTTGTTTGCGCGATAAAAGCGCCGCTTTTTATTGTTTTTTTATATTTATATTTAAAACCTCGTGAGGATGCATGACTGATCAGCTACTGATTATTTAACTAGCTGACAGTCATGCATCCTTACTAAACGCTGCAGACTGTGTGGAGGGGTAATAAGATAATTAACAACTAGTTAACCCCTCGGCCAGAGTATAAGAACGAGCAGCTGTCGGGTTTGGGTGTGGAGTGTGGAGTATAGAGAGAAGGGAGAGGAGAGAAAGAGCGAGGAAAAAGAACAATTGCTATATTTAAAAATATACTTGTTGCTGTTTATTTGTTTACGCCGCCTTTTATTTTGTGGTTTGTTTAAATCTTTTATTTTTGTTTTGTTTATTAATAAATATGCTGAGTGCCGTTGCACTCAGCTTCACCCGCCCATCCATTGTTTTGGTTTCTGTACTTCCTGGTCCGTGACGTCACCACTGAGAGCCAGACTGTCACAGGGTCACAAACTAGTAATACAGTATAGGACACGTTTGAGCCTGAAAGTGATGAAAATATTTTTGAAATGCACTGGGAATTGCTGTATGACTCAATTTTTCCATCTCGCTGGGCTTGTCAGTATCAAAGGGTAAGACCTAAGAACATGACATCCTAACCTTTATGAATTTAAAGTAATTCCTGGTGATTTATTGGCTACTAAAACTATGAGAGCACAGATATACACTTGCATTTACGGTAACATTACCCTTTCTAAAGTTGGTATATTAAACTAACATGTTTGATTCAATACAACCTTGTTTTTAACTTGTAGAAGAATATTCTGCTAAAGAAACTTTGATTGAAAAGTCTTCTGCTACTTTTTATACTGCAGTTTCATATACAAGCTGGTTTGCTTCTAGATCTGTATTTTACACCTCAGTTTGCTATGACATCTCACAAGATTACAATTGTCCAACAATATTAAAACTACATGAACATAATTTAGATCTTTTATTTAACATCATGTAATCAAAGAAACTTCAACATTATATTGCAAAAAATTACTGGAAGCCATAATACTAGTACAGTAATTCATGTTAGATTTCAAAATGTCAAATTTTGTTAGCATAACATTACTGAGCAGGCTTCATTCAACTTTCTGAAACAAAATGTGTTAATTATATAGGGTGATGCAAAACGGTTAACCACAGCTGTAGGAGAGACATTTTGCCACAGGCAGTCTTGAAAAAGGAAGCTGTTTCAGCAGACGCAACCAATGTTAAAAATCATCTTAGTATTAGACATTTCCTATATGTTCTATGTCTATTATAAATAATACTATTTTCATTATACAGTTTAAGTGGGATGGCTTTTACACAAGCATACCTCTTCCCGAATGACCTGAGATGATACATAACTAAAATTCCTTTAAAAAACTCAACACTTCAGGATAGAAATGGGATTCTCCTTTTAATAATATCCGATTGGTTTTACAAACCTTGAATAGCACTAGTCTTGAACTAACTTACCAGAAGTTAGTTAGATAGTGGTGGATTAGTTCAAACAGGGTTTTATGAATGAGCCATTAAAGAAACTTACTAATCTTTATTAAACAGTGACAAATATTATAGTTTTGTATTTTGTATTCTAGCCATTCCAGTTCACATAGCAAAATGCAAAAACAGAAAAAAGGAAAAGTAGATTAAATGAAATTTGTTTTTTTAATTCAGATGTAGCATTTCCAAAACAATGTCAACCACAAGAAGATTTACCAGTAAATTCGTGTTTCAGTTTGTTTAAATATCCCCACATTTTAATACCCCTTGTTTGTTCATAAAATCTTTTTTTTTGTTTCTTATGTTTCCATTAACTGTATGTTATTACTTTCAACCAAAATAAGAAAGTACTTAATTAACCGTCCATACAATTATTTCTTGATTTTATAGATACAAATAACATTCAGATTTAATTTACTTTCAATTAACTTTTTGTTATTTTTCTTTTTCCTTTGCTAGGATCGTTTTTATTTTTCATTGTTTTTATACAGTGTCTGTAAAGATTGTTAATCAATATATGTCTGCAATTTCTATGGATAAAATGACCCATTTCAGAAGAACAACCTGAGTAGTGTGAGAAAGTTAAAACTTAGTGATGTGGCTATGCAACCAGTGTGTGCAAAACAATCAGCGAGGGTCAAAGTCAAGTTGTTTATCTCTACTCACAACTTCATTATTTTTTGATTACAGACGTAAACATTCATTTTGTCCCTGACATCACAAGGTGTTAGAAGTAAGCAATAACACACGAGAAGGCATGTATTGTATAGATAGAACCCACGCCTCAGGTGCGTTGTGAACCTTCAACCACCTGAGATGTGGGTTGTATCTGTACAACTATACTGCAGTGTCAATATATTAATTTGCTGAAAAGGAAAACTACAAAAATGTGTTGTACACATTGGTATGTACATTTGAAATGCCACGCCTTTGTTTGTTCTCAAAACCACTGCTCAGGCTCAGCTAAACTCAGAGGGGCAGTGGCAGGCAGTGGCTTGCTTGCTATAGTAAACATTTTAAATCTCATTAATCCCGCGGTGGTTCTAGTGTTAAAACTCCACATGCTCACACATCGATTAATTTTTTTTTTTTTACAATGTTATTGCTCTCAGAAAGCCTGCTTTAAATTTAACATAGGAAAGAAGAATTATTCTCAGCGGGATGGACTGAACTGGTAATTCTTGGTTTGCAGGCAGGGTGCCAGTCAGAAAGTAGCCTTCTAAATCACAGCTACCAGCCCCTGGCCTAGATTTCAGTGGAAAAAGCTACTGCATAAAAATAAAAATAAAAAATTAAGATGAGTAATCAGCACATGTATTAAACCTACCAATTTCAAACTTAGTTTCCTTACACAGGTTAATTCCATACAAAATAGCAACACACTTCAAATATTGCTTTACTATTATTATGATTATTAGTCGTCGTAGTCGTAGTAAACTTTCTTAAGACCACTAATTATTAAGCAAAACAAGGTAATCTGTATACAAAAATGTATACAGTATTACATTTTTAGTTGTCACAAATGCAAATTATTTTGCCTGCTCCTGGTTCCTGCAAATATTGGTACAAGGTACTTTTATAATTCTCTGTTGTAGGCAGTAATACTATTTTTCTTCAAAGACAGACCACAGTTAACAGTACAAACAGCACTGTCCCTGACTGCTCCCCATGTGTTGTCATTTATGAATCGTTCTTTTCTACTGACTTTTTCTTTTCCCATAATTATCAACATTTTGTAAACACCTTTTCTTTTTCATTTAGTCGTTGCCAATGATTTTTACCCCAGTTTTCTCCCCAATTTGGAACCACCATTTGTGTTATTATTAATCCCGGTTCACCGCTGCAACCCCCCGCCGACTCGGGAAACAGAGGCTGGAACATGCATCCTCCGAAACGTGTTCCTGCCAAGGTGTCATTTTTCGCACCACGGGTCCACAGCGAAGCCACCAGACCTATTATGCCGGAGGACAACACAGATTTGAATGGCTCCACTGCAGACCAAGAGGCTCTTTCATCCACAGGGTCGCTGGTGTGCAGTGAACCGTGGATTGCCCTGCTGACCTAATCCCTCCCTACCCGGGCGGTGCTCAGCCAATTGTGCACCGCCCCCCTGGGAACCCCCAGTCACGGTTGGCAATGACATAGCCTTGATTCGAACCTGCGATCTCACGGCTATAGGGCACATCCTGCACTTTTTTTCCCTCTTTTAAAAAGTAACATTGGGTCCCACGAGTGGCTCATCCAGTTAAAGCGCAGGATGAGCCATTCAGCTTAGATGGTGCCGATTCATGACCAGGCTGTGCAAAGAGGCCGAACTCTGCTGGGGACTCCGAAGGGGACGTCACATTGGCTCTGATGCTCCCAGGGGTGGGGGTGGGAAACCAGCAGGGCCTTACTATCCTCATTGCGCAACAGCAAACCCTACTGGACAGACACCGAGCATATTCAGAGTGACTAAGAAGTAGGGCTGATCTCTGTCTTCCGGGATCGGTAGCCTGTCCACTTGTGCTCTGGATTGCTTGGCGTAAAAACGATTCTAGTTTTAGGCTTGTGAGATCAAAGGATGCTCATACACTTTCAGAACATCCGTGCTGTGTGGGGACTCGCTGCGGTGAGGAGAAAAAACATAATCGGACATTTCAAATTGGGGGAAAAAAAATCCAAATAATAATTGGTCACTCTAAATTTATATAAAAAAAAGAAGCGAGCTGATTTATAAGCAGAATCTTTTGTGCATACATATGGAGCTCTGACAGACAGAAAGACAACTAGGAGTTCAACGAAATGTTGTATTAAAAAAACTAACAGAGCAGAAGAAAAAAAAATATCGGCAACACCAAGGCATTCTTCTAATGGATTGTATTGTCTTTGCTGGCACACCCTGCTAAAGACACTAATGGTTCCCTGTGGACTTTTATGGCACAGACTTTTGCCCCAAAATGTGGTGTGATGTTGCTAGGGAAGGACACCAGTGTTACCGAGTGAAGGTGAAGACTAACTGCATCACAGCTGATATTTCATCAGCTGTGAAACCGTGTCTTTACTAAGCTGTCACTCTGACTCCCAAGGGGGATTGGAAACTTGCCACAGGGCTAAGAAAATAATACCTTGTACTGCCAAGTACTGTGACAGAAAACTGAAGGACACTGCAGGGAATTAGACAGAGCACACACGATGGTACCTGTCAGGCACTCCCTGAATGGAAATCAGCTAAACTAAAACACTTATCTCCATTGTGAGGCTTTTAAAACTGCTGGGCAATGTGACATGTCAATATGATTGCAAACATGTTTATCACCACCTAGGGATATAAACACAAGCAAACCTGCTTTGGACAGTTAGTTACTACAGCTCATAGGCTGGAGTGGACATAATTAAAAAAATATATGATAGCTTAATAGTTTCACTCTGGATGTTTATTTCAACAATTTCAATTGTGGGTATATTCACAAATACATTTTAAATATATAAGTCAAACTAATAAAAAATAGTTATATTTGTATAAAAAGGTGTACTGGAGAAAGCAAAGAAAAAAATCAGATTCCCTGAATAAACTGTGTGAAGGATTAAGTGTCAGCATTCTGTTTGAGTCTATTTTTAACTTCCCCTACTTTATATTTTATATTTTCAATCAAATTGCACTGGTCCTGTTTTAATGCAGATCATTCATTTCGGCCATAAGCTTTTTATTTTTGTTTAATTTGACATCTACAATATTAAACCATAATTTTATCTGACTAACAAATGTATTTAATGTAGATGAATTATCAATATGTGCCTAAAGCTGAAGGCTCAATATTTTGCATGCAACCAAAAAAAATCTCAAAAAAAATATGCACCAATTTTATTTCAAAAATAACTGAATTCAAAACACATTATAATAACCTTCAGACAAATAATGGGAAATTAGAGGCCTAGGGCAGGATTTTCAAAAAACTGTGTATTGTATCGAACTCGTAGTATAGTAACGAGAGCTTTAGTAGCAAGTGATTTTCAAAGAAATGTGTTAATTAAATCAATCCGTTAATGCTTTAAAATTGAGTCGACAAGGTCTTTAATGAACGCATTTCTCGTTAAAAAGCTTAATTGTCGCAGGTCACGTACATCACTTCCTGTCTCAACGACTAGCTACGGGGAAATCTTTAATCAAAATGCAAGTTAACGACATCAAGAAAAATGAATGGAAGCATAATTCTCTGTTATGGAAACTTCTAGCGTACAGCGAGACTGCTCTCCCACCAGCGAGCAGCAGTCAAATGGAAATGAAATAAAAAATAATGGGAACTTCATTTAAAATTGTGCATTTTGTCATGCAGAATGTACATTTATTTAGATAACTTCACATGTACAATGCAAAATTTACGATTATCTGGCGTGTGGATAAAAATTGGATGGCACAGATTTTTTGGATGGGGCAGGGGGGTTGGAATTAATTTTCTTATGTTGACATCAACTTTTGATGATATTTTAGTATGTACGATTGTAGGCTATAAATAAATACGATTGAAGTGTCATTTGTGCTTGCAGTTTGTAATGAATGACCCCTGATGGCTGGATAGGCTCGTTAGGGGGGATTCCCCTTTATCAAAACTGTAGCGTGTCTGCCTTTAGTGCCGAGAGTTGGCGGTTCAAATCTGGACCGCGGAGAAAATAATAAATAAAAAGCGGTAAAAAGTGATTTTTTAAATTATTAATAGTGTTAAAATTAAACTATACCAAAACACGTTTTTATTTACAACGAAGAGAAAACATGTTTTTGCTGACTATAAGCATTTGGGCGACACAGTATAGACTACCTTCATTGTAAATAAAAAACGTGATTTGGTTAAATTTAATTATAACGCTATTAATAATAAATGAATCGTGATTATAGCAGCAGTTGCTCCATTGCCACTGTACTTTATGCATCATACATCCCTTCCTGCGATGTCATCGGGCAGTGTGTTCCAGGCTTAAGGTTACAATTGTTAAAACAAGTGAACAAATCTCATTCATAACCACAAGTATATAAAAGTCTAAAATATTTCCATAACTACAAATACTGAATAATCAAGGTAGTCTCTGTATCATCAGCATCACAACCGTGGTCTGTTAAAATTCTGTTTGTGAGGTGAGTTGTAGTCTTTCGTTAATTAAAACCCTCCTTTTCCAAGTCCAAATTAACTCCTGATAAATTATGACAATTAACACAGATTTGCTTTTAAGTTCCCACGCAAACAAAAGAAATAGTCGCAAGAAGCACTGCTCGTTAAGATATTAACAGTATTTCGTAAATTAACATAATTTCGGCAATCACATTTGGACAATTATTTAATAGCGACCACTTGAAAATGCCAAAATCAATGCTACATAACGATTTCTTGACTAACACTGGAGTTATCATTTACAACCTTTTGAAAATCCTGCACCTAATGTCTTATTGTTAGCAATGAAAGCAATGTACGACTTTGTGTAATTAACAGGAACAGGGTATGGCCAATAGACCACACAATAGATAATTAACCAAAACATCAATGAGTCGATGGATTGGGCCTCAACACAAAACATTAGCACTGCAGATTGCCAATGATTAAGAACAGACACGGTGATCGTTATTCCTGCCTTTTAATCCCTCCTTTTCATTTCCTTAAAGCTATCTGTCAGTCACAAAGAGATGCATTTTCATGCATAGTGGATAGTGTCAACATTAGTGATGACTGAACATTTATGGCCATGGGAGACTTAAAGACTTAAACCCTTTGCAACCAATTGATGTATGTCTTGCATTCATGGTTATGTTTCTGACAGTATCATTAAAACAAATCTACAAGGGATCATAATGAGACAGACTCATAGTAGAAAAAAAAAAAACAATTGTCAAATTTTAGCTGCAATTGTATATCTGTTTGTCCACTTTGATGTTAATAATGTGTACTGCAGGCTTGTATATGGACAGGAAATTACTTTATCATTATATTACACCTGCCAGTAAAATAACAGCATACAATTCTCAAGGGTGACATCATTCTCTAAGTAGCTGAAATAACAAACATGCTGTTCCCTATACGCATTTGTGACAGGATGGCTTGCAGTGGTGAGGTGTGGCGACGTCACGGACCAGGAAGTAACTGAATCAAAACAATGGATGGGCGGGTGAAGCTGAATGCTACGGCACTCAGCTGGATTTATTAAATAAACAAACCAAAAACAAAAGATTTAAACAATAACAAAACACAAAACAAAAAGGCGCGATGGCCAAACAAACAGGAACAAGTATATTTTTAAATATAGCAATTGTTCTTTTATATTCTCCTCGCTCTCTCTCCGCTCTCCCGCACTCTCCTCTCTAGACTCTACACTCCAACCTTCAGCACGGACAGCTGCAGGTTCTTATACTCTGGCCGAGGGGTTAACTAGCTGTTAATTATCTTATTACCCCTCGGCCACAGTCTGCACGCGTTTGGTAAGGATGCGTGACTGTCAGCTAGTTAAATAATCAGAAGCTGATCAGTCACGCATCCTCACAGGGTTTTAAAATTATAAATAATAACAAAAGACGCGGCGCTTTTATCCGCACCGCAAACAAATACAAATAATAATAAATAAATACATAGGGGCGGGACACTCCGCCACAGCTTAGGAAACTAATGAAGAAGCATAAAGACACACTAATAACAGAAGCCATGCTCTATTAACTATTGTATTTTATTTACCCCTGGTTACTGTGGACTGTTACTTTCTCTATGCGCCATTGTTTAGGAACTAGGATTTGCTCTTTTGTTTTCTTAAAGTGGATAAAACCAGTTGATCAGTTTCTTCTTACTCCCAAAATACAACAGTGTCCCACACAGAAATAAAGCAGGAACTTAATCTCATACCTCATAAGACTTTTTTTTTTCTCAACTTACTGATCTTAAATGTGCAATTAAAAATCAAATTATTAAAATAAACTCTTGGTTTCATAAGATACAGAGATGCATTATTTCCATGTTTTATTGCGTTATTCAAACAAACTTCCAGGCATAGGGGGACACTCCCGGAACACAACCAGTGCATTAGCAAAAGTTAGCAAAACTTGTATCAGTGTTCCACAAGCCCTGATTTTACTGTGGGAACAGCATGTCTCTACAGAAGTGCATTGCTGCCACACATAAAAAAATATATATATCACGTAATTACGTGATGACTATCATGTAATTACGTGATAGGGATCATTTATGGGGGCTTTTTTACAACCATGTTGTTTGAGTAGATAAGCTATAAGTACAATATAGTAACTCTAATAAGCACATGTACTGTCCTTACTCATGAGTAAATCCTTTACCAGCTTTGGAAAAATGTAACTCTTCGATCACATTTGTCCATACATAATGCTATTCTATAAACCTGTTGTTAAATTAAATAAATGCTGTTTGTTTCAAAAAATATTTTTGGTTGTACCATTAATTTACTCAGAGTAAACAAACAACATGAAACAAGTATCATATGACACACTTGCAGAAATTGAATTTTAAGCCAGGGACACTAGTACATGGAAGTGAAAGACCACCAGTCGTTCTGAATATAGAGAAAACTTCCATGCAACCCAACGTTGCAGTACCATGTATTAAGAATAATCATGTGATTCGAAATTATCACGTAATTACGTGATAATTCCCTATCATGAAATTACATGAAAATTCCCTATCACGAAACTACGTGATAATTCCCTATCATGAAATTACATGAAAATTCCCTATCACGAAATTACATGATAATCATCACGTAATATATATAAACACTAGTTAGAACATGCTTGAAATATTTTTAGAATGTTCTAAATCAAATTGCTACACATTTTAATTTGATAAAACAGGAAATTACACCAAAACCAACAATGTAGACGTGGACCAATATTTCAATGGAATGGCGAATGAGATATGCTTGATGGAATTACGTCCAGTAGGGGTTCACTACTCGACAAAAGCTGCAAATACGCTCTGGCATGTCTTGCATTGATATGGTGAAAATTCACAATGTTTGTCATGCAACATGTCACAACAGACGGCATGCTGTAATCTGCAGCGCAGGGTTAGGAACATGCTGCTGCCACTATAAAACATATGAAACACACCTCTTCATTGAACTATATGAAAACTGCCATAGAACAGGAGATAGACAATCACTACAAAGTTATATAGATTTATTTGAAATGTATAATATCCTACTGCTGGAAGGAGTAGAATAATCATGCCTATTTTCTATGCTGTTGTGACAAGCAGGTTTGAAAGGCAAGCTTGTATCCCCTACCGCAACAACCTTTAAAACAACCATTCATTATGTAAACAAACTGGACTATAAACATTCAGCAAAAGAAGCTATACTTTGGAAAAATGCAGTAAAGTGGACACCAAGGAAATATATTTCAGCGTGAAACTGAATATGACTGCAGGACAATGCTGATTTAATAAGGTGACCAAAACCAATGATTTCCAGCTGTCAGTGGAAGAAATGTAACAAAGTTTTTCACTAGTCCTCTAACTTTGCCAATTTTATTTTCCTCCAATAATTCAAATTACACATTGAATTTAAATAGAGGCCTGCGTGCTGTATTCAGAATAAAAAAAAAAAAATCAGTTAATTCAGAAGACTGCAGTTTAACATAATAAAGATTTTTATGAGTATGGAGACTCCATTTAATGGTTCAAATACAGCTGTGAAAATATTTCACTGGCTGAGAAGGCACAGTTAGTTTAAGAAGGTTATTTTAACAAGGATTTCTGTTCATCATTTTCTCCACCTATAACAGCCTTCTAACATGGCATCCTCCTTAACAATCACAATGTATTGGAGGGCCACAACTAGGACACAAATGGGTAAATCAGAAGTTCACATGCAGATTCACCGTATTGCACTTACAATCAGCTTCCCTAGGCCGGGACACACATAAGCGGTGCAATGCCGTCGCCTTTCATTTTACCGCCAATATCGCTGTCAATGTTTCTGAATGGTGCTGCATAGACCAGAGCGATATCATACAGCAGTATCACAGTGTTGCTGAGCGGTGCCGCTCAAATCAAATCCAAAACGATTTTTTCCATCTGCCGCACGGTACCGTCAGTGAATGAACCAATCACAGCCAAGTGGTGACACGTGCTTGACAGGAAAATTATGAATGACAAACAGTTGTCTACGGAGGTGTCCAAGCACCTTTGATCCCTCCCATATTTCCTACAAGGATGCTGAGATGAAGGATGATACAAGCATGATACTTGTTTGTTCGTTCACTGTTTGTTCAGTGTTAGTTCGTTTTGTTTAACTATTTATTTTGGCTCAATGTGCTGTTTTGTTCAACTGTTTTATTTTCTGTGTATTATTAAAACGCGCAAGCAAGTGCTTTCATTCACCATATCACCTTGCATGCTGTGTTTCTTCCAGGTCTGACGTCACCGCACAGGTCAGCTTGCCACAGGGACATAACAGCTATGGCCATAAGTTTAGCATCACCCTGTAGAATTAACAAATGTTGTTTTATAAAGTTGAATGAGACCTGCTGAATAATGTTACGTTAATATATTGAATTACATACCGCTTTGTAGTTTTTCATATACTTAATGAAAAACAGACAAATTGAAAAATGTGACATTTCGAAATCTAACATGAAATACTGTACT
This sequence comes from Acipenser oxyrinchus oxyrinchus, assembly GCA_030684275.1. NCBI lineage: Eukaryota > Metazoa > Chordata > Actinopteri > Acipenseriformes > Acipenseridae > Acipenser > Acipenser oxyrinchus. Next base: position 14,188,076 of record CM060253.1, read on the forward strand.
ACTATTGGCTTCCGGTTTACTTTTGTGATAGCATTTTGTAGTTTCTTTGATTACATGATGTTAATAATATATCAATTATGTTCATTTTTTTATGATCTCAATCCTAACATTGTAGGTGATGCTAAACCTCAGGCCATATTTGTACATTATATTCAAGTACATAGCATACTGTGTGGTACTGACAACTACCATTACATTTTTCTACAATATTGTAGCAGAAAGTCAGTCACTTAGTCCATACTGCACATGTGTGCCTGGTTGAGGACGAGCGGTATCACACTGCAAAAATGTCTAGCGGTGGTGCGCTGGTATGTGTGTCCTGGCCTTAAGAGGAGTGAATGAAGGCTTCTGAAGTTACACAATTACATACAGTTTTTTTTTTTCATTAGGATTATGATAGGATACATTGAGATGTACATTCTGTTTTCATGAACATCCCAGGCGTAACCAAGTGTCTACAACCACCTGAGAAATAGGTTGTATCAGTCCAATCCACACCTGTACTTTTACAATGGCTTGTGGTTTACTGTATGGATATGGAACTGTGGTTTTCCTGATTGGAATGAAATGAGAACCATTGGTTGTACTCTTTTAACCACATGGAAGGGGAATGTCTGCAGCCAGTCACTTTTAATACATACTATCATTTTAAATCTTATTACATCTATATTTACATAACTGCCAAATAGTACAATATGGTTTATGTAAACTGCTCTGAATCAACAACGGTCAACAACAAATAGCAATCATGAGATTCTCTCTCTCTACTCATGGAGAGGTTTGCTTGAAGCAGTGTCTCTTTCAGTGATGGTAAAGTTTTTTAGATAGATTTTCTTTTATTTCTTATCTTTGCTACAACTACGGACGGTACACTTTAAGTCCATAGACATATTCACATATCATCTGTGACGTCACCTACCTCTGTTCAAATTATTCATTTCTTAAAGGCACAGTGCTCCATTCCATGGAACTTCGATCAAACTCAAGGCTAACAAATGTAAACAAACTAGAATACTAATAAAGAACGTATGAATGTTCTAACCACTTTAACAATATTAACTTTTAATTTTAAACATTTGGTTACTCTCGTAACATACTTCAACATGTTGGCCTACACAGAAACATTATGAAGGCCAAATTCTCGGCATGTAAGAACAAGCCCACCATTCCAGTACGAGGGAGCACAAATTTTATTTTGGCTATACCGTGTCAGCGTGCCAAGCGGTCTCCTCGAAACGTATAAATCCGTGTAGATAACAAAATTACATAATACCTAGAATGGTAGCCTAACTGTCATCTCAGAAGCATCAAGATGACGCTTTTAAAGTTGCTTTGGGTTTTCAACAGAAGAAATAATAATAATGATAATAATAATAAGAATAATAATACCTACCCGACTCTGCCCGTTTAAAAAAATCTGCATCTGCAATCAACTTTTTTTTTTTTTTTTTCTTCGCGGCACTGGATAGCATTTCATTCGACTTCTTATTGAACTGGTTTTTGGATGTTCTATTCACCCCAAGTTTTTTTTTTTTTTTTAAATCAGCATTTTAGTGATGATTATATTTTAGTGTACTGTGCATGTACAGTATCTAATGCGGGGAAACGATATGGTTATATAAAGTAATATTTTGCAACTAGGTTTTTTTTTTTTTTTTTTTCTCTTCTTTTGTAATTTAATCATAGCCTGTTGTTTAATTCAGCATTTATTCAAATCTGGTTCAGACACATAGCTTTACTAGAAATGCATTGTGTGAATCTACTTATTTTAATATCATTATAATATATTGGTTTGTGTAGCATTATTTATAATATACATAAAGCTACCAACTTTCCGCAGCCTAAATCCGGGACATGTTGCAAGAATTATTATTATTATTATTATTATTAAGTTGCAACAAATGCTGTGGAGCTGCGCTGTGTGCTGAAGTCTGAACTAATATTTACTCTCTCTAGATTGTTCTGCATTTTATTCTATATCTGAGCCAGTTGGTAGCTTTAGATTTACCTCAGTCCATCAGGGTGAGCTTTGGCCAAACACAGACATTCATTGAAAACAAGACGAAAATGGGGCAACTAGCCAAAAGTTTTTACAAAACTTGTGGGGACACTGGGACATGCTACCTAAAAAGAAGACTGTCCTGGGAAAATCAGGATGGTTGGTAGCTTTATATATACAATGTCTTGTATGCCAACATTTTTCAATCATATCATTCCTAGTGGCTGCTTTCAGAAAACATATAGTTTTTTGGGGGGTATTTATATTCCAGTTCAACCTGGAATTAATCAAAACCACAAAAAAAGCTGTCAGTCAGAGCAAATAGAGTTTCCAAAACATCAGCGCTTTAAGGGTTAAACAGTCCTATGGAATGCTGGCTTTTTTTCTTTCTTTCATTTTTTTTTTTTTGTATAAAACTACCAGTATTTCACAACTGTTTTTTCTTCTAAAATAACCATTCTTAATCCCACAGGTGATTTTACCAGAGCAAATCAAATGACAAAGTGCTACACATCACACTTTGTCCGGCCCCACTACTGAAAGAGCTGTGCAGCAATCCAGCTGCTGTAGAGATATTTGCAATTTTAAACACCAGACAGAAAACCGTCTTAAAAACCATTAAAACATTTAGTTTGAAAAATTCCCCAATTATAGTGTGGCATCCCTACAGTGTTTCAAGCTGTTTTATGACATTTTTTTACTTTGTAAATTATGCACCACTTATATACAGAGAAATGTCTGCTTTTTCTCTGGTGACCAAAGCAAAATATGGTATTACAAGCTATAATTCAGAACACCTGTTCACTTAACACTTAAGCAGCAGCTTTAATCTAATGTAATAATCAGTTTGCAACAGAGCCAGATAGCACTTGTAGGCTGCATTCACACTGGGTCCATTTCTAATGGACTTGTCTGGTTCATTTAGTTTGAAGCAATGTATCAGTGTGCTTGCTGTTCACACTTATCTGCAAGTAAAGGGACCGAGTTTGTTTGGATGCGAACTAAAGTTTGTTTTTTTGGTTATTTTCCATTTTTTTTCAGGACCGAGTCCGTTTGTGTTCACAGTGAAGTTTTCAAGTGAACTTGGTTTGTTTATATGGTGAACCAGATGTTTACAATGTCCTTCAAGGCATATTGAAAGATGGCAGCTATTGATGTATTGCTCCAGTTTTTAATATAGCATGTTTTAGCTTCTTACATATTGCTGTGGAATAAAACACTGGGGGAGCACTTTGCTGATTTAATTCATAGATGAAGTGAATTCCTACAGTAGAAGAATAATGCAATTCTACTGTCGGCATTAAACAAAGTAATTTAAGAAAATACTGAATATATTTTACTATATATGTGAGTTTTGTCCTGTTCGGCCTAGATTTTGTTGCCTGACCAAATTTCTGTCAGAGCTTCAGTTTCTGCCACTGTCCAGATTTCCACAGTAGCAACTCTGAAGCCGTTAAAATAACAGTATATAATAACACAATAATAGTTTAAAAATTGAACATCGGGGAAAATTTATTGCAGATCATAACAGCTCATTATTTTCTTTATATTCTTTTAAATAGATCAGCTACTGTTATTTAAACATATGGTATACACTCCTAATCAGAATGATTAAACAAATAATCCCTACAAGTGTTTATTTTATAACACAACCTAATTATTATTATTATTATTATTAATTTATTTCTTAGCAGACGTCCTTATGTTACAAGAAATCACATTATTTTACATACAATTACGTTATTTTTACATACAATCACGGTAAAGCAATCTAGGTAAAGTACCTTGCTCAAGGGTACAGCAGCAGTGTCCCCCACCAGGGATTGGTAACCCTAATGCAGTTCCCAAAGACATTTTTTTTTTTTTGCTCTACTTGTTTTTTCAGAATATGAACTCAACTACGTGCAAAATGTTTACTTCCTTGTCAGGTTACCTTGCATAGTTTGTTTCCTGTTTGCAAAAGGACCAAGTCCAGTAGTTGTTCACATAGAGGTTTAACAAGCGAACCAGATTCGGTGCGTTTGCCAAACGGGCCGAAACTACCTCTTTATGTGGATTCGGTACAGTTAGTTTCCCAAGCGGACTTTGTTGTTCACACTTCACACCAAATCGAATGGAAAATCGAATGGAAAGTAGATCCCTCCATTTAGATTGTAGTCCTCTCTGTATATCTTAAATGAGGTTTTTGGTGCAACTCTTTGTATAAGGTTTTGTATAAGAAAAATTCTCTACTATTATAAAAACATTCCCAAGTAGGACCACATTTCAGATACCTTATACACATAAGGTGACCAGATGTCCTGTTTTGGATGGGACAGTCCCACTTTTAATAGTTTAAAACAATTACAAAAAAATAATCACATCCGTTCTTTACCTTTTTTTTTTTTTTTTTAAATATCTAAATAAGCTGCCCTAGAGGCAGGATAATTTGGTGACCCCTTTATGTCTGTGTTAAATGTATTATAGAAGAAGTATATTTTATCCTACAAAGTTTAAGAAAAAAATAGAGACAAAGGTTAATACTATCTGTTGCATACATGTGATAGCTTGTGGCAAAGTGGTTAACAGTGTGCAGGTGCAGGTGATCAATGAACAGACAGACAATTATAATCCAGGTGCAAAGTTTGTTTAATGATATTTTTATGTCCAGTGCCTGACTGCAAAACAAACAGTAAACAATAAATGATGTTAAGTAATATAGCAGTGTGTATCCCCAGGTTTGTCCCAAAATAATACTGCCATTTTTATTATACACCCACACAAAACACAAAACACATACACAAGTCAGTTAGTGCGTGAATTAGTGCTAGTGGTGCAAATACAGTTATTTGTGATAAAAGTGCAGTCCTGTTCCGGGTTTGTGCTGGCCTCTGGCGACAGCTCCGGAATGTGTTAGCTGTTTAATGACAACAAGCAACAATTAGACAAAACAAACAAACACTCACGTTACGGATACACAAAACACAGGTTTTTTTCCATCAACCAAAACGAAGGACCAGATTACACCGCTTCGACCCCTACTTATGCCGTCACTCATGACCCCTTGGTAAATGATTGCAGCCGTTTCTCCAATCCGCGGCTGCCCCATCATTTCCCTTACGGGTTGATGAGTTAGCGTACCGAAGCTCCGCCCCTTTTCTAAATGACCGACTTCCTTTTAAAACTAGGAACAAAGTGTCAGGCCAAGCAGTCCAGGGTACTCTGTTCCTGTTACTTAGCACCCTCACCGGTCGGCAGAGAGATTTACCACCAAGAATCATTGTCTTTCTGTCACGTAGCTCTATAAAGTATTTTATAAGTATTTTACTTTATCACAGCTATTAGTTTAATAAAAGAAAAAAAAAACATATTGTTAAAAACATATGTTTTTCCTTCAGCAAAAGAGGCAAACGTCACGGCTCAAATTACTGAGGGGCAGGGGGTGGGGTCGATCCCTTTAAGTTTCTCCAAATAGTTTTATTTCCAAATTTCCTTTTTAACATGTTTTAAGCCAACAGGTATCACTTAAAACAGAAAGGAACCTGTTAAAAACTTAATTGTATGATGAAATTTCCATCTATTTAGTTTTTCAGTACCAATCAATGATAATGAGAAAGCATCTCCTGACAATCTGAAAACGTCTGTGCACATTTTACATAAGCTAATGCTTATGCTTATATTAAGGAAGATTTAATATCATTCCTTTCATAAGTAAAGAAGTGACATCTGATCCGAAAAGGTAATAGGATTTCATATTATTACACCTTGATCCATGTCTCAACCTATACTGTTGACTCAAAAAAAATAAACTCCAGCCAAGATCAGCAAAGAAATTAGCCTTCGTAAAATGTGTAGTTATCTCATTTAGATTGTCAGAAGACGCTTTCTCATGCTCATTGATTGGTACCGAAAAAATGGAATAGGCAGTAAATTTCATCATGCAATTAACAAGTTTAACAGGTTCCTTTCCGTTTAAAGTGATGCCCATCAGTTTACAGCATGTTGAAGGGGGGATTTGGAAATACAGCTATTCTGAGAAACTTAAAGGGTTTGCCTACGTGGATTACTATTTACCAGACTTAATAATTACTTCAGAAGGAAATTCCTGTTTCTGCAATCAGGGCAGCTTCTAAACAAACCTCAGAAAAGCTGATTAGCGGGCTTCATTTATTGCACACAAAAGATAGGATATTTAACACATTTCATCACCTTTAATAGTAATAGTTTAATAGTAGAAAGTGGCTGAAAAAATTATTTGTATCTATTAATCAGAGCATACTAATGATCCAAGCAGTAACTGCAATAGAAAAAAAATACAAAACAAATACCACAAATACAATTTCATAAATAGAAATACTGAGATATGTAATGTTTTCATCCAGGAAGTGCCTGGTTTGCAGATTGGGCGCTGGAGGATAGCATAGAGATAGAGAGAGATGGAAAGTGGAAATCAAAGATTTGCAGCAGTAATCAGCAATGAAATAGGATCTCAGAATTTGATATTATTGAATTGCTACTGTGTAATGTAATAACTATACTTGTGTAGAAATGACATTTCAAAGACAATAAGATCATTTATTCACAATAAAACGTTTTTGAAAGTGAAAGATTCCATTCTGAAAATCACCATGAGTCTCTGCATTCTGCAATATGATATTAGATCAAACATTGCCAAATGCAGCAATCCTAGTGTATTCATAACTATACTGTAGGTATTGTCCATCTCAGTTGACAGGGAAGGAGGGTTCTGAACATAAATGATCACTCAAATGCTGCAAATTGTTTGTGAGTAATTTATTATGTTATTGTTGTGTTCGGAAAAAAAAAACCCTTAAACATGTGGTAATATTAATTATCATGTACATTATATTGTTTGTAATATGTTATCGTACACAATATATTAGTATTACGAATATAGATCTTTTATGCTTATGTTTTAAAGTATATAGTGCATTTAAACTAAATATATAGTGTCTAGTATCTTGGCTTTAAATATTTAAAAGAGGTACAATTTAATTCGGAGTCCCCGAATGGATTCCTCATTGGAGATGGCGCTGTCAATCATGGTACTGCATCCAGGGTTTAGCTTCACAGATTGAGTTAAGGTCGGAAGCATTTAAAAAAAAAATAAACAAATAATAAGTCGCAAAAAATGAAATGGATAAAGTCAGGATCCACAAGAACCACAAGACATAAGTGACCTAAGGAATTCAAATTAAATTACTAATAGAAAATTATTAAACTGACGAATACCCACTAACTTACTCTTGGTGGTGGAGCCCAACTGCACATGCGTAACTTATCAGTTATCAAATAATAAACTGTGCAAGTGCAGAGAAAAATGTGAATAACTTGCTAAATACTTTATCAATTTTTTAGGTTCCAAAAAAAGTCACTCCAAGTACTATCCACCTGCCTGATATGGTGTTTAAACACGCAGCCGAGTTATTTTAGAGGAAAAAAAACAGACAAATTTGTCAAAATAATTTTTTCGCAATTCTGTAACTTAAAAACTACCGCACAAATTTTCACGAAACTTGGGACAAAAAAATGGATCCATCACACAGACACAGAGCGTACAAAATACCATCCCGATCTGTTTTGAAACGGCAGAGAAAGCATACCCCTCAAAATCGAGTTTAAATGAGTTTAAACAAGGCGCTGCCAGCCGCTCTTACCTGTAACAGCGATCTTCTAGGTAATTCTTTTTTAGGTATTGCCGAAATGAGAGCTTAAAACCAGAATATAAATATTATGTCAACCTTTCAAGGGATGTCAATTAAAAAAAAAACGTTTTTCATTCATTCTGCCTTTCTCCAAATTTCAAATACAAAAACGGTATTAATAGGGGGGCTCCCGAGTGGCGCATCCAGTAAAGGCACTCCATGCGTGCAGGATGTGCCCTATACCCTGGAGATCGCAAGTTCGAATCCAGGCTATGTCACACCCGACCGTGACCGGGAGTTCCTAGGGGGCGGTGCACAATTGGCTGAGCGCTGCCCGGGTAGGTAGGGCTTTGGTCGGCAGGGGAATCCACGGCTCACCGTGCATCAGCGACCCCTGTGGCCGATAGGGCGCCTGTGGTTCTGCAGTGGAGCTGCCAGATCTGTGTTGTCCTCCGGCACTATAGGTCTGGTGGCATCACTGTGGATCTGCTGTGCGAAAAATGACGGCTTGGCAGGAGCACGTTTCGGAGGACGTGTGCTCCAGCTGCCATTTCCTGAGTCGGCAGGGGGGTTGCAAGCGGTGAGCCGAGAATACAGATAATAATTGGTATTAATAAAACCGGTATTAATACCATCCCTTCTGGTTTAGAAGACACCAGTCGTCCATTCATTCATTGAGTAGAGGTTCACTTTATTCCTCTTTATATCTCAATTACATGTTGAAATGTTTGTATGTGGAATGTCAAATATTAAAAGGTTGCTTTGTGGTAAATATCTACAATAGCAATGGCTTGTATTGTTGTTGTTGACCTTTTACTACAATTTACACAGTTTAGAAATATACAAATGTTTCGACTAAAAATATCTTTGAAGACATTGAAAAAGATTTCTATGTAAAAGTATTTGGAAAGCATCATAAAGGAATTACTGCAAAATTTTGTTTTAGTTTAATGATATTTATATATTACAAAGATATACAGCAAATCTTATTAATTTTAATCTGTATTCTGTCATTTAAGCTCTCTAGTTATTTTAATAAATTAGGGACTTTTTAAAAGGAAAATAATCATAAGCCCTAGAGAAGTGAAAAAAAACTAACCCTTTCTTCTTAAGTAATAGATGACGATGCTGCATTCATCTCCAGCAATTGGCAGTAATAACATTTCCTGTTTGAAGTGATATGGTGTCACTCACAGAGTCACTCACCATTCACAGTCTATTATCTTTGATGCATACTGATGAGACACAGCTGTGCACCCTGTGGTCAAAATGTCAGACAGGTTTTCAATATGATTGAAATTATAAGACTCAGCATAACAGAAATACAAAATGCACTGCTATAATAGGTTTGATAGACTTTCTATTTATTTCATTATTTATTTATTTATTTATTTATTTATTAACAAACTCACATTGCACAATTATTCACACATTACAATGAATGCTAATATTTAATACAGTATGTATGAAGTACATTATATTGTATAATTATGGTAGACAACTGTTTTGTATTCATCTTTGGTGGTAAGTTGTACTGCCAGAGGGAACCGTTGATTTTATTAAATGGTAGGATTAGTTGGGTGGAGGGGAAAGAAGAGCTTGAAACTCCAAAAAAGAGTTATTTTCTACGGTACCTGCACTTCAATATTGAAAGAATATATACCCAAACTGTTATCCTCAGTGGGATATTTACATCTAAAACAAACTGCATACAACCACAGGAACTTAAAACGCCAGAATCCTTCTTATAGTTGGACTCAGAATCAACATCTGTTTTGTAATGTATACATCTAATAAGAACATGTTTATGCTTTTCTGTTCCTTTTTAGTTTGAAATATGGAGGGATGCTTCAAATTACAGCAATTTCATCTCTGACAAAACACGTCTTCTTACTATCACTGATTGGTTAGATAAATCATAATTGAGCTTTCTCACTTGCTCAGACACCTGCTTTTAATTTTAATATTCAACAATGCAAATAAAAACTAAAAACAGTTTTAGAATAAGTTGTTTTAGAGAATAATTATTCTATCACTTGCCAAACCAAGTACCCCTTTAGCCATGCATAGGAGGCTGCGTGGTCCAGTGGTTAAAGAAAAGGGCTTGTAACCAGGAGGTCCCCGGTTCAAATCCCAGCTCAGCCACTGGCTCATTGTGTGACCCTGAGCAACTCACTTAACCTCCTTGTGCTCCGTCTTTCGGGTGAGACGTAGTTGTAAGTGACTCTACAGCTGATGCATAGATCACACACCCTAGTCTCTGTAAGTCACCTTGGATAAAGCCATCTGCTAAATAAACAAATAATAATAATAATGCTTAACAGTACATAAAACACTAAACTTATAAACCTAAATATATAACGGTCACTTGCATAGTTTGAGCTTATTTAAAATGGAGATGTAACAAACCAAACAAAAATAAAAATAAATAAAAACCGATGACGTATCAAGAAACTAAACATCAAAGCCAAATTAAGTGCTGTTCATTGTATGCCCCATACTTGACTAATTGAGTTTCCATTGATAAGATGTCACTTAAACAGACAGATTTGTGATGAGACCTGGGCCATGCCATAAATGACCTACCATTAGAGCAATGGGTAATGTCCATGTCAGAACTGAGTAATGAACCGTATTGTACCTCCAAGCAATTTGCTCAATGGGAGTTGAAACAGTATAAGTGGACAACTAGGGACGTGCCTCAGGTGTTGTATTCATTTCTTTTCTTGGCACACATTACTTGAAGGCATTTGGTAAACCACATGCTGCAGAACGGGGAATCTTGTAGAAAAAAGGTTTTTGTAGTTAAACTCTTTGGACCGATTTACAAACTGTTAGTACCATCTCTGACTTAATATCAGTGCTAATATCCTTCTTCAGCAAATGATCTAGCCCACAAAGGTCAGTGTGTGCGCTTGAATTAGTGCTACTCACACATTTTCTTAAACACATTTGGGGTGTTCCCATGTTCATTATATAATCTGTGAAATCCACAAAGGTGTAAGACTTGTTGGCACCTTCTCAATGGAGCGTTATTAAAACCAGGAGAGGTCCGCTTTTAAAAAAAGGGTTATTAACCCCATTCGTATACACAGGAGTAGTAGGATGTCTGCCTTTTTTCACTTTCCTCAGAGTTTTTGTTTGACAGACAGGATTTATTTTCTGCCTTATGGATTTCCAAATGATGCCTCTCCCTGATTGGCCGTGTTTTGTTCCTTAATTTTCAAATATAATTTTATAATTATTAATAATCTGTTCAACACACCAATCCTATACAAATGAATGTCAGCTTCTCAACTTTGAATTGCATAACAAAGAAGAAAATGTATGTAACTCAACCGGTATTAAGTGTTAAGTTTGGTATAAAACACAATTAATTGGTTTACACGGTAGCAGTTATAAAATTATACTTTTTATAAAGTACTTATGGGAAAGGTTTACTACTCTGTGTTATATTTTAATTCCATATAAAATGACCTGCCTGAATATAATTTAAAAGTTGTTGAACATCACCATATGCATGTGTGGCGCGTCAGCGTCACAGCCCAGATGGTATTGACAGGGAGAGAGACACAGACACAGAAAGCTGCAAGTTAAATGCGCTAATGCGCTCTTTATTAAACAAAAATAACATGGACAAAACACAAGACAAAACACACTTCACAAAGCAAAATAAAACGTTTTACAAAAAACTCATGATTGTAAACATAAGACTGGACAGCACAGCACGGACCACAAACATGGACCTCCGCCTCCACCTCTAGCACCAACATTAATTCTACTAATTCTAAACTAACACCCGTGAACACCTATTTTATACACCTGTGGCTGGAGCCTAATTAATCCTTTACTCATTTATTCAATCCTTTGACAGGGAGAAATTTAACCCCCTCCCTACCAATCCAATATTCCCCCCCACAAACACATACTCAATTCAGCAGGGTTTTCCACAGCATCCCTATAATTCGTTGATACAGTACATCTCGCAGCATCCCTATCAATTCTGCTATCACATAGAAAACTTGTGTAATAACATGTATATGGTATTCACCATAATCATTCTTATCAAAAAATGCCTCCCTTCTATATAACTGGAGAGACGTGCTATATAGATATGTAATAACTACACATTTATATTCAGGTTCACCAAAGCAACATATTTTTCAAGCAAAACTTGATCTGCATAAATAAATTGAAAAGATTAATAAAATTGCTAATTCTCGCCAAAAATTTAAGTTTTTATCTATATCGTTGCTGTTTTGAGCAAAGGGTATTATTTACATTAACCTTTATGTATTACTGACCTTTTCTTTTTTGGTCATTTATAGATAATCCCTTACTCCTGCAAATGATGCCTGGCATTTGCAGACACCCCCTTGACGGGCAGCAAAGTACCCTCCCTGAAAAATCCTAGCAAAATCACTGATCCATACTGTAACCAATTACCTGACTAATTATACCATTCACTACCTACTTAAGTGTTCTTATTGCACCCAGACTTCATTAAAAAACATATATCCTCCTCTTTCAGAAACTAGAATATGACTAAGGAAACTTCCTTTTAATAAATCCTTATAATTACTGTTGTAACATAATTAAAAACAGGACATTTTCATTAAGTGTATGATACACCTCACTTAATGCATTGAAAACACCAATAACATCACATTCAATCAATCCACAAGTTGTCTGTTGCATATATGCAGCAACAGCTCAATTTCTATTGCACCACATACATGGGGGTGATGTTGAACCCAGTATTGGGCTATAATACTACGCTTCATGATCCACATTGCAGAATCATAACAAAACCTGAATTAAATAAAGAGCACCATGAAACGCATACAGTTACTAACCCAAAGACATTTATAACGGCAGTCCTCACATAATCCATAATCTTAATGTTGACTGAAGTTGTAAAGCATAAAGTACTTCTGTTCCAGGAACATTTTAGAACCTTTGCTGCACAGATGCAACAGAAGACATGAGAATCAGGTGTCTTGTTGTGGAGAGGAGTTAATATGGAATGAAAATGAAATGATTTGACATAAAGTCAGCTTAAATTGCTAAGGGAGGGATCTCCAGCAGTATAATGGAATACAACTATCACTCGTATTAAAAAAATTTGAACAAACAAATGAAAGATAACACAGTTTAAGAAATAAAGTATTTTTCCAACAAACCACCACCAATATGAGACCAAAATGTACTCGTATTTATGCCATACAATCAATTATCCTGTAGATAAAGCCTTGCAAATTGTTGCAAGTGTTTAAATTTAAGCAGTGATTGATTGTTTCTAGCTTGAGAAATATTTAATAATCTATTAAAAAGATGGGGAAATAGCAAACAGCGAGGCAAATAACTTGTGTGGGTGTAGACAATGTAACGTATAAACTGCTTTTATTTTAGGACATGTTTCAGGAACCAGAGTTAAGTATGGACGACAAGCGTTCCCCATACCACAGGCTGTGAACCTCCTACCCAGAGAACCTCCAAATTACAAAGCAACTCAGACTACTTTCACACATGTCTTATAATAAATACCATATACTGTAATTTCAGTTAATATCCTTTTAAATACCAACCTATTAGTTGGATTTGTTTTGTTATTTTACAGCCGTTTTCTGCCCTAAAATCACTCATGACAGATTAAATCTACTACTGTTTTCTTACAGTTAAATTCCATTTAGATAATACACTGTAATTTGCAATCGAGGGAGAACTATCCCTTTGTATAATAAAGACCCTGCAACAAGAGATATGACTGAGTGTTCACTCTGTGCAAAGAACACGTCGTTCTTCACAGACAACCAGAGGCATTTTCTGAAGCAATAATATCAAAATCATTCTCTCTATCTGGTAATCCTGTTTTTTTCAAAACCCATCTTCAGGCATTTTAGAACATTGTATTCCCATAAGCAATGAGGCGGTTCTGCACGTAAAGAACAACCTTTTAAAATGTATTTATAAGGAAGCTGGTAAATCTAAAAGGTACAGCCTATCACATCATACAAATATGTATGTAAGCCAAAATACTTGCAATCGGCATAATCAATATACTAATAAAATCACCAAGCTTGACAGACTATATTTTTCCACCTCAGTAAAACCTTTCACAAAATCACTAAAGCATGTAACCTTAACTCAATACTTTCAATGCTGAGATTTCAATTACTTCTGTTTGTGCACAAAGCTTTACAAGGTATGCATCCAAACACAAATCTTCCGATTTTGAAAGAATAATTTGAACATGCCTCAGGATGAAATGAAAAAATAAACCAACCTAGCAGACTATAATTGCACTATGTAATATATTGTGAGATACTTTATGATGTTTAATTCAATCTGAGGGAAAGGTCCTCCTGTTGATATAAAGTAAAAGGTCAAGTGGGGATTGTTAACTTCTGAGAAGGATAGCAAGTATAGTTCATTGGCTTTCAGGACAGGAAGTTACAAAGTGTGAAATGTTAGTAATTTCTTGAAGTTCTTCCATGTTTTCTAACATTGCTCCAACTAAACAGTCGAAATATAAATGATGGCAAACCATTTATAAAAAAACTATATACAAAAATATATATTTTTACCAAAATGTTGAAACTTAGTAATTTGGAAAAATAGTTTTTCATTTGATAAAATACTTACAATTCAAGTTCATATTTCAAAGACTTTTATAAACCGACACAAAACTGCATTTCACACAGTAAATAACAATGTACTTTTTTCTATCGTCCAATTTATATTAAATCCAATGAGGACACAACAAAGAAGAAAAAGAAAACATATGACATTACAATTCTGATTATACAAAATATAGATTCAATGTTTGAATGTCAAACATATATTTACTTTGAAACCCATTTAGTTGTCACAATAAATAAATAAATAAATAAATAAATGACACACAGTACAACTCAATTTTCTACAACCCTGCAGAAAAATGACCTGGAAAAAACGTTAAAGTTCAGCATAGCTTGAGATTTGTAGTTCAAGGTAGTCACAAAGGTACACTGAAAACAGAAGCCTAGATATTACAGTTGTGGGCTATGACATCCACAACCAATGTTAGCCCTCACTGCAGGTTGTGTGTCCACATAAGTGACACACTCCCCCATATGCTACATTAGCTGGATATGCCACTGCATACAACATGGAACACTTGCAAGACATTTACACTGTGGGATGGCAGAAGCTTTGATTCATCTGCAAAGTAGTACAGACACAAACCAGAAACTGAGGTACTTATACAGATTAAAGTAGTCAGTTACGAACATAAAAAAATAACCACTTAGGATATTTTGATATCAGATATCAAAATTAAAGCAAGCCATGTATGTATTGACGTTTAGCTCCCGGAGAAATTATTATTTATTATTTATTTCTTAGCCGACGCCCTTATCCAGGGCGACTTACAGTTGTTACAAGATATCACATTATCTTTACATACAATTACCCATTTATACAGTTGGGTTTTTACTGGAGCAATCTAGGTAAAGTACCTTGCTCAAGGGTACAGCAGCAGTGTCCTCCACCGGGGATTGAACCCACCACCCTCCGGTCAAGAGTCCAGAGCATAGCATCTTAAACAAGTATGTTAGTGTGGCATACTTCCTCCCCAAACTACAGCTTTCAGTGACATGAAAAAGTAGATGACCAAGGCCTACATCCATTATTAGAACAAATGTAAGTTGCCTAGATCACCTTAACATGCGTCCACTATTTCAACACAGATTTGACATGCAGGCAGATGCCTCCATATACCCCCAGATTCTGATTACACTCAACTTGTGAAAAAGAATGTCCTTAGCAAATTTTTGTATAAACAGTTTTTTTTTGTATATTTATGAACATGTAGCCACCTCCACTCCACTTATGCAGCAGGTGATAACAGCCATCTGTCTTAAGAAGTCACAGATATTTAGCCCCATTAGTGACAATGCACGTTTCTCTGTATATCTGATTTGAAGGAACAATTAAAAAAAAAAAAAAACATCAACTCATGAACTATTTAACCCTCCTATTATGACTTTCCATTTACCTTCAATTACTTTTGTGGGGTCACACACACTTATAAACAGAAAATCAGAAGCTTTTTAGAACTGTTCTTGTATATAAACATAATGGCTGGGTTCAATGTGATCCAATGTAGTTATCTAAGTAGCTTTGTATGCAAGAAAGCAAAATGCGTTCACTTGATCTTTTATATGTAACATGGGCAGCATCTCCATGTATGAATCAAGGTAAGCCATCAAATTTCAATGTCATCAAAATGGTTTCTGGGCCTACTAGATATGCTGTTACTCACATTCATGATATAGCATCAGCATTTGAACTTTTCATACCATCAGCAATCAAAACAATTAGAATAGAAATGACCAACTGGAAGGCAGGCATGTACTGCACTTGGTGCAAAGTGGGAATAACTTGATCATGTTGATATGCATGCATACATTGGGTTACTTTTGCTTGATGGAGTGTACAGATCCAAAGGGGAAGCAACTGCTAGTTTGTGGAATACAGGGACTGGTAGTTGCTCTATTGTCAGCCACTATGTCACTGAAAACATTTCACATCATTCTGTCCTGCATTTAGAAAGGATCTTGAGAGTACATACCATTCACCCTGGACAGAAATGTTCTTCAAATAACAAATAACTAAAAATGATGTTTTGTTTTGTCACAAATACTGTATATACAACACTTTGGGTCAATTGCAACATACCACTTAAACCGGTTTAAACGAGTCTTAAAAAAGGCCAGTCTATGAGCATAATTGCAACTTATCAATTTAGACCACAAGGTGTCAAAAAGTTTTTTGCACTTCAATGTACCAGCAAATAAGCCCATTTTGCGGTCTCTTTTCTAACTTTGAAGGCCAGGACAGTATATCCATCAGAAAGATACTTACCAATATACAAATATATTACAACTTCAGGTAAGATGTTCATAAAACATATTCATATGCCATTTTTATTTAATATAAAAAATGTGTTATTTTTAAACAAAATAAATACAATTCTATAGGGCTAAAACGTCCTGATATAATTGATTTTTTTTTTTATCAATTCACATTTTTGTACATACTTTTATTATAATAACTGGGAATTATCAATACGTGTGTAATATCAAAAATTGAGCAGAGCTCTATTTCGATAACATATTATCAAATATGTTCCGTGCAGTGTAGTTAACTCTATTTAGGACTATTTGGTTTGTTAGAATTATTTGTCTAAATTATTTAATCATTAACTACAACTACAACTTACTACAACTCTACAAGGGCTTACCCATCTAGGCAGAACAGGCGGCCGCCTAGGGCGGCAAATTGAAGGGGGCAGCAAAAACGGTACATAATTACATGTTATACTTCACATTTCTTTAATCGTAAAATGTTCAACAACTTAGATCACTGTTTCTTGTTCTGCAAAACTTATTGCTGATGTTACGTAACCATATCATGAGCAGTGGTGTAGTCTAAATCTGGAAGTACGGGAACACTGGGGGGAACGGGGTGATCATGCCGTCGCGGTGTCATGTGAAATCTGGTCTCCCCTGGGAACAGGCTCGTGGTTGTTGAGCCCGTTGCTAAGCTAAGGGGGGGACGAGCCACGAGCGGGAGAATGCAAGTAGATTCGACTGGAGTGAGGCTGTGAGGGACAGAGTTAAAGGCTGAGAATGCCTATCTGTGAAGCGGTGAAACAGCCCAGAGTGAGTTGTAAGAACAGAGGACGAGAGTGAGTGAGAGTGTTGGAGGAAAGAAAGAGAAGAGGAAGAGCAGAGAGAGTGAGGAAGTTATTTTTATTTATTGATTTGGCGTGAACCCCGGACCAAACAGGGATTCGCTGTTATTTTATTTAGTACAGTAATTAAAAGCAGCAAATTTGGAATCCCATCTGGTCTCCCTGTCTTGTTTCACTTCCAATGCAGTGGTTCATTACTATATATATATATATATATATATATATATATATATATATATATATATATATATATATATATATATATATACATACAGTACCAGTCAAAAGTTTGAGTACACCTGCTTGAAACCAGGTTTTTCATGATTATCTATGCTTTTAACTGTATAAACTTGTCAATAAACACTTAATATTTCATTATTTGATACTTGTACTTATATAAGCTGATAATCATAAGTGAATTGCATTCAAAAATTTATTTTTAAATGAAAATGTAAATCTTGTCAATTTCAATGAAATGATCACCCAAAGCAAGGGGATTTCAGTCTGAAGTCCAAGTCAGTTAAAAGTCTGAAATGTGTATAACACGGTGTTAGAACACTGGCCTAAGTATAAAAGTGTCTTTGTTAGATGTTCTCCAAGTTAACTAGCATGTTACCTAATTAACCTTTTGTCACCAATTATTGTTAACAGGTGAGGGTCCATGATTACTATAAATATAGGTAGCATAGGCACAAGTTTGTCATTTCTGAATGTAAGGGAGCAGAAAATGGCAAAATACACTCAGTTAAGCAAAGTCTGTAATTACTTTAAGAAATGAAGGTCAATCTTTAAGACAAATCGCAATAACTTTGCAAGTGTCTGTAACTGCTGTGGCCAAGACCATCAAACGATTTGAAGAAACTGGCACTCATGAGGACCGAACAAGGTTAGGCAGGCCAAGGGTGACCTCAGAATCAGAGAACAAGTTCATTCGAGTCACAAGTCTGCGAAACCGGCTATTAACTGCCCCTTAAATACAAGCTCAGCTAAATGCTACTGGAAGTACAGATGTTTCAACATCAACTGTTCAGAGGAGATTGCGTGAAGCTGGCCTAACTGGAAGAATTGCTGCAAAGAAACCATTGTTAAGAGTGCAGAATAAGACGAAGAGAATTGCCTGGGCCAAAAAACACAGAAACTGGACGTTTGAGGAGTGGAAGTCGGTCTTATGGACCGATGAGTCAAAATTTGAAATATTTGGGTCCAACCGCCGAGTATTTGTAAAACGCAGAGATGGTGAGCGCATGAGTTCTGCATGTGTGGTTCCCACTGTCAAGCATGGAGGAGGCAGTGTCGTGGTCTGGGGTTGCTTTGCTGGTGACAGAGTTGGTGATCTTTACCAACTCCATGGCAAGCTTAACCAGCATGGCTATCATAGCATACTTCAGAGGCATGCCATTCCATCAGGATTACGGCTAGTTGGGCAGTCCTTCATTCTTCAGCAAGATAATGACCCGAAACACACCTCAAAGTTGTGCAAGAACTATCTGGTGAAGAAGGAAAGTGAAGGACAACTCAATCTAATGACCTGGCCTGCCCAGTCTCCAGACCTCGATCCCATAGAACTTGTATGGGACGAACTGGACAAAAGAGTCAAAGCAAAGCTACCCACAAGTGCCCTACATCTCTAGAAGAGCTGGGAAGACATGTCGGGTGATTTCCTGCTGAAACTTGTTAACCGAATGCCTCGTGTTTGTGAGGCTGTTATTAAGGCAAAGGGTGGCTATTTTGAGGAATCCAAGATTTAGAGACAATTTTCAATTTTCTTGAACATTGCTTTGATACTCCTTATGTTTTGTTTTGTATATTGTAACATGTGTTTTCATTTTCAAGTATTTACAGAAACATTATCTGACGTAAAATATTGTCAATTATGAAAAAACCTAGTTTCCAGCAAGTGTACTCAAACTTTTGACTGGTACTATATATATATATATATATATATATATATATATATATATATATATATATATATATATATAACATTTAAAAAAAGAGTGAAAAGGGAGGGCAGCAAAATTTCATTGCCTAGGGTGGCAAAAATCCTTGCGCCGGCCCTGGGCCTACTGCATTTAACACTTGCTGAAACAACATATTCTTCAAAAGACTTCAGCACCACAGCCTATGGACAGCATCCATGTAGCATCAACTCTCTCGACAGCCCTTTGAAAGAATACAATAAAAGACTATCTCCGTGGATGGGTCTGATCCATGCAGCATGTCGCATACTAAAATATACAGCTGCTGTGCTTGATACACCACACGTGTAACGACAAGTGTTATTTTCTATATGTTTATTGTTATCACACTAAGTAACCACCAGCTATTTAGTGCAATCACTTACTGTAAATTTTAACCCGATCCAAAACTACTGTATGGCCAAGTATTGTTCTTTATTTCCACCCACCACATCATAAAATGATCATTACCTTTCATAAACATCGATGTATATTATTTCATATCGTACTGCATACAACTGTACACAGCAATGATTCATAGGAAAAATAGTTTTTATCTGTGCTTGAATTGTAACCCATTTACAAACATAACAACTTTTAATAAGCAGCATACCTTACGACGCAGTAAATCATACCAGTTTGCTTGAATCAAGTATCTAACACCAAGGATGTGTATATTTCTGTTTATACAACATATCAGTATGAATTCAAACTTTATATATACTGCAGCTTAGTTCTAAAAACAATTAATCCCTATTAATTAATTTACAATATTTTAGACCGATTCGAAAATGTAATAGTACCTTGCAGAACTGAAAAATAATATTGGTCAGTTCCTGACATTAGATTAACCACATTGATACCGAATCTTCCCAAAGCCCCTGTGGTATGTGTAGATCATAGTTCTGTAACATATACAGGCAAGATAAAATGATGCAACCCACCCCCACTCACTATTAATTAAAAAAAGGGGAAAAAAGAAAAAAAGAATCGCCTTTGGGTGTTTTGCACACTGTGGTTGGCATGTACGCCAGACCTTCAATAGCTATAAAAAAAGTAGCTACATTTGCCTCATCAAACAACGCTTATTTGAATAAACAGCTCATATTTTGCTTGCACATCTGCCATTGTGCGGAATAAACCTCAATAGATGAGATGGATAGGGTTTCCAGTGTGTAACTACACCACAGGCAGACTGGGTCCAGCCTCTTTCGGGAGGAATGAGATGATCCCAAATGAGTTATTCTTCATAAATAATGCAAAACTTCTGGTTCTCCGCAACATTTGACAGCAAATGCTACCAACAAATGATTTACAAACGAGACTACAAAACACCAAATAACACATTTCTTCTGGCAAAAAAAAAGCAAGCAGAACTCAAAACAACGCATTATTTAAAGAAATAAATACTGACTGACAGAAAACACATATATTTTAAGTGCTCACATTCACGACAAATGTCATTCTGAAGAGTTATGGCAAGCATCGGCGTATTTATTGAACTTCACATAAATTAATTTTGACTCGTTTCAAAACGTAAAACTACACTTGTCTTCTGTGGTGCATTATAATTCCCTTTTTTCATAGTCGGTTCCTCGTATATAATAGAAAATGACTGTACACAGGTTTTAAGAAAAAAAATGTTGAAGTTCAGTTACTGGATTGTCTGTCGTGTTAATATACAGCTTTAAGAAAATGCAACTACTTGCATCTCTACAGACTAGGACTCGACTTAATTCACACTTGACTGAATGCCGCTTCCAGGTACGATAACACATTTCAATGTGTCTGCTTTACTTAGAATCAAACTTCACAAACCCACACATACAGACAATTTAAATAAACAGTTGTCTTAAACATGTTCAAGATTTTAAATAAAACTTAAGATTTTAAGTAAACTTACCCACTGCCCTGAATGTATTTAGAAAGAGGATATCAGTTCCATGAACAGATCTATACAACTTTCCTGTATCATATAATTCTGGATGAAAACAAAACAGATTTAAGAGTTTTAGCTCTGTTGGCAAAATACGCAAAGATGAATGTTCGTCCTTCAATATCTGGGTCCTGGTAAAAACCTAATCCGTCTGATGTGAATCCTTAACCGTTATCTGTATTACTATTAATGCGCAAGGCAAGCAGCATCGCATACAAATAATTCCTTGTGCTCTTGCAGCTGCCTCCAGGTTTCCTCTGGGTCCTAATGCTTTTCAAATGGCATGCTACTGCATAAATCCCTTGGGATGTTCTGGACTGCCAATTTAGAGAAGACTGCTTTGATTCACTAATCAAACTATATAATGAAAAAAAAAATCTACCGGAATGTATCTTTGAAAATAAAAATAACAAATCTTCGAAAAACTACAAACCAAATATAATATTGAATATGCAGAGGGCATTCAAATATGCTTTAAAATTATCGACACAATGAAAACACAATAGAGAACTAGCTTATTACCTACACATAGAATCACTGTATACATTATATATCATGGAATAAATATAATACTCACTTTTCTAACCAAAAGAGGGCTATTACATTTTTTGTCTGTAGCATATGAAATGAAGCAGAAAAAAAATATATAGAACGTTATAAAAAAACAACAAACAACTCCTCACAGCAGGGGTTATGAGAATAATATGAAAAAGAAAACTTGACTAAAATTATCATCACACAGTGGCAATTCAATAGTTTTTTTTTTGGCTAGCTTTGGAAATCCCTTTTTCAATAACTCATGGGGCAATTCAACAATAGAAATAAAGGAATATACCGGCCTAGTATAGTCAGCATGAAACAGTTTATGATGCCAGTCAGTGGAAGCCTGTGATGTTTCCCCATTTACCCAAAGCAAGGTAATCGGCCTCTGAGAGTGTGATCAGTCACTGAGACGTATAGCTACGGGTCTTAAGATCTCTCTTGGATTGTGCAACAAAACATCACGTAATTTAAACAGAGGGGGACTGATTACTGTAGATATATGATCTTCTGGAAGAAATTATGGGAAAACATTTTTTGTTATGCTGTGTTTTCATAAAGTGACTAAATGCAGCTGGATACATATCCATCCCAGGCAGCATTCTACCATTGGTTTCATCATGCATGTCAAAGGGAGTGTTCTGTGATGCATTACCGATACAGATTCTGACAAATGAGATGTTAAAAGCACAATAACTGATTGTGCAAACGAGTCTGGCTCTTTTGTGCAGTGGCTAAGATTGGGCAACATATTCTGCCAGAGGATGGTGCAACTGGTCACAAAAAAATTAAAAAAAAATTTCTCTGGCTTTTTATGCCTAGCTGTGGCAGGGCAGAAGCCCTTCACGTGTAAATAGTGTGTTTTTGTTTAGTTTAAATAAAGTTTATTCAAATTTAGTTTGTGCTAGATATAGCATTGCTGGAGGTTACAATTCCTTCCCTGCCTAAAATCCATGTGCAGAATGTGGCCAGGTGTTAATTGATTATCAATCAACCCTGGCCACATGCCTTTAGTAAGGAGCTGGAAAGCTAGTCCTTTGTCCCTGTTCTTTGTGTATCAGCGTGAAGACTTGATATCCAGTCAGTGAACCAAATATGTGACCACCGTGTGTTAACTAGGGTCATGAGCGCAACAAGTACCACCGTGTTTTAACTGGGGTCATGAGCGCAACAAGTACCACCGTGTTTTAACTGGGATCCTGGTGTTTGTAAAGGGATTCATTTAGGGGATTTTAATCTCACAAAAGTACAGGTCAGCATGTGTTAGGGAGAATGTTCCTGGAGCAGGACTTCCCTTATAGTAGGAGCAACACTCGGCCGGTGTTTAGCCAGCTTTTGTTTTATTAGCTGTTTTCCCGACAGTGTTTTGTTTTGTATTTTTATGATTATGTTTACACTTGTGTAAATGTCCTTCCCACACTAGGACTAACATTGCTGGTACCCTAATGGTGGCCACCTACCACTGCACCACACATGTAAACAAACTGCCTGTTACACTAGCTAAATAGCATATTTAATCTGCCTATAGGTTCACTGTGTTAAAACTTAAAAAAAAATGTTTTAATGGCATTCCAATGGCAAGACGCTGGTCTATCTGAAGTTGCAACTAATAGAGCTTAATGGAAACATGACCTACGATACAATCATGTTGACTAGAACTACAGTAAACTGGTGCATTTGGTACATTTTTATAATCTTAAATTATCACAGATTTTGGTACTACTTCATAATTTATAGTTCTAGATTCAACATGTTCTCCTTTGGATATGGCTCACTTAATGTTTTGTTTGAATTTCTATTCAGTTTTAAGTAATTTTGTTTTTTTTTCATGGATTTTGCATGGGTGTCACCTAAATGTGATTTACAAATAATTGTCAGAATTGGATTTGATTATGTTTGACGTGTAGGCGGATTTCATGATAAATCCTGTTAAGGACGAATATTTAAAATATTTATTTCTAGTGATTCATGAATGTTTATTTTCTATGCTGGATTAAACACACATACAACAAGTTAATACCAGGAAAACAGTAACACGGGCAGATGTGTCTATCAGAATACTATACTATATTTTGGTTTTAGTTTGTAAAATGCAAATGTTTTTTTTGTAATTGTAAAGGGTAAATTCATTATACTTCTGTAATATTTAAATAAAAGTTTGTAAAACATGTAGCTGTCTGTCTTTGAATTGTTTTAATTAAGCAATAGAACCCGAAGAATAGTGCTTTACCGTCTGGTAGGGCTGCCTCGTGTGTTTAATGCCCCGAGCTGACCCGTATTTGACCCATACCATGACACTCCCATCAATTTGCACAATGCAAACTGGACCACCGAGTAAAGCTGCGTCCACACTGGATGCGAGCGAATAATTTAGAAGTCACTGCAGTCAAATGGGAGTATCCACACCAGATGCAAGCGACGTTGCTTTGAGAAAATTTCGCATTGCTGAAATAGAACCCGTTTCTATTTTTTTTTTTTTCGCTGCGTGTCTGGAATGAAACTGACCAATTAGAAGCAAGGTTAACACCCTTGACACATGTCAAACACACGCCTCAAAACAAGTTAATCATGCATGACAAAAAGTTAATTTATGAGCTGCAGCAGTATCCATTATTATATGATTGCAAATTAAATGACTACAAAGAAATTCAGCAGAAAGACAATGTAAGTAAATTTGATAGTCCATATTCATATAGTTAGAATATTTGGAATGTAGGGTACTTTCAATGGAGAGATATTGAGCACAGAGTTTAGGTGGGCTATTTTGGAATGCAGGGTCTGTCTCAATAAATTGCAGATTGACTAGAGGGCGAGCAAATATGACCATTTATGGGCATTTGTGAAGGGTCCTCTGTTCTGCTCTGTTTGGTTGCATGGGGGGATGGGAGAATCTCAACGATAACAGATGTAAAGGAATGTTTGTGAGGCTTGGAAACTTGCCACGTACACGGGTATAGTGAGGAGGGGTCATAAATGACATCATTAAAAGGGTGTGGTTTGGAACTGAAGTGAATGCATTGTCTGGTGCTCAGTTCTATCAATCTCACTGCAGCCCAGAGTAACGCGACTCTGTTCAATACAATTGTCTATTCTACACTGTAGCAATAAACATATTTTTGACTTCACTAATATTGTTTTTCAGTTGTTTATCAATTATTCCTTACAACAATGCCTGGATGGCTTGCAGGTGGTGCACTTAGCAGCACTGAGACATTTTCTTTCCGATTATGCAAGTTGCATAAAAATAGGTTTATCAATAAGCAAAAATAAACCAGAGCATACATCCAGTCTACATATCCAGCAATTAAATGAAAAATGTGCACTTTTGCTGGCTTTTAAAATGACACAAAAAAGGTCCCGCATTCACACAACTTGAACATGTGACCTAATTTTAAGCTATGGCTTTTTTTATTTTGTTTGTTTGTTTTTGATAGATAACGTTTTGTTCACGAAATTGTTCTGTGGCACAAATCCGACAAGAAGGTGGCCTTCACATTTGCATAAAGGGAAGTTTTGTGGAGATTCACCAAACAAACACAAATTTGTATTGTACGTGACACATCCTAACATTACCAAGCTCATACATAATTTTGAAGATTATGAGCCATATTTTTTAAGAATTTTCTGTCAATTTCACCGGACTGTTTTAAAAGGAAAAACTAAATAAAAGTAAATAATACAAGGTAAGTTCTGATACAATGTTTCATTGTACTTGCGGCCCTGCTAATCTCCACCACTTTAATTGCTTGGCCCGCTAAACTACGTTATGTCGTCCTATCTATCTGTTTAAATTTAGTATAGCAAATAAAGTAAAAAAAAAAAAAAAAAATTAAAAATCGAGAAAGTGTTTGCTGTCAGGGGCAATACAGTAAATACAATAGCAACTAGTCTCCGGTTTGAGTCTGATTAGTTTCAGAACTTTATTTAAGCATATCACAGTAGCAACACAGGCACGTCGCATCTCTTCTTTAGCCAGGAGAAGGAGGCTTTGACTTTATGAGCACACACTGTGAATAAGTTACTGAACAAACAACACGATCAGGATTAACACATACTGCAGATAACTAGATTATCTTAAATACTGAAACATACACAAATACACGAACATGCACTCCAATCCAAATTTTAAAAAAAGTTAGCTGTGCTTTTTACAAACCCCTGGGGAGGTGGGGTATCGGTTGGGCTCCGGGTAATATTACATAAGAATTAAAGCCCTGGTTATATTGAAACTCTAGTAAATTACAAGCTCAGAGGGAATGTGATGAGGAACCTCATGTCCTGCTAGAAAATGAATCAGCTGCTGCTCCTGGTAGACAGGTCAGGGAGGGTAGTAAGTATTTTAAGCCCCTTTCACACTGGCATGCTCTACCTGGGTTGAAACCTACCCAGGTCAGGGCCTGGTGTCATGCGGGTTGACTACATGATTTCACACTGCTCTTGATAAAGCTGGGTTGACCTTGGTGACAGACACAAGTAAAGAGACGCGTATCATTGCCCCGGACCTGGATAGCCATGCCAGTGTGAAAGCAGCTTTATACTTTACATGTAGTAATGTCAATGCCATGAAATAATGTACCTTGTATAATTTTTATAAATACATTTAAGAAGAACATAAAAAAGTTTACAAACGAGAGGAGGCCATTCGGCCCATCTTGTTCATTTGGTTGTTAGTAGCTTATTGATCCCAGAATCTCATCAAGCAGTGTCTGCATACGACGTGCCTTTTAAACCTGGGATAATTCTGGTTGCTCTTCTTTGCACTCTTTCTAGAGCAGCAATATCCTTTTTGATGCAAGGTGACCAGAACTGAACACAATATTCTAGATGATGTCTTACTCTTTGTAGAGCAGCAATATTCTTTGTAAAGTGCCCTACGTGCCTCTACCTCTTCCATTAATATAGCAATCTCCTGTGTCGTGAAGCGTGGTTTACGTATTCACTCAGCGAGTGGCCTACCACTTGCTGTTCTGACTTGCGCTGGTTGTTCTTGCTCTGTGATACTGCCGCTCGACATGATCGCCGCTTCTACATTCTAAATGGAGCCTTGCGGTGACGCAAGCACATTCTGTCTCTTAAAGGGATTGTTGCCTGGCCCTGATTGGATAACAGATTCCCCAACCTACTCAGAATTGATTGGCTGGGCACTGTTAGCGTGCCACGAAACACGCTTGCGTGGGTTTTTTAATTTAATCAAAATCACACTTTTGGAGAAGCCACTCCCTGGGGGGCGATTGCCTTCTTTCATCAAGCAGAAAAAAGGTAAAATAGATCTGGAACAGTGATTAAACATAGTTTGAACAATAACATTCAAGGTTCTTTTTACCAGAGATTAGGGATCTCATATTGACCAATCAGGTTAAAAGAAATCTCTGATCCATTTTTTAATAGTTATTTATGTATTTCCTTTATTTAAATTGTGTTAACAGGCTAACATCATTGATATGACAGTCAGTCCTCAGACATACAGTATGTTTATCCATAACACTACATCATATATATATATATATATATATATATATATATATATATATATATATATATATATATATATATATATAATAAAGAATCGCACCTCTCGCGGTTCGTTTGCCCCTTTAAAAACACTGACCCAGGCACACAAATGGATTTTTAAAAGCGCGGTTGCGCTATTTTTAATAAACTATACAAAAAACAAAATAAACAAAACAAACACCTAACTCTCTTTGAGCAATAACTAAACAAAACAGGAACCTAAACTAAAAGACAGGACAGCTAAGCTGTTTACCTGTAACAAAAATAAACAAAACAGCACACACAAAAAAGGCTTCACTCTACCTTTCTCCTTTCTTTTACAGCTGTACCCACACCAGCACAGTCGGGCATCCACACACATCAGCAGCCAGGAGTAGACTGACTGCTCTCCTTATAAACCCTGCACCTGGCTCTAATTTACAATCATAGCCAGGTGCAGGTGATAATTAACAATAAAACAATTAACAAAAACAATTAAACAATTAACAAAACTAACCCAAAATGTGCCTACGCACATGTTTTCCTGCAGGGAGGATTTAACAATCTGGCTGAATAAACTTTACAAACATGCCCCCTTAAAGAATAATGGTGGTCTGAAAAAATATAGCGTTATACATCTTCACGTGTTGCTACAACTGTTTAAATAACGTACCTGTCATTTTTCTTTTCATTGTTAACATCCTGACAACGTTTTACTCAAAGCTCTTTTCAAAATGGCCGCTCTAGTGCCCTGATAGTGTAAGGATTATTGCCCACATTGTCAAACAGGTTACACAGCAATAACGATCCATGATGTTGTACAGAACAGAAAAGCCAGAGCACTTGTTGTTATGTTGTTTTTTTTTAATCACTCTTCCTGCAGTGATTTGGAGGACAGATCTCAAACCCCAGTGAACTAGAGCAGCCATTTTGAAAAAAGCTTTGAAACAAAGTGTAAAAAGTTGTTCTTCCATTAGTTTTTTATTATTATTATTATACTCAATTAGATAAAAAAAAAAGTTAACGGATTCATATCAGCAAGAAAGTACAACAGAGACTATAACACTTCTGCTATTTACTGAGGAGTGCCAATTTATAAACACAAATTCCATAGAGCCAAATGTCTACTGTTTTCAAAATACCACTCGCCTTCCCATATGGAATATTCTCAAAAAATTAGCATGGGGATTGCAAGATTAATTAAGAATCCCATGGAACCCTCAAGAGTTCTTATGCATATAAAGCTCATGGGGTTTTAAAGTGTGTAAACCTAGCTGTGCATAATACTGTATGAAGTGAACCTCAGCCATTGCAAAATTACAACTATTGCTGTCAGGCATCTCAGAAATACAGATTTCCTTATTACCTTAACTTACATAAAATACATCTAATAATACATATATTAAATCAACGAAAAATATAACTAATTGTAATAACCCCAAAGTAAAGTATGAGTAAGGAACTGTACAATAAAAATAATGTGAACCAGTATGCATAGCACACGTTGGCTCCTTGCTTCCTGTATAAGCTTCCAGGGTCTGGCGCTTGGTTTCTAGTTGGGTGTGCAGAGGAGGCATTACTCACACTCATCTTCAGAGCCATCCTGTTGGTATAGGTACTCCTACTTGGAAGGGGCATAGGCTAAATTTGGATGTACCATCCATCATTTCTGGCACTCAGACCTTGACAGTGCTTTAACGTAATGTGACAATGACATTGGAAGAATTGTCCATATATATCCTGTCTATCTTACAAATCTTTTTAAAAAGTGTCCACCCAATAACATTGATCCAGCTATACAGTGAAAATATAAATGATGACAATTTCTTTCATAAGAAGCTTTGTGAATAGAGCCTACTGACTGTATTTTGCAATTCTGCACACATTTTTGGCTGTGGTTTTGTAACTAATAACAAATAAAATGGCAGTTTGTTATGGAATTTAGAATGTAGTGATGCGCAGTGATTTATTCAGTGTGAAGCTGCTCATTAGTATGCAAGCTGTGCTATACGTTATATATACGCAAGATCATGTGATGTTATTTAACCAATAAGAGGTTGTTATTTTTCCAAGCCATGTTATAAGATCAGTGTGACAAAGAGCGAATGAATCTGAATCAACAATCTCCCTCTCGACCTGTGAGAGCACTGTACAGCAGGAATTGCATGCCCCGTACTGAATGTTTCGGCAGTTTATTCCAGGGGCAGTCGGAAGCCGGCCATTCAGGAAAGGGACAGCGTCACGGTACCAGTAGTCCCCGCCCTAGTACAGTATGCAAAGTTTCAATGAATTGGAGGAGACGTGATTGAACTAGCTATCGGAGGCGGCGGGGCTGAGGGTATTTTAAGGGGACGTGACGCCATAATCGGTTCCTTTGTTGTGGTTGATGGGAGGAAACAAGGACTGTTTGGAGTGAGAGTTAAGTATTTTTTGTTTGTTTTGCAACCGTGTGTCTTTTGTCATTGTCAGAATAATTAAGCACTGATCTGGGAGCTGCAGCCTGGGGCCAGTGATTCACCCAGACTTCACCGCACCTGCACTTAACCAGTATCACTGTTTCCAGCACCGCACTTGCACTAAGAGCACGCACTGTCCGGAGACGTGTCTGTGTTTGTGTTGTGTTTGTGGTTTTTGTGATTATTATTTCGGGACTGCAACCCCTTGTTTTGACGCTGGCAATACCCATTGCTGGGTAGAGCCAGCTGTATTATTTGAGCTCGGTTTTGTGCTGGCAATACCCATTGCTGGGTAGAGCCAACTTTATTATTTAAACATTTGGTCAAGAAATAAAAGGAACTTGAACCGTGAACTTTGTGTTTGTCTTTGTCTGGAGCACCTGCATCACCCTTTCACTATGCACTGCAACCCACACTTTCACAATCAGATATTGCACTGTTCAAATCAGACTATATTTAGAAAAATAAATGCAGCGTCTTTGACATCACATGAGAACACAGAGGGATGTGAGAGTGGGACAGGAGCTGTGTGCTCAGCCGAGCTAACTGGAAGAGAAGGGAAAGCCTACTGGATATTCCACAGAAACAGCCAATCACTGCACAGAACATAACTTCCTTCTCAGTTCTCCAGTGATGTTATATACAGTGAGAGTGAACCTGCAGTTGAGGAAAGCATGGACATTTACAAGTAGAGAAGAAGTTATCATAGTTAAGTAAAAAACCAAGCTTACTTTTGTAAAAAAAAAAAAAAAGGCTTCCAAATGGCTCAAAGTCGATACTGAAAATCGGCAGTTTAACCTGCTTCAATTGCACTCAAACGGTTGCAGTCTGTAAAGTTGCAAACATCTGGAGGCACTGTGAGACAAAACACAGTTATTTTAATGACAGCTGTCCTTTGAAATCTAAAACCTGCAAAGATAAAATTGAAAGCTTGATTTCTTCTTGTATGCGTTCTACCCTTAGAATCAGTTGAACAGCATCCCAACAGGAACATGTGACAGCAGCATCCCTTCGGGTAGCATGGCTTTTTATAAAAAGCCATTCCCTGAAGCAGAGCTTGTTAAGGCCTGTGAAATAGAAATACTACATGAAGTGCTCAGTAATGATGAGAAAACAAGAAAATCAACTATAGATCTGGTTAAACAGATTCAATTGTCTGACAATAGCGCAGCGAGACGTGTGGAAGGGAGGACTCTTAGTTCTTTCATTTCTTTAATTTTTGATCAGATCAGGATTCATCAATTGCAATTTATCAGTTTCTGCAAATGGACCATCTGCTTCCTACACTGGATGAGGGATCTATCCACCTAGAAATGGTTCGCAATGCAGAAGTACTGAAAGCCAGGCTCAAAGATGTTAATCCCTGTGAAGTCTGGTTTAATGAAATCAACCCAAAAACTTGCCATTTTATTGTTAACCATGGTTGGCTCAACATATCTATGAATTTGGCTTCTCTACA
Source organism: Acipenser oxyrinchus oxyrinchus (assembly GCA_030684275.1). NCBI lineage: Eukaryota > Metazoa > Chordata > Actinopteri > Acipenseriformes > Acipenseridae > Acipenser > Acipenser oxyrinchus. The sequence continues at coordinate 14,219,298 of CM060253.1, forward strand.
TTGAATCTCATAAAATGAAACAGCAACGAAATCGAATCACAGATGACCACCTTCACCAGTGCCTGGGTATTGCCACCACGTCATACCAACCGGACTTCAAAAGGCTTGCATCTGGTCGCCGCTGCCACTTTCTCATTAACCGGTGCGTAAAGTATATTTAAAGCTAAAACTGCAATTGGCATGCTAGACTGTGTGATATTTGCAACACAGGTATTTAGAATTATATAAACCCCTGCAGCATTTATATTTAAAACATAAAGCAAATAACATGGGTTTAAATGTTTTGCCTATTTTTCAGTGATAACATTTAACTGGTTATTTTCTAAAAGTACTGTTTTCATAAAACAGTGTTTTTATTCATTATAATACTCAGAGTAAACAAAACTGTAGTGGCTTTATGGTCATCATCTGAAGTGGCCCAGTGTGGATAATAATTGGGTACCACTATTGTAATGCATAATTAGGGATAACAAGCACACATTAATCAAAGCGATTTATTAAATCTATAAATTATAACACTTAATTAAGTAATAAGTATAAATGACAGGACATTTCATATTATAAAAAAAATCTTATACAAAACAATTGTGCTACTGTGTCTATGTAACCTCCAAATAAATAATATATAATTTATAGTGTTGAACTTATTAAGAGACAAATTAATTTGCTTTAACAGTCATATAATGATCACATTTTGATATGTTGTAAACAAAATATTACCCTGTTAAATGATTGCTATTCATTTTAGGCCCTGTCCACAATATATAACTGAGCTCAAGAATCGTACTCAGCTCAAAGCATCCACACTAAAGTATCGTTTCATGTTTAGTCAGGCTTAATGCTTACACTCACTATTGAAATATTCTGGTTACAGTTCCGAGGAGCGCAATGGACTGTGGGATTTAATATGATATTATCCCACCATATACTATATTTTATGTTTACAAAACGGCAAATATGGAGCCCCTACCGATGGAAGACATAGCTTCTTAGCATGAAAGTTATGGCTTTGTTTCTTAAAAACACAAAGTAAATTTTATCATAATGTGTGTGTTTTGTTTTGTTTGTTTTGTTTTGTTTCACATCTCTCCATGATCCACCATTTTACAACAAGCCTCAGAAATTGTACAGCATTATTGACAGTCATTCTCAACTCCTTCAGGCGCCTGTTCTGATTATTGTATTTGTAATGACCACGAGCCAAAACATATCAGAAAGCATTTGGGGATAATGGAGGATTGTGACAGAGACAGAATGAATCTTGGTGATAAATCTCGCTCCCGACCTGTGAGGGCGATGTGTAAAATGAACAGAGTGCCCTGGAATGGATGGCCTGACAATTCATTCCCAGGGTTAGGTGGAAGGGGGCGGAGCTACGGTACACCAAGTCATCGACCTGGAAGGGAAGCGATGTGGCAACCGTGGATTGGTGGAGAAACGGTTGCACTTGCTAACCAAGGGGGCGAGACTGACGGTGCAAAAGGGGACGTAGCGAGGTGATCTGTTCCTTTATTATGGTTAAGCTGAACCTGAAGGGGTACTGTGAAATTATCGTGAATGTTTTGTTTGTTTTGTCGTGTCTAAAAAATCTACTTGTTTGTTATTATTAGATGGCTAACACGATCTGGAGCTGTCGCTACAGGCCAGCACTAAACCCAGACAGCACTGCACCTTTAATCACAAATAAATTGTAAATCACCACGAGCACAATAACAATTACGCTGGACCTGTGAACGTGTGTCTTTGTGTGTGTTCCAACTGAACTGTGTCTTATTATTTTGGGACTGCAACCTGTTGTTTTGGAACAGTGCAAATACACATTGCTGTGTATTGCCTGGGATTATTATTTGTGGTCGCCAGACCAGGATTATAAAAATAAAACCTGTTTGGATTGTGAAGTTTGTTGTCTGTCTTGTGTTTCACAATCACATCATCATTACACCTGCGCACTGCAAACCACTTTGCCACAATACTGTGCGACTGAGACTGAAGTTTTGAAACAGAAATGCAGCCGTTTGCAAAAAAAGATGTGTAATGCCACAGGTATCCTTTATTTGTTTGGTGCGATTGAGTTTTATCTTTTAAATAAATGTTATTAAAGCTTATTTTTCTACATTATTTCTTATATATGTATCTAAAAATAAGAACTGTTCCAATTATCTAATTCTAAAATGCTGACACCTCAGCACAGCGTTAATACAGGTTCCCTTCACCTCTCTTACACATTATTCACACCTGTTGTTCCAGACCAGGCACGCTATATTCAAACTTTTTTCATTATTTATCTCTCAAGGGTTTCTTATGGTTATTTATTCTTTGCTTATTTGTATGGGTTATACACATGTATATCTCCATATATTAATAGGAGCAAAACAGTTCAAATTCTACACATGAAGTACAGAAGTGGCACTCTCCCTGCCCAAGAGAAGTGGGGGGGGGGCACTCCTCTGCGACCCCCCAGCACTACACCCCTGGTGGGAGAAGCAGTGCTAGATTCATCAACAAGGAAATCAACTTTGTGAGGAGAAGGGTCAAAGGCACCCCTATGCTACGTCATATCACCCCCACGCGTCACCTCTGACTTACAATGTAATGGGGACCATACTCATTTGGTACTCAAACTGAACACTTGTAAAGGAATATGCAAGTTGTTTGTGATGCAAATTACCTATGGCATGTTGACAAAATATGCAAATAAGTCTATTTTTTGTTGGGTTAAACTAGCTGGAAATGTAATAGGTGAAGTGGTTACTTGTGAATAAAGGTCTGAGGATGTATTCATTTTATAGATCATTGTTTTTATTCCACACACAGGCTGGATTTATCCTTTCAAAATCACCTGTGATTATCGTCGTTATTTAAAACTGATGTCTGATATCATTTCAGTAAGTGATTGCACCATTTACTGCTAAAGTAATACGTAAAATTCCACTTCTGATCCATAGAATTTAGGAACATTAAATATCACAAATGCAATTCAACATTTAGTTCCATAAATAAGTTTGAGAATTCCTTGTAAATTAAATTGGAAACACTGCTATATCATATATCAGGTAGAATTGAGCCCTGTGTGTTTGGCATGAATGTGTATAAATGAGAAATTCACCACATGAAACATACTTGTATTTGTGTTATTTCATCTTTCAAAGTGACACACCATGATAGTTCGTTATAGGTGGTATACCAAAACTGATCACAAAAGATAACAAGATGTTCTCTGCAGGAGAAAGATTTTGTCCCTATAATCACAGGGCAGCTGGCTGTTAGCCTTTACAACAAGTATATTTTCACAGACAGTAATTCATTTTAGATTGCTAAACATGTTTTGCAAGTCTCACTTATTGCTTACTGTGAATAAAGTGTGAAAGAAACCAGGGCACTAGACAGGCAACAGTATCAAAACACTTCAATTCTATGGAAGAGATATAATTACTCCCTTGGTTAAATACTAAATACATAAAATAGTTCAAACTACATTTGAAATATTTGGACACTAAACTAACTTTGCTATTTCCCAACAATGTTTTTTATCTGCAACATAAACTCAACACACTTTTTTTAACATGACCCTTTGGAAGTTTGCTGAATGTCACTATATAGATGGACACCACCAAAATATAGATGCATGCAAAAATAGTCCTGGTACAAACTGTTCTTGAGAAATAGTCCTGGTACCTGGTCTTGAGAAATAGTCCTGGTACCTGGTCTTGAGAAATGGCCCATAGTAATTTAACAGATTATGCCTACTCGACGGCCTTCTAATCTTCAACACATTTTCGCAGTAACTGCTCATAATGTAGCTAGAGACTTCAGTAATTGTTTATTTTAAAGGTCTTTACATGCTTTAGATGTACTGTTATTTGTTGAATGTTTTGAAAGTTGACCTCCATTCTGCAAGGTTATCCCTCTGGGATCTGGGTGAAATTCAGTCAAGTTATGGTCTGGGATCATTCCTTCATCAAGAACTCATGTAGCTATAGCAGTATTTCCCACATAGCATAGCATGTGCTGTTACTGGAGTCTACCCCCAGGAGCAAAGTTGAAATGAGCTGAAAATCAGCTGGGCAGCAGGTAAATCAGTGAAATTGCTTAGTGCTATTCTGAATATTTTCATTTCTTGGAGGTATTCTTATATATTGTGGCAGGTCACATAAAAATGTGTTGATTTGACATGGAATTACAATAACACAAAAAAAAGTGGCTAATGTCAGGACACCAGGTGGTTCTGATTCAACAGCAGCAAACCAAAGATTAATGTGGTCCATCCAAAATAAACCAAGAACAAATATGCTGGGTCCATTTTAACAACAGTTCTCATACAATCAGAACTAATACGTGCATAGTGATTGCCACAGGAGAGATTCTGTGACCCACCCCCATTCCCGATTCCAAAAAACAGGAAATCATTCAAACGCAGCAAGGTACAAGCTAGCAGTTTCTTACATACTGCATAATTTATCATTTTGTCAGTATAAAACTACCAAGAAACTACTGTAATAAAACTACTTGGAATAATAATGGAACTGCTCCTTCCTGTAACCAAGTTATTTGGTAATTTTGTACTATTACAATTATTTTATTCCTCCAGAATTGTCTTATATTGTGTTGCATTATATAACAATGTTTTTCATGACACAAATTTGAAACAAGCACAGGGAATAACACAGCATTCAAGACAAGAGTTATTGAATCAACATATTAGTGTTTAGTCCTTTCATTTTTTAATCAAGTACTGTTGCTTATTTCAATCTATGGTTTTTAATATATATTAAACACAATTTCCCTTCGCTTAGTAAAACATGAGAAATACCGGTCTTTTAATATATCTTTCTAATCATCTGTTTTATCCACTTGCTGATTTTCTCAGGTCCTGGGCATTAATCCATGGTTTAGCCTTCAGCTCACAGTGCAGTTTATCTCCATAAATGTTCAGTGCAATTCTTTTTTGCAACAAAGCTGTTAGGCTGATTTTTTTTTTTTTTAAACACAGAATATAAATCTTATGAGAGTTGGCGTCTGCCTCATGTATGAATAATATAAGGAAAAACGCTGTAACACAATGCTCTTTTCATTGGTGCTGTTAATTCGCTAAATGTTTAAAGAAAACTGTGTGATTAGCCCAATGGAAACAGCTTCATTCACATAAATGTGCCTATTATGTGAATTTCAAAAATACTGTAGACTGTATAGTATTTTGGTAATTCAATTCTCTAGTTCATGCGAATTAAGATGCATTAATTCACATACATTCAATGTAAACAAGTATATTTGCAAAAAAGAAAAAAAAACGTGACCTAAAAAATCTTCCCATATTTCTTTTTTTTTGTGAAAACATGGTGAGTTCTAAAGGAATTAGGCTTAATTGAGAAGCAGAAGAAAAGATCTGGGTTTTTTTACAGGCAATTAAAGAATTTGATGTGGCGACTGCAAAGTAGACTTTATATAAAAAAAAAGACAATTAACAGGTTTATCAGTAAAAGTTAATAGGATTCTTAAAAATACATATCAAATAAGCATAAAAAGTTAATGACATAATAAAGCACACACAGTGATTACATATTCAGTACAAAAAAGGAAACCAAACCAACCCTTACCAAAATATAGACCTTCTGGCAAACTTGTGGTGAATATTTGTGGCAAATTTGCCACAAGGTCGCTTTTCACATGCAAATTAGATGTTCTGGCAAACAGTTGTGGTGATTTTCTGGCAGACATTTATGGTGTAGTAATAGCAAACTTCTGATGAACTATTGTGAATATTGTGAGAATGGCCATTGTGAATATTGTGATTTGCTTTTTTTGTAGACATGCAGTGGACATACAGTATATGAAACATTAAAAAACCTAACATGTATTTTTAAATATATCTGTTTTCTAAAAAAAAAAAAAAATAATGTATACACACCAGCTTGGGAATAAACTTTTGATAATTCAGCTCACATATTTAAACAGTGGAACCCAATAGCATGTTAACAATATCTTGTTAACAACAATGAACAATATTTTAATCCTAGAGAGTCACAGCGAACATAGAAATTATTTTGTTATACTCCAGGGTGAGTTTTGCTAACCACATTTCTGCTTATAACAAAAGCATGTTATTTCAAGCTAGCTATATCTTGAGCCATATTTCCTTCATCTTTATCAGCCTAAAAAGTAATTTGAATGTAAATATGTATGTATCAAAGATTAAATAAACGAGTCACATTGTATGCCAGGGTATTGCTTTCTGTAAGAGCAGCCAATAATTAATTGGCTCAATGGCAGATAGATCCCACACCATCATTAGCTCCCTTAACTAACTTTAAAAAAGCAATGAAAATTAGCTTTAAAACTTTATTCAATAGACAATCAAAATGCATAAAACACTGAATAGAATGCAATGTCAAGTAAAACAGCTGTACATCGGTTACCATTCACTAAACATTAAGTTTTAAATGTAAAAAAAAAAAAATCTACATTGTAAACTAAGCTCATAATTTGAAAATGATAAGGCATCACAACAAAATAACATTCACATACATGAAATAGCAGAAGAAAGATACAATTTAAATGTCTTAATCAAATACAATGCACTCCGTTTATAAGAATCACATCCGTCCCGGATCATTTGATTCTTATAAGCGGTAGATTCTTAAAAGAGAACCGATATGATTACAATTAGCAAAAGCGTGCCTCCGTGCATCAGCAGTTTAAATACAGTCTACAAATGTCATTGGTGCTCAATCACTGAGGACAATACATCAAAATAAGTCCTTGTGGGTAAGCAGCTTGTTATATGATCATGATTATGTTTGATGATTGTTCATGATTATGTCCCTCTGTTCAGCAAATTAGAGTGCAGGAAATATAATACAATGTAATAATACAGCAGAATAATTGTGTGTGTGTGTTGGGGGGGGTACTTAACATCAAATGTACATCTGTATTCGTTTTTAAAGTTACAAAAGAAATGAAGAAACACAGAGGTCGTACCTGATCTAAATAAAATGAAGGCAGTGTATGTTTCTTTCCCATAGTGTGCAGTAATTGAATATCCATATTTTAATGTTTGGATGTTTATAGACATGATGTCCCATTCACCAATAACATCCATGTGCCATCTTCCCACAAAACCACAAACACATTACCAGTAGAGCTTTCCTGCACATTTAATCTGGCTATATATTGTGAAGATAAGGACAGCGAAGCCTTTAAGGAAAAACTACATGCCCCAGGAAGCTCAGTATAAATTGGAGAGGCGGGGTCACAGGATTTAAAAGGAAGCCAGGCAGAACAATCGGGGGATCGTGGGGAACACCGTTGGATTGTCCTGCCTGTCCAAGCCTTTGGTTTATTTGCTTTTCATTACTTTCTTGCCTAAGAATAGTAAGTACGTGACTTCTCAGTTTTAGTCAGTCTTAAAAAGTATAGCTTTGTGCTTTTAACCTCTTGTTGAGGCGGCTTTTTGTTTGTTTCGCTCTAATTTGATATTTGTGTTGTTTCTGTGTTACGACTGTTTGTGATACTGCCAAATAGTCATCATACGCTATATGTTTGAGCGCTTGATCTGCACAGAGAGAGTAAGCTGCGCTGAATGATTAAAAGTATGTTGTTGTAAACGAAAGAGAAACAAACCAGGCACTGTTTAAGGGTACTCTTATGTTTATTAAGGTGCTTAAGAGAACAAGAAACGCAGACACGGGACTGTGGGATTAGAAATTGTTTATTTACTGTCCGGGACTGATTTGTTTAAACCCAGCCGTTACTGTGGGGTTGCCAGTACCCTGCTGTTCTGACAAGGAAGCCAGCTTCATTCCGCAGACATTCTGGGATTCGTCAGTGGTGGCAGTCGTCCCATACTCTCCTGTTCCGATACGTGTATGCTCCAGGATTATCCCTACAAGGAGAGTTGTTGTTGTCTGTTTGTCTGTGTTCCAGACAATTAGCCCAGAGAGAGCCTGTACCCAACTTACCTGTGTTCCTGGATCACTCCAACAGAGGGAGCCTGTACCCAATTTACCTGTGTTCCTGGATCACTCCAACAGAGGGAGCCTGTACCCAACTTACCTGTGTTCCTGGATCACTCCAACAGAGGGAGCCATACTCCACTTACCTGTGTTCCCAGCTCACTCCACCAGAGGGAGCCCATATTCAACTTACCTGTGTTCCCAGCTCACTCCGCCAGAGGGAGCCCATACTCAACCTTCCTGTGTTTTCAGCTCACTCCATCAGAGGGAGCTCATACTCAACCTACCTGTGTTTCTGGCTACTCCACCCGGAGAAGACACTTTCTTCTGCATACTGGCAGTGTAATATCCAGGCATGCTACAGGTGGAGACTGCAGCAGCTTGGTCCTCATGAGATAGCATAGAGAGGGAAGAAGAAGTGAGTTAGTTAGTGGCCCGTACAGGGTACAATACGCTTGATTTAAGTAAAAATCTGTGTAAATATTATAAATAAAGTTACTCACCTAACTACGGAGCGTGTCCAATTCTGTCCAAGGGGAAGAAAACTCCGGAGGCTAACGGCACCACACTACCACTCATTTACAATATATATACTACATTTTAATACAGACTATATAGATATAATATTGAAATGTTGGTTGTACATTTTATAAATGTACTCAAGCTACGTAAACTCACTTGGTCTGGTTCGTGCCTTTCCAACGGAATCTGCGCAAGCCATGTTGAAGCTCTTCTCCTTGAATCCTGTACAGCTCGTGCATGCGCAACTCGTAATTTATATCGTGCAACACCGCTACCACATGATGATAAACAGGGTAAAACAGGGTATGGAAGGGGGAGAACACTGAACATAGTGATTACCCTGTGAGAATTAATTGGTGATCCATGGCCAATACCCCATGAACCTTAGGTTTAGGTTTAGGTTATTGTTATGAAATAAACTTTGTTTTAGTACCTAAATTGATCACCCTTATCATGTGATCGGGCTGTAGCATTTAATGATGACGTCTATTACGAGTTGTGCAGGCAGCACTACCCTGCGAGAGCTACGCTGTGGGTGCCTTCGTTCTGCAGAAATACCCCTCTCATGCAAGATGCTCGAGACCAGTCGTAGCTTGCATAATCTGTTTGAAGTGATGCTCAAACTTCACCTGCACTGCGACCCCCTTCTAGCAATAAAAATGACTACGCAACCCCGTTGCTCTGTTTTATTATCTATAAGCTTTTTGGGTTTTAGTTTTTTACTGCTCGATTCCTTGTTGTCGGCACTTCTTTTGCTGCAGTGCCACTCGATTCCCTTCATTACTCCCGTTTTCAACACTTTTCAGCAGAAAACTGTCCATTTTTAGATATTTATGCAAAACAACTTTTTGAACTCACTTTCACAACAAAAATCATAGAGGCTGGAATAAACACTACAGAAGTGCATTACGCTGATTGGCTGACATGCAAGTTGGTTGCTAGGTAACCAGTTCAAAAAATATGATAGAGCGAGGGACTCATTGGCAGTACATTTTGGAGTAAAAGTGCCAATAACAATAATAAATGAACATACCTGTTTCTAAAACTAAATTTTTTTTTTTTTTTTTTTTTTTTTAATTGCTCAGGTATTCTCGACCCCATTAAAGAAATGTTGGCATCCCTGGGACTGACAAAATATTTGCATGTGAAACTCCAAATACACTAGAGGCAGATTTATGAGATTTAGTTTAACATCTACACCATTGGATGCTGTTATTACTACAGATCCCATTAATAAGTCTATTTCATTTAGCTCAGTTGCTTACACCTTCTAAGGGAGAGATGTGAATATGTTATCAATTAAAATTGTATATTTAGTAAGGAGATAAATAATTTAACTAATGCAATTACATTGGTTTTTCATAAAGTATTTGTAAATATTTCTTGTATTCACATAAATGTTTTGTCCTCCACTGAGATGGAACATAAGCATTTTGACTTGGAAATAAACTGTTTATTTTGAAATTAATTCCTGGTGTTGAATTTTCTTATTGATACACAGAATAACTAAGTATGTGTTTGAACTGATGCTTGAGTACTAATGAGCTCTAATGTCTGAAAATAGTAATAATAATAATAATAATAATAATAATAATAATAATAATAATAATAATAATAATAATAATAATAATAATAATAATAATAATAATAATAATATTCGAGAACAAATCCCGCAAATATTTTCAGATAAATTATTATTATTAATAAATACAACAAATACCACATCTATTTCTCATAAAATCATTGTTAACAAGAAAAAAAAAAAAAACTTCTGGCAAACTGTCACAGGGCAGTAAAGAGTTACAATGCAAGCTTAATAGTTAAATACAGTGTAGTTTACAGTATCAATCAATCAATATTTATTTTATATAGTGCCTTTCATAGTGGACCACAATCACAAGATAGTGAGGAAAAATGCATAATACATTAAATACAGTGAAATACAGGGCATAGTACATTAAATACAAAGAGTAAAAAACAATGCAAATACATTAAATACAGGCATAAGAAATTAAATACAAAGCTAGGAAGTGAATTCTAGACATTGTGGATGCGTGTGTCATACAGAATCATACAAATAGATGGAGTGAAAAACCTGAAATAGCAATTTAGACAACAGCTATAACATATATTAGGATTAAATAGGAGGCTGTGTGGTCCAGTGGTTAAAGAAAAGGGCTTGTAACCAGGAGGTCCCCGGTTCAAATCCCACCTCAGCCACTGACTCATTGTGTGACCCTGAGCAAGTCACTTAACCTCCTTGTGCTCCGTATTTCGGGTGAGACGTAGTTGTAAGTGACTCTGCAGCTGATGCATAGTTCACACACCCTAGTCTCTGTAAGTCGCCTTGGATAAAGGTGTCTGCTAAATAAACAAATAATAATTAACTCTTTGCGGTCCTATGTCGGACCAGGTCCGACATTACAATTTTCCCTTTCCGGTCCGATGTTGGACCCTGTCCGACATCATCAAAAAGACGTAAAGCGCAGGTCTCTAGTCGTTTTTTCTCCGGAAGGCCACCATAGAGAGAGTTGCAGTAGTCAAGTCGAGAGGAAATTAATGCATGACAGAATATCTTTGCATCCTTGAGGGAAAGGTAAGGACGGACCTTTGAGATGTTTCGGAGGTGGTAGAAGGAGGATTTGACTACAGAGTAGATTTGGGCACCAAAGGAGAGGTTACTATCTAGAAGTACACCAAGGCTTCATACAGTGGGGAAAAGCAGCAGCAGACAGTTTCCGAGGTTCAAGGCAGCAATATTGAGATTCTTGAGTTTTCGATCATACTAGAAGAAGTTCAGATTTGTTAGTTTTGAGCTGAAGAAAATTGGCAGGCATTGTCTTGGATGCAAGCTGAGAGCCGGACCATGGCAGAGGGACAGCCAGGGTCTAGTTTTAGGTAGAGCTGGGTGTCATCTGCATAGGAGTGAAACATGAGGCTATGTTGGTGGATGAGGTGACCCAAGGGAAGCATGTAGATGTTGAAGAGAAGAGGCCCAAGAACAAACCCTTGAGGGACACTGCAAGTGACCGGGTTTGCGTCAGCACTGCTTCCATCATAGAAAACAGACTGCATGTGTCCAGATAGGTAAGAGGACAGCCAGGAGATACAGGTTCCAGAGATCCCAGCATACTTCTGAAGGTGGTCAAGAAGAATGCTATTATATATGGTATCAAAAGCAGCAGTTAGGTCCAGGAGGACAAGGACAAGGGGAGCAGCAGCATCAGCATTAAGCAGAAGATCATTTACAATCCGGAGCAGAGCAGTTTCGGTACTGTGATGCGGCCGGAAGCCAGACTCGGAGAGTCAAGCAGATTGTTATCTGTGACATGTTTCATCAGCTGGCTGGCTACAGCCCTTTCAAGAGTTTTGGAGAGAAAAGGAAGATTGGATATGGGACGGAAGTTAGATAAGACAGCCGGGTCAAGGGAATTTTTTGAGCAGTGGCGTTACTCGGGCAGTCTTGACGGCAGCAGGAACCAGGCCTGAAACCAGGGAGATGTTGAGAGTGTGCACGAGATTTGTTGGCCAGGGATCCAAGGGGCAAGTGGCAGTAGTTGATTTCAACAATAGGCTGAGACATTAGTAATGGAGAGAGGAGAGAAGGAAGAGAGAGCAGGAGGGACAATCGGAGGGAAGTCAAGGTGGTCAAGTACTATACTGGGTTTGTGGCAGGAGAGCGTAGTGTCGCAGCTGACCCTGAACCAGTTATTCTGTGCAGTAAAACATTGGATCCCTTTGCGTGGCGGATTTCAGTAGCTAAGGTTCACGGTTCATCAATTGATTCAGATTCAGTTGTGTTAAGTCTACCAACTGATGATGTAAAGCAAAACAGCAAATGGGTGCCTGAAAATATGAACAACAATGAGTTTTGGCCTCCTTCAGTATTCTGAATGGAGGGCATACCTCACAAAGTGACCCTATGTGAACAAAATGAAATATATAGAAACAATATGTACAGATCCAGAACTATTGTAAAAGGTGCAGAGCTAACCCTGACTCGTGAAATGAAAAGTAATCCTCTTGTCATGTGTGAATGTAATAGGTGCAGAGGTAAATCACCAGTGATTGGGCCCGAACCTTGTCCAACTTGCAGTCATTTAGCTAGACACTGTCGGATCTTGTTTGAATGTAATGATTCTGAAGGATTTTCTTTCTCTCATCTGAATATAGACCCACAGGATGTTAAAAGGATTGAATGCATGAACTGTGAAGGCGGTCACTTAGTGAAATGGGCACATTAGGCAAGTTGGAATATGTAGAACGTATTCCAGCTAAACGTGTCCAAGTATTCTGTAGGTATGAAGTCAAGACCATGGCAACTCACACCTGTGATGCAATGCTTTGGATAAAGGGACCTGTTGTGGTGTTTCAGAACCAACTCGAGCTGAACTTGGCACAGAATTTGAATCCTGCTGGAAACATGCTGATATGCTGGACATGTACTAGACGATTTCAAATATGAAATGTATTGATTAAATGATATGTGTTTTTATGGTTGTTTTGAATAAAATAGACTTTCTGATATGAAAAATAAAGGGTTAGGGGTCTTTTAAAGAGAAAACACAAAAAGGATAAAGAGAGAGTACCCTTGTATCGCCAGTAGATGGCTCCCTTGCTCCATGAAATAGGTCCGTTCACCCGTTGTTTCATTAAAACATTAAGATGAAAGCTTGTGATTTAGTGTTGGTTAGATAAATATGTAAAAATTGATTTAAAAGGCTTTAATGAACATGGTTAGGTAGCTTTGAAGTTAGGAGCGGGAGTTTAAAGAAAAAATGTAGAATAACGATTTACCGCTTGCATGTCTTCTGGATTTGTTTTTATATTTTTATCTTTAGAAAGCATGACGCTTGATAAAAAAAGGTGCAATTTCGGCTGAAAAAGCAGACACTATTCCTATCTATAGATTTATTTTCCAAGGACAAGATTCAAAGGAGAATATTATTTTCTAGATATATGTGTGAGAAAGCAGCAGAGAGAGGGACTTTTTGAAACATATTAATTAACATTGAAATTGGCAACAGCCGAGGACAGGGTCAAACTTAGTTCAGTCATTATAGTACTATAGAAGTTTAATGTATTAATACTGGCCTGTATTTAGATATAAATAACTGGACCATCCATTCAAATCTTAGAAAGAATTACCAATGAAATAAAATAATATTACAAATTCTAGGAGCAACTGTTAAACTGAAGTAAATTAATTAAAAGTACATCTTATAATGCCATTTATAGTTAAACTATTATACAAATAATATTTGAATATGTTTAAAGACGAAAGAAGTTCAGTACTAACTGACACTCTCTGAAGGTTATAATGGTCAAGGAAATAGAAATTAGACACAAAGGCCAGGTATTGCAAATTAGTAAAAATAAATGATTAACCCTTTTTTAGACAGAACGATATTTGAAACTAAAAAGATCTATTTGATTTCATAGGATTAACCCTTTGCGGTCCTATGTCGGACCTGGTCCGACATTGCAATTATTCCTATCCGGTCCAATGGTTTTTAGTCGTTTTTTTTCTCCAGAAAAAGCCAAGAAAACCATTCAATGGCTGAGTGGGAGCGACAGGAGCCGAGACAAGCCGAAAAAAAGGGCGTATCTCATGAATAGTCATACTTGCCCCTGGCATCAGATAACGGCGGCCATAAGGAAACAAGCTGGCTGCTGCTGAATCAGCGCTCAGAGAATATCACAGACATTTGCAGAGCTTTTTTGAGATGTTGTAATAATAAAATAATCACTTGGATCACATTATTGAGGCGTTTGGTGATAAAACGAGTGATCAGGAGATAATTGATCAGTATGTACGACTATTATTATTATTATTATTATTTATTTCTTAGCATATGTGAAAGCTATAGCGAATGAAAGGGTGGGGCGGGGCTGGAGATGCCTAGTGAGTGCTGTGTTGATATGCAGGGCCTTTTAAATCCGTTTGACTGTGGAAAAAAATACTTTTAAACAGAGCGTCTAAAATTAACTGCGCATGTGAAAATAAATTGGACCTGACGCGCCTGACATGCACTTAATAAATGGACTGCAAAGGGTTAATAATATGTTTTAAGTATTTTGGTCTAATAAGAAACATAATATTTAAACTGGCGAGTGTTATTGCTTGTTCATGACTTTACTGTAGTGCCAGAGGACTGTGGAAGTCGGAGTGAGCATTTAATTTAATCAATTTAAGGATTAGTTCAGTTTCTTTCTCCAACTAAATAAAAAGTCTTTTAGACATTATAATATCCATCAAATTACAGAATATAAAGGTATTATGCTATATTCTTTGTGTTAGTTTGTAATAATATACTATCATGTATCTTGTGGTTGATTCTCTTTATTATCATTTAAAAAAGGTTTTTTGGAGGTCAATGTCAGTGGAATTAGTATGGTTGATTAGAGTCTGTGTAAAAGCAGTTCTTTGATAGAAACTTCTGCTAGCATTGGGAATGTGGCCTCTCACTCTTATTAAGATGTAAGAGCTATAAAATAAACAGGGAGCCTCCTTTGCCTTCCACCCCAGTAAAGCAAAATAGAAGGTAATTAATCCTGGTAATCCTTGATTGTCCATAACTTCAGGCTGCAAGTTTATGGGTTTGGAATTTAAGGTTTATATAATTAATGGTCTAATACAGATAAGAAATATCTCTTGGAAACAACATGCAAAATTATAACATAAAAGACCATAGTAGGCCATATATTTGAAAAAGTGCTTACAATGGTGTTTTACATTAATCAAAGACATTAGCCTTGAAAAAAAACAAGGGTGTGTGGTAATCTGCCTGTGCAGGCAACTCTTAGAATCAGATAAAGGTCAGAGCCTGGTAAATACAAGACTATTTATTGCCACTTAAACTTAATGAAACTAATTGAACTGACCATTGTATGAGACAATCTTTTGTCAAATACTTTGTTAGACATTAGTCTATGGAGTCAAAACTGACTCATTAAAAACATATTGAAATACAATATGAGGCTAGGAGAAACACATACTTTTAATTTAGCAAAATATAATCAATTAGAGATGATGTCACATTTATACACATATAAGAAATAGTGTTTGCATGCACATATAACAGTAGTATTTTTTGTATTATATTATAACCAGGATCTTGTGAACCTTGATTTACCTAACTTTTCAGATAAAGGAGGGGGTCGAGAAAACAGACGATGAGATCATGGCCTGTGTTGGACAAATATAAAATCTTAAATTTATTGGTACATGACTCCAATTAATTCTGAAAAGTTGGCCGGATCTTTTTGAAAATTGTTATTTGCCAAAAAGGTAAGAACTGTCTAAACAGATTAATGATTGGATTTAATTGAGGCTTCTCATGTATTCCAATGAGGAAAAAATCCTCTAAAACCCCTAGGTAAATCACAATCAATTACCACAATCATACTTTCTCACATTGGCAGGGTAAAGTGGTCCATTTTCTGCAGACTTACACATTTAAGCTGATCGAACTCAGTTTCATCTGCTTCTTGAAGACAGTTCTGTTCTTTTGTTTACGCTGCACTTCTTTGTATTGAAGGGTAAGCATTTATTCAATTATTTTTATCTCACATGTATTGAATGCATTGCTATAAGGGATTTACAAGAGTAGAATTACAAGAGTATTCTGTTGAATGTGCTGAGATATAGCAGTGGGTGCTTTAGGCGATGTGTTCTTGGCTGGCCCGTGGGCCTTGCAAATACATATAATTGTATTGAAGTGTTAATGCTACTATCTGTTAAGACACTGGACTGCCCAGATTATCTGTCAGCTGGGATTCGACGTAGACTGTAACTACTCAATCCAATATTTAGCAGTTAATAAACCGAATGTGTACTGATCATATTCTGATTCGTAAAACTTCAAATACATGAGTCTGTGTGAATTTCTTGATTGTTAAAACTCATCTGGATATGTTGCGGGTCCAGTGCATGAACATGAACCACTAGGAATTATTAACATCTCTGTCCTCCTAAATGTCTCCCGAGTTTAAGAGTGTGTGCATAAAAAGAGTACGTATAAGAGTTTAAGAGTGTGTGCATAAAAAGAGTACGTATAAAATCTGAACTCTCAGAATTCTGACAGTAGAATAAATTGTGTCGATTTTGTTCTGAAAGAAAGAGGAGAAATCATGGCAGGTAAGAGAGGGGGATGAATGGGAGATGGATTTATCGGTGGTTGGATGCAGGATTTGATCAATGGTTTTGAAGAAAACATTTGGTTTACAGTGTCCCATAGATATGATTTCTGATTAATACTTCACCCTGGCAGCAGCAAGCGCATGCCTGTAGCTACTGAGGTGATCTGTCCAGATCTCTCTGTGAACTGTTAGTCCAGACGACCTCCATTTGCGTTCAGACTTGCGGCAGGCAGACTTAAGCAGTCAAAGTTCGAGCGTATACCATGGACAGTTGCAATGTTTCTTCACTGTTCTGGTTGTAAGCGGGGCAGCTGTGTCAATGATCTGAGTAAGGGTGGCGTTGTAGAGGGACACCGCAGCATCGACCGAAGACAGGAGAGTAGCAGTCAGAGGGGAAGAAGAGACACATTCCGAGCATATTGTAGGATTTAGCAGGTTTTTGGGATGGAAGGAAATGACAGTATTAGTAGTAGCTGAAGGTGTAGGAAGAATAATATTAGCAGTGATTAAGAAATGGTCAGAGAGAGATATCTGAGACTGAGAGATTGGAGATATCAAGACCCCTGGTGATGAGCAGATCCCGGGTGTGTCCACGGATGTGAGTGGTGACACTGAGAGAGCACAAGACAGTCCAGGAGCATGACAAAGTCGGTCACGAGAGGTGAAGAATGCAAACCGACATGGATGTTGAAATCACCCAGGAGTAGAATTTTGTCAGCTGTAGTGCAGATTAGGGAGAGGAATTGTGAGAACTCAGCAATAAAAGCAGTTATTCTTTGGTGGACGATAGATAACAGCAAGGGTGAGAAGGGAGCTTGATAGTGAGATGCTCAAATGAAGAGAAGGCTGGCATAGAGAGAGTTGAGGCAGCAAGCACAGAGTTATCAATAACAGCAGTGCTCCCACCGCTACCAGTGAGGCATGGCTTGTCAAAGAGTGAGTAGCCATTTGGGGTGGATAGATGTAGTGAGTGCTTATCATTTACAGAGTGCCAGTTTTCTGCTAGACAGAGAAAATCAAGATTAGCAGAGAAAAGCAATTTAGGAAGGAGAGTTTACAGTTTGTAGCAGGCAGTACAGGGGGAGAGGGGGTTAGTAGGGGTATCTGAAGCAAGTACTTACCAGTGTTCATTCTAGGAGTGGAGAAAGAGTGAGCACGCTTTGTCCAGGGGATCCAGACGTTAGGTGTCAGAGTAGGAATGAGGTCTCAAGTAGCCATTGGGAGAGGTTTTGAAAAAGTCCTTGCTCAACCTGTCCTCACTCTGACTGCCACAGCTCAGACTGCCCTTGGATGTGTGGCCCTTAGACTGGCTGCTGCTTAGAATGGCTGGCATTCTAAGACACTGTTTACCAAGTTATACTATCCTGTAAGCCTAGAGCCGTATACTTAACACAATATTCTAATCAACCTCACAATTCAACACAGCCCAGCGCAGTTAAGAAAACTTAATTATAATAATAAAGTGCAGGGTAGTTAATTTAGCAAACAATTTTAACTATCAAATTAACTGCAATCCACTTACCTATTTCGATGTTGATTCAACCAGCAGCACAAATTTCAGCCAAGAGTAGGAGCACACAGCACACGTGTACTAAAAGACAATATAAACTAGGATGCAACAAGTTAAGATTACAACAAGTTATATCTACAATGACACAGTAGTGCAATAGGTAGGGAAAGGTCAACGTGGGTTGTTGGAGGAGGACATGATGATAGATTGATAGTAGGAGTGTTTGGCAGAGGTGAGGGCTGTTGAGAAGGAGGAGAGAGCAGTAGTGGTTTAAGTCAGAGGGTAGCTTGGATCTCTTCCATCTCCGCTCAGCAGTGCACAGCTCATTCCAGGATGAGCAGAGTGTAGAGGATAGCCAAGGCTGTCAAAATCGTTTTGAAACAGTCATCAGTGCATCTTGTCCTGTACTAACAAAACTGCATCTCAAAAAGTGAAATATATATATATATATATATACAGCTCTGGAAAAAATTAAGAGACAACAGGACAACCTTGTACTTGGCTTGATTCATGTGTCCTTCACAAAGACAAATCTGCCCGATTCCAGCCTTGCTGAAGCACCCCCAGATGAGTCCAATTTTAAGCTTTGCCCAACACCTGGTCGTCTAATGGTTAGACGGAAACCTGGAGAGGCCTACAAGCCACAGTGTCTCGCACCCACTGTGAAATGTGGTGGAGGATCGGTGATGATCTGGGGGTGCTTCAGCAAGGCTGGAATCGGGCAGCTTTGGCATGAATCAAGCCAAGTACAAGGTTGTCCTGAAGAAAACTTGCTTCCTTCTGCTCTGACAATGTTCCCCAACTCTGAGGATTGGTTTTTCCAGCAGGACAATGCTCCATGCCACACAGCCAGGTCAATCAAGGTGTGGATGGAGGACCACCAGATCAAGACCCTGTCATGGCCAGCCCAATCTTCAGACCTGAACCCCATTGAAAACCTCTGGAATGTGATCAAGAGGAAGATGGATGGTCACAAGCCATCAAACAAAGCCGAGCTGCTTGAATTTTTGCGCCAGGAGTGGCATAAAGTCACCCAATATCAATGTGAAAGACTGGTGGAGAGCATGCCAAGACGCATGAAAGCTGTGCTTGAAAATCAGGGTTATTCCACCAAATATTGATTTCTGAACTCTTCCTAAGTTAAAACATTAGTATTGTGTTGTTTAAAAATGAATATGAACTTATTTTTTGCATTATTCAAGGTCTGACAACACTGCATCTTTTTGTTATTTTGACCAGTTGTCATTTTCTGCAAATAAATGCTCTAAATGACAATATTTGTATTTGGAATTTGGGAGAAATGTTGTCAGTAGTTATAGAATAAAACAAAAATGTTCATTTTACCCAAACACATACCTATAAATAGTAAAACCAGAGAAACTGATAATTTTGCAGTGGTCTCTTAATTTTTCCAGAGCTGTGTATATATATATATATATATATATATATATATATATATATATATATATATATATATATATATATATATATACACAGTACTGTGCAAAAGTTTTAGGCAGGTGTGAAAAAATGCTGTAAAGTAAGAATGCTTTCAAAAATAGACATGTTAATAGATTATATTTATCAATTAACTAAATGCAAAGTGAGTGAACAGAAGAAAAATCTAAATCAAATCCATATTTGGTGTGACCACCCTTTGCCTTCAAAACAGCATCAATTCTTCTAGGTACACTTGCACAAAGTCAGGGATTTTGTAGGCATACAGTCAGGTGTATGATTAAACAATTATACCATACAGGTGCTAATGATCATCAATTCAATATGTAGGTTGAAACACAATCATTAACTGAAACAGAAACAGCTGTGTAGGAGGAATAAAACTGGGTGAGGAACAGCCAAACTCAGCTAACAAGGTGAGGTTGCTGAAGACAGTTTACTGTCAAAAGTCATACACCACGGCAAGACTGAGCACAGCAACAAGACACAAGGTAGTTATACTGCATCAGCAAGGTCTCTCCCAGGCAGAAATTTCAAGGCAGACAGGGTGTGGCAAGCTGGCTCGCAGTGGTGAAGTCACGGACCAGGAAGTAACTGAAACCAAAACAGTGGATGGGCGGGTGAAGCTGAGTTATTTATTAATAACTAAACAAAAGATTTAAACAAAACACAAAACAAAAAGGCGCGTTGGCCAAACAAATAAACAGACAAACAAGTAAGTGACGTGCTGGCTAAACCAGCACGTTTTAGCAATTGTTTTGTTGTACCTCTCTATCTCCCCGTACTTCCTCTCTGCATCCAACACTCAACCACCAAACCCGGACAGCTGCCGGTTCTTATACTCTGGCAGAGGGGTTAACTAGCTGTTAATTATCTTATTACCCCTCGGCCACAGTCTGCACGCGTTTGGTAATGATGCATGACTGTCAGCTAGTTAAATAATCAGTAGCTGATCAGTCATGCATCCTCACGGGGTTTTTAAAATTATAAATAACAAAAACAATAACAAAAGACGCGGCGCTTTTATCCGTGCCGCAAACAAATACAAATAATAATAAATAGGGGCGGGACACTCCGCCACACAGGGGTTTCCAGATGTGCTGTCCAAGTTCTTTTGAAGAAGCACAAAGAAACGGGCAACGTTGAGGACCGTAGACGCAGTGGTCGGCCAAGGAAACTTACTGCAGCAGATGAAAGACACATCATGCTTACTTCCCTTCGCAATCGGAAGATGTCCAGCAGTGCCATCAGCTCAGAATTGGCAGAAAACAGTGGGACCCTGATACACCCATCTACTGTCCGGAGAAGTCTGGTCAGAAGTGGCCTTCATGGAAGACTTGCGGCCAAAAGCCATACCTCCGACGTGGAAACAAGGCCAAGCGACTCAACTATGCACGAAAACACAGGAACTGGGGTGCAGAAAAATGGCAGCAGGTGCTCTGGACTGATGAGTCAAAATTTGAAATTTTGGCTGTAGCAGAAGGCAGTTTGTTCGCCGAAGGGCTGGAGAGCGGTACACGAATGAGTGTCTGCAGGCAACAGTGAAGCATGGTGGAGGTTCCTTGCAAGTTTGGGGCTGCATTTCTGCAAATGGAGTTGGGGATTTGGTCAGAATTAATGGTCTCCTCAATGCTGAGAAGTACAGGCAGATACTTATCCATCATGCAATACCATCAGGGAGGCATCTGATTGGCCCCAAATTTATTCTACAGCATGACAACGACCCCAAACATACAGCGAAAGTCATTAAGAACTATCTTCAGTGTAAAGAAGAACAAGGAGTCCTGGAAGTGATGGTATGGCCCCCACAGAGCCCTGATCTCAACATCATCGAGTCTGTCTGGGATTACATGAAGAGAGAGAAGCAACTGAGGCTGCCTAAATCCACAGAAGAACTGTGGTTAGTTCTCCAACCTACCTGCCGAGTTCCTTCAAAAACTGTGTGCAAGTGTACCTAGAAGAATTGATGCTGGCAAAGGCAAAGGGTGGTCACACCAAATATTGATTTGATGTAGATTTTTCTTCTCTTCACTCACTTTGCATTTTGTTAATTGATAAATATAAACTATTAACATGTCTATTTTTGAAAGCATTCTTACTTTACAGCATTTATATATATATATATATATATATATATATATATATATATATATATATATATATATATATATATATATACTACCGGTCAAAAGTTTTACAACACCTCCATTTTTCCAGTTTTTATTGAAATTTACGCAGTTTAATGTCTCAATGTACTCTGAAATTAAAGCATAGAACAAATAAACAATTGGAGATAAAAAATAAATCATGGAATCGTTTTGTTTAACAAAATTTAATCTAAATTTTTTGACTCATCAAAGTAGCCACCTTTTGCAGATATAACATCCGAACACACTCGTGGCATTCTTTCTACAATGGAAATCAAATATTGTTCGGAAAGTTCTTCCCAACACTGTTGCAGAAGTTCCCACAAATGTGTTGCACTTGTAGGTTGCTTTGCTTTCACCCTTCTGTCCAGTTCATCTCAAACCAGCTCGATGGGGTTTAAGTCTGGAGACTGTGCTGGCCATTCCATGATTTGAAGCCTACCGTCTTGTTCTTTTTTTCTAAGGTAGTTCTGACATAGCCTGGAGGTATGTTTTGGGTCATTGTCTTACTGTAGGATGAACCTCTGACCAACTAGGCGTATACCAGAGGGTATTGCATGGCGCTGCAAAATGCTGTGGTAGCCGTTTTGGTTCAGGGTGCCACTCACTCTGTGCAAGTCGCCGACTCTGGATCCAGCAAAAGAGCCTCAGACCATCATGCTTCCTCCTCCATGTTTGACAGTTGGTGTCACACACCGAGGAAACATCCTTTCGCCTACTCGACGTCGTACAAAAACCCTGCGTGATAAACTGAAGATTTCAAATTTTGAGTCATCGGTCCATAAGACCTTCTTCCAGTCTTCAGTAGTCCACTGGCGCTGCTTCATGGCCAGGCAAGCCTCTTTTTCTTATTTTGCCATCTTAGCAATGGCTTTCTTACTGCCACTCGACCTGTCAAACCTGCAGCTCGAAGTCTTCTCTTCGCAGTTGAAACTGAGACTTGCTTACTTCGACCAGTGTTAAGCTGTGCTTGAAGCTGTTGTCCTGTGAGCCGCCTATCATGCAAGCTGTTGACTCTCAGAAACTTGTCTACTGATTCTGTTGTGGCTTTGGGTCTGCCAGACCTCTTCCTGTCAGAGTTTCCAAGTGCCTTTTGATGGTGTAGGAAACTGTACTCACTGACACCTTGGCTTTCTTTGCAATTTCTCTAAAGGAAAGACCTACACTTTTAACCCTTTGCGGTCCATTTATTAATTCTGCGTCAGGCTCGCCAGGTCTAATTAATTTTTACACGCGCAGTTAATTTTAGACGCGCTGTTTAAAAGTATTTTTTTTCACAGTCAAACGGGTTTAAATGGCCCTGCATATCAACAAAGCACTCACTAGGGATCTCCAGCCCCGCCCCACCCTTTCGTTTGCTATCGCTTTCACATATGCTACCAAATAAAAATAATAATAATAATAGTCATACTTACCGATCAATGCGTCTCCTGATGACTCGTTTTATCACCAAACTCCTCAATAATGCAATCCAAGTCATTATTTTATTGCTATAACATCTCAAAAAGCTCTGCAAATGTCCGTGATAGTCTCTGTGTGCTGATACTGTACTCCCAGCTTGTTTCCATAATGACCGCCCCATCTGATGCCAATGGGGTACTATGACTATTCATGAGATACGCCTTTTTTTTTTTTTTTATCGGCTTGTCTCGGCTCCTTTCGCTCCCACTTGGCCATTGAATGGTTTTCTCGGCTTTTTCCGTTGAAAACCGACTTTTTGCGTTTTTGCTTTTAAAATGATGTCGGACAGGGTCCAACAAAGGACCTGGTGGAATAATTGCAATGTCGGACCCAGTCCACAATGGACCGCAAAGGGTTAAGGGTTATAATGGTCTGTCTGTCTTCCTTTGTTAATTGCCTTTTCTCGCCATTATGATAGCAATATACCACTTCCTGCAGTACAATACTGTCCAAATAATGCTTAAGAGGGTGTAGTAACACAGTCTGTTCCAACACTGCTTTTATACAGACAGAGGGTTTGTAAGTAATCAACAAAAGTTGGGACACCTGTAGGAATTGTTAGCATCAACTTTCAAGGCTTAATTTACTTCCATTGCTGCAGAACAGCTGTAAGTTGTTAACCCATTACTTGTTCCCTGAAAAAGGCCTTTTGTATAACTCTGAAATGTACATTATTTTTCAGTTTTTGGTAACCTAAACTTTTTTTTTAACCTCTGGCAGTTTACCGCTTACCTTTGTACCATTTCAGGTTATTCACTGGACTTGAACTGCTTAAATTTTAAAAAAAAAACTGGAAAAATGGGGGTGTTCTAAAACTTTTGACTGGTAGTGTATATATATATATATATATATATACATATATATACCTTATGAGTTCAGCATCATGTAGAACCCAATAATCGACAGATTTTATTTAAGAATAAAAAGGGTACACAACTAATCTAATATTACAGAAAGGAAAGGCTATTGGTTAGAAATATGCGTGAATAGCATACAGTTCATTGATTTCTTTGTCAAACGATTACAACAACCACAACAATATTAGCACACATGGCTAATACTAATATTAATTGATGTTTCGTATCAAATGCACGATAATTAATTCAATTTCCCAACGAACGGAATCCAACATTCCAATAAATAATTTATCAAATTAGTTTTACTGTGTTAATTTGTTTAGCCTTGATCTATGATTCTAAATTCAAATTAACCCAGGAATGGGGCAATGATTAAATTATCTTTATGAGGCTTTGAGTTACACATTTCAAAAAACAAAATACATTTCTTTCACACTCTAAAACAGAAAGTTATATTCTATTCCTAGAACAATTTATCCACTAACTTCCTATAGTTAAGGGTGAAACAGAACAGGTTCATGTCAATGTCCAAGAACTGCCTGTTTGCTGAGATCTCAGTTTGTGATTACACAAAGGAATTTTTACGACACAGCTTCACAAAGCTGCATTTGTCTAACTGACCAAGAGATGGGGGGAAGAGAGAAAACATTAACTTGCAACTTTCTCAAACAAGTTTAAACAGTGTATATTACATCCAGCAATAACCTGATTTGACTACACTGTCTGCTACAATGGTTGGAAGTAGGGTCAAAAAGAGTTAAAGCAGGGCTATTCACAGTCATTTGCTTGACTGTTTCAAAACTATTTTGCGCAGCACTGGCTCATTCAATGTTTTGTTTTTTGTTTTTTAATTTTCCTCGCAGGAAAGTTTGCATTGGTTCAACAACTGTAGTGTAGTTGGGTACAAATCTGCTATACCATTCAGTCAGTCCCAAGAAAGAACAAAAACTTGTAGCATCAGCTAGTGGTGGTGCACTCAGGACTGCAGCAACATGAGCTCCATCTGGGTCGAACCTCTCTGGCAAAACCTGATAGCCCATTTGCTGTACTGACCCTTGGAGTCCCCCAAGGGTCAAGTCTTGGGTCCTCTCCTGTTCTCTCTCTACACCCGCTCCCTGGGCCCCCTCATCGCATCCTATGGTTTCCCATACCATTTCTATGCTGATGATGCTCAGATTTTCCTCTCCTTCCCCACCTCTGACTCCACCATCCCCTCCCATATCTCTACCTGTCTGTCTGCTATCTCCTCCTGGATGCACTCGCATCACCTCAAACTCAACCTCTCTAAATCTGACCTCCTTTTCTTTCCCTCCTCCTCCTCCCGTCCTATGATCTCTATCTCTGTTCCTCTGGAATCTACCACACTCTCTCCCTCCTCCTCAGCTAAGAACCTCGGAGTCACCCTGGACCCCTGCCTCTCTTATTCCCAGCACATTTCCACTCTGGCACGCACTTGCCGATTCTTCCTGAGCAACATCCGAAGAATCCGACCCTTCCTCACCAACTACGCCAACCAGCTCCTGGTCCAGGCCTTGGTACTCTCCCGCCTAGACTACTGCAACTCTCTCCTGGCTGGCCTCCCTGCGTCTGCCACCCGTCCGCTCCAGCTCATCCAGAACTCCGCTGCTCGCCTGGTGTTCTCTCTGCCTCGCTTCTCCCACGCAACTCCACTGCTCCGCTCACTCCACTGGCTCCCGATCACCGCTCGCATCCAGTTCAAGACTCTTGTACTAGCCTACAGATGCCTTGACCAGACTGCACCCAGCTACCTCCAGACCCTCATCTCTCCCTACACCCCCACTCAACCTCTCTGCTCCTCCTGCACTAGAAGACTGGCTCTACCTCCTTTGCGCTCCCCTGCCTCCAAAGCCAGCTCCTTCCCCACCCTCACCCCGCAGTGGTGGAATGACCTTCCTACAGATGTCAGGACAGCCCAGTCCCTGACCACCTTCCAACACCTCCTCAAGACTCACCTCTTCAGACAGCACCTGTAGAACTCCTCTGTTTTTCCCCCTGGACACATCACTCTTCCTTAAATGCGCTTTACTTGCTCTTATCTGCCCCCTATTTTACTGCATTTAATCCTGTACTTTAGATTACTGTAATCTGTCAAGTGTTATTTAATCTGTAGTATTTTGTATTTAAATATATCCTGATGCAACTATCACTGACGCTGTTATCTGCTCCATTATTGAATCGTATTTTGTCATACTTGTACTTGCTAGAACCAAAGTCATTGTATTGATCTTGCTCTTAATTGTATTATTACTTGTACTGTGATTCTTGAAATGTATTTGTTTACGACTGTAAGTCGCCCTGGATAAGGGTGTCTGCTAAGAAATAAATAATAATAATAATAATATTAAGTTTACGCCCAGCTTAGTGTAAATAGAATAAAGCAACATGAAGATTGTCTTCATGTTCAGCTTTCGTCTTTTCATAGACAATTAAGTCACACCAAATAACACTGCACTCCTTTCAATCCAGTTACTATAGTAGACATCATTTTCAGAAAGGCTGAAGGAGCAGATCTGAGATCGTATTGCACATGACAAGATCAAAATATTCCACCATGAGTAATGAAAGCAGTAAGGTCTCTGCTGTCTTCATGGAGAAAAGTGGTAAGCATTTTTCAAATCAAGAACATCACAGACAAAAATATCTTCTATGAATGGTAGTGGATGGCTGTCAACTACTATAGCCACATTTCCATGTGACACCAGGTTTCTTCTGGGTTACTATTATAGGGGAAACCCACTCTGAAGCATCAACTCTCTCAATGAGTCCAATCCTTTGTGACTGCATCTCTGACAGACAGTGATAATCGTATGAGGTTTTTTTATACTGGTTTTACATCAGCACATACTTTAACTTTATGCACAAACCCTTTTGCACAACCACAACCCTTTTTTGCTAGGCTTGTTCACTGTAGCCATTAGTAAGTAAGTATATGTATATCACTGTAGCTGGTGTTTCTGAAACCAATTTAGGTCCACAAATGTGTAGGTTTAGTGAAGATGCTAAGATTGGTGTTCCTGTTTTCATCACACAGAACTTCACTGTAGTACTTCTGTCAAGGTGTTGCCATTGCAGAAAAACAACCTAAAACATCTAGTGCTTGCTTTGAATACGTGAATAGTTTCACTGTAGGTGTCAATGCAGAATTCTTAAAATAAAGCAATTAAATGCTCTCTGGTAAAATGGATACTGCAGAACCTGTGTCTATTAGCAGGTCAACACTGCATTTATTCTGTGTTGGTGTGTAATGTTACACTGCAATAATCCTTCATTTAAACCACTTAGCACAAAAAATTCAGGCACAGTAACTTCATTTATAGGGCATGAAGTCAAACACTTTAAAAAAGTGTCCCAACTTCCCACACGATCTGCATTTAGCACTTATAGCAGGGCATGATGAGTAATTTGTTAAATGATGACCTGATTCACAATGGAATTTTACCTTCTCCTTGGCATTTGAATTTACTGCAGTTTTTTTTTTCCATTGTTTCTTTTGCCTAACAATAGCATCAAAGTGACATATATCTTCATCAGCTATAGATTTAGCGTCTTCAATTGCAGTTTCGGTCTGTCTCATGATCCTTAAAGCTTTATCAAGAGTGAAATCCGAGATCACCAGTTCCTTTAAAGTAACAACAAAATGATCAGCAGACTCACCTAGATGCTGTGCACGTTGTCTGAGTCGATATCATTCTGCAACAACATTCACTTTCAGAGCGAAGTAACATTCTAGCGCACGAACGGTACCTCTGTATTTCATTTCTGACAAAGTAAGCATCTAGTATCTTCTATCCTTCTGTTCCAATACTATGTATCAGCAAGACCTGCTCAGTCCCGTCTATAGCAAGAAGGTAATTTTCAAGGTTACGTAATAAGGTTTTGGGTTCTCCTGGGCATTCCAAGAAAGCAACAGGTGGTTGTATCGCAGTGGAAGTCATCCTTGTTGCCAATATGTTGTGAATTGCTACAGAAAAAACCCCTGAAAACTGTAGGTTCAATCAATAGCTCTTTACAGATCATTCGCCATATTGCAACAACACCAACTGTAGTAGAACATTTACGCTATAGTGCCTGTTGATGAAGGCTCTACCATGTGGTAGTTGACCGCAATAGGTTAGAGAAAAATTACTCAATGGAGCAATGTTACTGAACTGTCCGTCTCGGCTTATTGTTGAAAGAGGCTATGTCTGAGCTCCAGTCGAGCTGACAGGCTGTGATTGAGAGCAGGTAAGGTACAACCACCCTTTGGTCAACAAGGATATATGAAAGGTGCTCCCGAGTGGCACATCCAGTAAAGGTGTTCCGCGTGGAGTGCAGGATGCGCCCTATAGACTGGAGATCGCAGGTTCGAATCCAGGCTATGTCATTGCCGACCGTGACCGGGGGTTCCTAGGGGGTGGCGCACAATTGGCCCAGCGCCGCCTGGATAGGGAGGGCTTAGATCAGCAGGGAAATCCATGGTTCACCGTGCACCAGCGACCCCTGTGGCTGATAGGGCGCCTGCGGGTCCATTCAGATCTGTGTTGTCCTCCGGCACTATAGGTCTGGTGGCTTCGCTGTGGATCCGCAGTGCGAAAAATGACGGACTGGCAGGAACACGTTTCGGAGGACGTGTGTTTCAGTCTCTGTTTCCCTAGTCACCGGGGAGGTTGCAGCGGTGAACCAGGATTAAAAAAAATAATAATAATTGGGCATTCCAAATTGAGGAGAAAACCTGGGTAAAAAAACAGTGGCAATGACTAAATTTAAAAAAATAAAAAAACAAGGATATATGAATATAAATCTTAAAGCAATCATGATTATTTTTATAAAGATATTGTAGGGATAAATTCAACACTGCAGACAACCTCAGTGAGTAGCGTATTTTGTCATAAACTTTACAGCGGGTTCAGTAATATTTTCATTGCAATTCAAACTCAATGTGAAAGAGTATGTACCTGATTCTACAGAAACATTTCATTTAAATTAAAGAAAAAAAATCTAAAATAATAAATGAGTAGCAAAATAGTACAATGAGGAATGGTTAAAATGAAAGGTGTTACAATGTATTGGAATGTTCTTTTTAATCTTCTAATTTATATTTGGCAATTGTATACGGAACATCAAAAGAAACCTATTATTATAACACATTTATTTTAAAAAAAAATAAGGTATATAAATGATGGACATTGACGAAATGTTTTTGGTTTCTTTTTAATCACTCGATCATTCATCCTTGACCATGACACGCTTGAGTGACTGTGACTATGCACTTAATCACCTAATTAGTGAGACAGTTGATTGGACACTGGACATGGAGTGATTTCAGCTGTTGAATTGCAAGCTTGAATAAAGCAATATAGAAGATCGCAGAAAAAAACAATATGCCACGTCTGTCAAGAGGGCAGCGCCTTCGTGCAATCGGCATGTTGGAGGCTGGACTAGGGCAGCGTACTGTGGCTCACCGTCTTGGGTGCTCACAGCCAGCAATTTCAAACCTGACGAGATGGTATAACCAGACACACTCTGTCAATGACACGCCACGAACTGGGAGACCAACTGACAGATCATTTTGCAGCATCTTCGTGATGTCAACTCTTATAAGTGATAAGTTTCTTTTGATGCTCAAATATAAGTAATACATTTCTTTTGATGCTCAGTATATGTATAGAATCACTTTGCAATACATTGGAAACCACCAAAAAAGTCACACTGTACATATAGTTCTTTATACTAAGTCATTACATCTGGTAAAACATATGCTGCTACAAATATAAATTTGGTATCTTTTTTTTTATATGCATTATAGATATGAATAAATATGTTACTCTATGTAGATTTAAAACTTACCTGCTCTCAGATTTGTATTGGGCTTCTGTGATAAGAAAGTGGCCAACAGATATTTAACCTCCATATTTTAGGCTTGATTGTACTGGATTAAGATTTCAACTTACCTTATTTTAGTCGTTTTGAATGGTATGTTAAGAAAGGATGGGACTGGGATAGGAACTGGATGTAAACTGCAATTTACCCTGAAGGGGATTTGGTCTTCATATGTGCAGTTTCTCATACTGAAGAATAGGGAATTGTATCTTTTTTTAGTATTTTTTAAACAAGAGAAATATAAAGTAATTATTTGTATGTGAAGAAATATGTGAATTTGACTTCAGGGTGGAAAGGAATCGATAGTTTTCGGATACCACATTTTCTAAAATATTTCTGAAAACAGTAATATATTGGCATGCACAGAGGACCACCTTTAGCAAGCAATATTTACTTTGCCTGAAGATAATGTTTTGAACCTCTTGTGCCATTTTCTAGCAGAAATGCAATTGCAGGTTCTTCACATTTTAGTACATTCTCTGTAGGATAAAAGGGAAAAGTTTGGAGCATTAAATGAAAAAATAAAAAACAAAACTCCACACAGTTTTTTAATGGTTTTGGTAAATACAAGAAAATCTGTTTATGTGTTTCCAGGTCTAATGGCTGCAAAAATAAATGTTTTGTTGTAAATTACACAGGGGCTGCAGCACCATTAGAATGTTAGGTGTCAGTGCCTTTATAAATACAAATCTATGTAAAATGTGTAAATTAGGTTTTCTAATTCATAATGGTGTTGTACAGTGAATACAGGTTTTAATACGTAACATTTTAGAACAAGGATCATTGCAGCTCAAGTGAACCAAATTGTGAGGAAATATTTCTTCAATTTGTAATTGATAATACATGTGATTGAGAAAATGTTGCTAGGGCAGGTGTTGTGTGTATGCTAAAGAAGAGCTATGTAACTCAAGTCCCACATGGTGAGAAAGCGTCTGAAGATGATCTTTGACCTCAATTTTTCATGTGGGGGATGACCTAGACAAATAATATTATTATCATTTTAAAGCATGTTTCAACAAATAATAATTAATGAATGAGGTCGAGCAACTCCCCCTTCATTCACTTGAGCTTGAAAGACCCGCAAAAAAAATGTATCATGGCATAAAAATATGTGTATTTTGCTACTTTGTTATGATCAAAAGATTTATTTTAGATGGAACCAATCTCTGTTTTCATTAATATCTTTACTCAATTAACAAAGGGCAAAGGGAACATGTGGATAATAGGGGTAGATTCTGTAGGAGAAGGAGTACAGGGTAATCTGTGTTACCAGCTGTGCTTTCAAGAAGCACTGTTCTAACCTAAACTTTGTTTATTTGAATAACTTTGTTTTCAAAATTATATTGTGAAACTGTAATCTAATACATGTCTAGTTTTGTGCCTTGGCAGATAGACCTAGTGTGCTGTGCAGCTGATACATTTTCTATATTTTCAAAACCTCTTACAAAAAAATATAGAATACAGAACTATGTGGGAGCATGCAAGTGAGATTTACCTTAGTAACCACTGTGAAAATCAATCCCCTTCCCACGTCATAAACAATATTGAATGAGAGTGAAACAGTCAATGGCACATAGATTAATGTGTTTTTCCTTTTGATTAAATAATTATACAACAAGCTAAAAAACCAAATATGGTCAATAATAGATTTTATAAATGTCAATCACAATAAATGAATTCCAGCTATTTAATTCAATCTTGGATATCAAACCTTGTTAAAGAACAAGCTCCATGAATTTTAATTTTAAACCCAATTCAAAATGTGTTTTCTAATGTGTGGCTTATGTTGTTACCTGTAAGGTAGCCATTATAACATTATCTGAAAATGTGAAGAAAGTGGTAGTAAAATGGGTATATTTTTAGTTTAGATCAACTGAATCGACCCCACTTTCTCAACGTGTGTAATCTGTATCATTGATATGTCCATAAACAGTGTGACACTGAGAGTATTATTTTTTTTTTTTTTAACTGGACACTACATCTAATGGAACTACTGAGAGAATCATCGAAAGCTGAGTAGTAACTTAAGGCCAAAGAGTGGGGTCTGTAGCATTGTTTTAACCTCTGGCGATATCAGTGTGAAACAGTTAATTAGATAACACTGGTGAAGGATGTCTAATGTTAGGTCAGGTAGTCCAAGTTTAGTGCAAATCAGGGCCTGCGAAAATCAGCCTAAACTGTACTGTTTTTATATTTAAGAAACTTAAGTGACATGACCTAAATATGCCATGTTTATATAACCCCACAAATATGTAATCACTTCCTTAGATTGTGTCTGAGATATGAGGTGTGGACACTGTGTCAGCAAACTTTCTGTCATAAAACATTAGGACAATATGCTGTCTGTTTACTAAAATATGACAACAACAACAACAAAAATACTTGAATGGCCTAAATGAATGTTTATTTACTTTGTTTCCAAGTAACATTTCAGCTAGGACACACACAGTGATTTTTACATACAGCCTGACAGTAAGTTCAAAAGTAAACCATCAAGAAGAACAAAACCTAGCAGCCAATCTCCACCTACATGGCTTTAATGCTCATGTCCCGTATTACTAACAAGTGTGTTGAATGGTTTATGGAGAGTATTATATTCATACACGTTTCTGTTATGATCATGGCAATTTGTTTTAGAGAACGAGGACTAGTACCCATACCTGTTTGTTTGTTTTAAACCTATGTAGTCTTTCGCCATATATACAATGATTTAATTTACATTTGTTTGGAAATAATTACATATACTGAAATGCAGGCTTTATCAGCAGTTTAAGGAATATGGAACTTTGTGTGGAAGTGCCCTTCTGACTGCTTCAGTGCAAGGAAAATATTTACTATTATTCTTTATCTTTTGTCACAGAAGTATGAATGCAGTTTTTTTCAATTTGATATTTCACTCTTTTTGTATTTTTGTATTTTCAAAGCTCCTTCTGGGGGTGTTTAAACAGGAACACATTAAACCTAATTTGCAGTGACAAACAAAGCAGTGACTTTAACCCCTTAGCAGCTGCCATTGGTCATGCTCGATTCCCCTAGTGGTCTTTGGGGAGTCGCCATTGGCCATGTTCGAATTAATGCTATGCGTGGAATTGGATTTCTACTTATGATAACCTTCTTAGTCGCCTGTCTCTTAAACCACCAAGTGCAGAAGGTCCTATTTTATTCTTGCTCACTTTTACAAAATTTTTTATTCATTAGGTTCTACCTCTATGTCAGTCTGTGCTCGTAAAAGATCTGTGTTGAGAGGTCTCCAGAGCTGCTCTGACAATCATTCCTTATCATCTTCTTTGGCACAGCCTTGTGGTTATGGAATGTCTTTCTGGATTCCACTGTCATTGTCAAGCCTCTCCAGGTTTAAAACTCTTGTTCAGCATCATCTGCACTTGACATGAACTTGTTAGATGGATTTTTCATAAAAATAATAATTTGACTTATTTTCTGAAGAATCTACAATAAAATAAGTGAATAAAATAAGCGACACATTACTTTCCAGTGGCACGATTTCATGCCATTATAAACATTGCTGGGATAAACAGTCATGTTCTCTACGTGTCTGCAGCCCCAAATGAGACTCTAACACACTCTGAATTCCTTAAGGCACTTGAGAAAGCCCTAGCTCATCCCTTTATGGAGTGCAGAATGACCAACACCAAAGTACCTCGCAAACTCTGCTCCATTACAGCAGGCACGGTATATATGTACATACCTGTTTCTTTTGAAATATATATTTTATTATATTTTTTCACTGTTTGTAGTAGTGCTGTATATGCAGTCATTTAAAAATAAAGCCTTTATGTTTAATTTTCCATTTAAATACGGTGTTTCTGGGATGCAAATGTTAGATATGATATTCATGAATAAAACTTTTCATTTGAAACCGATAGTATGTCTTTAATTTTCATAACGAAGCAGTTTAAAAATGTATGGGTCACAGGGACCCACGTGGCGGTTCTAGGTAGTTTGAAAATCCGTGTTAATAAAATATTATAATATTAGTGTTAATAAAATATTATTCTTAACAGATGATTACGTTCAATACATAATTACATTTGTTTACATTTATTGGTTATTCAAGATAGAAACATCACAATTATTGCAACACATTTTCTGTAGATGAAATAATGGTAGCCTCCTAGCTTACAGTCAGAATAGTAATGATGTCATATTACCTCTTAACTGAGACCAATCTTATTATGCATGAAACAGTACTTTCCATAGACTAGACCTATTTAATATGTATTCCCTTTTCTCCACTCAGAATTGGACCCCTTCGAGCCCCTGCAATAGGGAACTCTCACATTCGTTTTCTCCACCATTGTATACCTTGTTCACTCATTCTTACATACATACAACATTACGTGTTCACCTCGACTTTACATTAATATCGGTACAAATAAATCTTACAACAAAGCTATTAGTGCATTCAAATAAGAAGCATATTCCTGTATGTGACACACAATACACAATGGCTAAATTTACAAAGAAAATGGCATGCTGATTGTAGTGCAATTATTCTTGAAAAAAATCTACTTGACCCTATCATTATTGTTTATTATACATGGGTTTGAAATGCACTTATATTTACTACAGCAGTGGGTGTAATTTTATGGTAATTAAGGAGGAGCTATTTGTTCCACCTGTCTGTGAGGATGGATACATTTCATTATTAGTTACAGTGCCTTGCAAAAGTATTCAGACCCCTGACCAATTCTCTCATATTACTGAATTACAAATGGTACATTGAAATTTCGTTCCATTTGATATTTTATTTTAAAACACTGAAACTCAAAATCAATTATTGTAAGGTGACATTGGTTTTATGTTGGGAAATATTTTTAAGAAAAATAAAAAACTGAAATATCTTGCTTGCATAAGTATTCATCCCCCACACATTAATATTTGGTAGAGCCACCTTTCGTTGCAATAACAGCTTTAAGTCTTTTGGGGTAAGTATGTACCAGCTTTGCACACAGTGTCGGAGTGATTTTGGCCCATTCTTCTTGGCAGATTTGCTCCAGGTTGTTCAGGTTGGTTGGACGACGCATGTGGACCGCAATTTTCAAATAGTGCCACAGATTCTCAATGGGATTGAGATCAGGACTTTGACTGGGCCACTGTAGGACATTCCCCTTTTTGTTCTTGAGCCACTCCAAAGTTGCTTTGGCCTTGTGCTTGGGATCATTGTCCTGCTGAAAGGTGAATTTCCGCCCAAGCTTCAGTTTTTTAGCGGACTGAAGCAGGTTCTCTTGCAGTATTTCCCTGTATTTTGCTCCATCCATTCTTTCTTCAATTTTAACAAGATGCCCAGTCCCTGCTGATGAGAAGCATCCCCACAGCATGATGCTGCCACCACCATACTTCACTGTAGGGATGGTGTGTCTTGAGGCATGGGCAGTGTTAGGTTTCTGCCAAACATAGCGCTTTGAGTTTTGGCCAAAAAGCTCTATCTTGGTCTCATCTGACCACAAAACCTTTTCCCACATCGCAGCTGGGTCACTATCATGCTTTCTGGCAAACTCCAGACGTGCTTTCAGATGGTACTTTTTGAGTAACGGCTTCTTTCTTGCCACCCTCCCATACAGGCCAGTGTTATGCAGAGCTCTTGATATGGTTGACTGGTGCACCATTACTCCACTCCCAGCCACTGAACTCTGTAGCTCCTTCAAAGTGATTGTTGGCCTCTCTGTGGCTTCTCTCACAAGTCTCCTTCTTGTTTGAGCTTGAGTTTTGAGGGACGGCCTTTTTGGCAGTGCCTGGGTGGTGTGATGCAGCTTCCACTTCCTGATTATTGATCCAACTGTGCTCACTGGGATATCCAGACACTTGGATATTATTTTGTACCCTTTCCCTAATCTATGCATTTGTATTACTTTATCTCTAACTTCTGTAGAATGCTCTTTGGTCTTCATTTTCCTTCAGATTCACAGCCTGACCAATGATCCTTCAACAGTGGGGTTTTTATCCAGAAAATGTGACAGCAACTTTAATGGTTCACAGGTGGAGGCCAATGGTAAGGTAAGTGTGTCCTCGTTAGGGCAATTTCTTTCATCGGTGTAAAATGGGAGCTTCTACAGCACAGGGGTTGAATACTTATGCAAGCAAGATATTTCAGTTTTTTATTTTTCTTAAAAATATTTCCCAACATAAAACCAATGTCACCTTACAATAATTGATTTTGAGTTTCAGTGTTTTAAAATAAAATATCAAATGGAACGAAATTTCAATGTACCATTTGTAATTCAGTAATATGAGAGAATTGGTCAGGGGTCTGAATACTTTTGCAAGGCACTGTATATGTTTCCGCTACTACAATTGCATTGACATTTCTTTTTTGAAGTATATACAGATAATATGGTTATCCCTCACCAGCAAAGCAATCGTCACTTTCAACAGCTTCCCTGTAATATGAATAAAACCTTGGTCAAATTTTACAGCTTTCAGTTAAAACAAAATGTCTGGTACAAGTATATGATATATGATTCTTAACTCCAAACCAATTACATTTTCAGAGAGGTTATAACTACTAGAGTTATAGTCAGAGAAGTACCTTTGTATTAAAATACAACAACAGCGGGATTTGATGTTTCGATCTGAAGGACTGTAAACTCATTTTTACTGACTAAGCTACATGGATAGTTCTGCTTGGTCCTGCCATTTCAGTGGTTTTTATCAGTGACAGACTGGAAGTGTATA
Source organism: Acipenser oxyrinchus oxyrinchus (assembly GCA_030684275.1). Taxonomy (NCBI): domain Eukaryota; kingdom Metazoa; phylum Chordata; class Actinopteri; order Acipenseriformes; family Acipenseridae; genus Acipenser; species Acipenser oxyrinchus. Next base: position 14,255,917 of record CM060253.1, read on the forward strand.
TCTCAACTATACTGTATTTGTAATTTAGATTTATAAAGAATGTACAGTAAAAAAAAACAGATTGACTGTTTTGAGATTATTATTATTATTATTATTTCTTAGCCAACGCCCTAGATATCACATTATTTTTAGTGAATGTAAGTACATGGCATGAAAACAATTATGGGATTATTATGTAAACTACTGTAAGGATATTTTTGTCAAGTTATACTGTTTGAATTATTATAAAGACTATTCCTTGCATTCATGGAGCCAGACTGTATTTTGAGCGGTTGTGTGAACCGGCATAATGTGGTTTCCAGGAGAGGTGCACAGGTGGTTTCACAGCCATTGTCTTGAAGAGGTGGTGATTGCTTGTCCTGAAGTGATTTACATATCTTCAATGGTAAGCACCCACTCTTGATTGTCTTTTATTTAAATCAATCAGCACATTGTTTGCCAGTGTCCCCTCTCATTGCCATTGTTGCCCACCACACAATGGTGCCACCCCTAAGAGTCTGACTGCCCTCTTTCTTTCTAGTCTTCTGTCTATATATACACCTGCATGTATCACTCACAACCAACATTCGAGTCGTGGAGAGAGCATGCTACTCTCCAGTGGGATGTAACCTGCCCTGTATATTAATGTCTGTAACTAATGTTCAGGGCTCAGAAAAACGACATCTACACTGACGCCAGCTCAGACATACCACCACTGTCACCTTGGCAGCTCAGACAACATCTTGAGGCCAAGGTGGGGCTCGAAGACCACCTGTCAAGACCTGTAGGTTTACCGGCAGCTTTCTTGCTCAAGATTCCACCTGCTGAGACCTGTAACTTTGCCCTTTGATTGCGTGCTGTACTGTCTTTGGATTTGCTTTATTCCTGAATAAAACTCTTTTGATTGAAGTTACCGGAAGAAGATTGACTTACTATTGTTAACAAGAAAAATAACCTTACACTGCCATAGCTAAAGTAAATACAGGGGATGCTGTTTCTCAGTCTGACATTAAGCAGGTTGATGGGATTAGTTTGATCAATAATAAAGAAAAAGCGATTATTTAACTCACAGATATACTCTAATGGATTTATTTTACAAAAATAGATATGTAGATTATTGATTTTATGACCTGAACAACCAATTCAAGTTTTTTAAACATCAAGGAGAATGCTAAATAGTGTATCAGTGACAGTTTGTTTGGGGTTTGTACTGTATATACTAAAACCTGCCTGGTTTAGAGTGTGTCTTCTTTTTGACAATATACTGTATCTGTATCTATGAGGACATGTTTTAGACAATACGCTGTATCTGATAACACATTGCAGTAAACATGTATAGGTACTTGCACTGCAACCAAAACTTTAAACAGGATCTATTTTCCTTGAGGAGCCTCAATCACACTGTGTTAGAGATCTCTGGGCCGATCTATTTAGCTGCAAAGTGTTATCCCATCCCTATTTGAAGAGACATATAGAGCTCAGCGATCCCTATCTTACAGCTAATAGCTTCTTGTATTGGAAGTTAATTCGTCAGTGGAATTAAATTATAAACCATGTCCAAACAAATTACCGTCAAACGGTAACCAGGTGTTTTTCAGACAAGCTGAGGGCATTGCCAATCTAAAACGGGGCTTCTCTATTACAGCTGCTGCTCCTTTCTTTGTGGAATGAGGTTTTATCACACCCCCATTTCATTTCAGAATTCATTTGAGTGAATGAAATAGACGCAAGTATTCAGCCCAGTCCTCATTCTGACACAGAATCATGTGAAATGCGTATTGATTTATGGAGAATTCAGTTTCTTCCATGGGTCTGGGTAAACTAAAAAGAAAAATTAAATACTGAGGCGTTGTGATGAATGGCTAATATGAGGTACCCTTGACACAAAATACATTTTAACCCCATATTTTTGAAGGGGTTGTATATTTTTCAGCTACACTAATATGTAAGTGTGACATATATACAGCCGTACCACTATCTGCACTATATCTCTATAGAAGCATATCCTAAGTGTTTTCCTAAGTGTAACTTTTTCCACACATGTTGTTATACTGTAGATTCATACTTTATTTGGCTTGCTTATTGGATCTTTCACTGAACACTCTTACTTTACATTTGTCACAGTAATGAAATATTTGAGCTTCAATTAAATGTAGCACAGCAAGTGTTGTGCATATACATTTTTACACGCATATTGAGTAATAATTAGTAGTAGACCACTGCCCCCTACACCCCCATTAAATAATAAAAAAGTGGTCATTTATTAAATTAACTGCTTAATAGTGTTTCAAATAAATAATTTAGGTTGTGGTTATCACTAGAACCGCCACGGCAGTCATTTTGACAGTTTGAGGTTTTCAAATTGAAATTACTCTGCGTGTCTGAAAGTTATGCGGTTGTCCGTTTATGACTTTTCCTAAATACATGTATTAAATACCCTGACGGCGTTTGAAAGGCAGGATCACGAAAATAAGGAAGTTATAATCCTGCCCACCTAGAACCGCAAAAGCAGTCATTTTGATTGCCTTTTACAATACATGTATTTCTTTTGAATATAACTTTATATATATATATATATATATATATATATATATATATATATATATATATATATATATATATATATCATTTACAAACCTGTCAGTAGGGGAGATTTCATCTTGAAGCTAGCCACAGCGCTTCGGCAGAAACATTTCAATCAGAAAACTGCAAAGCAACCGGCTTCAGCAGCTCAACCTGGATACAGTGCTGCACCGAGTTACACACGCAAGAGAAAACATATGTTAATTTTGTTGTAAATTAAAAAAATAATTTCATTTTTACAGTTTTGTATGTACATATACCTGTTTTACACACTAGTTTATTTTTAAATGTTTATTTTATTAGAGTTTTAAATTTTTTGAAGTAGTGCTTTATATGTGGTAAGCTAGAAAATAAACCCTTTTATGTTTAATTGTTCATTTAAATATGGCATTTTGGCTGTGCAGATGTTTGCTATGATGTGCTTGAATGAAGCTTTTGAGGTGCATCCGATAGTTTGTCTGTCATTTTAATATTGATGTTGTTTAAAATGTAACCGTGATAATGACTGTCGGCGGTGGTTTTAGGTTTGAGTATAACCACGGCGTTTCTAGTGTTGAAACACATACCTGGGTTATACTGGCCATTGCTGCCACTGCATTAAAAAATTGAGAATCTATTCAATAATTTCTATAGCTTTTCACTTCCAGAGACCTATGGCCAATATGGCTCAGGTCACATGTTAAATGAGTTTAGTGGTTTTAACCTAGCACCCAGGGAAGATCAGTCCACATCACAAAACCAGCATATATTTGAGCATAATCCCTGTTTGAGCGAGTCCAATGACTGACCTTACCTTTCCAAAGCACTAAATCTGAATTATTAAATGGAAATGATGTATGCTGTACTCATAAAAATAAATTCAGTTGACACTTTTTGGGGGATAAAGCACACATATGTGATATTACTTTTTTCATGTGCTTTCCTCTCAGTTTCTAAATTAAGTGATCTTGAGAATAGTATATCTATCTTCACTTGTCTTAGAAATCGGAGGTGTTACTGCTGCAAAAAAAGATTCCTTATGAAATCAACAGCTCTTGGCAGAGTTGAATACAAGCCAAGAATTTTCCAAAAACAGTTTTATTGACCCATTTAGAAGTGTCAGAAGCTGTAACTGTGGTCTTATTCACTGTCAAAAGTAATTGACAAGAGGAAATTGGAAACCGGAGGGTTGTGGGTTCAATCCCAGGTGGGGGACACTGCTGCTGTACCCTTGAGCAAGGTACTTTACCTAGATTGCTCCACTAAAAACCCAACTGTATAAATGGGTAATTGTATGTAACAATAATGTGTAAAAAAAAATGTAATTGTATGTAAAAATAATGTGATATCTTGTAAAAATTGTATGTAGCCCTGGATAAGAGCATGTGCTAAGAAATAAATAATAATAAGCAATATGAACACACAATGTAACACAATCTAGTTATTAATTCTAATTTGTGGAAACATGTATATCTCTGATGAGTTTAAAAAATGCATATGGGTCCACACTCCTCATTTTCAAAATTCTACAAAACAAGTAATTCACACCAGAAGGTGATGGGTAAAAAAAAAAATCATTACATTCAAAGATGGCCGAATGACAGCCATTTGTATTTTTGCCAGAAATACCAGAATTGACATTTCTAAAAAATAACATTAATTTAAAAGACCTGAATAAACTAGTTGAGCATTTCTTTTAGCATCAATTGTTTTCTCTTTGACTGCAGAATGTAAATTGACCCCTTATTTGCATAACTGTACTACCATCTTTCGCCACTACATGACCACTGGAAATAAACAAAAGTGCAATTTTCGCAAAACATTAAAAAAAAAAACCCTATTATTATTTATTTCTTAGCAGATGCCCTTATCCTGGGCGACTAACAATCATTACAAGATATCACATTATTTTTACATACAATTACCCATTTATACAGTTGGGTTTTTACTGGAGCAACCTAGGTAAAGTACCTTGCTCAAGGGTACAGCAGCAGTGTCTCCACCTGGGATTGAACCCACGACCCTCCAGTCAAGCGTCCAGAGCCCTAACCACTACTTCACACTGCTGCCCAATGGAAATAGTGCACAATTTTTGATTTTCTGTATGTACTGGCGAAAATGGCCAATATCTCAAACCCCATCATCCATTATGCTAAAACTTAGAGGAGTTTATGACCCACCAATACATCTTTTTTTTTTTTTTTACTGTATACGGCAATGGCAAAACATCAAAGGCAATCAAATCTAACCTATATGCTATATGGTTGCATACAAGCCTGATAATGAGACAGCTGTTTCCCGAGTTGAACATTTGTGTAGGAATGAAATGGTGTGATAATTGTATATATGCTGCAACAAAACTGATGCAGAACAGTCCAGCCCTTTCACTTGACCAATGTCATGCTGAATCCATGCCATCGTGTTCACACAGGGGCAGATAATCTGAAAGTAACAGACGAAAGATAATAGGAATTTAACCTGTATCTGAAATTGCTCGAATTCTCTTGAAGCTGGTGAAATTCATCACCCTCAGTATCGTAATAGGGAATTCTAGATGTTGATGAAGATCAGAAGATACATAAAAGTCCATTATTGCATAAATAATGCAATACTAATTCATTATAAGTAATTTATATATACAATACACCCTTGCTATAATGCCCTTCATTATAATGAACCTTCGGCTATAACAAACCTGGCATGAATATAGCATTTCAAAAAGCACTTTGTTTTTTGTCTTGTTCAGCAACCATGCGGCAAAGCAAAACTAATTTTAAAAACGACAAAAAAACTTGAGGATCTGATAAACTTTTCATGTCGGGTTGATTTGGAATAAAAGCTCAGTTTGGGATTCTTGCATGTTGGATTAAGATTTGGTGCACTTTGAAACGATTCATGTCAGATTGATTTTTAATAAAAGTTCAGCTTTACTTCGGGATTTTTGCTTTTTGCTCATTTCTCTATAACTAACCCCTCAATATAACAAACAAAAGGCTTGGACCCCAACAGGTTTGTTATAGCAAGGGTGTACTGTATTTGTAATTTCTAAATTATTGGCCCCAATAAATTTTGGTGACAGTCTCAATGGATACATTTCCAGCTTAAATAAATACATTTTAAACAATTTTATTTACAGGTAAGGATAATAATAATAATAATAATAATAATAATAATAATAATAATAATAATAATAATAGCTTCAGTTAGTCCCTCCAGGATTCCGTGATCACAAAAAAAAACAACCCATGGAATTTGCCATTGCAGAATTTTCCATTAAACAAAAAACAAAAAAGTTCTTCATTTGTACCTGCTGTTATCGTTAGATGTGACTAGAGTAGCACCTAAATGCTATTTGTATCAGTTTATGGTGGGGTTTCAGTAGGAGCTTAAGCCATAGAGAGATATTTAAGGCCATCGGCGAGCTCTAAAAGCAAATCAAAATTAGCACAAAATATAATGGCAAAAGATAGCGCACAAGACTACAAAGACCTCCATGAAGATGGTGGGAAGCTATTTTGTACCGTATGCAACAAGGTACTTGACCTCAGAAGGAAGTCGTCCATTCAACATACTAAACGGAAGTCCAGTATTAACAATGCCTCACAGACCGAGCTTCTGTTAAAATGGCAGAAGACCTTGACAACGACCATGACTTGACAAAAAGCTGCCTTGTTATTGTATCAGAGTCTGAATGCTAGCTTATATCAATGTTGCATGTCACACTGCTTCTAAGTGCCTTTCACTATTTCTACATTCTGCCTTGATGTGCATACATTTTAAAATTACAACATTTTGGTAAACAGAAAATGTTCCTTTAAAATACCATGTTTCATTTACATTCTCCAAGCCTAGAACATGTTTATAAAACATTGCTGTTGTAAAATGTACTAATAATAATTTTAATTCCAGAGCACCACTAAAATCTTATTCTGCTAGTGAATTGTATTAAAATGTGATTTCATCTAGTCATAATAGTTATATCCATAAATAATTATTTCAAAAATGGCATCCAATAGACAGTATCCAATAGGCATCCAATAGTTAAAGGGAACTTTCTTTTCTTTATTTTAAAGTCTTCTTTACAATCACCACCATTTAGTTTTGCCACGAATGGGTCTGAGCATGTACTGCAACCAGTATACCACTGTCATGAAGACTTTCTGAGAAACAGAGTATTCAATGGAGGGGTCATTCCAGGCTCACATCAGCTTCAAGAGAAATACTTGCAGTTGAAAAAGAAGCTATCAAAGAACTTATCTGTGACAAGTCAGTGGTTGTGATGTTTGATGAGCCTCCAGATATTTAGGTCAGTGCTCTGCAAAGCTATGAAGTTGCTAATCAGAATGTAATTTCAATTGATACTGACAATGCTGCGTACATGACAAAAGCCAACAGCTCAGCTCTCTGTGTTCTCTTTCCAAATTCTGTCCACATTACCTGCCTTGCACACATAACGAATCTTGTGGGAGAATCTTTTAGAAAACCATTTGAAGAAGTGAATAAGTTTATGAGGTGCTTCTCACAAGTTTTCTACGTGGCAGGTGCAAGGAAGAGAAGGTACTTGAATTATCTTACAGCTGAGCTTTCGGCTTCTGCCTCTGGCAAAAAAGCAACCATAGCTCCAAATCCATGTCGCACATGGTGGAATTCCTGGTACACAGCAGCAGCCTACTACTTTGCTTTATACAAAGAATTTGTTGAATCAGAAATGGAGGAGTGTAGGCACATCTCCCCTAACTTTCTGGAGAGCTTGCATCAAATGACACATAATAAGTTGCTTTCCCAATTACTGCAGTTGCAGCTGACAGAAAAGTCTAAAGTTCTTCTGCAGCTTAGCAATCTGTTTGACTGCCTTGACGATTTGTAGATCAGTTTTGCTACAAATAAAGTTCTGAAGCTAGAAGCACGTTCCTCCTTTGAGCCTTTTGGTGATCTGCCTTTTTCAAAAAAGAAAGAGACATTAGCAATCATTGAGCAGGCTTACCAGTTAGCTGAAGAGAAACTCTCGAAGTACATGAATCGTGCACAACCAGCAATGCATTTCCTCAGAGAGTGTAGGATTTTCAACCCTTCGTCTAGTCCTTTTTCCAGAGGATAAGACAGAATTCTCACATCCCAGGATTCACAGATGTACCAGATGAAGAGCTTCACTTGTACTTTACCAAGTTTGGTCCTAATATTGTAATGTCCTCTGGCTGTGGTGTAATTGACACTGATCTTTTCTGGGACAGCATGCAGGCACTACCACCTGTGCTTGCCAAACTGGCCAAAACATGCAAGGATTGTGTGACTAATTCTGCTGATGTGGAAAGAAGCAACAGCATCCACAAACTGGTGCTGTCAGCCAGGAGACGCTTGCTGTCTGAATCAAACATCAAGGCCTTGGTGTTTCTATATTATAATCAAAGAGTGCAGTGCAGTCTCATTGAGACATTTAATAGTGATTCAGATGTAGAAATGGGGTAAACGAAAAACAAAAGGCAAAATATAAAAGAAGGAAACATATATTGATATTGCAATGAGTTAGTAAACTTTTTGTACAGATTGTTTTCATTATTTAATTATTTATTTCAGCAATTGAGGTATGCCTGTTTTTTTTTTTTTTTTGTTTATTTAAAATATTTATTTTGCACCATGGACTACATTTGTTTGCTGATAAAACTGGTCAGTAAGACTGCCTAGTTTGGATTTAATTAAAACAGTTACACTTGTATGTGTTTTTTTTCTTCTTCAATTGCCATACAATATGGCAGAGTAGCATGTTTATTCAGTGTTTTCAGATTTTAGTAATGTGATTTAATAAAAAAAAACTGAATGCAACTAACTTTGACTATATATATAGTGACAGTGCTTGTTTGTCAACTTGAAATACACCACACTGTATTCAGTTAGCCACCAGGCATGTGTATTTTTTACAGGTGAATCTTGTTAAAATTCTTGTTAAAATTATAGCGACCTGTAGAGGTGAGTAGTGGAACAATGGGGTCCTCCTGAAGGTCCCGTGATGCTTTTCCAGAGAATCAATCACAAGGTGGCAGTCAAGGCCCCCAGTAACAACCAGAGGTAAGTATTTTGCTTCTGTTTGTTGTCCAGTTGCCCCTTGTGATTTCCCTGGTAATTGTCTTCTGGTTTCCTTCCACAGATACCACTCCTTAGTTCCAGTGAGAATAAAACCATCGCTGACTTGTCCTTGTGTTTTGTCTTTCTTTGCCCAAAAACTTCAACACATTCACCATCTTCCTATGATAGCTACTTTTGTGCTCTGCCCTTAAAACACTTTAAACCATGGTTGGGTTACCAACAACGACGATCTTAATAGTGAGGTTCAGAGTGGTGCTCACACTGTTTTTCCTGGAACGAGTCCGGCTAGTGCTTCCTCTTCTGGACAGCAGCGTATTGCAGTTCCTCCAAGTGGCTCCTTGGTTCCAGTACAGTCCAGCTTGACACACTCGCAGGAGTCCTTGTTAGGTTCCCTGTACTCCACCACTGTGGTTCCCTTCTTTTAGTTATTTTTAGTTAGCTCGACAGACTCGCTAACTGCAAACACAAAATACTAACAACTCGACAAACTTTGTACTAATAATCAAAGGCTAAAGAAACACATTCAAAAGCTTTTTAAAAATAACAAACCGATTCACTAATTTCTTTTAGTTTTGTTTGGTCTCTCAGAGAAGTCTCCAGCTTTCTCAGCACATGCTCTCCACACAGGAGTCTTCCTGGTTACTTCCCCCTTCCTGGTTCATGACAGCATCCTTTTGACCATAGGTGGTGGAATTTCCTGTCCCCAAACCAATCAATCGAGGCCAGCTCAGAAGCTTCTAGAACCCACGTAATGCCTGTCTTTCCAAAACTAACTAGTGGTGGGTAGACCAAATTTACAACAAAACTTTAAATCCCCATATACTGCACACAATACTAAATCAATTATTGTAGACTGGAGGTTCTGCATCCTAACCTCCAATAATTGATATAGTGCCAATCTATGACTATATATATATATATATATATATATACATACAGTGCCGTGAACAATTATTTGCCCCCTGCCTGATTTTCTGCATTTTTCACATTGTATTTGGTCAAATTTTTTTGTGGGTTGTAGTAGTATATAGAGGGAGTGTGAGAGAAAAAATGACACCAAAGTTTGGTGCTTCTTTCATTTGTTTGGTGTGCAAGGTAATCAAACATGCAATCTTCAGGTGTGAAAAAGTTATTGCCCCCTAGTTAACTCAACCCAATTAAAGGGATAATTAGGGTCAGCTGTTTGAGTACTTTGGTTAACAACCAGGCCTGATTTGGGCCAGCCCTGCCCAATATAAATCTGACTAACTTTGGCCCTTACCATTGGAATGAAGTTGTCAGCACACAGGTTCTAGAGGCACATCATGCCACGAACAAAAGAAATTCCTGAAGACCTCCAGAAAAAAGTTATTGATGCCTATCAGTCTGGAAAGGGTTACAAAGCCATTTCTAAGGCTCTGGGGCTCCACCGAACCACAGTCAGAGCCATATTGTCCAAATGGAGAAAGTTTGGGACAGTAGTGAATCTTCCCAGGAGTGTCCATCCTGCCAAAATCTCTCCAAGAGCAAGGTGTAAAATCGTCCAGGAAGTCACAAAGAACCCTAGAACAACATCCAGGGATCTGCAGGCCTCTCTTGCCTCGGCTAAGGTCAGTGTTCATGATTCCACCATCAGAAAGACACTGGGCAAAAATGGGATTCATGGCAGAGTAGCAAGGCGGAAACCATTGCTCACTAAGAAGAACATGAATGCTCATCTCAAGTTTGCCAAAAAGCACCTGGATGATCCTCAAGAGTTCTGGAACAATGTTCTATGGACAGATGAGTCAAAAGTGGAACTTTTGGCCGACATGGGCCCCGTTATGTCTGGCGAAAACCAAACACTGCATTCCACAGTAATAACCTCATACCAACGGTCAAGCATGGTGGTGGTAGTGTCATGGTTTGGGGATGCTTTGCTGCAACAGGACCTGGACGCCTTGCCATCATTGAAGGAACCATGAATTCTGCTCTGTATCAGAGAATTCTACAGGAGATTGTCAGGCCATCCGTCCGTGAGCTGAAGCTGGAGCGCAGCTGGGTCATGCAGCAAAACAATGATCCGAAACACAAAAGCAAGTCTACATCAGAATGGTTGAAGAACAAGAAATTTAAAGTTTTGGAATGGCCTAGTTAAAGTCCAGACCTAAACCCCATTGAGATGGTGTGGCAGGACCTAAAACGAGCAGTTCTTGCTCGAAAACCCACAAATGTCACTGAGTTGAAGCAGTTCTGCATGGAGGAGTTGGCCAAAATTCCTCCACAGCGCTGTGAGAGACTAATCTATAACTACAGGTAGTGTTTGGTTGCAGTTATTGCTGCTAAAGGTGGCATAACCAGTTATTGAGTCTAAGTGGACAATTACTTTTTCACATAGGGCATTGGGTGTTGCATAACTTTCTATAATAAATAAATGAAATATGTATCAATTTTTTGTGTTATTTGTTCACTCAGGGTCCCTTTTTATCTAATATTAGGTTTTGGTTGAAGAACTGATAACATTCAGTGTCAAAAATATGCAAAAATGCAGAAAATCAGACAGGGGGCAAATAATTTTTCACGGCACTGTATATATATATATATATATATATATATATATATATATATATATATATATATATATACAGGACCTTGCATAAGTAGTCACCCCCCTTGGACTTTTCCACTTTTTGTAGTGTTACAACCTGGAATTAAAATGGATTTAATTAGGATTTTTTGTCACTGATATACACAAAATCGTCCATAATGTCGAAGTGGGGGAAAAAATCTACATATTTTTCAAAATTATTTACAAATAAAAAACTGAAAAGTCTTGATTGCTTAAGTATTCACCCCCTTTGCTGTGACACCCTATGGCAGGGCGGAAGCCCTACACATGGGAAATATGTAGTTTTATTGTATATTTTTGCATTATATGTTGTAAATTGATTTAATTAATTGTTTAACTGATGTTGCGCTCTGCCGTGGGTGATTACCTGTCTGCGTGGAGCAGCAGCTGAAAGCAATGAGCTGTTCCAGCAGGCAGGTGGGCGTGTCTCGGCAGAGCGTTAGTATAAAAACATAGAAATCACTGTGATCGGGGCTGCTGCAAGGCCTGCCGTTTTCACGGCACCTTTGATTTATAGTTTGTTGTATTGTGTTTTATTTTGAGTGTTTGTACAGTCATGTATCGTCCTCTGTGCGCTACCATCGCTGGTAGTGTCTCATGACATTATTGTTTACTTTTTGTTTATGTTCATTGATTAAATCCCGTGAGCCTGTGTCGGCGTATCAACGTCAATCTCTCTACCTCAGTCTCTTCTGTGTTCTCCTCAGCCGCCTGAGGCAAGTATACCAGGACTGTGCAATTAAAATGTCAAATGATCTGAGATTAAATACACCTGTTTCTGGAAGGCCCCAGAGTTTGTTAGAGGGCATATCGAAACAAACAGCATCATGAAGACCAAGGAGCTATCAAAACAAGTCCGGGATAAAGTTCTGGAGAAGCACCAATCAGGGTTGGGTTATAAAAAAATATCCCAAACTTTGAACATCCCCCGGAGCACCGTTAAATCCATTATTAAAAAATGGAAAGAATATGGCACAACCGCGACTCTGCCTAGAGAAGGCCGTTCACCAAAACTCAGTGACCAGATAAGGAGGGCATTAGTCAGAGAAGCAACCAAGAGGCCAATGTTAACTCTGAAGGAGCTGGAGAGATCCACAGCTGAGATGGGAGAAACCGTCTATGGGACAACTATAACCCGGATGCTCCACAAAGCTGGGCTTTATGGAAGAGTGGCGAGAAGAAAGCCATTGCTGAAAAAAACCCATATCAAAACCTGTTTGGATTTTGCCAAAAGGCACGTGGGAGACACAGCAAACGTGGAAAAAGGTTCTCTGGTCTGATGAGACCAAAATTGAACTTTTTGGCCTTAGCGCAAAATGCTATGTGTTCACCCTGAGAACACCATCCCCACGGTGAAGCATGGTGGTGGCAGCATCATGTTATGGGGATGCTTTTCATTGGCAGGGACTAGGAAACTGGTCAGGATTGAGGGCAAGATGGATGGAGCCAAATACAGGGAAATTCTAGAGGAAAACCTGTTTCAGTCTGCAAGAGACCTGGGACTGGGGTGGAGGTTCACCTTCCAGCACGACAATGACCCTAAACACACAGCCAAAGCTACACTGGAGTGGTTTAAAAACAAGAACCTGAATGTCTTAGAATGGCCCAGTCAAAGCCCAGACCTCAATCCGATTGAGAATCTGTGGCAAGACTTGAAAATTGCTGTTCACCAACGGTCCCCATCCAACTTGACAGAGCTTGAGCAATTTTGCTAAGAAGAATGGGCAAAAATTGCAGGATCCAGATGTGCAAAGCTGGTAGAGACTTACCCAAAAAGACTCACAGCTGTAATTGCTGCCAAAGGTGCTTCTACTAAGTATTGACTCAGGGGGGTGAATACTTATGCAACCAACAAATGTCTTTTTTTTGTTTAATTAACTTTTGTGTCACAATAAAAAATATTTTGCACCTTCAAAGTGTTAAGTATGTTGTATAAATCAAATGGTAAACATCCCAATTAAATCCATTTTAATTCCAGGTTGTAACAGTACAAAATGTGGAAAAGTCCAAGGGGAGGCACATATATATATATATATATATATATATATATATATATATATATATATATATATATATATATATATATATACACACACAGCAGGATGTGCAATGTGCAATGGAATCCTTAAACAGACTGGTCAACCAATATATTAATTAATTTGAAGTGAATTTTGTAAATTAGTTTAGCATGGATTTGTGTGCTCAAAATGTGCTTCGTGCATACGGGACAAAAGAAGTAAAAAATGGCTGCCATTTCCAAAAACAGTAAAAAAAAAACATTCATAGATCCATTGGTGGGTCATAAACTAACTCCTCTTCATTAGCATAATGAATCATGGGGTTTATAAGATATTGCCCATTTGCGCCAGTTCATGGAGAAAACAGAAAAACGGCTGCCATTTCCATATACAGTAAAAAATTCACCACTAGGTCATAACCTACCATTTGAATTTACCATTTGAATTAGAACATAATCCATTAGGGGGTGTTTTTTGCAAAAATTGCATTTTTGTTTATTTCCAGTGGTCCCCTTGTTAAAATGGCAGTACACTTATGTAATCGAGCAGTCGATTTACATTTTGTAATCAAAGAGAAAAAAATGTACACCAAAAGAAATGTTCAACTAGTTCCTCAAGGTCTTTTAAATGAATAGCAATTGTTTGAATATATAGTGAAAACATTTTTTTTACCAATGACCTTCTGGTGTGGCCCCTTTAAGGTTTGGTCGAATCTCTGAGCTCATGCGACAATGTTTTGAAACTGGGATGTATAGACCCATATATATTTCAAGCTGCAGTGTCCAATATAGTTTAAAAATAACCACATTATAAAAGTAAATAACATATACTGTATACAGAGGGTATGTATTGATGCAAAATAAAAGTATGTCACAGTATAACAATACTGACACTTGATAACATTACACAATCATTTGAAAACAAAAATCAAGCATTTTTTCAAATGTTGCAGTTAAACCGTTTTGAACTCAGAATTCAACAAACTTAAACCAATACATATCTACAAAAATACATTGAAAAAATCCACTCAGCAGTGATGAGTTCTTCTTTAAAGATGAACATCTATTGTTTTTTCTTTCTTTTTGTATAGTTTATAACATTTTATAAGCATAATAACCAATGACAATGGAACTGATAAAGCCAGTCAGAAAACTAACATTACCCTACATTTTCTGCAACTAAATATCATAAATACAGCCTGCTATATGGGGTCATCTACTGAACTTTAATATTCAGTATGCTCAACTCAACTCTCAAAGCAAAATTATCTCTTTTGCCTTCATAATGGCCAAAATTCAGACTAAAACAGCAATGAGGTGCTGTATTTTATCAAGGACAAAAGGCTATAGTTTACTAATACAACAATTGTCAACTAATGTTCCAATGTTGCTGACAGAAAGGGCCACTACAAGGTTTTCAGAGCTGAAGCAATCCACCTGGTGGTCAGATCAATCTCTGACATTTGACCTTGGCTGCCTGTCGCTGACAATGTCACACAGATAACATCTTATAATACGTGCTGTTGAGGACATCGAAATCTGTGCAGCACTGACTTGTCAATGACATCCCTGAAACAGTATCTGGAGAAGATAGTGATATAAAAAGTGATGCCATGGGCTATTGTGATCTGAGAACTTGGATTTGATGCCATTGATTTAAACAGAGTACCTGCCTTTTCCTATCACTGCAAACATGTTAGAACACGTACACAGATTTTTGTTTCTGGGGACTTCTAAGACAGGATATAGATATCATTTTGAAGAAGTGACATGCAGGCAATGTGAGAAAAAACTATTTTTTCAAAGTGTGATATTTATACATTAACTTTAAACAATATCAACCAACATCCCTTTCAGTTTCTGCTGGCTGGAGAATCTTATAAAGTATAATTGATAACTAAAACCCCTCCAATAAATATCTCCCTTCCAATATATCAATTATATTATTTATTCAACAAGCAATTTTTCATTCTGCAGATTAATAAAATGGGGTCCTGGTATATGTGTTTAAATGAGTTTAGAGAAATCTTCTGTCTGAGAGAATAGAATGTATAATGGATTGAAAAAACTGCCGTAGGAATCCATTGTAATGGATCTGAATTAATAATTCCAATACCAGGATCTTACCCCTGTTATTATTACCTTATTACCTGACCATTGAAGCAATAACAGTACCACAAAGCAAAGTTCAGTATTAAGAAAAATACCAAGAACTTAAGTTGGTGTGGTTGATAGCTTGATCAGAACAGGCATAAGCAGGAACTCAAGGTCGGAATTATATATAATGTACTCCACATGACAGCAGTAGCCATTTGAAGTTATACAGTTAAAAACTGAAATGCCCATAAAGAAAGGCTAAAAAGGAACCTTTCCTCCTTGTAATGTCCCTCCTGTCTTCTCAAACTGAACACAATCGATAAACTAATGTGTCAGTCAATTACACACCTGTGTCCCCCTGCAGTTACACCATGTTGTGACTAAATGTCTTGAAATTCTGATTCAGATACAAGAATCCTTGTCTTCTAAAAGACATGATTAGGGTTTCAGCAAGATGACATTGTTGTTAATTTATGCAACTTTTTACAAACCTGTTTAGGTCTAAAGCCACTTATAACATTGTTAAATGCTGTCCACCACTTTGCAGCACTTGCTGTAGGCACCTCATGATATCTGATTGTGATTATATCAGCTCATCTAGCAGCCTGTTTTTTCACACTTATCTTAATGCATCTTATAGGCTACTTGCATCTAATGACGTCACGTTTCAGCTATACCAATATCGCAGCTTCTGGTGAGTGAGCGACTGTCACAAAGACGGCCAGAGTGGGTGACGTCAGACCAGAGCCAGGAAATAAATAAACAAAACGAGAGGTGGAGTTTGGTGGAGCTGAGCGAATGGTTTCGCTCAGCATTTAATAAATCAACAGAACACAAAAAAAAGGACACGGCACTTGCGGCCAAAATAAACAGGTAAACAAAAACGAACTACACAGACAAACACGGTGAGCTTCTATTTTCTTTACAATTATTACAATTACCTCCGTCTCCAATCCCGTTCTCCACTCACCGAACACACCACCCCGAGTGAGTGAAAACATGCTGCTTTTATGCAGTTGTACCGAGACTCGATTTCTAGTCAATCATTCAATTGGAATCTCGGTACAACTGCACGTGAATTAATTAAAGTGCAATTCCCGTGCTCACATATTATTACTTTTACTTGCACGTGAAGTGCTGTGCAATCCTCGTGCCTAAATACAAATATACATTTTAAACACTTCGTGTTACACAGACCCGCTTATATCCCATGTACCAATGACTATACACCAACATTAAAACACAACACATAACACAAAATACACACAGGGCGGCACTTTGCCACATATACCCGCTGTGGCAAAGTGCCCCCTGTGTATTATATGTTACGTGTTGTGTGTAAATGTTGGTGTATAGTCATCGGTACACGGATATAAACGGGTCTGTGTTTCACGGTGATTTAAAAATGTAGATTTGTATTTAGGCACGAGGAGGGCACAAATCACTTCACGTGCTGGTTAAAGTAATAATATGTGAGCACGGGAATTGCACTTTAATTATTCACGGCAGTTGTACCGAGATTCCAACTGAATGATTGACTAGCAATCGAAGTCTCGGTACAACTGCATAAAAGCTGCATGTTTTCACTCACTCGGGTGGTGTGTTCGTTGAGTGGAGAACGGAGAGAGAGAAGGAGTAATATTTAAAACAATTGCTATTATGCGTGCTGTAGGACCAGCACGATACTTGTTTATTTATTTACTCACCGTGTTTGTGTGTCTGTCCGTCCACCGTTTGTTTAATTGATAGTCCGTTTTTGTTCGTCTATTTATTTTGGCGCAAGTGCCGTGTCCTGTTTTGTGTGTTATATTATTTTGTTTATTAAATGCTGAGCGCGATCACGCGCTCAGCTTCACCAAAACCCCAAGTCTCTGTCTGCTCTGTGTGTTTCTAGTTCTGGTCTGAGTTCCTCCCTGCAGCCATCCTGTCACACCTGCCTTGTGCAAAGCACACATGGCCTCAATGGCCACCTCCCCCCTCAGTCTTAAAGTCCCGGAAGAGGGAGAAGCAAGGTGTTTCTGGGGGGTGGCCATGGTGGAATGTCCTCCACTCCCCACTTCTTCGTGGCTATCAGCTCCCTCTTCCGGGGCTCCCGCCACACACTATCCTGCCGCGAAAGTGCGGCTGGGGGAGCTGGTCTCTTGACCTCCCCCCCCTTCTTCATGGCCGCCAGCTCCCCTCCGTGGGGCTCTGGCCACCGTGTTTCCTGCCACTGAAATGCGGTTAGGGAAGCTGGTCTCCTGACCTCCCCTTCTTCATGGCGGCATTTCCTCCGTGGGGCTCTGGCCACCGTGTTTCCTGCCACGGAAATGCGGCTGGGGTAGCTGGTCTCCTGACCTCCCCCTCTTTCTTCATGGCCGGCAGCTCCCCTTCATGGGGCTCTGGCCACAGTGTAGCGACCCCAGGCGAAGCAGGACCCTCGACGACCCCAGGCGACGGCAGCAGCAGCGACCCTCGGGAGGCGACGGCAGCAGCAGCGACCTCGGGAGGCGACGGCAGCAGCAGCGACCCTCGGGAGGCGACGGCAGCAGCAGCGGACCTCGGGAGGCGACGGCAGCAGCAGCGGACCTCGGGAGGCGATGGCAGCAGCAGCGGACCTCGGGAGGCGACGGCAGCAGCAGCGACCCTCAGGAGGCGATGGCAGCGGACCATCGGGAGGCGAACTCGGTAGGGGAGCCCCTGGCCATAGAGGCGGCAGCGGGAGCTCCACTTCTCCCTCGTACCCTGTACCCTGTGTGGAGCAAAAGGCAGCCCCAGGCGATGCGGAGCGGCTGGCAACCCCAGGCGATGCGGAGCGGCTGGCAGCCCCAGGCGATGCAGCGCAACAGGCAGCCCCAGGCGATGCGGCGCCACAGGCAGCCCCAGGCGATGCGGAGCCACAGGCAGCCCCAGGCGATGCGGAGCCACAGGCAGCCCCAGGCGATGCGGAGCTACAGGCAGCCCCAGGCGATGCGGAGCCACAGGCAGCCCCAGGCGATGCAAGGCAGGCATCCTTGGGCAAAGCGAGGCAGGCATCCTCGGGCGAAGCAAGGCAGGGAGGACAAGCTGGGGTGCGGGTTTTGGCCCTCTTCTCGGCCACTGCAGCCGGGCGGTTCTTCCCCATGCTTTCCTCAGCAGCCTATGCAAGGGTTGCTGAGGACCGCCAGCATCTAGTCCTGGTTTTTCTGGTGAAGGGAGAGGCAGCTCCTGCTCCTCTCCTCGTGACGGTGGGGGAAGTGATACCAGCAGGCATTCATCCTCTGATGGTTGGGGAAGTGTTAACAACAGGCATTCATCCTCTGCTGGTGGGGGAAGTGATACCAGCAGGCATTCCTCCTCTGCTGGTGGAGTTGGCGGAGGCAGAGACAGCTCCTGCTGCTCTGCTCCTGCCGATGGAGGTGGTGGAGGCAGAGGCAGCTCCTGCTGCTCTGCTCCTGCCAGTGAAGGTGGCGGAGGCAGAGGCAGCTCCTGCTGCTCTGCTCCTGCCGGTGGAGGTGGGAGCGGCGTGTAGTCTCCTGGCGGCGGAGGTGGGAGCAGCGTGTAGTCTACCCTTGTTTCAGGGGACTGGTGCGGCCCTCCCTCTCTTGCAGGGGACTGGTGCGGCTCTGCCTCAGAAGGGGAGACCAGCAGGCATTCTCCCTCTGCTGGTGGGGACCCAACAGGCCTTCACCCTCTGCTGGTGGACAGGGACCCAGCAGGCCTTCACCTCTGCTGGTGGACAGGGACCCAGCAGGCCTTCACCCTCTGCTGGTGGACAGGGACCCAGCAGGCATTCACCCTCTGCTGGTGGACAGGGACCCAGCAGGCATTCACCCTCTGCTGGTGGACAGGGACCCAGCAGGCATTCACCCTCTGCTGGTGGACAGGGACCCAGCAGGCATTCACCCTCTGCTGGTGGACAGGGACCCAGCAGGCATTCACCCTCTGCTGGTGGACAGGGACCCAGCAGGCATTCACCCTCTGCTGGTGGAGGAAGCAGAGGCAGCTCCTGCTGCTCTGCTCCTGGCGGTGGAGGTGGCGGAGGCAGAGACAGCTCCTGCTGCTCTGCTCCTGCCGATGGAGGTGGCGAAGGCGGGACCAGCAGGAATTCACCCTCTGCTGGTGGAGGTGGGAGCTGCAAGCAGTCCTCCCATGGCAATGGAGGTGGAACCAGCAGGAATACACCCTCTGCTGGTGGAGACTGGGGCTGTGGACGCTCTACTTTCCCCTTTTTGGGCCGTGGACGCACCGCCTCCTCCCTCTTGAGCTGTGGACACACCGACTCCTCCCTTTTGGGCTGTGGACGCACCGACTCCTCCCTCTTAGGCTGTGGACGCACCGACTCCTCCCATTCAGGCGTAGGACGTTCGGGCTCCTCCCATTCAGGCGTAGGAAGTTCGGCTCCTCCCATTCAGGCGTAGGGACGCTCGGGCTCCTCCCATTCAGGCGTAGGGACGCTCGGGCTCCTCCCATTCAGGCGTAGGGACGCTCGGGCTCCTCCCACTCAGGCGTAGGGACGTTCGGGCTCCTCCCACTCAGGTGTAGGACGTTCGGGCTCCTCCCACTCAGGCGTAGGACGTTCGGGCTCCTCCCACTTGGGCTGTGGAGGCAAAACCAGCAGGCATTCTTCCTCTGCTGGTGGAGACTTGGGCGGTGGACACTCTGCCTTCCTCTTCCCCTTTCCCCTTCTCTGCCTCCTCCTCACCTTCCTCTCCTGGGCCAGTTCTTCCTCTCCCTCTTGGTGGGGGCAGCGCACCACCGGGTGCCCGAACTCCCCACAGGCAAGGCACCAGCCTTGGTCCTCTAGACCACCGAGGAGGACCTCCAGATCCTGGCAGCCATCTCTCCAGTTCCAGCCTTCCATTTATTTATTTATTTATTTATTTATTTTGTTGTTGTTGTTGTTGTTTGTTGTTTTTTTTTTTTTAAAACAACAAATTGCAGTTCCTGCTCTGGCCTGAGTCCTGGAGGTGCTGTAGATCCCGGTTCTGACACCACATGTCACAAAGACGGCCAGAGTGGGTGACGTCAGACCAGAGCCAGGAAATAAATAAACAAAACGAGAGGTGGAGTTTGGTGGAGCTGAGCTAATGGTTTCGGCTCAGCATTTAATAAATCAACAGAACACAAAACAGGACACGCACTTGCGGCCAAAATAAACAGGTAAACAAAAACGAACTACACAGACAAACACGGTGAGCTTCTATTTTCTTTACAATTATTACAATTACCTCCGCCTCAATCCCGCTCTCCACTCACCGAACACACCACCCCGAAAGTGAGTGAAAACATGCTGCTTTTATGCAGTTGTACCGAGACTCGATTGCTAGTCAATCATTCAATTGGAATCTCGGTACAACTGCACGTGAATTAATTAAAGTGCAATTCCCCGTGCTCACATATTATTACTTTTTACTTGCACGTGAAGTGCTGTGCAATCCTCGTGCCTAAATACAAATATACATTTTAAACACTCGTGTTACACAGACCCGTTTATATCCCGTGTACCAATGGCTATACACCAACATTAAAACACAACACATAACACAAAATACACACAGGGGCGGGCACTTTGCCACAGCGACGTATTTGAAATCCTGTTGTTTACATTTTGTCTTTTGTTGTATTGAATGATTTACAAAGATTTATCACTTGATTTTCACTTGCTGAGAGAAAGAGGATGAGTTGTACTTCAGGCACAACTGTGAAAACCTTTATTAGCGACGAGAAGAAAATGATAGTGAACACTATTCTCCGCTTCAGCACGGTACAATTAATGGTATGTTTTCCCCTGCATGAAGAGATGAGAAAAATGTGGCTTACAATTATTCGAAGAGAGAAATTCACAGTCACTAAACACACCAAAGTTTTCAGTCTGCATTTTGTTGAGACCTAATTGAACCAATAACAGGAGGCCATCAGGTGTGGGACCAAAGAGAAAAGCCAGTACAGGGTCCAGAAGAAGAAATGGACTGTACTTCTGCAGTGCAGTGTCACGATTATTGTTCGAAGCCCGAGCCATCTGCCCTTGATTTGTCAATTTCAAAAAGTGAGAAATGAGATCAAGGTTTTAAAGCTCAAGCTAGAAGATCCTCAGTCAAAGTTTTGGTCTCCAGAGATTTGCAGGCTTTGCATCCGATTCTACACAAGGTTAGTATTATTCACAATATGAGCAAAAATATATTTTGTATTTATTTGTGTTTATACGTATATGTAGTGCAGGTCTTGATCAAGTATGTTTATATGCACACATTTGTGTACTGGGCATTAGCTATTTAAATTCATAGCATGCAAATATTTACAAATGCTTGCAGTAGAATTTTTCAATGATTATGTCGTGAAACTGTACAATTTTGTATTCATTGTTATTCTTATATACAAAACAGATGTGAAAGCTACAAGAACTGGAACTCTGAACTTTACACCCAACTATTAAACTGTGCGGCTTCTCATTCTTCTTCAAGCATTTAAAACAGTGAGATCTTATCCTGATTTCTGCTGTCACCTTGTCTTTGTTTGACACTAACAAAAAAAAGAATTCGATGAGTTTGGAAAGTACTTTTATAATAATAATCTTTATTTTATATAGCGAAATTGATATAGCACATCACAAAGCGCTTTACAATATAAAACACAACAACCCACTCATACATAATCACAGCAGACTTTGCATATTAAAAACGCAGCACACATACAAGTTCAACAAATGCCTAATTAAGTAGGCTTTAATGCCAATTAAAAAAAATGTTTTTAAACATTTTCAGAGTTTATAACTTAGTTACAAACACATTATGCACCACATAAAAATAACAACAGACGATAAGTAACACATTCTAACTGAAACATTAAAATTCAGTCGAGAAATGTTGAATTAAAAAAAAATTATTAAAAAGAAATAAATGAAAATAAATACATCGACAAATGTAATAAGTCCCTTCATAGTCACAATAGGAGCTGGAGACAATTTGAACCCCTTTTTTAACTTTCTTGATTGAGCGGTAGAGGCAGCAAACAACACATATGGTGTGCAAGTAGCCTATCGTGCACATTAGCGCGTGTCAACAAACCAAACCACATAAAAAAATAATGCAACTTACTTTTTTATGTGGATGTGTCAAGCAGGTAAAGAACTACACTGGAGAGCCAACTCCAGCTTTACTGGGTCTATACTGAAGAAAAACTAAATTACATCAAATCTGGTCAAATGCAATGTTCACAAAAAAAACTGACATGTTAAAATACTTTAAAGTGTCAATCTGGCACCTAATCTGACAGAAGATAGTATCCAACATGCAATCTATTTTATTCTACATATATCTGTCGCTACATCTTTGCTTTATCTGAAGAAGGACATACTGTATAAATGCTGCAGACGACTTCTACTTTATTAGAAAAGCAACAGAAGGAAATTGTTGTAGGGGAATGTCAGGTTGACGGGTCACAGGATTTGCATGATAATTACAATTACAAACAAACAGCAGGGATGATTAGGTACATAGACCATAATGAACAGGAGCAAGAATCTCTGAGATCAGGATCACCAGCAAAATTAAATCTCTCTTTTCTCTTTTGGGTTTTTTACACATTTAAACAGGCTAATGAGCTCATTTAGATAAGGTTTAATACAAGAACATTTAATCAGTTTGTGCAGTCATGGGCATGTACTGTAGCTAAACAGTAAAGGCTTTTTAGTTTCTTTGAAAAGTTTTAATTAGCTCTAAGCAGAATAACCAACCTATTGCTCTGCTTATAATTTGTGGCACAAAACTAAGCCTGGATACATTTGCATTAATACATTCAGTAGTTAGACTTCTGTTCAACAAATACATGTACTCCCGCAAATGTGTTCCCTCAGGCCAGGATAGGAAAGAGTCTGAAAATCAAATTTAATCTCACCTTCAGGTCCGGAAAAATCTTCAATTGATTGGATGAAGTCAAAGCCGATACGACAGAAGATTAACCCTGGATAGATGAGATGCCCTCCATCTTTAGAAGAGCAGATGAAGTGTGGATAAGGAAAGACTAGATTTTGTATCAGAAAAGTATTGTTACAATCACGTTTTAGGATTTATAAGGATTGGAGGTGATTCACAATGAACAGTCAGGTGAAGGATTAAAGTAAAATAAAAGAACCAAAAATGTCAGGGACATGTATTCCTCGCCACAGCTGTAATTTCAAGATTCCAATTATCATGACTTGATAAGCAATTCTCTACATAGATGTATGACAGACAGACAGACAGCATTCTTACATGATACACAATTGGACAAGCAATTATCTGGCTATATGTATTTATTTTTTACAGTTTTCGTACAGTTTACAGTTTTCTTAATACAAAACAGAAAAGGCTTCTGCAGACTGTGCAATTTGTATACCCCTCTTGCTTGTGGCTGTGTGGTCTAGTGGTTAAAGAAAAGGGCTTGTAACCAGGAGGTCCCCGGTTCAAATCCCACCTCAGCCACTGACTCATTGTGTGACCCTGAGCAAGTCACTTAACCTCCTTGTGCTCCGTCTTTCGGGTGAGACATAGTTGTAAGTGACAATGCAGCTGATGCATAGTTCACACACCCTAGTCTCTGTTAGTTGCCTTGGGTAAAGGTGTCTGCTAAATAAATGTTACCAAGTAAGGCAATAGCTAACAACATAACTAAACAAAATACTAAGGGGTAGGTTTACTAAAGTCTCGCTCTTATCTGCCCCCTATTTTACTGCATTTAATCCTGTACTTTAGAGTACTGTAATCTGTCAAGTGTTATTTAATCTGTAGTATTTTGTATTTAATTATATCCTGATGTAACTATCACTGACACTGTTATCTGCTCCATTATTGAATCGTATTTTGTCATACTTGTACTTGCTAGAACCAAAGTCATTGCATTTATCTTGCTCTTAATTGTATTATTACTTGTACTGTGATCCTTGAAATGTATTTTTGTTTACGACTGTAAGTCGCCCTGGACAAGGGCGTCTGCTAAGAAATAAATACTAATAATACTAATTTATGAGGCAAACAGCGAAATACCTATTTTTCCCTAAACTCAGGGAGCAATAGACTGCACATATGTGCCGCTAACCCCTCCAGCTCATTCTGAGCATCTGTATAGGAATAGGAAACACACCTATTCTATTAATGTGCAGGTGGTTTGTAATTGTGCACAATTTATCACTGCAGCACTGACTAACTTAAATAAAAGTGGACAGTATGCATTTGGCTTATAGGCTACTCATGATAATACGAATTAGTGGTATAATGCAAAATTTGTTGCTGGTCCCTTGAAATTCGTATTAATGAGAATTGACTGTCCTCCTGTAAGTATCATAACTTGTCAATGCGTCACCATGCTCTATTTTGTGTTAATTGTCTAGGCTGCCAAGTTATTGATAATTGGTCCGCACGATAATTGGTCCCGGTGACAATTTGCCCCCGTGACAATTGGTCCCTATAGCAGGGCAGCAGGAGAGAGCCCTGCACACTAGGGGGCAGGGCAAAGCCCTGCTTGTATATATGTTTTATATTATTATTATTATTTATTATGTATAAATATGACGGCCTAGCCGTGTGTTTTGTTTTGAATGTATTTTGTTTTGTATTTAAAAAAATTGTTACTAATTGTTACTATTCGGGAGATGGTCACCTGTATAAAAGCCTGCAGTTTTCTGGGTGGGTGTTTGGAGGAGGGAAAGTGAGAGAGAGAGAGAGAGAGAGAGAGAGAGAAAACAAAATGAAACAAAGTAAAAAGGATCAATGAAGGCAACTGCCCAGCCTGACCTTAGTTATCGATTCAGTGTGGTTTTTGTGTTCGTGATTTTGTTTTGTTTAAAACTTATATTTTTCGCTCTGTGAGCAGTGTTTCTGTTTGTTAAAATATTTATTTTTGTTCTGTTGGAATATCATTGCAAACTGAAATAATTCATTGTGAACCGCTTGTGTGAATGGGGCATTTGGGAAACATGGCTTGTGCATGTTTTATGTCTCTTTCTCCTCTCGCTGTTGCTTCAGCTGTCAGGTCTCTGCTGTGCATGATCAGGCGCTATACGTAGCATGCTGGTCTGAGTTCACGTGGTCTGGTTGGGAATATGCAAATTGAGACTGCAAATATGAGCCAATAGGTGTGTCCGCTACAACACTTTTTATGATTAATGTATTTGTGTCTGTTGTTGTTATTGTTGTTTTTAATCGCTTACCTCAATAACTTTCCTTGCAAAACTTTCAAAATGTTATCTTTAATAAGCTGGCCGGTAACAGGAATTAAAACAAATGTGCTGTGGTGTAGAGGTTAAGATAACTGCGCTGCAACATAGGAGTTGTAGTTTTTTTAACACGTTAATTAAGTGACATTTGTATTCTTCACAGCACTGTATCACCTTCCCTTCGTTTCCCCCTTTTTGGCGACAGTACATGTAATTCTGTTTGTCCACATATTTTCTTTTGCCTTTCTCAGAAAATAGTATTTCTGCCATTCCATTTACAGATAACCAACCATTTATTCCTGCAATTACTTGACCCTTGCACATGTACAGAACGTCAACTGGAACTATTGAGTTTAATTTAGTCTATTTAACTTTGTTGTTGTTGCTGTTGTATTTGGGATCCAGTATACCGGTAGTCCATGTGAGTTCAACAAATTTGTCAGTAGCTGATAATCCAAACTGGCATTTTTGTAACTTTCCTGAACTCTGTTATGTAAATCTTGCAGCAAGCTGATGTTAAGCCCTGTATTTGTCTTTGAGAACAAATTCTTGGAACCAACAGTTTTTTGTCATATTTTTGTTCATCTAAAACAAATCTTGCTCAATGAATTAGGTTTAAGAGATTTTACTTCAACTCTAATAGGTGGTTGCTCAAGCCTGGTACTATCGATAGCCTGCAGCAATATACAGGAGACTACTCGACCAATTCCCAGCCGTGGTAATTTAATATATTTTGGGGTACAAACATGACTTTTTTGTCCTTGGTAGGTACCCATGATAGATGCTACTTAAGGCCAGTGTACAATCAACATGAAGCTAACAAAAGTGTAAAGGATGAAAAAAATATCTTTCTGTGCTTTTCAAAGGGCTTCGTTATTTATTTTTTGCAAAAAGCTGCGTTTTTTTTATTTGCAGCCACTTCAGTATTTTTATAACCGTGCTTATAAACAACTAAACTATAAAGCACTATCAATTTATGAGTCAAATATCAATACTTTTAACCCCTGTATTGTATGCTTATTAATTGGTCAATGAAGCTTCCCAAGGCTACTTCCTGCAGATCGAATGTTAATAAAGAATTGCTTGGTACGGCCTTTAGTTATCGTAGAAAGTTCAGCAAGGTCACGTCACAAATGGGATTTTCACATCTCGTGAGCATAAAGTATGGCTTTCGGACATGGTTCCATGCAAAAAAAAATTATAATTTTGGTCAATTGTATGACTTTTTAGCGTGAGAAGACGATTTGCCCACCTTTAAATTATGTGTGCTACCTCACATAAGTCATGACAGTGGAGAGAGAATTTGAAGCTTCTGAACTGCATGGAAACCCAGCTGCTGTCCCAGTTGAGTTTGCATGTTTTTTCTTCTGAAGATTATTTTGGGAATACTGATTTATTTTTCAAAGTACATTTGACACTCAGAGATCAATTAAAATGATACATGAGCAATGCATGTATTTAATGAGGAAGTGACAATTTCAGTTAACAAAATTCCTAAAATACAATAGATTAAATAACAACTAATCTTTATTCATTTTTTAAAGAGGTAGGCTAGTTGGCACAGCATGCTGATTCACTCGTGTTTCCTACCTTTCATATCTGGAGGCCATGATTTTGAATGAGAATGAGGATTTAAGTTAAATAAGTTTGGCGCTACCTTAACTTAACCCCAGTAGATGTTAGTCCACATAACAAAAGCCACTATCCTATTTGGTGCAATTCTGCACCTTTGGAAGTTTCTGTTTGAGATCGAGAACCAGTGGCGGTGCCAAGCTCTCCCTGGTGAGGGAGCTGAGGGGGCAAAAATTTGAGGGGCTACACTCACATTGTGTGGACACGTTAGTGTCAATGTTTCGATATGTCTCACAAAACTTCAGTATTATGGTGGAATATAACGCAGATTAAGTGCCTGTTAATAATAATAATAATAATAATAATAATAATAATAATAATAATAATAATAATAATAAATACATAAATAAACAGAAGCCTTTATCCAACATAGTTTACAAGTGTTACAGTGCAGTATGAAGTGAGTGATGTTGTAACAGGGCCGAGGCTGGGTGTGAACCGGTGACCCCACACACCTCATGAGAGAGTCCAATCGCTCCCATGTGAATGGGGTCTTAGAGCAAACATTCCAATATTGATATAGGTGGTCTTGGCTCGTTTGGGCACTCGACCCTGGTGCGGATCTATTATTTTTGCCCTGTGTGAATGCTGACTTGTCTAGGGGCGGATCGTTTGTAATCACACCAGCCCAGGGCTCACGCAGCATGTATGATCATATTTATTTAAACACTTTAGTCTTCCTGCACTCTGAAGTTTCTGCTAGCTCTGGAAATCAGTTCTTTTCTATGGAGTCATTTGGTAATATGTTTGATGCTAATAGTAGTCCCAGTCCTTCATTTGAGATTCTTTATTATTATTTTGAATTGGGTTTTTAAGCATACATATTTAAAAGCAGACCAAGCAGATTGTAAAATAGATACATGTATGCTGTTTGTTTAAGTCTGGTTTGGTACACAGTTATATACAAAGTTGGGGACACTGCTGCTACCCTTGAGCAAGGTACTTTTCCTAGATTGCTCCAGTAAAAAAAAGGGTAATTGTATGTAAAAATAATGTGTAAAAAATAATGTAATTGTATGTAAAAATAATGTGATATCCCTGGATAAGGGTATCTGCAAAGAAAACCTGTGCGTTTAAAAATGCCGCCTATGCATTTTTTGCAGTACAGAGTCTGTCTCGGTGCCATGCCCTCCTGACAGTCTTGGCAGAGTGACAGATGTGTTTTTAGGGGTAGGCTCTGTCTAGCTAGCGTAATAAAAAAAAAAAGATCTTTCAATTTAAAATCACAATCTAGCTTGGAATGAATTTTTCCAATGTCAATTTTTAATACTTTAGTGACAAATCTTTTATTTTTTTAATTCTAAAAGCTAAAGTCAGTAGAGTGCAAAACTTAAATCCAAGATGGCCACCAGTCAAATTTGTTGTGTAAAAAAGCATTTTTAAACGTTTTAAAAATGGGGTTTTGTTTGTTGAAATCAAAAAAAATGTTTGCCCACCATACAGCAGTTATAATTAAGAGCATTAGTAGAATAGGGCAAGGTTAGAGCAGTTCAGTGCAAGTACAAGCTGATGCAAGTACTGGTACAATTGGGTGCCATATAGTCCAGTGTAGTCGAGAGTTGTGAGGTTTACAGATGCTGTCTGAACAGGTGTGTCTTGAGGAGGCGCTGGAAGGTGGTCAGGGACTGAGCAGTTCTGATATCCGTGGGTAGGTCGTTCCACTGAGGGGCAAGGGTGGAGTGGGCTCTGGAAGAGGGGGAGCTAAGGGGGGGGTGTGGTGGAGTGTCCCGCCCCTATATATATTTGTGCACTGTTTTTGTATTATTGCTTGCGGCGGTCCGTCCACAGCCCAAGAGGGGGGAGGCCGAGCGTCCATAGCCCAAGGCTCTACTAGCAGGGGAAGAGTACCTGCTGGTTTCACCTCCACCACCACCATCCGAGGGAAAGGAGCAGGAGCTGCGTCTACATCCTCCGAGGCGGACTGGTCCACTCTCCTCAGAGGAGATCTGGGACTGGCTGGCGGAGCCTGAGAGGGATATCGTGGACGCCCTCCCTGCTGTGATCAACCTCCTGTGGGTGAGAGATGGGGAGCGCTGGGAGGCCTGGGAATAGAAACACCACCCAGCATCCCTCCCAGACATCGCAGCCATGGTGCTCAACTACCTGGCTACAGATATGGGAGGGGCCCCGCTGCTGTGTCCCGCGCCAGAAGGAGAGGAGCCCTCGCCACTGTTTCCAGCGCCAGAAGGAGAGGAGCCATCGCTGCCATCTCCAGCGCCAGAGGGAGAGAAGCCATTGCTGCCGTCTCCAGCACCAGAGGGAGAGGAGCCATCTCTTCCATCTCCAACGCCAGAGGGAGAGGAGCCCTCACCATTGTTTCCAGCACCAGAGGGAGAGGAGCCATTGCTGCCATCTCTAGTGCCAGAGGGAGAGGAGCCATTGCTGCTGTCTCCAGCGTTAGAGGGAGAGGTCCCATCACTGACATCTCCAACACCAGGGTGAGGAGCCCTCGCCATTGTCTCCAGCACTAGGAGCAGAGCAGCAGGAGCTGCCTCTGTCTCCACCACCGCCAGGAGCAGAGCAGCAGGAGCTGCCTCTGTCTCCACCACCGCCAGGAGCAGAGCAGCAGGAGCTGCCTCTGTCTCCACCACCACCAGGAGCAGAGCAGCAGAGGCTGCCTCTGTCTCTACCACCGCAAGGAGCAGAGCAGCAGGAGCTGCCTCTGCCTCCGCCACCACAACCAGCAGAGGGTGAATGCCTGCTGGTTCCGCCTCAACCGCCGTGGGAGGACTGCTTGCCTCTCCCACCTGTGGCTGGAGACCCATGAAGGGCAGCTGCCAGCCATGAAGAAGGGGGGGCAGGTCAGGAGACCAGCTCCCCCCGCAGCAATTTTGCTGCAGGAGAACGGGTGGCCGGAGCCCCGCGGAGGGGAGCTGCCGGCCATGAAGAAGGGGGGGAAGGTCAGGAGACCAGCTCCCCCCGCAGTAATTTCGCTGCAGGAGAAAGGGTGGCCGGAGCCCTACGGAGGGAAGCTGCCAGCCATGAAGAAGGGGGGGCAGGTCTGGAGACCACCCCCAAAATTTCCTTGGCCGGCCTGTGCGTGGTCCACTGGGACGCTACAGTTGTTGGGATGGCAGGAGGACATCCCGCCGTGGCCGCCCCTGGAGACACCTTGCTTCCCCTTTTCCTGGGCTGGGACTGCTAGCCCGGACTTTAGGGACTAAGGGGGGAGGTGGCCGAAAGGCCATCTGTGCTGCGCACAAGGGGGGGCATGTGTGGCGGAGTGTCCCGCCCCTATATATATTTGTGCACTGTTTTTGTATTATTGTTTGCGGTGCGGATAAAAGCACCGCGTCTTTTGTTATTGTTTTAATGAGATAATTAACAGCTAGTTAACCCCTCGGCCAGAGTATAAGAACCTGCAGCTGTCCGTGCTGCGGGGTTGAGTGTACAGAGGAGAGTACGGGGAGCGGAGAGAGCGAGGAGAAAAAACTAGATTTAAAAACAACTGCTAAACAGTATTTGTTTATTTGTTTGGCCCTTGTGCCTTTTTGTTTTGTTGATTGATAAAATCTTTTGTTTTGTTTATTTGGTTAATAAAAAAGCTGAGTGCCGTAGCATTCAGCTTCACCCGCCCATCCACTGTTTTGGTTTCTGTACTTCCTGGTCCTTGACATCACCACACCTCACCACTGCAAGCCATCCTGCCACAGGGGGGCAGAGCTAATCTGCCAGTGGTGGAGGAGTGGAGGGGGCTAGAGGGGGTGTAGGGAGAAATGATAGTATGAAGGTAAGAGGGAGCAGAAAGGTCAAGACAGCAATTGACGAGTACAAGAGTTTTGAATTGGATGCAAGCAGCAATAGGGAGCCAGTGCAGAGAGCGGAGGTGTAGCGTGGGAGAAACGAGGAAGGGAAAAGACAAGGCGAGCAGCAGAGTTATTGAAACAGAACAGTGTATGCTACCTGTCTTTTACAAACAACAGATTGTAATATACTGTGTGTCAGTCAGTTTGTTTATATAATCTGGCAACTTTGACATATGAGACAGATTTTAGGTTGACAACAATTTACATATACATGTTATATTTGATATAATGTTAAATCCATTGACAGGTGTATTTTATTAAAATTCTACTACTGTATGCAAAAGACCTGACCAGGCTGTGACATTAACAAACAAGCATACCTGTAAAATTGCATTTCCAGAGATGGATGTCTACAACAGTTTGTATGCTTGTCTGTTTTAGTAGTTTATTAAACAGTACAAGGATCTGCGAAAAATCATAATGTACATGTCATATTCATTATGTCCTACATTTCATTCTGGCAACTAATGCAAATTTGATCTCTGATGACCTAACATTTAAATACACTGAGTCACAGGGAAGCACAAATCTATGTACTAAGATAAAAAAGAGTGTTTAATATTCTACTTTCTTTCTTACAGTAAGGCAGATCAATTATTAGTGGGAGATTGTTTGATATCTGAATGTTATTGGAAACTGTGTGTTAGGAATTTAATGAAAAGCAGTCTGCAGTAAGAATCACCTTAATACAGAAGAAAATGTCCAAACTGAAACATGATACTTATCATTGTATCTGTAATACATTTTATGAACAAATAATGACACCTTGAGATTTTGGATTTTAATCTCACTCGTCTGACCTTGGGTTGAGCCTGAACCTGAATTTCCCTCAGATTCTTAATGAAAAGAGACTTATATTATATGTACTTGGTCTGATTCTGTCTGCACTTGGAAAAAACTGAAGGAATAATGTAATATTTTGATCCAGTTGCATTAAACAACACATGTTAGCATCTGTAGCACTGACTGATCCCCATTGTAGATAGTGTGCAATCCACCACCATCTCTACAATATTTCTGACTGTTTACATATTATACTCCAATTTCAGAAACCTTTCATCTATAGTGTTGTCTTTAAAATATCTGAATATTCCAAACCAAAGTATAAAATACAAACAAAGAACCTAAAGTTTAATTTCAAATTTAATTAACTCCTTTAATGAGTAAATACTAATTCAATATAAAATGCTGTCCTTTGTCTTTGATCAAGAACACGTAGAATAGAGGATGCCTCTTTTAAAGAGTTTTTAACAGTGCTTGACTATTTTGCAGGCCATACTTCCAGAACAGTCACAGTTTAACCAATAGTATTTTGTGATTTGTTTATTCTTTTTTCTTCTTTCTGTTTTAAGTTAATAATAATGCATGCACATATAACCATTGTGTCTTCCAGTACTCACATTACACTAGGAAACCAAGATAGTATTCTTTGGATAATAAAGCTCTAAGTTGTAATTATTAACATAACATTGTTTAAGACTTCACTAATTGGTTTCCTTTTGAAAGTACTGTAGATATGCACAGCAATTTAATTTAATTGAACATCATGGCAAATGGAATGACAGCTTAATAGCAAGATGCAATCCCTAGCTTCTGTTTCTTTCTGTTCTGAAAGTCATCTGTCCTGTTTTTTATGGTCAAATTTGTCCATCCATTTGGATCCAGATTTATGGCAAATGCACATGCATTGTGGCCTTCTTAATGTGTGCTTCACTTTTATATAGGTGATGAGAGAATCAGCAAGGGAAAGAACAACACAACACAAAATGGACACATTGGAAGATACCTAGTTCCCAGGCAAGTTCGAGAACGAAATGTAAGTTAAAGTAGCATCTGGGGGAAGTGATTAATGTCATTGCTTGCTCTTGTGTTCGAATAATGAAGAAGGTGAAACAGAATCAGAAAGTCAATAAGGACATCAAGGTAAAAAGAAGCGACTTTGTTTAGTAATTAACAGTTTAATTAAGATATTGAATCAGCTTAAAACACAGTCACGTGAACAAAAATAAAAACCTAAAACTTCAAGCCCTAGTTCTTTCCATTTCAAAATGCTGTATCTGTGTCTTTCTAGTCCTGAATTTTTCAGCAGTTTTTCTGGCACTTACTGTCTTTACAAGTTTAATAATTTTATTTCTGTCATCTAGGGAGGACCTTTTGTTTCTCAATGTTTTCTCTCTTCCTTTACAAGAGAGTGCTCTTGTTTTATTGATTACGGATAAAAGACAGCTAAAATGGTTACCGTATTCCTTTGAATTTAGGACGTACCATTTAAAACAGTATTTTCCTTATAACAATAGCCCTGTGTAAGGCTGCTTAATACAGGTTTGAGTCAGTTGCTGGGTAAGAGAATTGTGGTCGCTGGTCTAGACAGGTGGTCACTTAATACAGTTCAATAAAAGCACAGATATCATTGGGAGGAATTTAAAGTGGTCACTTAGACCAGGTGGTCGCTAAATAAAGGTGGTCGCATGAGCAGGTTTGACTGTACTTTCTTTTGCATGTTTTAATTAAATAAATGTACTCATCTTAAGTTAGTGTGTAGTTCAAAGTTATAAATGGGACTACTTTATTGGTGTAAGGATATTTAATAAAATGAAAAAATAATGCCCTAAACATGATTGTTTTTGAGACTCTACTGATTGGACACCCCACAGGCTAGTAACTCACACTGAAATCCACTCTCTTTTCCCTGGGTGTAAAAGAAGAAACTGGCTTGATCGTGGGATCGGAGGACGCCCACTGAACCTTTAGTTCTCCTGAGCTGTGTGGGGAAAAAATAATTGGACATCCTAAATAAATATATATATATATATATATATATATATATATATATATATATATATATATATATATATTTTTTTTTTTAAAGCCAAGCTGTCCTTGCCCAGATGGAGTATTTTAAAATCAGATGGATACAGAATAATTTCACACTTCAACATAACTAGTTTTATATGCAGAAGAGTGCCAAGTTTATGTATTTTTTCAATTATAAAAGCAATGCACAAAAATGTATGGAAATGTAAGGTGATGCAATATTCATGTACAATTCAAAAAGCATGACAAAAGACTGCCATCTGAAAAGCAGATACATTGAAAATGTCCCTAGCCAATTTGGTTGCAGTTTTTTATAACGTGTGGACCATTCATTTCCGCTCAGAGCCTCATCCTAAGCAGACTGCACCCCCATGATAAACTATAGTTTTGCGATATATAAACCACGTAAAAATGTATAAATACGTACATATTCCAGCTTGAAGGATAATTCAGACCAGGTACTAACTACTAACTACATTTTAAGTAAGCCGTATGCATGCATGGAAATGTTAGTTACTATTACCAATATTTAGAGAGCTACACACCCTTTACATTTAGTGTACCCTTTAAATAATTTGAAATGAAATTATCAAAAAATCTAAAGGCGCTCAAGCCACTAAAGGCAAATACGTAAAGCCACACAACACCAGTTATAAAAGCAGAATTAAAATGCTAATATTTTAAGTCACACACACTAGAATATACACCATTTTATAAACCAAATAAAATGCACCCATATATTTAAAGCCACAGAATACATAAAACCATTTGACAGAACAAAATAAACTCAACTACAATATTTAAAGCCACACACCCTGGAATACGCACCACTTCAGAAGTAGAATGAAATGAATCTAAATATTAAAAATCTCTCACTAGAATACACATAAGCGTGCACTAGCTACAGATTCCTGGCTAGTTTTTCCTTCTATTTCCTTTCCATGAGATACACTTTGGAGGAGTATATTGTATCTATAATAAAAACATTGTCAATGTAAAAAACAAGTTAGAAAAACGCAACAGCCGTTTAAAGGGGTGATATCAAACACAAAAGTCCAAGTTAGGAGAAGCAATTAGGCCAATCTTGTCAAGCATCAAGCAAATAGGCACAATTGGAAAGGTGCTGGGGCCCAAGATTCACACAATTCTTGCTTCTAACTTGGCGCCTTTTTTTGATCGCTTCGCTCTACTTTATCGCTCCACTTGAAATGCGCAGTGGCGCAGCGGGCTGTCGTGTGCTCTTCAAGAACGTCATGTTGCAAGTTCAAACCACTTGAAATGCTCTTTGTATGACTTGAAGTGACAGAGACACACACTCACACACTGAGACACACTCACACACACTGAGACTGTGTGTATTGTAGTGTGTGTGTTTCTCAGTGTATGTGTGTCTCGGTGTGTGTGTGTCAGTGTGTGTGTGTATGCCTCAGTGTTTGTGTCTCAGTGTGTGTGTGTGTGTCAGTTTATGTGTGTGTGCCTCAGTGTGTGTGTGTGTGTGTCTCAGTGTGTGTGTGTATCTCAGTGTGTGTGTGTGTCAGTGTGTGTGTGTCTCAGTGTGTGTGAGTGTGTGTCTCAGTCACTTCAAGTCATACAAAAAGCATTTCAAGTGGAGCGAAGCGATCAAAAAAAGGCGCCAAGTTAGAAGCAAGAATTGTGTGAATCTTGGGCCCCAGCACCTTTCCAATTGTGCCTATTTGCTTGATGCTTGACAAGATTGGCCTAATTGCTTCTCCTAACTTGGACTTTTGTGTTTGATATCACCCCTTTAAACGGCTGTTGCGTTTTTCTAACTTGTTTTTTTACATTGACAATGTTTTTGTTTAGATATCACTTCTTTTTTTACTTCATCAAATAATGAATAAAGCAAGGGAAAATATTCGAGAATGTGTATGGTAAATAGACAGACAGACATTACAAAAGAGTAATAAGTAAAGTAATATAAGAGAAATGAGAAAAGATTTGAAAGTAAAATAATGGTAGAAGGGAATTTAGGACAGTATTGAAAGTGTAGACATTGTATTCTTATAGTTGCATGAGTGGTGAAAACAATGTCTAATTTGGTAGGTATTGATATATTGATAGTTATGTAGGTACAAAACTACAATGTTATGAATGGTTCAAAAGGTACATATGCATGTCCGTGCTAAAGGGTAGTATACTAACACATTTTAATGCTGGAAAAAACATTATTCTCCATGATATCGTGGTGTTATGAACTTAGGCTAAGGCATTTGTAAAGAATTAGATCTCTTCATAAAAGGCCATATACATTTTGTTTATGGTTTGACTTCAATAAGTGCATTATTTGAATGCACCCATTTTCCAGTAGCACCCACAGCAAGAACAGACACATAGTGTCCTGAAGTAACACCCTGTCCTTGGTGTATGATAATTGGTAATTCCTGTTGTCCACAGTAATTTTGCTCTTCTGCACAGCAGTAAACTTAGCATTGTGTCACTTTGTAACTGTCCCATCTGGTTTGGTTTCCCAAAGCATAAGTTGGACTGCAATCATTCTTCCTGCTGATTGAATAAGTTCACATTTCACGATTGGAGAAGTTTTGCATTGCCTACATTTCCTACCAGCAGTCATTGATCATTTGTCATTTCTATACCAGTGGCAATGTCAATGTTCTTGCGAATTTGCTTAATACAAATGCAAATGTGATACATTTACAACCAAACTAAATACAAATGCAAATATGTGACAAATGCTAAATGGACTTCAAATACTTTCCCATACAATAAATGTTAATTTATTAACATGAATTTGGCAGAGGCCTTTATCCAAGGTGACATACAAGGAAAACAGTTTATATAATAACAATATAAACAAAGTAATCACATAGTTCATAATAATTAACAGGTATATACCAAGTTACATAAAACAGTGTTTCTGAATCTTGGTCCTGAAGACCCAGTGTTTGCTGATTTGTGTTCCAACTGAGCTTTAAATTACGAATTGAACCCTCAATTGAATGATTAAAATGTCTAATCAGAGCATTTGAATTATTTGTAGAAATGGCTGACTGCACAGGCCTCAATTAACACTAATCTAGGACTACCTAATATTAACTCAGGTAACTCAGTCCAAGATTAGTGCTGATCAGGGTTTATGAAAGCAGCCAAAAGAGTTATTGCATTAAGTCACTAATTGTTAGTTCAATTGGGGGATCAATTTAATAATAGAGAACTCAGTTGGAACACAAACATTAGACACAGTGAGCCCGCAGGACCAGGTTTTTGAAAAACTGACATAAATAATGAGATATATGTATATATTTATATATGTGTGCATTGCACAATTATTATTTTTACTTGTTTTGTTTGTTATGTTTAATAAACATGAAGTTCTCAAAAGTGTCCTTTAGTTTGCATATTTCAGGTTAATCAACTTTACCAGCAATACTGAAAAGTCTCTCTACTTTATTATGAGCATTATTATTGAAGTGTTTAAAATTGAAATATTTTTTAAGCTTTCCCATGATTTGAAATTCAAATGCAAATTCTTATATTTCAGAATATACAAATACCAAGTCAAATGCAAATAGTTCAGCAGATTGCATTTAAATTATTATTATTTATTTTTTAGCAGACACCCTTATCCAGGGCAACTTACAATTGTCACAATTATATCACATTATGTTTACATACAATTACCAATTTATCCAGTTGTTTATACTGAATCTAGGTAAAATACCTTGCTCAGGGGAACAACAGCAGTGTCCCTCACCCAGGATTGAACCCACAACCCTCCGGTCAAGAGTCCAGGTATAATGAGGTATAAACACTGCTGTTTAGGAATAGAGCTTTTTTTTTTACTATACACACATTCCATTTACATACAAATGTTTCACACGTCTGTGGTTTTACAGACGAGGCTGAAGTTGGCTTTTTATTCGCCAGCTTCTTATTCACCAGCTTCTCATTCGCTCAGCTTCTTATTCGCTGGCTTTTAGTGCATAAATGTATTTGTCTATGTTGAAGAAGTAGCCTTGAATTTAACTGGTTAAATCACTTTGGGGTACCCAGCGAGGGACACCCTCTCTGTAAGCTACACCTGTATTTAACCCGGCCCAACGTGGTTTACTGGGGCTGAATAGAGGGCAAACATGCCGCATATGCCAATTGCACAGCTTCTTCGCTGGAAAAAGACTTGCATTTAAAGGGTTAAATCACTTTGTGCCGCCGATTTCTGTACTTATTCAACGTAGATACATAAAAAGCGAATAGGAAGCTGAGCGATTGGCATATATGGCATGTTTGCCTGCTGTTCTGCCCCAGTAAACCACATTGGGCCAGCCTAAATACAGGTGTAGCTTACAGAGGGGGTGCCCATCGCCAGGTACCTGCAGAGAAATCATCGGCCCGACATTATTTAGCCTGTTAAATGCAAGGCTACTTATTCAACATAGATACATAAAGTGAATAAGAAGCTGAGCGATTGGCATATGTAGCATATTTACCCGCTGTTCTTCCCCAGTAAACCACGTTGGGCCGGGCTAAATACAAGTGGGGCATGCAGAGGGGTTGCCCCTTGTCAGGTACCGGCAGAGAAATCAGCAGCCCAATGTGATTTAACCCGTTAAATGCAAGGCTACTTATTCAACATAGATACATAAAGCGAATAAGAAGCTGAGCGATTGGCATATGTGGCATATTTACCCGCTGTTCTTCCCCAGTAAACCACGTTGGGCCGGGCTAAATACAGGTGTAGCTTGCAGAGGGGGTGCCCCTCGCTGGGTACCTGCAGAGAAATCAGCGTCCCAACGTGATTAACCCGTTAAATGCAAGGCCTTATTCAATGTAGATACATAAAGAGCGAATAGGAAGCTGAGCGATTGACATATATGGCATGTTTGCCTGCTGTTCTGCCCCAGTAAACCACATTGGGCCAGCCTAAATACAGGTGTAGCTTACAGAGGGGGTGCCCCTCACCAGGTACCTGCAGAGAAATCGGCAGCCCAACGTGATTTAACCCATTAAATGCAAGGCTACTTATTCAACATAGATACATAAAGCGAATAAGAAGCTGAGCGATTGGCATATGTGGCATATTTACCTGCTGTTCTTCCCCAGTAAACCACGTTGGGCCGGGCTAAGTACAAGTGGGGCATGCAGAGGGGTTGCCCCTTGTCAGGCACCGGCAGAGAAATCAGCAGCCCAACGTGATTTAACCCGTTAAATGCAAGGCTACTTATTCAACATAGATACATAAAGCGAAAAAGAAGCTGAGCAATTGGCATATGTAGCATATTTACCCGCTGTTCTTCCCCAGTAAACCACATTGGACCGGGCTAAATACAGGTGTAGCTTGCAGAGGGGGTGCCCCTCGCTGGGTACCTGTAGAGAAATCGGTGGCCCAAAGTGATTTAACCCTTTAAATGCAAGGCTTTTTCCAGCGAAGAAGCTGTGCGATTGGCATATGTGGCATGTTTACCCGCTGTTCTTCCCCAGTAAACCACGTTGGGCCGGGCTAAATACAAGTGGGGCTTGCAGAGGGGTTGCCCCTTGTCAGGTACCGGCAGAGAAATCGGTGGCCCAAAGTGATGCTTTTTCCAATGAAGAAGTTGTGCATTTGACATATGTGGCATGTATGCCCTCTGTTCTGCCCCAGTATACCACGTTGGGCCAGGGTAAATACAAGTGGGACTTGCAGGAGCTAAATAAAGGTATAGCTTGCAGAGGGGGTGCCCCTCGTTGGGTACCTGCTGAGAAATCAGCAATCCAACGTGATTTAACCCAATGAAAACAAAGCTACTTATTCAACGTAGATACATAAAGAGCGAATAAGAAGCTGAGCAATTGGCATATGTGGCATATTTACCCGCTGTTCTTCCCCAGTAAACCACGTTGGGCCGGGCTAAATACAAGTGGGGCTTGCAGAGGGGTTGCCCCTTGTCAGGTACCGGCAGAGAAATCGGAGGCCCAAAGTGATTTAACCCTTTAAATGCAAGGTTACTTCTTCAACGTAGACAAATACATTTATGCACTTAAAAGCTTGCGAATAAGAAGCTGGCGAATAAGAAGTCAACTTCAGCCTTGTGTTTTACAGTGTAAATTTATGAAAAGAAGACAGACGTAGCCATAATACAGTCAAATTTAATGTCACTTCTGTTAATGTCACACTCTGCTTATTCTCATAAAATTGAAATGTCCCGGCCCGAATATAATGCATGCTTTGACTTTGATGTTTTGTTTTTAAAATGTATTAATGTTCAATGCATTGCTGAGTTTGTTGTGCTCACGTATCAGGTGGTGTCTGGAATGATCCAAATGCAATTAAAACAGCAGGTGGAGGAGTGAAATAAATATATTTATAACTTCTCTTCTGCAATTATTTCAATAGCTATTAATACCCTTTGCGGTCCATTTCAATAAATTAAAAGTAAATCAGCTCATTTTTGCTGTTTAATCTACTATTTGTTAATAATACAAGTAAAACTTCAAAGAAAAGTTTGAAGTATCTGGTATTGCCAGGCAGTTTCCCATCCAAGTACCAACCAAACATGCATATTATTATTATTTATTTATTTTTTTTAGCAGACACACTTATCCAGGCCAACTTACAATTGTGACATACAATTACC
The DNA here is from genome assembly GCA_030684275.1 of Acipenser oxyrinchus oxyrinchus. NCBI lineage: Eukaryota > Metazoa > Chordata > Actinopteri > Acipenseriformes > Acipenseridae > Acipenser > Acipenser oxyrinchus. Next base: position 14,296,232 of record CM060253.1, read on the forward strand.
CATTTATACAGTCGGGTTTTTTACTGGACCAATCTAGATAAAGCAGCAATGTGTCCCCCACATGTGATTGAACACACAAACGTCCAGTCAAGAACAAAGTGCTCTAACCGCTACTCCACAGATGCTGCAAGCGACGGATCACTAGTGTCTCGTTGTAAAAGGCCACGGAAAATTCACGATTTCATGATTTCACGTATTTGACTGCCTACCGTGAAAAATGTAAATATTGTTGATTTCGGGCTGAGGTATGAAATCAGATTCCGAAACATGGCAAAAATTTCACACTGTTTTTTGTCAATTCCACCAAACTCTGTGGATGCAGCACAAGCAGTTTCTGCATATGGACAGGTTTTTACACAACAAAGACAAACCACGAGTGTTGAAACTGCAACAAGATTCACGATTATTATTATTATTATTTATTTTAATACAGCAGCAGTGCCCCCCACATGGGATTGAACCCATGACCCTGCGGTCAAGAGTACAGTGCCCTAACCACTACTCCATGCTACTGCCCATGCTGGCCTTCAAAAAATAACTAGTTTTCTGCTCACGGGACAGATAATTTGTGTGTGAGTGCATGTGAGTGTGCGTGTGAGAGAGAGCATGCTTGCGTGCACGTCATATATAATTTAGTGTGTGTAAAGAAAAACGGTTTTGTCACTTGCACTAAACCCTGTTTTTAACATTTTGTTTTTCAAAGTCAGCAAAACGCTATACAACATAGTCCGTTTAATTACTGTATGAACATAGCATATAAGTTTTAAATGTTTACAAAACTCGACAATGTTGCCGAATTTGTCATTCAAACTTGTTTAGTTTTAATCAGTTTTGTCTGCTTGTTACTTTTTTTCAGCCAACACATTTAAATGACCCTTGTTTATTACATTTTAAAAGATTGTTTTAAATGTTACAATGTAAATGTTGACTCGGTAGCTACCATTAAATGTTTCAACCTTGGTGACTTTCTTTGATGCGCTATTAATTTTAGGCAACTTGCATATATATATATATATATATATATATATATATATATATATATATATATATATATATATATATATATATATATATATATATATATATATATATATATATATATATATATATATATATATATATATATATATATATATATATATATTTTTTTTTTTACATGAAACCTGTACTTTTTATAGAGGTATATAAATGCCAATTGTTGTGGATAAACAAATCAGCCAAATCAATTAATATGACATGTAGTTTTCTAGCTTGCTATTTATTAATTTATTTATACATTTATAATATAAACATGTATACATTTCTACATTTATTTATTAAAAAAATATTTATTTCTAAATGTATTTATTCCTCTATGCATTTGTTTAAATCATTTATTTATTTCTACCAAATAAATTATTCCTTTATTTATTTTTAATTAAACGAGGAACTACAACTTATCACAGATCAGAGATTTAGACAAGGAAGCTACATGCCACTCTTGTGTACAATTCCATTCTATGGTATCTACCAAACAAACAGGAAACTAGAAATTTTCAAACAGGAAAGAACAGTTCTAGAATCGAGCAGCACCTTCAGGTTTTCAGCGAAAGCTGGTCAGGCTTGGATGTAAGCTTAAAAAATGAATGAATTTCAACAACTGCGCAGTGGCGCAACGGGCTAAGGTCGTGTGCTCTTCAAGAACGTCATGTTGCAAGTTCAAACCACGCTATTTTTTTTCCTGCGATATGTGCTGTTTTAAAACATAAATTATTTGTTTAATATAAATGATGTGGATATCAAACTGCTTGCATACCCTGGTTTGTTTTGACGTTGACCAACATGTGGAATCACATGATTGGTAGTTGTCCAGTTATTTAGCTTTTCTGTTTGAATAGTCGCTACACACCCTTAAAAAGTAGACAGAAGAAGAAAAAGAAGAAGGAGAATAACAATTTTACCTTAGTTTGACGACTTATATCTCATTGTGTATAAGGGGTATGTACATTTTTTTTCACATTTGTGGTAAGAAAGTTTTAGACTTTTGATACTGGTACAGATGGTAAAAACAGCTAAACTCTTTGAGCTGTATAGAGACTCGGTAGTTTCAAACAAGTTTTTCTGACTTGTACGAGGAACTACCATTCCTCTCAATGAAGAGATATGTCTGTTTTTTCTTATGACACATTTATAATTTTATTCTTAACATGGCTGGTGTCTGCTGAGTAAAAGGCAATGTTGCAAGTTTTTAATTTTCTGGAACACAACTTGGAAGCTCTGCTAAGGCAACTGGAATAGACGTGGAACTCACAGGTCATGTTAAAGAAAAAAATTGACTATTTCATTTCTGTAGGGGTTCAATGCCATACTGCCATATTATCGCAATATTAAAAGCCATCCTGTGATGACAGTAATTCGCTGATATCGCAACACGGAAACTGACAAATTCTTTGTCACAGATGCACCACACATTTCAAGTTAAAATCTGATTACACAATAGCGTGGGGGTGGGCAACAATGTTTCAGGGGAGGCCAGGCCCCTTTGGTCTGCCCGCTGGCACTAGCCCCTATTCAGATTGCTGGCAGAGAACACAGAGAAGTCTGAATCCACTTACATCTGGGTGTGAGTGTTGGTGGAAGTATTTCTTATTGAATCCTTATGACTTTTCATTATTGTGTGGGCGTGCTTTGGCTTTGACTTACAGAACTATTGTTTTTTTTAAAACTGTACCCCTTCTGTTGGGAGGTTTCAACTAAAGTACCCTTTACAATTTTCTCTCCACTGAATGGTACCACATTGCAACAAAGGCAGAATAATCTGTTTAACCATTTTTTCCCCCAGTTTATTTAATACATCATTTTTTACAACAGTTTGGGGCTGACAATCTCTTTGGAAACACTGATATTTGCTTTCTATTCGGCAAAGTTATTATAAATAATACATAATAGTCTGCATTGTAAATACTTATCATGTTACCATTTACTTCCCATCTCAGCATAAGTCTGTGTGCCATTTAAAATGTTTACAATATCAAAAACATTAACCTCGAGATAAAACAATAACTAACAATGATAAACATTTTCTTTTTTAAACCCAACATAAATATCCAAAGGGACTCTGTATAATGTTGTCGCTTTACACTTTCTGTAGACTCTTGTGCTTTGTTCCTTCGTTTTTCTTTTGCAAGAAATGTATCCATTTCAAACATTGAAAACAAATTCAACCAGACGCTTTTGCTGAATACAGCCGTGCCTAATAAATAAAACAAAAACCGTCAAAGTATGAGGTATTGTGATGATTATTTATGTTTATTGGAGCATTTATACTTCTAAAAACAGCAAAGATCATGAGCAGCACAAAGCACTCTCCATAGGTGCAATTGCCTGCTTTACCCAGCAGTAAATACTGTATATATCAGAGTGAAAATCTGCTCAGACAAAATCATGCATTCATACAGGTGGAAAGTGCCGACGTGATAGACAGGGCCGGCATCAGCACCCGGAAACCCAGGCAACCGCCAGGGGCCCCCACACACATACAGAAATGAAATGCAAACATGAGTAAATGTACTATTTGCTAGCTATCATTCTCAAGCAGCCTTTAGGGCTAGAAATGTTTAGTTTTCACTTAACTAAAGTTAACTGTATGCATGCAGTGCAGTGAAACTTTTCAGATCTCATTAATACAAAAATGCAATTGATGCCAATGATTAATACATTTTTGTGACTAATTGGAAGCTATTAATATGTTTCAATATTAACCAAATCAAGTTATTAATCAAATTGATTCATCTTGTTACATCATTGATTTATTAAAATGTTTGTATACTGTTACTTCTTCACAGGCATCTTAAAATAACGTTAGAATATGTTTTCTTGGAAAATAAAAAAAAATTCAGATTTTGCTGCTGCTGTATTTGTTTTCAAAAGGTTTTCTATAGGTTATGCTGCAGCTGAAATGCATGTATGTTTTTGTTTTAGGGGGGTGGGGGGGTCTAATTCAGTCTTGCACCAGGGCCCAGTAAATCCTAGCAACGCCACTGTCCACAAACATGTTATCATGAAACAAAATTAAATATTCCACACCATAAAGATTTAAATGAAACATGAAATATTTATAAACTCCTGATGTTTAAATTCAGTAATCAGTAAATACACAGAAGCAGTTGGTGCCGTCTTTCTTGGCCACTATGACAATAGGACTGCACCATTCGCTCCTGGAAGGTTCAATCACCCCAAGTTCGAGCATGTCCCATACCTCTGTGCGAACGCCACTTTGTCAACTTTCTGGGATCCGGTAAGGTCTGTCTCGTACTGTGACACCTGGTGGAGAGATAATGTCATATTCAACTAAGTTAGTTCTGCCAGGCAAGTCAGAAAAAACATTGTTGAATTCCTCAATAAGCTTAAACAGCTCCCGTTGCTGATCTGGAACCAATTGTTCCCACATCGAAATGATTTTAGTGCTAGGAGTCCCTGAACAGGGGCCTAAATCATCCTCTATATTGCCTGGGGCTATATATAAGACCTCCCTTGCCTGCCATGGCTTTAATAAAAGTACATGATAAATTTCCCATTTATTACGGCGATCGGGCTGTCTAATTTCATTATTCACCTTTCCTATAGCCCGAGTCACTTCATATGGCCCCTGCCATTTAGCACATAATTTCAATTCTGAGGAGGGAAGCAGAAGCAGCATTACCTTGTCTCCAGGTCGAAAGGTTTGAATTCTTGCATTTTTTATTGTAATGCTGTTGTTGATGGTGCTTTGCCGATTTGAGATTGTCCTGGGCCAAACGACTGACCAAATCCAGGCGATCTCTTAGTAGGAGCACATGCTTCACTAAATTTTTGGACGAGCCTTTGTGCTCCTCCCACCCCTCTCTCAACAGATGCCGAAGGGGGAGAACCCTGTCAACTATGCAGCACCTCACTCACTGCAAAAAGGAGGTAGGGAAGAAGCGATGCCCAATGTTTTTGCTCTTGAGTTACAAAACGTCTCATCATCTGCTTCAAGATCTGATTAAATTGCTCCACCAAACCATCTGTCTGTGGATGATAAACAGATGTCCAAATGAGACATATTTTTAATATTTGATATACTTGCTGTAACGTTTTAGACAAAAAGTTGGTTCCATGATCAGTCATAATCTCCTTGGGGATCCCTACTCTAGCCATAATCATAAACACTTAATTAATTTGTATAATTAATACAGTTCAAATTAACATGCGTTAATCAACTTAAATGAATACTATATGACCATTACCATATTAGATCATTGACTAAACACAGACAACCTATTTGTTATCTGTTAAATAATCTGCATATTCATTCACGTTAATTAAGACCTCATCATAATTATTTATTTAATGACGTGTATAAGATTGAGGAATTACAATGAACACACAAAACACCCTATTCCTTGAATGTATTTGCTTCTATAAATGTCGTTTCTCAATAATGCAATTAAACTACAGTACAAGTAGAATCCTATTGCTCTCCTAACATTCAGTATAGGTTCAACATTTCATTCTAACACAGTACATGAACTCCTCTGTCCCAGTCTCAGTCTAGGCTGCGTGAATCTGCCAGCAGGTGATGACGTCACTCTGCTGACAGTTTCCTCAGCCCAACTACACAGACAGTGGCCCTGCATCTACTGCTCACAGGCAAAATAACTCTCGTTAAACACAAGCAATTATTAAAATGCATATTAAAATGCAAAACAACCTTTGCTCAATTACAATTCATGTTACTCAGAAAACTGTCTTCCATTGTTTTGGACCATGCATGGAATGACCACATTATCTAATTTATGACTTCTTTCTGCCGTCTCCAGCTTTCGTTTCTTCCATAAATTCTGATTCAGTGCTCCGATCTATTTATGGTCCTGTAGAGACCCTTTGTGTTAGGTTCAGTTAGACCACTGGCCGAGGCTCACTACCCCCCTCCTTTGTGTAGGATGTTTCGGGAGTTGCTCCAGTCAGAAGTTCACATGCTGCACTGCATACTGCATGTTCAAGAATGAATCCAAAAGATTAGTTCAGATATGTACTTATATAAAAAAATAGTTATTAATTGCAGGCAATTGTGCCTACACTGGCTAGGTGTTCGGGTTGGTTGCACATAAACATGTTGGGGACAGAGGGAACTTGGTTAATATCTGTCCTGTTGCTGGTATGGCAACGGGGCGGGGCAGCACCTACCCCAGCTTGGGGCTAACCTGGTCCCCATGAAGGGGAGATAAAGAGCTCATTGGGAGACGGCATCTCGGAGGTCTGAATCCGGGGCTGATGCTGATGGTGGTGGAGAGAGTGCTGGTCTGAAGGGCGGGACCGACAGTATCCCTGTCCGGGCGGAGACCAGGAGTCCTCAAAATCCTCGGCCAGTTTCACGCGTTCTCCAGGGTGTCGGGTTGTGGCGCTGTATCCAAGTCTTGGTTCGTGCCAACCACATGGCAGAATTGCTCCACAACCACCACCTCCCCATCTGCAAGTTGGTTTTTCTCGGGTCAGCCAGTGTACCATGTGGTCGCACAACCATTCCGCAACCACCCTGGGGCGTGTCTCCGGGGACATCTGCCATAATGTTGAGGCGACGGAGGATGGCCAGCTTCACCAGGTCGTAGCTGGCAGCGTTGCTGACGATAGCCTGGCCTAGGCTTTTGAGCCTCCTGATCAGGCAGGGGTCCCAGCTGGCTCACCCAGAACCCCCGTGGCCATGACGCTGGTGCTAACCACTCAAAGGCGACCAGATACACCTCTGGGTGATCTCCGCCATCATCTTCATCACCCCAGCCTTCGGTGCCAACATCGCTGGTGTTCCTGTAGGGTTTGGCGCCGTCATTGCCAACCCTACCCTCTCAATGGGCGCGTTGTATCGCTCCTCCCTCCTCTCCTCTGCCTCCCGTCTGTTATCCAGCGCCTCCAGCAGCTCTGCCAATGCGTTGTGGTCCATAGTCCCATTTCTCTGACACCACGTGTGGCAAAGTGGTTGATTGTGTACAGGTGCAGGAGTGATGCAGTGCGTAATTAACAGAGTTGTAAACCACTTGGAAAGGGTTTTTAACCCTTTGTGGTCCTTTGTCGGACTGGGTCCGACATTGCAATTATTCCCATCAGGTCCTTTGTCGGACCCTGTCCGACATCATTTTAAAACGCAAAACGCAAAAGTCGATTTTCAACGGAAAAGCCGAGAAAACCATTCAATGGCCGAGTGGGAACGAAAGGAGCCAAGACAAGCCGATAAAAAAAAAAAAAAGGCGATCTCATCAATAGTCATAGTACCCCTTGCATCAGATGGGGCGGTCATATGGAAACAACCTGGGAGTTACAGTATCAGCGCACAGAGACTATCACGGACATTTGCAGATCTTTTTTGAGATGTTATAGCAATAAAATAATGACTTGGATTGCATTATTGAGGAGTTTGGTGATAAAACGAGTCATCAGGAGACGATTGATCGGTATGTACGACTATTATTATTATTATTTTTTATTTGGTAGCATATGTGAGCGATAGCAAGCGAAAGGGTGGGCGGGGCTGAGATCCCTAGTGAGTGCTTTGTTGATATGCAGGGCCATTTAAACCCGTTTGACTGTGGAAAAAAATACTTTTAAACAGCGCGTCTAAAATTAACTGCGCGTGTGAAAATAAATTGGACCAGGCGAGCCTGACGCAGAATTAATAAATGGACCGCAAAGGGTTAATTATAATCCTGGTCTGGTGACCAAACAATAACTCCAGGTAATACACAACAATGTGTAATGCACTGGAATAAATAAACGGGTTGTAGTCCCAAATAATAAACACACATATCTTTCCCACAATATACAAATACGGTCAGCAGTCCTGGGTGCATGCTGTAGTGCTCGTGGTGGATGATACAAGTTTATGCATGACAAAAGTGAAGTGCTGTTCCGGGTTTTGTGCTGGCCCTTGGCGACAGCTCTGGAATGTGTTAGCCATCAAATAATAACAAACAAGACAATTATAGACAAACAAACAAAACACTCACGATAGGTTTTATCACGGGGTCTCTCATGGGTCCTTTCAGGTTCAAATCACGAACCAAAGTGAAGGAACAGATTGCGTCTCTCCATCCCCTTTTAAGCCGTCACACATGACCTTTTGGTAAACGAGTGCAGCCGCCCCTCCAGTCCGTGACTGCCACATTGTTTCCCTTCCGGGTTGATGAGTTAATGCACCAGAGCTCCACCCCCTTTCTAGCTGGCCGACTTCCCTTGAACCCTGGGAAAGAACTGTCAGGCTAGCCCGTCCAAGGTACTCTGTTCTCACTGCTTAGCGCCCTCACAGGTCAGGAGGGAGATTTACTACCAAGAAGCATTGTATTTCTGTCACAATGACATATTCTATTTAAATAAATATGGAGATACCATTTGTCTGAGGACTGAATGCCATCTGTTCTCCTAATTCCTTTGATGTTTAGTTAATTGGACTTCCAGAGGTGTTAAATAAGTATCCATAGGCAGTCGACCACCCAACCAGATTTGTTTTTGACAATGCAATTTTTTGTTCACTCTTTTTTGTTCACTTTGTTTTTGACAATGCAATTTTTTGTTCACTCTGTTCTTTTTATTTGACCAACATCATTTATTTTCTGTAATGTTGATTTCCAAATGATGTCTCTCCTTGATTTGCTGTGTTTTGTTCCTTGACTTCCAAATATCACTTTAAATTATTAATAATCTCTTCAACTAAAAGCAATTCAGCTGTAGCAACACACATCTTAATAGCAGTGCTTGAAAGTCGAACCAAGAAAAAAAAACTGCCCAGTCAGAGCACTAAAACAATGTGAAACGTCTTGAAAACTATACCATATGATTAGTCTATATATTAAAAATAATGATCATTATATGAATTTTTTTGTGACCCGTCTGGGTAATTTTGTCTCGGTCTGGAAGCATTTTAATTTATTAAAAAATATGAATTCATATAATGATATTTCTTTTTAATATGTATAGAGATGGAGTAATTGTGTGGTATAGTTTAAGATAATAATAATAATAATAATAATAATAATAATAATAATAATAATAATAATAATAATAATAATACATTTAAATATAGCACCTTTCACACCGGTGTCCCAAGGCACTGCACAATAAATTGTCCACACATTTATAATCATTGTAAACTTGAATACAAGATAAAAGCAGAATTTCCCAAACACAGTGGTAATAATGTAAGAATAAAAACAAGACTAGGATGGTAACTTTACAAGTAAAGTTGTGGGGCTTGTTTTATTGGGAAAGTGGTCAAAGTAGCTGATTTGTGTCAAAAGTCACATTGTTTACTAATTGTGTCATGCTTAGAATGTGCTATAATTTGAAATTTCTCAAAGTTCTATGACAGTTAATTCAACAGTGGGAAGTAGCCTACTGAAATAAGTTGATGCGGTTACTAAAACAGCTGTACCTCTTGATTGGTAAAAGTTATTTCAGATTTGAATAGCAGAGAGGTAGCGGAAGATTCCATATACTCTAACTTTTTGTCTTATTTGTTGGGAAAGTGGTCAAAGTAGCTGATTTGTGTCAAAAGTTACATCGTGCACAGTAAATAGAATGTTGGAAGTCTGGGAGTTTTTAAACAATGGGGAGCTTTAGAATGTTGAAAAAAGTTCCATTAAAGTGAATGAAGATGGACAAAAAAGGACACAAAGCTTAATAGTTTAAAAAGTATAAAAGGTATCAAAAAGTTGTATACAAGGAACTATTCCAGACTGGTCTACACTTTTTAAAGTTTGAACGGCGTTTTGTATACTGTCTTTGGGTGCTGTTTTAATTCTGGAAACTGTTGTTGTTGTTTTAATCGCATTGCCTTTTATGTTTTACGCAGTTCTGTGCATGGGTAAAATTTTGATTTAATTTTGCTGTTGGGCCATTAATAGGGAATTATACATACTGCTACAATACGCACCAGATTTAAAAGTATTGTAGCACTGAACTGAGGGGTTTCTGGGGTACAATAAGACAGACAGCAGTTGCAGTTCAAAGCAGTAGGAAACCGCTGTATTTATTATTTTTTTAGCTTTTAGTGAACAATGGCTCTCATTCATCTCCTCTCACTCACAAACTCAACTTCTTCTCTCAACTCTCTCTCAATTCTCCCGCCGTCAGGTCCCGCTTCTCTCTCTCAGACTGTCATCTCCACACACCCCAAATCCCAAAGAATAACACAGTTTACAAACACACATTATTTACAGAGTCCCATCCCCTTCCCCAGTCGATAATCAGGTCCATTCCCACATTGTCCTGCAAATAAGCTGCCCCCCGCTAGAGTATGTACTGTATTACAGTCCACGTGTTGTCTCTTTTGGCAAGTGATATTTTCAGAATCATATCGTTCTGAATTAAAATACTACTTCTGTTGAAAATATAGTACTGTACCAACAAAACCAACAGAGTACATCTAAATGGAAGCCTACTTATTTTAAAACACAGTCCTCTTCATCTATGTATTTTTTACATTGTATCTTTTTTGTTTTCCCTGAGAAAACGGACAAGGGTAGAACGGGCCAAAATGAAACATTACAAATGTATGTTCAATGACAGATTAAGCAGAGGTGATAGCTTGATTATGACTGCGTTCAGCAGTACTTGATTTGCAAAATGATGTCATAAGCCATGAATACATTGCCCTGCACACTTCACTAAAGATGCAGTAAATGTGCTGCATCACTTACAGCCGACTGGTGAATACCTGGAGCAGCACCGCTCAAAGGAACCAGTGGCAAGAAAGTTAGTGCAGCCATGACCTTTAACACTTCTTTTTTTACTTCATCAAATAATGAATAAAGCGAGGGAAAGATATTCGAGAATGTGTATGGTAAATAGACAGACAGACAAGACAAGAGAGTAATAAGTAGAGTAATATAAGAGAAATGAGAAAAGATTTGAAAGTAAAATAATGGTAGAAGGGACTTTTGGACAGTATTGAAAGTGTAAACATTGTATTCTTATAGTTGCATCAGTGGTGAAAACAATATGTCTATTTTGGTAGGTATTGATATATTGATATTTACATAGGTACAAAACTACAATATTATGAATGGTTAAAAAGGTACATATGCATGTCAGTGCTAAAGGGTAGTATACTAACACATTTTAATGCTGGAAAAAAAACATTCTCCTTGATATAGTGGTGTTATGAACTTAGGCTAATGTAAGGCATTTGTAAAGCATTAGAACTGTTCATAAAAGGCCATATACATGTCACAATGTTTGAAAGAATTATATAAATTATTGCAAATAAAGTCCATTCGAACCTCCGTTTATCATCCGCAGACGGACGGTTTGGTGGAACATTTTAATCAGACTTTAAAACAGATGCTGAGGCGGTTTGTCAACCAAGAACAGAAACAATGGGCTAAACTCCTCCCCTTCCTGATGTTTGCAGTGAGAGAGGTGCCTCAGAGCTCAACCGGGTTCTCTCCCTTTAAGCTCCTGTATGGGAGACAACCACGGGGGATCCTCGATCTTGTGAAAGAAGGGTGGGAGGAGCAAACAAAAACTTCCAAAAATATAGTGAAATATGTAATTATGTTAAGAGACCGCCTAGAATTGGTTGGTCGTTTGGCACAAGAAAACCTAAAACTAGTTCAGCATCGCCAGGAGCAACAGTACAACAAACAAGCACGAATTCTGACCTTTCGGCCAGGTGATAAAGTACTGTTGCTACTTCACACATCGGAATCTAAGTTGTATGCTAAGTGGCAGGGGCCATATGAGGTGATACGGGGGATTGGTAATGTAAATTATGAAATTAGACAACCCGATCGCCGGAATAAGACCGAAATCTATCACGTTAATTTGCTAAAACCCTGGAATGAGAGGGAGGCCCTATTTGTAGCTGGTGACAGTTTAGAAGAGGATTTTGGTCCCACTGTCAATCCACCAGCTACAATTCATATTCCGATGGGGAAGCAGTTACTTCCGGATCAGAAACGCGAGCTCTACCAGTGGAAAGGTTTAGTGATGTTTTTTTCTGAGTTGCCCAGCAGAACTAATGTTATCTCACATGCTATTATTAATCCACCAGGTGTCAGGGTTTGAGAGAGACCGTACCGGATCCCAGAGAGTCGCAGGGGTCTTGTTTGCAAGGAGGTGGAGGATATGCTCGAGCTTGGAGTCATTGAACCTTCCCGCAGCAAGTTGACGGGGTAGAACACCCTATTATTTACTTGAGCAAAAAAATGGCTCCTAGGGAAATTAACTATTCCGTTATTGAGAAGGAGTGTTTAGCCATCAAATGGGCTACTCACTCTCTTCGCTATTACTTGTTGGGACGTTCTTTCTCTCTTATCACTGATCATGCTCCCTTAAGGTGGTTACACACGATGAAGGACAATAACGCTCGGATAACTCGGTGATATCTGGCGCTGCAACCCTTCCACTATACTGTGAAACATCGTGTGGGTAAGGAGCATCAAAATGCAGATTTTTTTTCAAGGGAGGGGGGACCATTGGGGAATGTACAGTTGGCAGAGTGTTCCTTCGGCATCACTCTGAGGGGTGAGATATGTGATAAAGAGAGAAAGGATCAATGCTGTAAATCTCTCTCCCAACCAGAAAGGGCGCTGTGTAAGGGTGAGGGTATGCTGCCTCCTAGATGGACCACCTTGATGGTAGGTAGAAACCGGAAGGTAACCATATTAGGAGGAGCACGTAGTTGCAAGTATTCAGGACGACTCCATTGCAGTCAGCTGCGGGGCAGCCCTCTATTGGAGAAACCATGGCGACGGGTTGATTGCAGGGAGGAGTTTGATTGCAGGGAGGAGATTGCAGGGATTGCAGGGAGGCCTCTGGAAAGGGTTGATGTAACAGGTAATGCGCTATATCTTCCTGTATCTCTTTCCAGATCTGCCTGCAGTAACTGGCAGATATCAGCTATAATTTGCTTGTTAGTCAGAGGCGATGTCTGCATTTGTTGTCTGATAGTCGTAAAAAAGAGACACAGGTTTGGAAAACTCTGTTTTGATATCTCCTTCTGTCCCTACGATGCAGGAATGCTAATGCCTATTCCATTCTCTCTAAAAAGAAAACACAACATTAATACATATTCGATTTATAAAATATACATATCATTTATATTTACGTTCTGTCTTTACATTCCTCTTCTCTTGTTTCTCCATGTTTCACTTGCTTCTACCCCCGGCGCCAATGATTGCTCTCTCATTAAGATGTCTCTTTCAAAATGCAAACGCAGCACCCAGCACTGGCTTTGCACTGCATCAAAATCACTTCACGACAAAATGTTAATGACACCACACCTCAAAAGTTATGCCGACTACTGGCGCTAGCACCAGCCCTAGCCCTAAAAGCATGGCTTCAAAATTGCATTCCAGTGCAAAAAGTTTGCCCTGACCTTGAGCTCTAAAAATCGTGCCCAAATGACCTTTGCGCCATCATGAAAATGGGGCCCATGACTTTTTTTTAGGGCTGTCACTTGATTAAAATTTTTGATCGGTTAATTTTTGGGCATTAGTTGATTAATCGCCAGATTCATCCCTGCACATTTTTAATAAAGGCTGTCCTGCATAGTAATACATAAAAAAATCAATAGAATCTAAAATAACATAAGCCCAATGGGAATTTGGTCGTTTTAAAAACGTTTTTATTTCAGTAAATATAACACATTTTCACAGAACAACGTCAATCCATGAAAGAGTTTAATAGCAAAATATAATGCACAGGAACTGAGAATGGATTTTTATTTTTTTTGTCTTTGGTGCAAACATACCGTATATAACACTTACGGCTCCTTATGAACAATCTTTATTTTATTTATTTATTACATTATATTTAGTGCTTCCAGGTTTTCGGCATTAAAAAAAACACACTAGTAAAAATTGGTATACATAAACAACTTATAAACTAGTAAAAATCAGTATACATACTGTAAACAACTTGAACAGTAATGTAATATTACCAGTACTAAAATCAATAAAACAAAACGTTAGTCTCAGCTTGTGAGACAAGTAAAATACATTTACTTGCATGAAACCATGCCAGGCCAAATGAAGGAATCGTGAAAAATAAATGCTGCACTGCACAGTCAACTCCGTTGAAATGAACTTTGTACATCCAACTGTAACATGAAAACTCCCTTTTCACCAACACAGTTTTAAAATGAATAAAGTCTGCTTTGATTGTAGTAAATGCAGACATATTTTTCCAAGCTGGCAGCAGACATTGAGGATTGTTCTGGATGTTGTAGAAAATGTAAGAAGTGTGTGTGTAACAACAACAAACCAGATACAAACTGACGTGGGAAGCCTTCTCCTGCACATTCTTTCTGAGCAGGGGATGTTGGGAAATGGAGTTCAAAATGCCCAGCCAAAAAAAAAAGCCAGATTAAATTGTGAACAAAAAGTAATCTGAAATCAACTATTTAGTTGATTAATCGGTCCGATTAATCTGTTAATCGGAACAGCCCTACTTTTTTTGCCAAGTTTGTCACACCAGCTTTTTTTATACAGTATATGTTGTCATGTCATCACAGAACATAAATTAAATTCACACTCTTGCCACCTCAAGCAACCCAAACATTTCACAGAGGCTAAATATTCAGGTCAGGCTTTGCTGAAGTAAGCTTTTTTGAAGCAGTACCAAGGTCAATACATTAGTAAGTGTGACAGACTTGGGAGCTGGACGATGAGCTACTCCATTTCTTTTGGCCTACTTGAGAAAATCTAGCTTGATTACACTGCACTTCAGAAAAACTTTATTTGATATATATTTTACTTCTGTACTTGTTATATCCCTCTGGGGAAATGTTGTGAAGGTGAGGGTCTACATGAGCACATATCTAGAGAACAATGTGTCCAATTGTGACAAAACATGCTAAGGGCAGCAGTGTGGAGTAGTGGTTAGGGCTCTGGACCCTTGACCGGAGGGTTGTGGGTTCAATCCCAGGTGGGGGACACTGCGGCTGTACCCTTGAGCAAGGTACTTTACCTAGATTGCTCCAGTAAAAACCCAACTGTATAAATGGGTAATTGTATGTAAAAATAATGTGTAAAAAATAATGTAATTGTATGTCAAAATAATGTGATATCTTGTAACAATTGTAAGTCGCCCTGGATAAGGGTGTCTACTAAGAAATAAATAATAATAAGGACAATCTTTAGCTCAGGTTATATAATGCATCATTATGCATCAGGTTGTGTCTTATCTGACTCTCTTTCTTTATGTTATTTTAAGGTTTTGCATTCAGTATATATGTTTTGTATTTAGGAAATTGCTTGTCCAATAACGATGAAACTTGCTAAGGACCTTCTTTAGCATTCTAATGTAAACATCAATCTCTCTTTCCTACTCTTACCTGAAGAAGAGACATGACTTCCTGTGAAAATGTTTTGCAAGGACTTCCTTTCTATTTAGAGATATCTCCAAATGAGCAGGAAGTTATTTTGAGATATCTCAAAATGATTTAGTGATATTTTTTAATGAATAGGAAGTCATTTAGATATATCTTTAAAACCCTAATTTTAAGATATCTCTAAATGGCAGTTTGGCGTACCATGCTAGCAAAAGCCACATGGTTTCCATATTATTTAAAGATATCTCTAAATCATCTGAAGATATCTCAAAATAACTTCCTGTTCATTTAGAGATATCTCTAAATCATTTACAGATATCTTGAAATGAACAGGAAGTCATTTGAAGATATCTCTAAATGACTTGCTGTGAAAATTCTCTATGTTTTAAATGGACTGCCTGTCCATTTAGAGATATCTCCAAATGAACAGGAAGTTATTTAGAGATATCTTCAAATGATTTAGAGATATTTTTAAAACCCTCATTTTAAGATATCTCTAAATGAGTTTGGGGTACCATGCTAGCAACATGTACATGGTTTCCATATTATTTACAGATATCTGTAAATCAATTTGAGATATCTTTGATTGATTTACAGATATCTTAAAATGAATTTTAGATATGTTAAAAACTGCACAATTAAACAGTATGAAATGACTGCAAGAATCATGTACATGATGTACCTTTGCAATAATGTACAGCTGCTTATTTTGTGCTTCAGTAGCTAACATATGCTATTTTCCGCAGAAGGAGTAGTATCATAAATTAATTTGGGACTAGCAGTGTTAATGCATTAGCAAGTAGTTGCTGTAAGTCTCTACGTGTTCAGGAACAAGCTGTAGTGTAATTAGTGATTGGTACTTCTGAATTCAGCCAAAAATTGAAATAGGACAAGTGAGCCCATCTGTAATTCAAATGCAGCAAACTAAAAATATAATTTAAGTCATTTAGCAAATCAATATATTCCAAAGGAATGTTCTATAGAAAGTCTACACCCCCTTGAAGTTTTTTCACATTTTATTGTGTCAGTGCCTCAGAGTTTCATGCATTTAAATGAGGATTTTTTTTCCACTTATCTACACACCATACTCTGACTGGGCCACTCAAGGACATTTACCTTTTTGTTCCTTAGCCACTCTTTGGGTTGTTGTCATGCTGAAAGGTGAACTTCCGTCCCAGTTTCAGCTTTCTTGCAGAGGGCAGCAGGTTTTCCTCAAGGACTTCTCTGTATTTTGCTCCATTCATTTCCCCTTCTATCCTGACAAGTGCCCCAGTCCCTGCCGATGAGAAACATCCCCCTAACATGATGCTGCCACAACCATGCTTCACAGTAGGGATGGTGTTCTTTGGGTGATGCGCAGTGTTGGGTTTGCGCCAAACATAACACTTTGCATTTAGGCCAAAAAGTTCCATTTTAGTTTCGTCAGACCACAAAACTTTTTGCCACATGGCTACAGAATCTCTTGAGTGTTTTTTTTTTGCATACTTCAAACGGGATTCAAGGTGGGCTTTCTTGAGTAATGGCTTCCTTCTTGCCACCCTACCATACAGGCCAGATTTGTGGAGTGCTTGGGATATTGTTGTCACATGCACATTTGACCAGTCTTGGCCATAAAAGCCTCTTGGTAGCCTTTCTGATCAGTCTCCTTCTTGCTCGGTCATCCAGTTTGGAGTGATGGTCTGATCTAGGCAGGGTCTTGGTGGTGCCATACACCTTCCACTTCTTAATAATCGTCTTGACCATGCTCCAAGGGATATTTAAGGCCTTTGATATTTTTTTATACCCATCCCCTGATCTGTGCCTTTCAACAACTTTGTCCCGGAGTTCTTTTGAAAGCGCCTTGGTGCTCATGGTTGAAAATTTGCTTTGAAATGCACTACCCAGCAGAGGACTGCTGAATTTATCCTGAAATCATGTGACTCACTACAATTTAACACAGGTGGAAGCCACTTAACTTGGTGTGTGATTTTGAAGGCGATTGGTTACACCTGAGCTAATTTAGGATTGCTATTACAAGGGGGGTGGACACTTATCCAACCAAGCTATTTCAGTTTCAAAAGTATTCATACCCTTTGATACTGTGATAGTATTGTCTGCAAGGTGCTAGAAATTTAAATATGATAATGCAGAACCTAATTCTAGAAAATGCTGGATTGTAGGTGAACATTCTTAGAGAGTATAAAAGGGTTAGGCATAGGATGATTGCTGTCATTACCAATAAGTTAATATAGGACAAAATAAAGAGCTATCTGGAGACCTTAAGCAAAAAATTATTTATTGTCATAAAGCTGGAGAAGGATACAAGAAGTTTCCAAGCATTTAAGTATCCCAATTTCATCTACTGTTTCTATTATCAAGAAGTACAAGACTCACAATGTCACAACGCCCCCCTGGTCTGGAAGAAAGAAGGTTCTTTCACCAAGTACAAGTAGAAGAATTGTGTGGAAGGTTAATAACAATCCGAGATTGACTGCCAAAGATATTCAAAGTGAATTGGCTGCAAGTGGGACTGGGGTTTCCATATCAACCATAGGTCGAGGTATTGCATGGTGAAGGTCTCAATGGTCGCAGGCCAAGGAAAAAGCCACTCTTAGGAAAATGTCACAAGGACAATCACTTAAAGTCTGCAAAACAGCATTTGAATGATGGATATGGTCAAAGTCTTTGTGGAGTGATGAAACAAAAATCAAGCTATTTGGTCACACTGATAGTTGTTATGTTTGGAAAAAGTCTGGTGAGGAGTACAAAGAAAAGAACACCATATCTACTGTCAAGCATGGAGGTGGTAATATCCTTCTATGGGGCTGTTTTTCCTCGAATGCAGTGTTTCTCAACCTTTTTCGTAACAACGCCCCCTAAAGATCAGCTGAGCTTAAAATAATTCATAAAACAAAAATAAACCCCAGTCGCTGGTATAATCAACATGTAGATACATACATAAAATGTTTACTATTATGGAACATTGCCAACATATCTTCTTTGCTTGCGCCATGCTGTGGATAGCAATAGAGATATGCGAACCGGTTCGTTTGAAATCGGGTACCCGGTTCCTGCTTTGGAACCGACGAACCGGATACAAATATCAGGGATCCAGTTCCGGTCATTACTATTATGTTTTTAATAAAACTGATTATTAAAACATTAATTTCTGTCAAAAATACATTTGATAACTATAATTGCCATGGTCACACTTAGAAAAAAAGGTCTACAAAATATTTATTACAGCAATAACGAGGGTTTAAAGTGTTTTTTTTTTAATTAAATTTTTTCCCTGGACCATAATTCAATCTCACTTTTAAATGAACTGATGAAAACGTTTTGGGTAAAGTGAATCTTCTGCACCTTGATGGGATCATTCGCAAGACAACCCCAAGCCGAATGACATGATTTCAGCTATCTAAAAAAGTAATTTAACCCCAAGCTGATGGGGTTGTATTTCGGCTTGGGATCCTAACATACACTGACCTGTTTGCACATACCATGTGGTTAAAGATTTTTTAAATTGTAAACTTTGTGAAGTTTGTAATTAACAAGGTTCATATACAAGCACACAATGGCTTTTGCTGTTTTAATAAAACTGTTACTGTGCAAATTGGACATTATTGATTATTTTGTTAACTTTAATTATACAGGGTGATTTCATAGATTGCAGAATATTGTCCGAACATCGCAAAAGATGCATTGTTTAGGGATCATATCTTATATGTGCAGTGTCAAATATTTTTCTTTTGCAAAACATGTTTTATGTATCTCCGGTATTTATTTGTATTTTTGTTCAGAACCGATTCCACAAATCTCCTCAAATGCACATCACTAGATAACAATAAGAATAAACTGTGAAATTCAGGCATGTACCGTAACATGGCAACAGGCACAAGGAAATGCTGCTGTGTCATAATTGGACCATATGACATTTGCATGACAAATCGGATAGCAGAAATGGCAGTGACGTTGCTGCGTAGCAACACATATTTCTGACGTGATGTTTACACAATCTTAAAGTACATCACTGGCACACTGTGTGTAAGTAGTTAATTAATATTGTGAAATAAGTTTCCTAGAATTTTAAATATGAAAACACAACACCCCCTTTTTTTAGCTAAAACAGCCCCCTCCCGTCCTCTTGGATGTAAATGCCCCCCTTTGGCTTCAGAATGCCCCTTGGGGGGCAGTACCGCCCCCGTTGAGGAACACTGCTCTAATGGCACAGGAAATTTAGTTCCAATACATGGTAAAATGGATTCCACAGAGTACCAAAAGTTATTGGCCAATCATCTGAAACTCTCCTCTACAAAACTTGTTTTAAAGTGCAACTGGACGTTCCAACACAACAACGATCCAAAGCACACATCAAAATCTACTTCAGAATGGTTAAAGAAGAATAAAATCAAGGTTCTGGAATTGCCTAGTCAAAGTCCCTATCTAAATCTGATTGAGAATCTTTGGTTTGAGTTGAAGAAGGCTGTGCACAAGAGAAATCCTCGGAATTTGAATGAACTGGAACAATTTTGCGTTGAAGAATGGTCACAAATCACTAAAGAATCATGCCAAAAGCTCATTGACAAATATCCTAATCATTTAAAATAGGTTATTATTAATAAATGTGCCTCAACTAGATATTAATTTCATTTTCCTTGACAGGGTATGAATTGTTGGGGTTTTGCAAAAAAAATGCTGAAATAAATAATTGTGTAATCTATTTCTTGTAACTAAAAGCTGAGTGACGGTGTACTGTACATACGTACATATAATTGCCATACTATATGCAAAATGTTGGCACTTTTATAACCAAACTCCTAGTCCTCATTTTTTTTTATATGAGATTAAGAATACATTTATTTGGCCGGCATAAATATCATCTGTATAAATGACATTTTCCAGCAGAAAACATTGTCAGTGCAAAATCTATATTCCCTGCCAGGGATGAAAATTGAGCAGAGCCTGGGATACAAAAAGCAGAGGTAGTAAATATGGTTACTTGTTTTATGTGAGCAGCAAGTAACTCATCATAGCAAGGAATTATTTCTGTAACTTCCCTGTGTCGTGCCTATTGCACCCTGACAAATTTAGCTTTATTTTGAGATATAAGAACATAAGAACATAAGAACATAAGAAAGTTTACAAACGAGAGGAGGCCATTCAGCCCATCTTGCTTGTTTGGTTGTTAGTAGCTTACTGATCCCAGAATCTCATCAAGCAGCTTCTTGAAGGATCCCAGGGTGTCAGCTTCAACAACATTACTGGGGAGTTGGTTCCAGACCCTCACAATTCTCTGTGTAAAAAAGTGCCTCCTATTTTCTTTTCTGAATGCCCCTTTATCTAATCTCCATTGGTGACCCCTGGTCCTTGTTTCTTTTTTCAGATCAAAAAAGTCCCCTGGGTTGACATTGTCAATACCTTTTAGGATTTTGAATGCTTGAATCAGATCACTGCATAGTCTTCTTTGTTCAAGACTGAATAGATTCAGTTCTTTTAGCCTGTCTGCATATGACATGCCTTTTAAACCCGGGATAATTCTGGTTGCTTTCTTTGCACTCTTTCTAGAGCAGCAATATCCTTTTTGTAACGAGGTGACCAGAACCGAACACAATATTCTAGGTGAGGTCTTACTAATGCATTGTAAAGTTTTAACATTACTTCCCTTGATTTAAATTCAACACTTCTCACAATATATCCAAGCATCTTGTTGGCCTTTTTTATAGCTTCCCCACATTTTCTAGAAGAAGACATTTCTGAGTCAACATAAACTCCTAGGTCTTTTTCATAGATTCCTTCTTCAATTTCAGTATCTCCCATATGATATTTATAATGCACATTTTTATTGCCTGCATGCAGTACTTTACACTTTTCTCTATTAAATGTCATTTGCCATGTGTCTGCCCAGTTCTGAATGCTGTCTAGATCATTTTGAATGACCTTTGCTGCTGCAACAGTGTTTGCCACTCCTCCTATTTTTGTGTCGTCTGCAAATTTAACAAGTTTACTTACTATACCAGAATCTAAATCATTAATTTAGATTAGGAATAGCAGAGGACCTAATACTGATCCCTGTGCATGCATCACCTGGGGAGGCCACCAGTCATGCTATGAATAATTGATTATATGTTGAAAATATCAACATTTCATTATACAGTCAAGCAATCATTCATTCAAAATAGAAGATCAATAAACAAGCAACAGGATAGCAGCAGGATAGTGTCGCTATACGGTTATGGTTTGTTTTGGTCCGGCAGTATTTTAAGTATTGAAGAATATGAAAGGTTGTACAATTATATTCTTTTTAATTTAGAGTCTATAGATAAGGAGCAATTGTGTGGTGTAGGATTTAACATGATCAGACTCCTTTTAATAACCTGTCCAGCTACATGTATATAATGAGAATGCTCAGCGAGGTAGGTAATTCGCTAGAGTTTATATGCTAGTCTAGTGAGCAAATTAAAAAACAAATTGATGGAAATGCATAAAGCTTTTTTGTTTAGTTCGGATCAAGAAAATGTATTCGATAACCATTTTTTAAACTCATGACGTCATTACATACAGCTGTTTGTTCGCTAGAATTCAGTTTGATGGAAACCTGTTTTGTATGATAAGAATGGCATATACTGTATATTTTTGCAAAATGTTCCAACTTCGCTAGAAATGTTTTTGTCTTGTTGATGGAAACATAGCTAGTATTCACTTGTTTCTTTTAAACTGTTAGTTAAAACTTAAAAGTGATTTTAAATGTAATGGTTGATATAAACTTGCTTCCTTTACTTAAACATTATAGCCTCATGATTTATGGTTTTAACTTTGTTTTCATGTTAAACTCCAATTTCCAGCCATTAATCGCTCTGTCTAAATGCATTTAAGAAAATTCCCCAACCCCCACCTGATACAGCCATATAGGAAATTATGTCTTTAAATCTGGGTAGAAACAATTTCACTCAGAAAGATAAACAGATTTAAATTAAAACATAATTCCCAACACACAACATCTTGCACCACACTCACATTTTGTTAATTGCAGTGTTTGCAGTTTTGTTAACAGCTACAAAATCCTTCAAAATAAGTTATTTTCAGTAAGTGCAAACTACCATCTAATAACTTATTTAACATAAAAGACAACATTATTCTTTGTTATTAATTTGAACTAAAAACTGCAGTCACCATTTTCACTCATAATGATTTAATTGGGTGATGAAAAAATATTCTGTTTGAAACTATCTATAATAGCAACAGTTTAGTACTCAACGCAGACGTTGCAGTCTCTGCTGACTAATTTCCACTGGTGGGTATAAGTTGATAGATTTGTGTGGCTCATACATTTGAGTGTTTGGGGGACTATTAAACCAATCACATGCAAGAACACCAATGTTATTTTGTTCTGGTTGGTTGTTTCGGAAATAGATTTTTCAGAACGTTAGGCTTAAATTCTCTGAACACCGGCCCTGTCGGCAGTGGATATGAATGCATATTTTAGCTGTCAAATGGAACTATTTTGTATTTGTGTTGCTTTGATGTTTCTTTCGTTCTTTGTGAACAATACTCACTTCAAATGATGAGTTTGTAACATTAAAAATATAAGTTAAATTACATTAAGAAAATTGTAGGACTGTAGAGTATATAACATTATGGACTTAAATTAAGATCAAAGACCACCTGCGTCAACAGCTTTTAAAAAAGTGAATTTCACCACCATTACAGGTGAGTGGTGGAGTTAGACCTTAACTACGAAGAGATTGCGCATTGAAAAAAACTAAAGAAAAAACTATTCGTTTCAGATTTTTACAAGTCGGTGCAAAAAGTAATAAAGTAAACAGAGATACAGTACTTGCAGTCATCAGTGTGTATTAAAATGCAGTGAACTGTTTTGTTTGTGTTGAGTGTCATCCAGCAAGCAAGTAAGCAAGCCTGCCTGTCTCTGAGCCTAACTGGTGGTGAGAACAAATGATGGCTTGGCATTTCAAATTTAAAGGTACAGAGCTTCATTATTGTAAACATCAAATTTACATACCAATGTGTATATAAACATGTAGGTAAGCATTCTACATTTTTGTAGTTTTACTTTACAGAAAAAATACATTCATATAAATGTGCATATCTACAAAAATAAATACAAAATTAATTCAGCAGTAATAAGTTCTTCAAGCTAACTTGTAGTCTCTAATGTATATGCAATATTTTGCACTTGTGGAAGGATATATTTAATACATTTACAAAATAAACATAGAGCAATTTAATAAGCACAATAACCCACGACTGGGTGTGCGATAAGGCATAGCAGCCTAGAGCCTCACAATGCACCAGTTGTGCGGTAAGCTATGTCTGACCACGAACCCTATCATGGGTTATTGCTTATATAACAAACACTAGTATTACTATCTGTGGCAGGGCAGAAGCCCTGCTGCTGTAAATAGTGTGTGTGGGAATCTAAGGTTGGCAGGGATGGGGTTAAATCTGTCCCTGCCAGCAATCACAGGCGATGCCATTCCCCAGTTAGGTAATTGATGCTAATTGGGGAGTGGCCACGTATATAAAAAGAGGCAAAATCGGTTTGAAGATGAGTGTGCTCTGATATTTGTATTGTTTTTAATCGGTACTGAAGGTTAATCCCCAGCCTACATGTGATTTATTCTTTTGTTTGTACATTTTATTTTGGTCCTCGTGCCAGTTTATTTTGTTCCTGTTTTGTTAGTAAACGTGCGCACCATTGCTTAAACTGCAGCTTCCTTGTCTTTTTCCTGCCAACTAACACCTGGGCCCACAGTGCTATCCCTTCACACAACCATTTACAAGTCAGGAAATTCAGTACAAAATGCTTTGTCATGGATTAAGCTTGAAGCCACAAAAGTCAAGAAATGCCCACCACCCATAACGCAGCTGCAGCCAGGTTACACTTTTAGCATAGATACTGAGATGTGATGGGTAGAATTCATTTATATGGGGAGCAGTGGAAATGACAGAGGTGCGAACATGTATTTAAAATCTTAACAAGAAAAACAAACTTAGAGGTCCAACAAAACACAGAGAATCAGCACAAACAAGAAATACTAGTTTAATAGATAATATGGTTGATTTCAATAGATATGTTCTCACTAAAGCTTAATACCTAACTAATTCCTCACAAAACATTTAACAAATATTGAAGATTATTTTATTAACTAATTTAGTACTTATATATGGCTTGGAGGAACACGAATGTATTTTAACAAAAAAATAATATTGAGAATTTACAGTAGAAGGCATATCTTAACCTGTGTTAAAGGGTACCTGTACCCAAAAATAACAAAGCTCTCTTTGTGCTCCACATATCCAATAATGCTTCTTGCTGCACCAATTAGGTCAAAAAGTTGCGCGTTTAGAGATGTTTGTAATTTCTTTGTTCACTTTCTGGGTTAAGTAACATTTGAGGGAGCTGACATATTGGAGCCTTTCAGGCAGCGATGAGTCGTTGATTTCCCTGATAGGCCAAAAGTTGCGTGCATGGGTTGATGGGATACAGTGGGCACCTGGCCAGCCACAGGGGTCGCTGGTGTGCGATGAGCCAAGGACTCCCTAGCCAACCTAACCCCTACCCTGCCTGGGCAGCGCTTGGCCAATTATGCGCCGCTTCCTGGGCCCTCCCGTCCACGGTCGGCAGTGGCATAGCTTGGATTTGAACTGGCAATCTCCAAGCTATAGGGCGCATCCTACACTCCGGGAGGAGTGCCTTTACCGGATGTGCCACTCAGGAGTCCCTACCTGGGTCAAATATTGATTAGAGCAAATGTTTCTACATCCCTGCTGCAATATGGCTCATGCTGTGTCTCAATTAACAAAAATATGGCTAAACACAAATGTGCCTTGCGGAAGTGAAACCTTCACGCAGGCGTGGCTGTTTGTTATTGTGTTGGATCACACCCATCAAGCATTTTGTCTCGTTCAACCCGGGTCAAAGCGAGTAGACCCACATCCTGAGGGTGGGTAGCTGGGACCCGGGTTAACCCAGGTACGACCCAGGTACGTAGTTTCACACGACGCAGGATTGTGACCCGGTAGAAGTGACAGTGTGGAAGGGGCAGTCCGAACCACACTATCATACTGTAATGAAATGTACAGTGCAGTTTGTCATTTAAAAGAGTGTAGTAAGTTACAGAATATATATATATATATATATATATATATATATATATATATATATATATATATATATATATATATATATATATATATATACTGCCTCTGTGTTGTATACACATTTTTGATTACGTATATGTTTGGATAGTATAAAAACATAACTACACAATTGTAGTATTATACAGGTCACAATCAATACTCTGGGTTCAGGTCCTAACTGATTGAGATTATTTAAAAGAGCAGAACTAGCCATGTCAGTTTGCGCAATGGGCAGAACCACTTGATACAGAATACAATACCTTGAGAGAGTTAAACATGTTTTTTACTATATTAAAAAAATGGATATTGAAACATGGCTATTATAATAGCAGATACAGTTCTGCAATGTATTTATTACTGTACAAAGACAAGATAGAGCATAAACAGTACATCGGTTCAGAGGAATCACCTACACTGTACCTTGGGGACTTCACACGCCTTCCTCAACCTTCACAACACCAGATCGTAATCCACTTGAAATCCCATACTGTATAAACAAATATGTAGTAAGCTTTGTATATACACAAGCACACTAACACACACACAATGGGTCATTTCTTTGAAGACTGCAATTTAAACTGTGTGTGTGTGGTGGTGGTGGTGGTGGTGGTGGGGGGGTAGATATGGCTATATTTTATGTCCATATTCTAATTATTAAGGAATTGAACAGTCAGTATTAATTACAGTATGTAAATCCTTCATGATGTCATCCTCTGAAAAGAACATCAGATTTATATACTATAACAATTAATAGTAGGGTTGCCACCTCTGAGGTACAAAAAAAAACAAAAAACAACAACATCTGACCAGAAGGGTCATTGTTAAAAGTTTAAATTCTCTAGAAATCCTATTGTGATCTAATATACAGCATTGATAACAGTACTGACATCCAATTCATATTGTGGTTCTATTGCAGTAATATTATCTTGATATTTTTACTTCTGCTAAATTTATGGGAGTGGCATTGTGGTGTTGCTGTATTATTATTATTATTATTATTATTATTATTATTATTATTATTATTATTTGTTTATTTAGCAGACGCCTTTATCCAAGGCGACTTACAGAGACTAGGGTGTGTGAACTATGCATCAGCTGCAGTCACTTACAATTCGGAGCACAAGGAGGTTAAGTGACTTGCTCAAGGGCACACAATGAGTCAGTGGCTGAGGTGTGATTTGAACCAGGGACCTCCTGGTTACAAGCCCGTTTCTTTAACCACTGGACCACACAGCCTCCTGCTGTAGTAATCATATCTACATGGATGTGGAAGCATAAAACTAAAAACGGGGATTAAAAACCAGGATCATTTAGTGTCTTGGTAAGACAGGGACGATCCAGGAAAACGGGGATGAAAACGAAATAGCCTAGTAATATTTAGAAATTAATACCATATTACGATTTAGCGATTTAATACCATGAGTTTACAACAGTTATAATGGAAACTCATAGTTTCCCATTTAAGATATTTTCCAAAACTATAGCATATGGCAAAGTAACTCCTATAGTATTACATAGAAGACATTCTCTAACATGACTTTGCAAGGAATTACATAAGTTACTAAAATTACAATTACAATTAGGAACTGTTTCTTAGTTTCCTAAGGACAAATTGAGAGGAACGGTAGTTCCTTGTACAAGTTAGAAAAACTTGTTTGAAACTACCGATTTAAGAGGAACGGTAGTTCCTTGTACAAGTTAGAAAAACTTGTTTGAAACTACCGATTGAGAGAAACGGTAGTTCCTCGTACAAGTTAGAAAAACTTGTTTACTACCTAGAGTCTCTATACAGCTCCAAGAGTTCTGCTGTTTTCTCCATGTTACAGCAGCAAAACTAAATCACTTAGAATTACCATCTGTACCAGTACCAAAAGTCTGAAACTTTTTTACATCAAATGTGAAAAAAAACGTACATACCTCTTATACACAATGAGATATAAGTCGTCAAACTAAGTTAAATTGTTATTCTCCCTCTTTTTCTTCTGTTTACATTTTAAGGGTGTGTAGCGATGTGAGGCGTGTGAGTAACAATGGAATGTCCAGACAGTAATTTACGTGTAACAAAATAAAAGTTTTTATTAATATTATGCGCTACACGATAAAAATAAAACAAAACAAAAAAAGAATGGCGTGAGGGAGGGGGTGCTGGAATAAGGGTAAAAGGAAGGGTTTGGAAACTTTCTCCGTCCTCTTCACGATATCCTCGGACATAAAAAGGGGATAAAACAGAAAAGAAAATGTTAGTGGGCGTGCCGCCCCCGTGCCGACAAAATGAAAACAAACCAGCCAAATTCTTCGTCTCTCCCTCCGCCTATTCACCCCGCCTATACTTTTCAGGACCAAACCCGAACACAGTAGTACGTTCCCTTTTGTATGCAACGCCCCGCCCCTGTAGTTAGTGGAAAACCAATCCCCAACTGACAAGTGTCCTTATAACTCACTTGACTCCAGTGGCTGGAATTTACATACTCATACTTCCGCCCCTCACCAAGGTGCCGCCCCTCATAAAGATGACTTGCGTCATGGTCACGAGACCTTGGTAAGGGAAGTCCCGAGTTGGTTTGGTGCCTTCTACTGTCGGGAGGCTGAATTACAAACCGAAACCCCTTTGACTCATCACATATCCCACCCCTCAGAGTGGAGCCGAAGGAACACTCGGAAACCTCTAACCCCTCATTTTTCCCTCCCTCCTGGGAAAAAAAATCAGCATTTTGGTGTAACTTACCCGCACGATGCCTTATTTGAAAGGCGAAGGGTTGGAGTGCCAGGTACCACCACGTAATCCTAGCGTTTGAATCCTTCATCGTGTCTAACCACTTTAAAGAGGCGTGATCTGTGATGAGTACAAAGGGTCGCCCCAGAAGATAGTATTTTAAGGACTCTACAGCCCACTTTACTGCCATACATTCTTTCTCCACTACCGAATACCTTTGTTCTCTGGGCAGTAACTTCCGACTGATCTATAGTATCGGGTGTTCTATACCATCTCTCTCCTGGGACAGAACCGCCCCCAGACCAGTCTGTAATGCATCCGTCTGAAGGATGATATATGCAGCCGCATACTCTCAATGAGGTTGTAATCCCTGTCCATCAGTCTCTGGAAAGTAGCAGGAGCTCCATGAAGTCTGAACGGCATAGTACAAAATTGAAAAAGACCGTCTGGGGTTGAAAATGCCGTTTTCTTACGAGAGGCTTTCGTTAATGGAATCTGCCAATATCCTTTCGTCAGATCCAAAGTTGAAATAAGCTGAGCTCTCCCCAGCTTGTCTAAGAGTTCATCTACCCGGGGCATTGGATATGCATCAAACTTGGAGATAGCATTCACCCTCCTAAAGTCGATACATAACCGATGTGACCCATCTGGCTTGTCTATTGGTACAATTGGGCTACACCACTCGCTTCGGGAAGGTTCAATTACCCCAAGTTTCAACATACACTCCAATTCCCTCCGAACAGAATCTCTCCGACTCTCTGGAATGCAATACGGTCTCTGTCTAACTTTCAGACCTGGCGGAGTGATAATAGCATGTTCAATCAAATGCGTTCTTCCAGGCATGTTAGAAAACACATCACTGAACATATTGATTAGATTGCTTACCTCTTTGCGCTGATCAGGAGTTAATTGTTCCCCCATCGGGACCTCAATTGCTGACACTGGCTCAATTGAGGGTCCAAAGTCCTCTCCCTCCTGTGCGGGAGATATAAAATGGTCCTCCCGTTCTTTCCACGGTTTGAGGAGATTAACATGATAAATTTGGTTTTCTTTCCGACGCCCAGGCTGTTGGATCTCATAATTAACTTTTCCAATCGCTCGAATAACCTCAAAGGGACCCCTGCCATTTCGCAAACAACTTAGATTCCGATGAGGGAAGCAACAACAACACTTTGTCTCCAGGTCGAAAGTTCCTAATTCTTGCATTTTTATTGTAGCTTTGCTGCTGCTTCTGCTGTGCCGCTTTGAGATTGCCATGCGCCAATCGACCAACTAATTCTAAACGATCGCGTAACTGTAACACATATTTTACTATATTTTTAGACTCTTTTGACTGTTCTTCCCAACCTTCTCTTATGAGATCCAAGATACCCCGCGGAAATTTTCTCCGTCCTCTTCACGATATCCTCGGACATAAAAAGGGGATAAAACAGAAAAGAAAATGTTAGTGGGTGTCCCGCTCCCGTGCCGACAAAATGAAAACAAACCAGCCAAATTCTTCGTTTCTCCCTTCGCCTATTCACCCCGCCTATACTTTTCAGGACCAACCCCGAACACAGTAGTACGTTCCCTTTAGTATGCAACGCCCTGCCCCTGTAGTCAGTGGAACACCAATCCCCAACTGACAAGTGTCCTTATAACTCACTTGACTCCAGTGGCTGGAATTTACATACTCGTACTTCTGCCCCTCATAAAGATGACTTTCGTCATGGTCACAAGACCTTGGTAAGGGAAGTCCCGAGTTGGTTTGGTGCCTTCTACTGTCGGGAGGCTGAATTACAGACCAAAACCCCTTTGACTCATTACAAGCGACTTTTCAAACAGAAAAGCTAAATAACTGGACATCTATCAATCATGTGATTCCACATGTTGGTCAACATCAAAATAAACCAGGGAATGCAAGCAGTTTGATATCCACACCATTTATATTAAACAATGTATTTATGTTTTAAAACAGCACATATCGCAGGAAAAAAAAAATACAGTGGTTTGAACTTGCAACATAACTTTCTTGAAGAGCACACAAGCACCACGCAGTTGTTGAAATGCATTAATTTTTTAAGCTTACATCCATGCCTGACCAGCTCTCGCTGAAAACCTGAAGGTTCTGCTCGATTTCTAGAAATGTTCTATTTCTTGTTTGAAAATATCCAGTTTCCTGTTTGTTTGGTAGATACCATAGAATGGAATTGTACACAAGAGTGGCATGTAGCTTCCTTGTCTAAATCTCTGATCTCTGATAAATTAAAAATTAAAAATAAATAAAGGAATAATTTATTTGGTTGAAATAAATAAATGATTTAAACAAATGCAGAGAAGAATAAATACATTTAGAAATAAATATTTTAAAATAAATAAATGTAGAAATGAATACATGTTTATATTATCTATAACAAATTTTGTCAATGTAAAAAAAAACAAGTTAGAAAAACGCAACAGTCGTTTAAAGTGGTGATATCAAACACAAAAGCCCAAGTTAGGAGAAGCAATTGGGGCAACCTGGTCAAGCATCAAGCAAATAGGCACAATTGGAAAGGTGCTGGGGCCCACAATTGTTGCTTCTAACTTGGCTTCTGTTTTTCATCGCTCCACTTTACATTGAAATGCTCTTTGTACAACTTCAAGGGCATTGTGACCGTTCCCTAATCAACTCAAAAGTCACATCGGCAACAAAAAACATTGACAGTGCACACCCAAAAAAAATGCTCCAACACCCCAGCCCTGGATCTGCAATGCTTGCCCCATCAACTGTCACTTCCCATACACTTACCTTGCATTCTCATTATCCCTTGCACTCGTTGCCATTATTGGTCTTGTTCATCATCTTCATTGTTGGAAATATATTGCTTCATGCTCTTTGAGGTATTCTTGTATGTATGGGCTAAATGTGTGCCCATGTGTGCCCTGATCTACCTGTGCCTTACCTGCATGTTGTCCGTGTGTCTTCCCAAAGCATACTTGTCTGCGCCTGTGATGACGCCTCTCCCATTCCCTGTCTGTCTTTCTCTCTGTAGTAGTGCTTGTAAGGATAACCAAGAACACTTCAGTCTGTGTTGAGCACTTTCCTTAGCACATATGTGTCTCAGCATCTTTATTCTGGTTAAACCCAGTTGATAAGGGAATGAGCATTTCAATGTAAAGTGGAGCGATCAAAAAAAGAAGCCAAGTTAGAAGCAACAATTGTGTGAATGTTGGGCCCCAGCACCTTTCCAATTGTGCCTATTTACTTGATGCTTGACAAGGTTGCCCCAATTGCTTCTCCTAACTTGGGCTTTTGTGTCTGATACCACTAATTTAAACGGCTGTTGCGTTTTTCAAACTTGTTTTTTTACATTGAGAATGTTTTTGTTATTGATATTTATTACAGGAGCGAGCGTTTGAAAAAATAAATATTGGTCACATGGTTTCTGATGCTATGACATCTGTGTTGTGTAATATCATATTTTTTTTTGTTGTTGTG
The DNA here is from genome assembly GCA_030684275.1 of Acipenser oxyrinchus oxyrinchus. NCBI lineage: Eukaryota > Metazoa > Chordata > Actinopteri > Acipenseriformes > Acipenseridae > Acipenser > Acipenser oxyrinchus. The sequence continues at coordinate 14,327,864 of CM060253.1, forward strand.
TATTGCGTAACATTATTGTAGCTCTAGTAGAAACGTAATAATTAGCAAATGTTTTAACTTCCATCAGCGTTCGCTGATCATTAAGTATATACTACATTTAATATTTTTTTCTGTTCAAAGTTATGTAAGAATTAACAACAGAATTGTATTTATTTTTTATTAAAATACTGAAACTAGACACATTTACTACAAAGCCTCCACTGCACATCAGCGGTCTGAAGTACGATATTAACGCACCTAGTGTGCAATGGATTGACGCACGATTTTTTCGGATGACGGATGTTAAATGAAGGAACGGATCCAGTGTGCAATGGCCTTTAAGCTGTTCCGAATTGTATCGAAACAGTACTGGTACAAAACCTGCTCTTTTTTGAGTTTCATACCGATATAACTGTACACCGATAAGAACTCCAGTCTGGACAGATGTTTCGGTACGGTTACCGGTATAAAAATGCTGGTGTGAACAGGGCATTAGATAAACAATCTTGGTGAGACTAAGATATTGGGTTCAAAATGCCACAGGTTTACAAAATAGTGTATCCCGCTTGCTCCCTCCATATTCTGAATAAAAACATCAAATGTTAGGCCTAATTGTTAAATACCTGGGTGAAAAATATTTTAGAGCTTCCAGAGTTTATTGCTTTTCACAGCTGGTCACAAAAAATGTTACTGGGACACTGTGTCCATGGTCATTCATGATAAGGAGCGTGTACAATGCATATCCATATGCAGACTCACCTGAATATGTTGCATCCAAAAACACAACATTTTTACCATATTCTTCTAACTGGCATTTCTGCCAAGCAGACTGCAAGCACAAAATCAGGGGGTCCCCATTGGTACAAGATAAAGGCTAGTAAAAGATCCTCTTATAGTATAGTCTGAATAAGTTTATTCACACTAGCTGCTTCATTGTGGTCAAATCTGTGAGAGTTTTTCCAGCGTTGTCTAAGAAAAGCAATGTCATTAAGTGTTAAGTAATATCTTCTATCAGCAACATCGTATTGCCATGCAACTGTGCCCATTCTACAGCTTTCAAGGTAACTTCAGTAAAGACAGCAAGACATTACTGAGGCCTATCAACATTTGATCAATGGGATTGATCCTCTTTTCCTCTGCTTTCACAAACAACTAGAGCTATGTTACAGCCCTCTTTCAACACTTAAAATGAAACGTAGGAACTATAGCCATTAGCTCTTGTCACTATGGGGTTTCCAGAACAGGTGCCACATGGTTTTTGTTGGCAGTCACACCTATAAGTGATATCACATTTTCTAATCACCTGAGTGAAATTTCCTTTGCTGCCTTTATTCAATTCACTGAGCTTTTCTTCAATTATATCTGGAACCTCATCCAATGATCTGACAATCTTTATAGTTCGCGACACACCTTCTTTTTCACACCTTAGACATTTTTCAAATGGTATCAAAGTGTCTCATCCATGGGAGGCTTTGTAGTATTTTTTATTTTTAAAGCATGTAGAAATGCCAAGTGGGCTACATTTGTATTATTTAAACTGTAATAGTGTGTTGTAAGTGACTCTGCAGAAGTTCCTTATGCAGTGTTCACACTAATAACACAAATAACAACAATAATAATAATGTCCCTCTCAGGACAAGCTTTCCTCTCAGGACAAGCTCCGTGCCACTCTGTTAGGACAAGCTTTCCTCTCAGGACAAGCTCGGTGTCACTCCTGTTAGGACAAGCTTTCCTCTCAGGACAAGCTCGGTGCCACTCTGTTAGGACAAGCTTTCCTCTCAGGACAAGCTAAATGCCACCTCTTTCTTTCTTGAATGTAAAACATTTTAAAATATTATTTTTATTTAAACCAAAGGTGGTTAATATTAAATTACTACAATGAAGCAACTACGTAATTTAGACCTCCTGTATATGCGTGATAATTGCTTGTGTATATTCTAGTTAAGTGCATTGCATTTTGAAACATTTCATATGAAAATGCACGTAATTGTTCCTAGTAATTGTATATGCTAGTAAATTACATCAAGATGTTAGGCAAATGGCCTATGCAGTTAACAGGAATCTCCTGTATTTTTTTAACTGCATTAAGCAATGCCCTAATAAATGTACCGCTCATAAAAGGCCAAAATAACAATTGATCATTTATATATGTTTAAAAGAGGGAAAACTAAATAAGGCATAATCGACTGATAGGTCTGAGCACTGTGTTTCAGCATTTGCACACCAATATTGTATTCCTCATTATAAACCTGTCAGATGAATAGAACGGGAATGTTGTCTTCTGATTGGTTGCTGTAGAGGGCATTAATGGCCAGGAAATGCCTTCAGAATGTCCACACAACCATCACTGATAAAGTACAGTAAGGTATCAATCTGCCTAAAAGAACATCTAGTATAACTGTCAACTGTCAGAACCACAACAAACCCATGAAATAATGTCTATAAGAGTTCACAAAAACAACTCTTCTATAAAACAATTACTGGCTCCATCACTATCCAACAAAGAATGGTCTTCATTGTAATGCAGCAGCACAGGACGAGCACCACAGGACATACAGAAAAAAATAAATAAAAGGTTATAAATCTTAATGTTATTGCTGTTAAAACCATAAAGATGGTTTATAATAGCAATAATGACCTCCAGGCAGGGCATTTCCTGGCCGTTAAGCCGAGGGACTTTAACCCAGCGTGGTGCATTAACGGCTGGGTTAAATGCTCAGCCTGTCGGTCATTATTGCTTAAGTAAAAAACAAAACAAAAATAAAATGTCCCAAGCCAATGATGAGGTAACTTTGTTAACTACCCAGAAGAACAAATCAAACTGTGGACTATTTATTCTCTTAGATTATTGTCTCTTCTATATGATATTTTATCTATAATTTATATAATTATAATTTAAATATAACCATGATTATTTATATATATATATATATATATATATATATATATATATATATATATATATATATATATATATAAACAATTAACTAACTATTTAACCCATGCCAGCAATCAATAAACAGTAGAGGTGTATAACCAAATTTTACCCTTTTTCTAAGAAAAATGCCCACCTTATATATAGTGTTGTTACACTATAATAATACAGTTATTAAAGGTATATTTTTTCAGCATCTATTACTACCTGTAAAATGTAACCTATTATAGCTCTGCCAATGACTCCATAGCAACATCAAATAAAAACACAGTCAATACTTACAGAGGCCTGTTTTTATCAGTGTAGCCACTGGGGGAAATGCAGTTGATTGCAGTAGAACAGCAACTCTGTCAGCATAGCCATTCCAAATAACCTTCATATTGAATTGAATCTGCTGCTTGTTTTCATTGAACTCTACTTTCTCATTTTTTCAGAAAGATACTGACAGGTCACACCACCATCAAAACTGTCTGCACTGCTGTAGAAATGGCAAATTGCTGACCTTTGTGAAATTCACCCAACTGCCTTTTCCTTTTTCCAATTACAAACAAAATAGCACCTAATTCAGAACCAGATTGGATGTTAGATACCTTGGCACCATGTGTATTTTTATATTAGCACAATGTTAGTTTGTTTTTGTGAATGATAGGGAATATTTATTATGCACAATCATGTCCCAAATGAATAACTAGATTGAGTGGAGAGTAAACATGCTTGCTTCCTTCTGCAATGCACAATGCTAGAGCTGATGTGGTTGTTTGCTCCCCTGGAGCACTACCTGACAATTCCCACTCCTGGTCAGGCTGGCTGTTGGATCTAAAGGATTTGCATTCATTTTCTGCCTTACACTTCTTGCTGAGATCAATTACTTACCCCAGAACTGAGCAAATGGAGCCCCTCCCCATGCTCAGTTGACATATGTAAAGTACTATGAGCTCTGTTTTAATTTGAGTAATGCCGCAGTATGTGCACAGAGCACACCTGGCTTTTGCACGCATTACTGGAATTAAAACAGAACCCTGAATCAGTAATGTGGGTACTAGCTCGACCAGCAGAAGCATTATTTACACTGATGACCTTGTAACACATAAGGTCAACTTACCAGTGTGTTCAGTCGCCGTGACCAAATTGAAAGTCTAGGTTTTTATTCTAGCTACAGCCATTACATCATTTAAATCTCATTTCACTTAACTTTATTATGCTCCTGGTTTCCATGTTTCTTAAATTGTTTTCTTTGGTTTTCTCCCCTACATTCAAATTTTGAAAGGTCAGTTTTCTTTCCTTCTAACCTTTCCAGTTTCCAATATATATATATATAAACTAAGCTAATTACATTACTGGCAGAGTTTCATATATGCGTTGTTTTTAGATTTATAGCATAAAGATCAGTAGGTTAAATCATGGTCTTAATGAGACGTGTCAGGCACCAAAAAGGAAAAAAGAAAGCCGTGGAACTATGCAGCTTTGGAATAATAAATGCAATGCAGTAGTGCTGATGCAGCCCTAAAGTTAATTAGTGCATATCCATTGCTGCTGATCCAGGTATTCATTTGGGTGGTGGAGCTTATGAGTGCATTTTAAGCAGACCATTAACTAATTGCTTTAGAGCAGTAAAAGGCAACTTGAAAACAAAACAAACAACTGTCAAAGAGTCTGGGCAAATAAAAACCTGTTTTTTATGGGATATATCTTTCTTTGCAGCAGAATAGCAAGAAAAGCAATAGATAAGCCTTTACATATCACCAATGAATGACAAAATGTGCTCCAAGTCAATCTCCAAAGAGGTGTCATACATACTATATGACTATGCTTGCTTAACATTTTATTAGACCTGGTATTATTTGTATTGTTCAACAAAATATCTGGTGTTTACTGGGAGAGATTGAATTGTAGCGAAAGGACATTTTTTTGACCATGCATAAAAGGGAATGCTTACACTTTACTGCAGGTTCATCAACCTAGGTAACCATGGCAATTTGCCAAACCACCAAGTCAAAGGAGACATATCAGTAAGACCACACTTATTTGAACCACTGTTTATTTTTTATTTTATTTTTATTTTTATGAAAACCTCTTAACCTGTGGTATTTAAAATATAATGGGTTCAGCGAAAAAAAAAAAAAAAAAATCACAATTAGTAAATACTATTATCTTGCTACTCACAGTAACAAAGGACAAATCAGTTTATAATTTTTAAATTAGATAACTTATATATATATTTGTGATTAGTCACATATTTGTAATGAAAAACAATTTACCAAAATAAGGACAATACAATTTGTGTATGCTATAGTTGCACCCAATACATGAAATAAAGCAAATTATGGGGCACTGTTTTAAATGTAAATGGTCTACCGTAGTGATTATGATGAGATAAAACGTGCGATCTGTTGAGCAACATATCATTATCTGTAGCAGCCACTTGGCTGTAGTAAAGGTAATAGATGGCAATTTCCCACAAAAGGGTTCAATTCTGTATTGATTGCCTTTAAGTAGGCAAAATGTATTACAATTTTGTCAGCCACCTTCATTCTGAATCAATACAAATTTCACCAAAGCTTCTTAAGGAGAATTACGTTCTTGTTACAGATTAGCTTTGAAGTATTGCAGGAGTTAAGATATATCAAGGCCTTCATCATTTGGTTTGTCACTGTGTTTTTGTTCTTTTAAATTGTGTATTTTTCTCCATCTTGTTTGTAGTCAATGCCAGTTGAATAGGGATTAGTGCTGTAAAGCTTTGCTTTGGACAATCCTGCTTTAATTTTAACATCAGTTTTATCAGTTAGAGAGATACATTCTCTATGAGCTCAAATAATAGTCAGACAGAGGTATCCTTGGTGACCAAGTTTTGGAGCAATTTCTAGATTATTTTGTGCTGATTACTTTTAACAGCATTACTAAAAACATAAAAATGTCTTTATACACAACAATATTTTTTTTCAGTTAATATGCCTGCAGTGATAACTGACCTGCAGACAATTGACCTTTTCTTTTGTCAAGTGCTGTGGTCAGTTATCTAGCAGAAGAGGACCACTACATCTAACTTTAATGCTAAACCGTTTGAATGTGATGCTAAACCGTTTCAATGTGTTGAATTGGTAAGAAAATAATCTACAGTTCCTCGTGCCTAAGGGCACTCAAAACATAAATTTATTGTTTATCCTTTATGGAATGTCCAATATACAAAATCAGTTAATCTCAATCTGGGATTGCCAGGTGGTGCCCAATCCATTCTTGAAAATGCTGTCTCTCGTATATATATAATGTAAGGAATGTGATATTGTGCCTTGCGACTTTCAGAGACAATGTACAGCACATTTTACTTCACTGCACTACAGTTTGCCTTTCATGTTTGCTGTTTGCTTTTTCCTCGTTTTTCAGTTCGGGGTGTTTATTCAATGCATGTATTTTTTAAAAATAGGTCTCCCAAAAAGGCTGTACTACATAAAAGCACAGATTAATAACATTAAAAAAGCAAAAGCAAATATGTACCTACAGTAAATACATATTATTATAAACACAAGTTTTGATCCAAAAATTCAATGTTAATATACTGAATCAGCATAACATAATGGATAGCCTTGAGTAGTATAAGTATGCAGTACCTTTTATGACTTTTTATGACCTCCTTGAATAAGAATAGGCCCACTAATATATATTATGACAGATAATGTAGGTTTTCCAGAATAAATGCGTTAAAAGAGTGGGGTTTAAATGATTTAGTCCTGTTGCGCTGCAAAATAATAATTGTCACGGTTGTTTTAAAATGTCTCTATGTGGAATGTGTGAGACTTCTGCAGGCTAATAGAAAAAAAAAAAAAAAAAAAACCTACAAGACCCAGAACTCCCAGTATCACCTGACAGGAATGACAGGAATTCTGGTATATATATATATAAACCAGGAAATGATACTACATGGGGAGCGGTACCACCAAATGTTCCCATCAGAACACTGCACTCTGATTGGTTATCATATTATTGTTAATAAAACAATTAATAATCCTCTCCCAACACCGAAACCCTAAACCTAAGGTCAGTATCCTATACTGCAGCCATTACACATCTAAAGTAGTTCATGTTTGGCGGTGAATAAGCGTTTTTGTTACTTTACAAAAAAGTGACTGGAGGTGCCGACTTCCTCAGTTGTCCTGACAGGAACATTTCGTGGTACCTTTGTAGGCACTGCATGGTGGTGTAGCCCTGGTGGCTGGTAATAAGCAAAAAAAAATGGTGTGGTTTAAAAAAATCAGGCCTGTTTGATGTTTTTAAAATAAGGGTTGTGAGCATTTTCTCTTATTTCTCTTGTTTACAAATTGATACATTTTATTTTAGACAGCTGTGTAAGATGCCCAGGCTTTTACTTATGACATGTTCAATCATCTGTGTTTACTTAAATAAATAACAATATTAACCCATCTGTTCCCAATTTTTTTTCCAGACATAAAACTATAAATATAATATTCTATTTAACACCCTTTCAAATAATCTAAATCAGTTTAAAAAAAAATGTGGAAAGTTTGTGAAAAAGTATGTGGGAACACACAGTGTCAGTACAATGGACAGTGCAAACAAACAAACAAACATCTATAATGCAAAATATGAATTCCATAATAAAAATTAATACTATGGTGTGAACAGCGGTGCGGGACAGCCAACGATAGCTCCGAACCCTCTGAAAGCGGCAGCTCCAGACCCTCCGACAATGACGACTCCGAACCCTCCTACAGCGACAGCTCCGGACCCTCAGGAGGTGAACTCGAGGGTTTCTGTTCTGTAGCTGGTGGCTCCCTTTTCTGGGGCTCTGGCCCCAGACTTTCCAGCAGTGCAAAGACTGCTGCTGGATTTAACACCACCCAGGCAGGCTCGGCAGCCCTAGGCGGTGCGGGACAGGCAACCCCAGGTGGTGTGGGACAGCCAATCCCCAGGTGCGGGCCTAAACAGCTGCAGCTCCTCTCCCTCTGGTGGTGGAGGTGGGAGCGGCAGGCAGTCCTACCATGGCAGCGGAGGTGGGAGTGGCAGGTAGTCCTCCTCTAGCGGTGGAGGCGGCAGCGGCAGGTAGTCGCCCCCTGGCGGTGAAGGTGGGAGCAGCGGGTAGTCTCCTGGCGACGAAGGTGGGAACAGCGGGTAGTCTCCCACTGGTGGTGGAGACGAGAGCAGCAGGTTGTCTCCCTCCATCATCGGTCGCGGGGAACTGGTGCGGCTCTCCTTTGCTCACTGAGGACAGCGGGGCTTCTCTCACTGGCTTTGGAGACGGCGGTGCTTCTCCCTCTCGCTCTGGAGATGGCGGTGCTTCTCCCTCTCGCACTGGAGACAGCGGGGCTTCTCCTTCTCGCACTGGAGACAGCGGGGCTCCTCCCTCCTGTACTGGAGACAGCAGGGCTTCTCCCTCTCAGATTGGAGACAGCGGGGCTTCTCCCTCTCGCTCTGGAGACAGCGGGGCTTCTCCCTCTCGCTCTGGAGACAGCGGGGCTTCTCCCTCTCGCTCTGGAGACAGCGGGGCTTCTCCCTCTCGCTCTGGAGACAGCAGGACTTCTCCCTCTCGCTCTGGAGACAGCAGGGCTTTGCCCTCTCGCTCTGGAGACAGCAGGGCTTTGACCTCTCGCTCTGGAGACAACAGGGCTTTGCCCTCTCGCTCTGGAGACAGCAGGGCTTCGCCCTCTCACTCTGGAGACAGCAGGGCTTCTCCCTCTCGCTCTGGAGACAGCAGCGGGGCTTCTCCCGATGGGACTGGAGATGGCGGGAGCCCTGCCATAGCTGCACCCAGGTAGCAGAGTCTAGAAGGGATGCTGGGCAATGCTGCTGTTCCCAGGCCTCCCATCACTCCCCATCTTGGGCCCACAGGAGGTTGATCACAGTGGGGAGGGCCTCCTCGACATTCCTCCCAGGCTCCGTCACCCAGTCCCAGATCACCTCAGAGAAGAGTGGACTAGTCTGCCTTGGAGGACGCAGGTCCTCTCCCACCATCGTTGGATGTGCAAGCTCCTCCCTCTCCTGACATGGAAGGGGTTGGTCGGGTGCTATGCCCTGCTCTGCTGTTGGTGAGCCTGCTGCTGTTGTTGCTGCTGCTGCTGCTGTTTCCTCTGGCCGCTTCTTCCCATTTTTTTATTTATTTATTTATTTCTCCAAACTAAACACTTTTTTTCCTTTCTTATATCAAAGTAACAGGAGGGTGACAATGGGTTCTCAAGACAAAGTACAGCAGGTCCCCTGACTGGCAGGTTCATCCATGATGTGAAAGCTTGAGTAACATACTCGGCCAACGTGGACGAGGCACTCGCCAAACCGCCTGGCCAAGATTAAAAAAGGAGTTCATCAAGGAGATACAATTTCCCCAAAGCTCTTCAAGGCCACCCTAGAAGACATTTTCAAAACACTGGATTTGGAAAATAAGGGGCTGAAGATCAATGGAGCCTACTTGAATCACCTACGATTTGCTGACGACATCCTAATATTTACAATGTGCCCAGAAGAATTACAAACAAGAATACAAGAACTACACAAGGCTAGCATCAAAGCAGGTTTTAAAATGAACCTGAAGGAGACTCATGTCATGTTCAATAAATATACCACTCCACAGGCAATTGAAGTCAGTGGGATCAAGCTTGAAGAAGTCAATAACCCCGTATACTTAGGACAGTTAGTTTCGACAATTCAAGGGGGTCATAAAAAGTCATAAAAGGTCATACGAAAGTAATCAATCAAATTTTGACATTAGGTTATCATACTTATATACTGCCTTGTCTTACTCTTGGTATAGAGCTAATAGAAAGTGCCATAAAATATGCTTTATACATTTTTTGTACTTTAATTGGGGTTTATATTGTCTGAAAATTCTGTTCCCCATCATTGGCATTTGAATATTTAATTCAGATTGATCTCTGAGTGAGAAGATAGAATTTAACATAAATAACAGGCACTTAATTGATATGCTTATTTATTTCAAGTCCTGTACATTAGTGGCACCTAAATGTTGCTATGATAATGAGTCACCTTTCCTGTACCACAACATATTTAGCTCACTATTGTTCGACCACTTTAGTTTTCACTGTTTGAGTGGCAGTGTTGAATTAATTCATATTTTAAACTGGAAGGCTAGATAAGGTGGAAGTTCAAATCAATCAGAAAAACACTTCGTTTTGCATTCACTCTGACACAACGACCAGACAGAACATAGAGTTGAGATAACACCAGACACCCAATACTGCAGAATTTAGTCTGACTTGTATATGGTAATGAGGTTGAAATGTAGCCAAAAAAAACAAGTTATAAAATGCAATGTTCAAAATGAAAGCATCACAATGAAGCACTAATGGGTTATAATGATTCAATTACACTTATAGTCGTTGTAGCACCATTGACGGGAATTAGATATAAACCATTTCATTAGTTTTATGAATAGACTGTTTTAATGCGACTCATATAAAGCATCTGACACATTAAGTTTGGGAAAAGCTATATACTGTATATATATATATGGGAGGGCAGCAGCACAAAAAGAAAAACAAAAGGGGTGACAGCATTTGTAGCTGGTTATATAGTTTTATATATGACTCTCATGATTAAAAGTTATGACTCGCTCAAAAAGATACACAAGGCCTACCCAATATCTTCTCAGGATGCCTGCTGCAAGCAGTGTTCCAGACACCACCTCTCCAAGACCTTATTGAAATGGAAAAGGTGCCAGACACACACATGTGAAGAAAATTCTGAATTTACATCACACTCTAATACCAGTCACCGACCTCAAATTGCATTTGAAGAAATAAGGAGGTTAAATACTAGGTTTTACATACTTTTAAATTGCAAACTTTCATAATTGTTGTCACAATGCATATGCATTACTAAGTGTCTAATTACAAAGGACTAATCAACCATGCATGTTCATACAAGCATTCTTGTTTACTGTTTTACCTGTTACATTCAGATGCTTATCTTTAAAAAAATCTACAGAGCTTTAAGGGTTTTTTTGTGTGTTGGAGTTCGGAGTTATGATCATTGCACTTCTGGTTCATGTTTTTCCCTGAGACTCATTATAAGTAGGGCCCTACCAAAATCACGGTACATTTTTATACATTTCACGGTCATAACATTTTAAAAATGCTAAATTTCATGGTTTCAGTTATTTAAATGTTAAATTTCACAGTGGTGTAACAGTGGTGTAAAGTATGAACATGTAGTTAAAAAACTGAAAAATATAAACATTTAAAGCCCTGAAGTTAACAGAATCATGTGACTAACAAAGTAGAAACGCTAAAAGAAAATGAAACTGAAATCCAGAGGATCACTCTAAGTGTTGCGTTTCTGTTTTGTTATCATTAAAAAAAACTGTTCTGGTTTTAAACATCATTGTATGCAACAGTAACTCAAAAACTATTCTGAAATGCTGTTTTTCTTCATTCCCTGTCTGTGGTGTAAATACCTGTCCATATTTAGACACAGCTTTCTCTACATCCACAGAGTTTCTTGGAATTGACAGACAGCGCCGAGCTAGGGATGAGTTTGTAGCTGGACAATATATCCAGATGCCAAAAAATATAAACGTGTAGTCTCTGAAATTACTGACATATCTATTTATTTATTTATTTATTGTCCTGCTGTGATTTTTATGTATTTTTCTGCTCATACTACTATTTGGTGTATATTTGGCTTCCAAATTATTTTATATGATCTGCTGCAGTAATGAGTGCAGCACTTTTTGATTTATTTTGGACACTCATTTTAAAATGTAGGTTTAATTTGTCTCGCCCGACGGTACTACCAGTTAAGAACATAAGAACATAAGAAAGTTTACAAACGAAAGGAGGCCATTCAGCCCATCTTGCTTGTTTGGTTGTTAGTAGCTTATTGATCCCAGAATCTCATCAAGTAGCTTCTTGAAGGATCCCAGGGTGTCAGCTTCAACATTGCAATTGCAGTTGAGATTCTTAGGTCATACTAAAGCCCAGTTATTGGCTGTCGTCAAGTGTCAATCAATAAATCCTGTCCTGTTCATGATGAGCTTTCATTTTTAAATTGAAACAAACAAATAATTGCATCAGGAACCTGTAACGGTACATATAACTGCATTGGATTTTACTACAGGGTAAAAGTACACAAAAGATTAGATTTCACAGGGGAGACCAGATTTCACAGTCCATGATGCGTTTTTCACATCTGTGAATTTGGTAGGGCCCTAATTATAAGTAAAGCACTGAACTCAGCTCCTGTGACCATTTTTTCTAATAATTCTTGGTCACAACAACGCACATCCTGAAGTTGGCCCAGCATGACGCTAAAATTTGGAAATGTAAGAATAATTGGAAACCCTCTTTGTCTACAATTTCAATTTATTTGATTTGGTCAGCAAATGATATCTGTCACAAGGGACGCCATAGTGCGTGCCCATGCTGGGCTTATCTGGGTATTCCTGGAATAGCAACGTTTGCAGAAAAATACATTACTGGAAAGAACAACTTTGTTTGCAAGCAGGAACAAATTGAACCTGCAGACCTGTGCACTGTTGTGTCAAGCAGCAGACATGCTAAAGTGGTCAAAATCACAGAAACCTTCAACATTGGGTGATACCTGTTCCCATTCTTACAGTCAGGCCCACCGAAAGGGTGGGGAGGATGGGGAAATTTCCCTGGGGCCCAAAGCAAAAAACAACATACTGTACATCGAACCGATGTGCATAGTTTGTATGCGGCAGCAGAGCAGACACTCTCAAAATACTATGGACTAGGGACGGATGGGCCCCGGTATAAAAATAAAAATACAGTACACCCTCGTTATAACGGCCTTCATTATAACAAACCTTCAGCTGTAACGAACCTGGCCCCTGGACCCCAAATAAAAAAAAACAAAAAAAGATCATATAAATACACGCTGTCAACATCCTGGTCTGTACGCACGGAATGCCACCTCCGCAGTGAAGTCAACTCTTTTGTCTCAATAAAAAGTGAATGCCGTGTAACTATGCCTCCAAAACAAAAAAACATTTTATGTTGCAACAAAGCTGGAAACTATTGATTGTTTGAAAAAAGGAGTAACGAGTAACGCAGGCATATTTCTGTAGTGAATATAGGTTGTCAAAAAGGACAGTTTTTTGGTTTGTTCAGCAACCATGCGGCAAAGCAAAACTGATTAAAGACGAAACAACAACAACAACAACAACAAACTTGAGGATCTGATGAACTTTTCATGTCAAACTTTTCATGTCGGGTTGATTTGGAATAAAAGCCCCAGGTCATACACGGTAAGTTAAACAAATGAAAACGTTAGGCTACTTACCGTAACCCTGGTTCCCTGAAAGAAGACGACCACCAAAACATACTTACGGGATATGCCTGCCTTGGGTAGGTATTCACTGAGCTCTTTATATCAAAGCTGCCGATAGGCCCCTTCCTGGGGTGACGTCCTCAGTCCCGCCTACCGAGGGATTAAATAGTCAACCCACGGAAGCCATGTTCTCTTTTGCATCGAACCCGTGAGGGCGACCGATGCAACCTCACTGGTTGGTGGTCGTCTTCTCTTTCAGGGAACCAGGGTTACGGTAAGTAACCTAACGTTCCCTTTCAATTCGAAGACGACCACCAAAACATACTTATGGGAAAGTATACCAGAGCTGTCGCGAGGGAGAAGGAACGGCAGCAGATGAGGGACGCATCAGAACTGCATAGCCCAAGGTTAGCGGTGCAAGCTTGCAAACTCAAGGACCCTCGTGCCTAATGAAGGCAAGGAATGATCTATCACATTAAGGCGATAGAACCTGGCGAAAGTATGCAGTATAGCCCAGCTAGCCGCAGTACAAATTTTGGACAGCGAGGCCCCTCTGAAGAGGGCCCAAGATGTAGCCAATCCTCTGGTAGAGTGTGCGGCTACCCGCCCAAGTGGAGGCAAGCCAGCATTGTCATACGCAGTCGAGACTGTGTCCACAATCCAGTGCGATAGTCGCTGCTTCAAGAGGGGCTGTCCTAGGGTCTGTATCCCGTGACAGACAAAGAGCTGGTCAGTATGACGCAGAGCTCTTGTCCTATCCACGTAACACCTCAATGCACACACTGGGAAGAGGAAGTTCAATCTCCTATCCTCCTCCGAAGAAAATAGAGGTGGATGGAAAGACTCCAGTTCCACAGACTGGTTTATGTGGAAGGCTGTGATCACCTTAGGGAGGAAAACAGGGTTTGTACATAGTGACACCCTGCTGCCATCGTCCCAAATACGCATGCAGGAGCTGTGCACCGACAGTGCCTGTAGCTCACTGACCCGCTTTGCAGAGGTGATAGCCAAGAGGAAGGCTGTCTTCTTAGACAAATACTTCAACTCTATGCAGTGTATAGGCTCAAACGGGGCCTACCACATCTAGGCTGCATTCAGGGAGAATGTCCTTCTTAGGAGGACGTAACCACCGAGCACCCTTCAAAAAACGGGTCGCTAGTATATGAGTGCCCAGGACACTGAACACAAAAACACAAAATAAACAAAATACACACAGGGACAGGGTGTACCCTGCCGCACTACCATTGCAGCTTTTTTCTGCTTTTAAAAACATTAAGTTACGGAAAATATAACGCTAATTAAACACAGATCAACAAAGAAAATAGAAACAAAACCATTGTCGACCGTCTGTGACTGCTACAGAACCTAAAACGTATAGCCTACAAATTCCAGTCGTAATTTTATTTCAAAGCAATCGGAAGCTACAGCATTATAAACACAAGTTCTGCAAGACGTACTGTATGTAATTGTAAAAGCATATATAAATATTGCAATTTGTTATCACTGAAACTGCCATTTCGTTTGATCATCAAGCGGTCGCAATATTCAGTACACATCATAATGCTGATGATGCAAAGTTGGATGAATGTAGTACCATGTGTGCCGGTTTATTACTTTTTTATTGTCGGGGGTGGATGCTATTCTAATTGTGAAGTAATACTGGACTGATACGATAAAACCTTTATTTTATTTAGAACTCTTACAAGCCTCACAGCATGTCTAACAGGTTAACACTGTTTCTAAAACCATGTGCTATATACTTTAAAAGTATGATTACAGAAAAGGACTTATACAGATGAGAGGATACTGTAGAACCCACACAGGTCAGCATGGGATCAAGCAAAAAAGTATAGCCTCAAGACAATTTTCTAAAAAAAGAAATTATAATTCTTCTAACTCACATACAGAATTGTTTGTGGAATAGAGTCAAAGGTGAGGATCATATATGCCTGCTCCAAATGATGCTAAAGCAAACTGAAGGAAACTGGAAGAACTGCCCAAAGGATCACTGTACATTGAACTCCCTTGTTCTGACCCGCTCATTATACCAACTCACCATTTAAGAGCTCTGTATTAAGACCATTGTAATACAGCCAATCAACTATAATATTAATATTAAATATTTAAATGTGCTTCAAACAAAAATACAATATAATCATTAAACAATGAAAAGAAGCCACTTGTGGAGTGCAGTGTATCAGCCATTTCGAGTATGAACACTACACATCAAGGGGCTCCCAAGTCACGCATCCAGTAAAGGCACTCCGTTTGGAGTGCAGGATGCGCCCTATAGCCTGGAGATCTCCGATTTGGGTCCAGGCTGTTCCACTGCCTGCCGTGGACGGGAGTTCCCAGGGGGCGGCGCACAATTGGCCGATCGCCGCCCGGGGTGGGAAGGGTTTAGGTCAGCCAGGGTGTACTCGGCTCACCACACACCAGCAACCCCTGTAAACAGTCCGGGCGCCTGCGGGCCTGCCTGTAAGTAGCCCAGAGCTGTGTGGTCCTTGACGCTGTAGCTCTGGAGGTAGCTCCATGGCTGAAAAGAAGTGGATGGCTGACTGTCACAGGGTGGCTTTGTGAATGACGTCAGACCAGAAAGGAATACACAGAGAGACAGTGGTGATGAGTGAAACTGAGTCGCGGCAGCGCTCAGTGTTTAATAAACAAACAAAAGGTTTTAAACAGAAAACAGGACATGGCACTTGAGGCCAAAATAAATAGACAAACAAAACGGATTAACACTTAAACGGTGGATGAACAGACAAACAAACATGGTGAGTAAAAATAAATAAATAACAATTATTATTTTAGTATATTTTAGTTTACTTATTGTTCTCCTTCTCCACACTCCCGTTCTCCACTCACCGAACACACAACCCCGAGTGAGTAAAACGTGCATCTATATATACTGTTGTGCCGGGATTCAATTACTAATTAATTATTCACTTGAATCCCAGGACGTGAATTAATTATGTGCAACCTCGTGCTCACATATTAAATACTTTAAATGCATGTGAAGTGCAATCACGCAACATACAACATATAACACACAAATGCACACGGGGGGGGGCACATTGCCACACTGACATAACACAGCACACGTGGATGGCTGACAACACACGTTTCAAAGTTTCGTCCCTCCCAAGTCAGTGCAGGGGTTGCAGCAGTGAGCCAGGCTTAAAATAGGGCATTTCAAATTGGGGAGATAATGAGGTAAAAAACAATTGGCGATTCCAAATTTAAAAAAAATAATAATAATTTAAAAAAAATTAAACACTACACATCAACTTTCCATTCCTTTTTTATACACTATTATTGGTGTTGGTGGAGTGTGATCAATTATTTGTTATCTAACCAGTAATGATTCATTTTAATCTATTTCTGACTCTATGAGGGCATCCTTTGTACAATGAGCAACATCTAAATCATACAGGTCAACAATGAGTTTTCAAAATAAGGGAGCTTTTGTAAGTGAATACCTACATAAGATAAAGGCATACAACTATTCCACGTTATTATTTGGTAGAATGATAGACTGTGATACGATGCTCCTTCTAATTGCTTTTAAAAAGGAAAAATATCGAACAGAAAAACAACCATGACATGCTTCACATTCAGATTCTCTCTTGGCCCCTGTGGTTCTTATTGTGCTGTAGTTGTAGGTGGCTGATTTGTAAACAGGTTCATTGTAATTGATTTTGCACAACAGTAAAGCATACACAGTTGGTGTTGTTACTTTCATCAAACAAAAAACTTAAGGCAGAGTTTGGTTCTGCACATTGACCTTGTCTTCAAAGGATGAGCTATGGCACCTACTTTATAACAAGAAAAAATAACTATAAATTCAAAATATCCATCATAAAAAAATAAATAAATACAAAACAAAAGCCAAAATGCACAACAAAGTGGTAGGGCAACGTTTTTTTTTTTTAGCAGACGAGGTGGGCTTATCGCACGTGCAGCCATCATAGATGGTCAAGTATGTGATCTTGCATCGCACACTGAATGCATGCCGGCCGCAGGGCTCCCCTGGGTCCTAAACCCTGCTAGATACAAACGGGTATTGCAGTAACCACAGACCGTACATGACACAGTATCCATAACTTTAGTACCTGAAATCTTAGCGAGAAATTGACTTTTGCAGAAAACAGTAGCGTTTTGAGCAAAATACGGGAGAAAATCTGTCCCGGGAGTTGTGTGACAGGGTGAGCGTTGCCAAGGAGACTCACAGACCATGAACTGCTGTAGTTAAGCCCTTACGCGCACATTTATTTACATTTATACAACACTCACAAAATAACAAAACACACTGTTCCTTCACCAACACAATTCTAACTAACACCTGTAGCTGGAGCCTTAATTAATCATTTCAATTGATAGCTCTAGCCACATTCCTACATGTGTTTGCAGGGAATAATTGAACTCCCTCCAGCCACCCGTGCACTGGCATGTACTGACACAGTTGTCTGGGAGAAGTGTCCAAAAAATGGGAGAGTCCTGGCAAATAAGGGAGAGTTGACAGGTCTGCTAAATACTCCACAAATGTGACATTGCACATGGTTTATTTTTATTTTCTTAAAATACTCCAGAAGGTACAAATAAGCCAAGTACGTGCAATTCATGTACTATACTGACATCCCCAAACCATAATATCAAGTGTTCTGTAAACATGTGCTGCTGAGGAAATATCATTTCCATAACATTTGATGATGGGGAAAACTTCTAATGCAAAATGCATTCACCCCTGATTTTGATTAAAATAATAATAATAATAAAAAAAAATTGTTATAAACGGGAGAGAACTGCCTTTGCGTTGTAATGCGATTTGGTGATATGCTGTGCCTCGTCTTTTTATGTCTGCATTAGTGCCAGTGGTCAGCATAACTTTCTGGGTGTGGCCTCTTTTGCATGTTAACTTTGAGCGTTTTTGATGACAGGACGACTATATTTCAAATTAACCAGGTAAGGGGAGGTTTATTTGAAACACAGGCGCTGTCGATTGCATTACCAAAAGGGAACAGCAAGTGGTGAAGGAGGGAGTGAGTGAGAGAGAAAACACCCTTTTTCCAAACATTTTTTGAATATATCTTATATTTTAAAATAAACAATGAACAATATAGCTGTGGAAAATGTCTTTGTTTTTCTTTAGGGCTGCTCTGAAAAATATAGATTTACACTGAGAAAAAATTAATACGAATATATATCAAACTTCATAGCCATTAGCTGTGTGTCGTCTTTCGGAATGTGTGTATGTTTCAAATTTAAAACAAAAAAATATATGATCTGGAATACATTATTTTATACAGGTATGAAGTATGGACTTTATATTATTTAAGGAAACAGGTTTTGTTTGTCAGCATTTTATATATGAGGCCGGCAGGATCATTCTGCCTGTGAAGACATGCTAAAATCATTGGAAAAACGGGATAGATACCTAAACTTAAGTGATATTGTCAAAAGTTAATCCTTTTGAATGATGTATTGGATTAGAAAATAACTGCATTTATAACAATGTATTGTCCCCCTAGTCTGTCATACAGACAACATTGTCATTGTCATTGTTACTGGCGTTTTGTAAAACTATCATAGACAAATAACATCCATGCTTTTGAAATCTAAAGACTCCACCCTTTCTAATGATGTATTCGATTAACACATCACTGAATTTATAATGATGTATGCAGCACACAAAGTCATGTAATTGTATTCATTTCCTCAGATCTCCATGCATTTGATCAACTATGCACTAATGTATTACCCACAGCTATGGCCAAAAGTTTTGCATCAAGACTGAACTAATTTTGCTTCATAAAGTAAAATGCAATGTGCTGAATAATGGTACGTTAACATATTGAGTTACAGCCCACTCTTAGTTTTCCATATACTTAACAAAAAAACTGGAAAAATGTGACATTGAACATGAAATGCTGTATTATTATGGCTTCTGGTAGACTTTTACAATATAATTTTGAAGTTTCTTGGATTACATGATGTTAAATAAAATATCTAAATTATGATCATATCGTTTTTTTATTTATTTATTGTGTCTCAATCCTAAAATTATAGGTGATGAAACACTTTTGGCCATAGCTGTAAAGTCAACATTTTATTTAAGTATTTTATATTTTATTAATATAGACACTTTTCATGGATCGTGGTTGCAACTCACATTCGTCAATGGTGAATTTCCTGTACTACTGTCACTCGCTATCATACAGATCACTGTGCCTATGCTTCAGTAACACAGTACTACTGGCTAGCGGACGAGATGTATTTTTTATATACTGTACATAGAAGGCTGGAAAAAACTACTTCATTTATAACGATATGAAGAAGTGTTTAACCTTTCAGCTTTCACTTTCTATTTTATACTGTAGCCTATCCCTGCTTGCAACCCGGTTCTTCATGGTTTGTACTGTTAACACTGACTTTCACAGCAGCATTAAAGTTAATTAAGCCATGTTCCAAATCACAGTTCCCATATCAATCTTAAATAAGCTCTTTATTGCAAAGGCTGGAAATATAAAAAAAGAAGAAATGTTTATGAATATAACGAAACACTGCAGTCACATATGTAAGAATTGTTCAATTAATGTAAATACTGTATTTCTAAATACTTAATTAACAAATGGTGCTAAGGCAATAAAGAACTACTTTTTGTTCATCACTGTATGCTAATAATCAATCAATCAATCAATCAATATTTATTTTATATAGCACCTTTCATAGTGGACCACCATCACAAAGCGCTTTACAAGATAGTGAGTAACATGCATAATACATTTAAATACAGTGAAATACAGGGCATATTACATTAAATACAAATGTATTTACATTAAATACAAACGGTGTGGTCGTTTTAATCGTTTGACTAAGGAATCAATGCTCTGTATACTATTCATGCATATATCTAACCTAATCTAACCTCTAGCCTTTCCTTTCTGTAATATTAGATTAGTTGTGCACCCTTTTTATTCTTAAATAAAATATTGCTTTATATTTCTGACACGTTGTGTGAATGTCGATTATTGTCAAGGAAATTCAGGTTCTACATGATAGGTATATATATATATATATATATATATATATATATATATATATATATATATATATATATATATATGTAATTTCTTACGTTTTTGGCATAAACCAAGGTTTATGGTAAAATACAAGTTAACATAAAATGGAGACACAACTGGCAGATGTTTAAATTGATTTGTTCATGGATAATTGCATATTGTGGATTATGATACTCAAATCACTAACCCTTTTTCAGAAGTAACTGCCAGTAGAAAGGCTGTCTAGGAAGACAAGAACGTCATACTATAAACATTTTCTCAAAAGGTAATTCAGACAATTAATCCAGCATCAAATTAAATCCCAACAAAATCATAAAATAATTGTTCAAAAGGGGAGAATACCCCAAATCATTAAATCTCCTTCAAGCAGAGATTTCTGAGTAGTAAACCTTCATATATTTGAGCTAGAGCTCCGAATCTATTAGACTTTGCAGGATACTGTGCTTGATCGATGATCCTATTAGCAGACCAAATTTCAAGTATATAGCATTTTTGTGAATAACAAGCACTTGTAGATAATTGTATAGATGATAATATCGGAGACGACCAAATAAGCTAAACCCTGATCCTTCAGTTTCTGCAGAGGGAAGCAACAGCTTTTACTTATGTTGGGACAGAAGGTGAGGTTTGATCGGCATTTGAACACATGGCTGAACAGACCTTTAATAATAGCTGGTACCAAACACATCCAAATCACTTCTCCATCTGAATTTTGAAAATTACCTAAAAAAAAAGAAAATGTGGGTGGTGGAAAACAGGATCTTAACATTTGATTATTTTACAAAAAGTTTGATGCTTTTGAATTTTCTACAGTGGTTATTTATTTTGGTAGTTTCTTCAGCAGCTGTCTCTGTCAGGCTGATGGCAGACTCGCTGGTTATAAAAAAATAAACAGTTCTAAACCTTCACATGACTCAAGTGGCAGGGATTTACATACTCACACTTCTGCCCTCACCAAGATGGCGCCCCCTATAAAGGTGATTTACGTCACTTTCACGTGATCTTGGTAGGGGAAGCCTTGGGTTGATTCGATATCTTCTGTTGTCGGGAGGCTGAATTGCAAACCGAAACCCCTTTGACTCATCGCAGCATGTCGTCACATTGAGTTACATTGCACTTTCAGTACACAATCGTTGTATTGCATTTCAGTAAAAATGATATTACAATTTATAAGAAAGTTATATAAATGCATGCTTTTTGCAGATCTGGTCTACTACAGCAGCTTTTGAAAGCTTTAGAATAATTGCAGGTCTCCAGCTGCAGGGCTGCAAGATGCTGTGTGTTATGCCTTTACTATATGTGGAAATCCTTCACAATGGAACCATTTATGAGTCTGACAATACACTTTGTGGACTGAATGGCAGTTGCAGAGCAATTGCATTCTCTGAGGATCACAGTACTGCAAATATTGCAAGGGAGATTGAACAGTGTTTGGGGACTGAAATTTATCCACTGCTGTCATGGTGTGTGGAACTACAGACAATGCAAGTAATAACAACACTTGCTTCACTGACCTCAAGAAATCCTGCTTGAGCGGCTTTGACCACAACCTAGATTTAGCCGATAATAAAGACCTAAGATTGATGCAGTGGCCAGTGCTGTAAGCCTCTGTCGAAATACAGTCAACATTTCAACAGAAAGGAAGACCTGTGACCTTCGCAGGAGAAAATTGGTATTTGTATAATAGTATAACTTCTAAAAAATAATAGCTTGCTGCAAGTAAAAGTACATACCGACAATACATTTTTTTAAAAAATTTGAATTCGCCAATTCTTTTTCTGATTTTATCCCCAATTTGAAATGCCTAATTATTTTTATTTCAACCCGGCCCACCACTGCCACCCCCACGCTGACTTGGGAGAGACGATGATGGACACACGCGTCCTCCGAAACGTGCTGCGTCAGCCGTCTGCTTCTTTTCACTCTGCAGGCCCGCCATACAGCCACCTCAGAGCTACAGCGTCGGAGGACCACGCAGCTCTGGGCAACTTACAGGCAGGCCCACAGGGGTCTCTGGTTTCGTGGTGAGCCGAGGACACCCTGGCCAACCTATTCCATCCCCCACCCGGGCGGTGCTCGGCCAATTGTGCGTCACCACCTGGGAACTCTCGTCCACGGTCAGCAGTGGAATAGCTTGGACTCGAACCGGCGACCTCCAGGCTATAGGGCGCATCCTGCACTCCAGACAGACTGTCGTTACCGGATATGCACTCGGAAGCCCATCCAATACATTTTTAATTTTTAGTTTATGGTGTTGAATAATTCTGAAATAGGATTTTGTCACACAATATATTTTACTGCATGGTGAACTGCTTTTTGGATCAGTATCAGGCTGTCAATTTTTGAAAAACATGTACTGTGGCATGTCATGTCCTCTGACACTTTCTACTCTACTACTTGTTTTGACTTCCATCTATGATACATAGATGGAAGAGGCTCTCCAACTGGTGAAAACAATCAAGGCAGAAGTTCTCAAGGACTTGAGAAACGCTATGTTGACAAAACCAGGCAAGGTTCTGTGATGATCACATTGACAAGTCTCAAATGCCAGCACTCCATCAGAGACGGTCGTCTGACTTTACTTCCTTTCAAGGTACGCCGCCTGATAAGAATCCCAAAACTGAGGTTTTGCCTTAATGGTATTAATGACCTTTTAATTTTAGAAAATGTGCTTGTCTTATATTAATCTAGGCAAACAACCTGAGACCAGATTGATTTCAGTAGCCAGGTTTGGAGCTGTAAAATTAAACAAAACTGGCCCATTTCCATCAGTGGAAGCATGGGGACTGTTCAACCTCTGCACCGCAGTGACCGTGTCAGAAAAGTTTATTGTTTGCTGCCTAAAATCACTGGGAAAATAAATCTAAGTAAAATCGATACAAACTGGACATCATTCTTTGTTTACAGGGATATGATTCAGGGACTGGAAACAAAAAAAAATGTTGGAACAGCTGAGAAAACTATTAGTCAGCAAAGCCAGCACGTTAAAACTCTTGTGATCTCACAATAAAAATGATCTATGGAGAAACGGTTTAATAAGACCTAGTTATTCACATGGTTTTTGGAGGTGCATGGCCCATTTTAAAGTCTCTGATGTACCATTATACAGTCTCTATCAAACATTGTAATTACAGCATCTTATACAAATATTACAGAGGAAGACAATTATTTACATAATAAACACTAGCTGCAAATATTATCAAACATGTAAATTACAATAATATTATTAAAATGCAAATGTAACTGCAAATTCATGGGACAGTAGCAAAGAGAGTGAAGGAAGAACCCCAAGTGCTTTTGTGACTTAGGAATGAGTACAGGGATTCCCCTTGGCTCGCTGGGAGCCGCCTTCACAGAGGTGAGACCGAACCAATCAGCCTCCAAGGCTGGGAAGCAACTGATACGTCCCCAGTGGGGAACCTAGAGGTGAGAGAGTGGGAAAACGAAAGAGAGCTAGGATAGATTTGGCCAGGTGTCCCCTCTGGCTCACAGAGAACCTTCCTGGAAGTGAGCTTGAGGTACCCCAAAAATAGGACCCCTGGCTCCCTGCAACTGTGCCATCAATGCAAATAAATAGAGGTTATTATGCTTTTTTTGTTGTTGTTGTTTTTGTTTTTTACTATGATGGGGGAATTAAAGATTATCTCTCTCAGTGGAGAGGAATCCCACCCCCACTCCCACCTGCACCAGCACCCGCACCCCCACCCGTTGAGAGGAAAAGTCTGGTGGTCCCGTGAGAGAGATGACCATCACTCTTGGCATACAAGCAATACTATGTTGGGCATAAGAGATATTCGTGGAGAGAAGATCGGTAAGAATCTACTGCAGTGGAAGACCAGCACCACATTTGTTTTATCATTGGTTGCTGCGTCGATACAGAATGAATGGGGGGTATAAAATTAGGGGAGCAGACCTTCTAAAGCTAGAACAACTGTTTTTTGTTATGTAGTATGGCTTACATTAATGAACAGGGGATCAGAAGTGTTGGAGGGTTTGCTACAGGAAAAATAGCGGGACAGAGAAAAATAATGGCAAAGAGGAGAGTTGAGTTTACAGAGCTGCATGAACTGAACTTGGCAAAGCTGGTCTGTTTTGCAAATGCATAGGAAGAGGAGATTCGGGACGATATTGATATTGAATGTCAGATAGGTAGGTTTTGAGGGTTTTCAATGAGAGGCTGAGGATCCCTGGATTTAAGGGTAACAGACAAGTCTCTGCAGTCAATGACTCGATGATCTAGAAATTCTAATGTAGATATGAGAATGGAAACTAAGTTAACGTATTTACCTTTAATAATATTGCAGCTGAGGAGAGAGAGTGTGTCGATGAACCAGAGAAGCAGAGGAGGAGCCAGATATGGAAGTCAAAGTGAGTGTGAAAATTGGCAGAAATGGTTCTGCTGACATTGATTGGCAGTACAAAGAAAATAAAGAATTTCGATTGATCCCTGCCGGAATTTAAATTCCTTTTTTAAAAAGAGCTTTCAGAAGCTTATCGGTGGGCCAGTCTTTAAAGAAGAGCCAAGCTAGAGAAGCATCCCGGGGGCGTAGGCATTTAGAGCGGTGGCGAGGATTGGTAGCATTGGAGACCTGGACAGCAGGAGCGGGCACAGCGAGATCAGCGGAGGTTGAAGAGGTAGGTTCGGCGGTATCAAGGCATCAGGAGGCGAGTGGTGTGGGTGATAGCAAAACAGTCTATTTATTAAATTAAATAATAACAATCCACCTGTGACAAGGATGGTGAGTGGTGTGTGGTGAAAGGAACAATAACAACAGTGGTTTTACTTCAAAAATGTCTGTGTTTATTTAATTGAACAAAAACAAAAGATTATTTAAACAAAACAAGTCACCCCTATACCAGCAATTGTATAGGGAAAGCAAACAAGGCAGGTTGCAGTCCCAAATCAAAACAAACAAATACACTCCGGTAACCTTAGTTCATACATCAGGAAATGGTTGGGAGTTCCACGCTGCCTCAGCAGAGTGGGACTTTATGGTAAAGGAATACTGCAGCTACCAGTCTCTGCTCTAACCGAGGAATTTGTGCACCAAGGTCCGACTGGAAATGACATTAGTAGAGTCACGCTGTGACGGGTCGACTGTGTCTGGCCAGCGGCCAGATTCTGTGCTGGCTGGACAGCAAGACAGCCCGCACACATATACACAGAAAAGAACAAACACTCGCAATTTAAAGTAGCTACAAAAATGAAGGTGATCAGCTTACCTTATTAGTAGTTGTTCACATCATATCACCCTGTTGTTTTTGGTTAGTGCTATATATATATGTTTCCAAGTGTTTTAAACTATACACAAAATAAGTTCCAAAACTAACATCAAATAAACACGAAACCAGCTAAAAAGAAGATGATTTTGCTGAGAATCCTTTTGTCTTGTTTTGTTTGGTTTTCAGGTCCCGAGAATGGTTTGCTTCTGTTTTCCTTTTGAATTTTCCCTCAATTCCTTCTTAGCAGTGGTTGGCCTGCCATAAACACACCCTGTGTTCCTTTTTTAAAGGCAGTGTTGCGCACAGGTTCTTAAAGGGACAGGCATACTCTTTGGCCTGTTACACTTCCCTTCCCCTATGAAGACACTTTGTGGCTTACAAATTCTAAAATCCAAAGAACTCCGCTTCATCAGAGTTATCTTCAAATATTTTTCTTAACTTGTTTTCTTCCTCTAGTTCCTGGATAGTAGGCAAGTAAGGCTTCAAGTTAGTTACATGGATTACTCCAAGACTTTCTCTTGTAGTCTCTTCCACAACTGCATAATTGAATAGGTCCATGGATTTTAATGATCCGGCAATGTCCTTTCCAGCGTGGTGCTAGTTTAGCATTTTTTCAATTTTGAAGATAAAGGATGAGTCCTCACCCAAACTCTATCTTTAAGCTTGTATTTAACACTTCTTCTAGTTTTATTGTAGTAGTGTTCTTGTTTTCTTTTTGCTTTTTCTTGCTGTTTTTGTGCTTGTAGCCTCATGTCAGCTATCCGAGAAGTCAGCTCATCTTGGCTTGTAGGCTTACCTTCGTTTGCTTCTTCACACAGCACCCAGTCCAGAGGTCCTTTCAGAGTTCTTCCCACGTTCAACTCTGCTGGGCTATAACCTGTAGTTTCTTTCTTCAGGGTATTCAGAGCAAACCGAAATTCTGACAGGTACTTGTCCCATACAGTGTGTTTCCTTTTTAGATAGGAGGGAATCATACTCTTTAGCATCCTGTTCACTCGCTCAGTCAAATTAGTCTGAGGATGATATGTTGAAGTGAACTTATTGATTACCCCCCATTGCTGACAAATCTGCTGAATCAGTTTGGACACAAACTGTGGACCATTGTCGGAAAGTATGTATCTTGGCACACCCCACCTAGTAAAAATATCATTGATCAGTATGTGACCTATTTTACTAGCTGTAGCCACACGAAGGGGAAATAATCCCACCCACTTTGAATGGTAATCTACAACTACTAGCAGGTAACAAAAACCCTTTGAGTTACGCGGGAATGGACCCATGATATCGATTCCTAGCATTTCCCAAGGCTCAGTAACGTGTACGGGTTGCAGAAATCCAGCGGGACGTGTATTCTCAGGCTTGTGCTGTTGGCAGATTTTGCAATGTCGCACATATTTAGCTACATCACTCCCCATTCCTGGCCAATAAGCAACATCTCGGATCCTTTGCATCATTTTAAAGCGACCCAGATGTCCAGCCAATGGATTATTATGATAAGCTTGCAGAACATCATACCTCAGTGATTTCGGAACAACCAGTCTGTAAAACGTCTCACCATACTGGTTTGTGCTCTTCCAGTACACTTTGTCATGTAGAATTATGTAGGGTGACTCACCGTCTTCTGGTGCATCCATACCTTCTTCAGCCATCAGTTCATCATAAATATGCTTGGTGTCTTCATCATCTTGTTGGGCCTTCCAGATCACATCCTCATCCATACAGATTGGCTGGAAAGAGTCTTCCTTATCATCTTCACCTACATCAGCTGGCTGTATTCCTAGCACAGTTGACATTACCGTTGAAGTCTCGATTCTGGATAATGCATCTGGGGCTTCATGTAGGTGTCCTTTCCTGTACTTGACAGTTAAGACAAATTCTTGTAAACAGAGGGCCCACCTGGTTAATTTGGAGTTTGGCTTTGGGTGGTTAAACACCCACAGTAACGCAGCATGGTCTGTTACAACTGTAAAGTGGCGTCCTTCTCCAGGGCCCAAATTACTGCAAGGCATTCCTTCTCCATTGCACTATAGTTTCGTTCAGCTTTGTTTAGTGTTCGACTTGCATAGGCTAGAACTTCTTCTTTTCCCTCAGCGGTTCCCTGTGCCAGTATGGCTCCCAGACCGACACTGCTTGCATCAGTATATACTGTAAAAGGAAAAGAAAAATCAGGGTGTCCAAGAACAGGTGATGTCATCAAACATTCTTTTAGATTATTGAATGCTTCGTTACAGCTGTCTGTCCAGTTCCATTTAACCCCCTTTTTCTTGAGAGCATTTAATGGCTCAGCTATAGTGGAGAAGTGAGATATGTAACTGTGATACCAACCAACGGGTCCCAAGAAGCGTTGTAGCTGCTTCAAGTTTGTTGGTACAGGAAACTCTTCAACCACAATGGTCTTCTCAGGATCCGCAGTAAGACCTTGGCTTGATATTATGTGACCTAGATATCTTGTCTGGATCTGACAAAAACTGCACTTCTTGAAATTTAAAGTAAGTCCAGCTGTTTGCAATTTTTCCAAGACCAAAGAGATATCTAACAAATGTTGTTCCATATTTTTTGAAAAAATAATGATGTCATCAATGTATACATAGCAATTTTTCCCTTTTAACTCTGCTAGAGTTGTTTCCATCAATCTTTGGAAAGTGGATGGGGCATTTTTAAGCCCAAAATGCATGACTTTAAATTGGTATAGCCCTTGTTTAGTTACAAAGGCAGTTTTTTGTTTGCAGTCATGATCCATTTCAATTTGCATTGGCACACTTTTGGCATTTAAGTGCCTATAGTCAACACAGAAGCGCTTAGTTCCATTCTTTTTAGGAACGATCACAACTGGTGCAGCCCAAGGTGATTGCGAAGGTTCAATTATACCATTAGATAACATCTCTTGTATTTTTTCTTTTATGTAGGCCTGCTTGTCAGGTGACACTCTGTAAGGTCTTAATTTTGCAGGTTTTTCCATCCCAGTGTTAATTTCATGCTTTACTAAGGAGGTGCGTCCCAGAGCATTAGTGCAAACATCAGGAAATAATTTAAGAACTGCTAATTGTTCTCTGTATTCAACAGGTACAGTTATATCTTTCCAGACCCTCGCTCCCATGTCACTCAGCTTGTCTTCCACATAAGTGAGGCATTCACTCTCCTGGAAACATGAGGGTGGCACGCAGAGATACAGAGGGTTAGAGGGCTGTAGCTCTGATTCTGATTGTGAACTCACCTTGAACCATGATCCCAAAGTTGCATTACCTGGTTGGAAGGGAAACTCCTGATTCTGTCCAGCACTCTTTATGTAGCATACCTGCTTTCCCACATCCACCTGTATTCCTGTTATAGAAAGAAAGTCAAACCCAACACAACAGCAAAAGTTAGTTTAGGAATTATTACTGTGGGTAGTGTCCATTTCTTACCATGCAATTCATACAAGACAGATGTTACACCCAACGGTTGAATTTTTATTCCATTTGCTTGGTACAATGGTTCCTTGTTCCAATCTGCTACATCATTATTTATATTTATTCTTTCCCAGAGTTCTTGACTCATAAGTGAATAAGTAGAACCTGAGTCTAGTACTGCTTTACCAATCCAATGCTGTTCAGGTCAGCTCCTCCTACATGGCACAAGGCAGCCCCTGCTCAACGGAGGAAGCTGGTAGTCAATGAGGTGCAAAAGCAAGAGGAGAGGATGAGGTGCATAAAGGCCATTTCCCAGGCCAAGCAGGGAGAATGGATGAGATGGGAGAGTGTGGAACAACGCAAGATTGGCTGGCAAGACCTATGGTCAATGGAACAGAGCAGGATCAGTTTTCTCATCAGGTCAACGTATGATGTTCTCCCATCACCACAGAACCTAAACCTCTGGGTAGGAGAGGATCCCTCATGTCCTTTGTGTTCATCACTTGCAACATTAAGGCACATTTTGACAGGATGTAAAGTGAGTCTTAGCCAAGGACTGTTTACTTGGCGCCATGACCAGGTGCTGCGATGTTTGGCCTTAGCATTAGAAGACAAGCGTAACATGACCAATACGTTGCCACCAGTTACATCAAAACATTACACACAAAAGACAACATTCCTCTGCCCAGGAGAGCAACCGCCAAGAAAAGCTGTTAAAACCAAGCCTCACCCAGGACAACTGGAAGCTACGAGACTGGAAAATGCTGGCAGATGTTGGTCAACGGCTTATTTTTCTACCTGAGATTGCCACCACTAACCATCGACCAGATATTGTCTTGTGGTCTGGATCAGCACGCCTTGTTCACCTGGTAGAGTTAACAGTCCATGGGCGGATGCTGTAGATGAAGTGTATGAGAGGCAGAAACTGCGGTATGCTCAACTAGCCGCTGAAGCGGAACAGCGAGGATGGAGATTCCAGGTTTACCCAGTGGAGGTGGGTTGTCGAGGATTTGTGGCACACTCTACAATCTTGGATTCAGTGGCCAAGAGTTGCGTCGCACAGTGAAGAACTTATCCGAAGCAGCAGAGAGGAGCAGCAACTGGCTGTGGTTGAGACGGAAAGATTCTGGTTGGGGATCTCAAGCACAATAGAAAGAAAGAAACACAGATGTACAGGTAAGTAAGCTGGGCTGAGTTGAGTGGGGGACGGAGGGAGGTGATGCTGGGACGCCAGAATCACCGTCGAGCCCTCTTGAGGTGTTGCGGGCTAGTTGACGAAACACTGAAGATGGAAGGTGCCCACTTGAAGACCCAAGAGATGTACCCTACTTAGCTTAATCCAGATGGTTGTCATGCTGATGCGCTGGGGAGACCGCACTGTGGTCACAGCCTTTGTGTGTGCTGATGCACTAGGGAGGCAAAATAAGCTGATCCCTGGAGCCAGTATTACACTTCAGCCATCAACACCAGGCAGAAGGATATCTACATCATCATATGGAAGGAAATGCAAATGGATGGAGACACAGATGGATCACATTAGTTTACTGTAAAGCTACGTCGTAGTTGGTGCTTACCTTAGCGAGAGCAGAGTTCAAATCAGCAAGTTTTAACATCTACTCATGTAATGGAAATCATGTGGACAGAATTGTGCTGTGTATACATGTCCTTTCGAGTGTGGGTGGTGCTCTGCTGTGTATATCTGTGCTGTGCAGTGAAAGCGGTGAGTCGGGGTTAATACTAGCTCTGTGGCTGCAGCTCCATTACTGGTCCTCCTCTGCAACAACAAAACAAAAACCGGCTCTGGCCTCGTAGTACACATTCAGCGTAAGGCCCAGTACTCACGTAGCAGCGTCCCCATTGTACTACCCAACTCCTCCCTGCACTCAGCCTGGCGACAGACTTTCACCAATCGCTGCCTGCCCCGTAGTCAAGTGCAAGGGATTCGTTTCGTGTACGTGCTTCCGCCAAGCTGGCCGACTTCCTGTTTCCGTCCACCATTTAATTGACCAGTCTACAGGGAAGCATACCGTCCACCTTACACAGAGCCCTTTCTGGTCGGGAGGGAGATTTACAGCTTAGAATCTTTCTTTTTCACACAAGGGCAGATGGGTCGGCGGAGTTGTCAGGTTGAGGAGAAGCAGTAGGTCGGACAGATTTCTTTAAACCTGTTTTATTTGGAGTTGAAGAATGTCCAGAAGGAGGAATTCAGATTCCTAGGGGAAAGGAAATTGCGGCGGGTGAGTAGCCAATTTATAACTACGTTGTAACCTTGAACGATTTGAGTCTGCAGTGCTGTGTAGTGATACACAAATGAAAAACATAAGACAGAGAACAAAATAAATAGGTATCAGATTTAATGTACAGGCTACGTCACCACAGAACAGGGCCAACTTCATAGCTCTCAAATGACATGTACAATGAAACATTAAACCGTTTATGTTAAAATGGTTATAGCTGTTTCTAAAATTAAAATGGAATTAAAATTAAGTTAAATGTGTATATGTCTTAAGTGATTTATTTTCAGACAGAGTACTAAAAGAAATCCCAAAACAATAATAGGTCTCAGTTCAAGTGTACATCTGTGTATCACAAAAATATCCCAGCCATTCAGTGAGTAGATTAAATATTTTCTTCCTTTAAAGTCACCACCTTGTTAGAGGTACTTTCAGATATATGATATATGGAATATGGATCCATGAAATACATATTGGCAGTTGGTAAAAAAAAAAAAGAATGGCAAGTTGTGCTTATAATTGAGGTTTTTTTTTTCTTCATAAACCTATGCATTTTGCTAGTGTGTAAATTACCTGACACAAATGTAAGTATATACAGCACTGCATGAAGAAGGGTTTTTGTGGGGGCTTCCGAGCGGCGCATCCAGTAAAAGCACTCTATAGCCTGGAGATCGCAGGTTCGAATCCAGGTTATGTCACAGTCGACCATGACCGGGGGTTCCTAGGGGATGGCACACAATTGGCCGAGCGTCGCCCGGGTAGGGAGGGCTTAGGTCGGCAGGGGAATCCACGGTTCACCGTGCACCAGCGACCCCTGTGGCCAATAGGGTGCCTGTGGTTCTGCAGTGGAGCCGCCAGATCTGTGTTGTCCTCCGGCACTATAGGTCTGGTGGCCTCACTGTGGATCTACACATATGTAGCAGATGGCAGATGGGTTGCGAGTGATTAGCAAGGGATACAGATAATAATTGGGCATACAAAATTGGGGAGAAAAAACAGGTTTAAAAAATTGGCGATGACTAAATTTATAAAAAAGAAGGTTTTTGAGTAAATGTTTATAGTAAATAGTGTGTATTTATTGTAATTAATTAATGAAGTATCTGACGCTCCTGGGAGAGCCTGCTTGTTTTGTGTGATTACCAGCTGTGGAATCTAATCAGCAGGTAGGTGTGTTCCAGCGGGGCGCCAGGTATAAAAAGGTTCAAAGAATTAGGGGAGCTCCCTAATAAAAGATGAATATCAAAACAATAAGTGTGTGAATATAGTAATTGTTTACAAACACAAGCATAATGTTATTGTTATTTCTCCAGTTATATGTCCAGCAGGCTGGACAACAGCGAATAGTGTATAAAAGGATCGTACACTGTGACAATTATAAAAACAGTAAGAAACTGATTAAACAATTTGTAATGAGGGGTGGGTATTTAAAACAGGATTTATTTATCTGACTTTTTACATATCTGCCCTTACTCTGGTCCCACCACAGTCAGATACACGACGGACTACTGTACTTATTTTTTACATCTCATATGCCATGTTACTGTTGAGTTTGTGTTAGCACTGCCAATCAATGTTTTCCTCTCAGACTTGACAAGCATATAAAACTCACAATGTAAATCACAAAATTCCAGGATGCAAAAGAAGGCTATTCATTTATTTATAGAAAAACAGATATTATACTGTAAACGTCATGTTAGGTTGTTAACAATCTTTTAAATGTTTAAAAAATGTAGGTATTTAAGGTTGGCAATATTGCAAGAAACTGGTGAATAAAAATTAAGCCACCCTCACAAACACAAATAATCAATGATGCTCAAGTGTCAAAAAGAGAAACAATTGCAACTGAAGATTGAAAGAAAAGAATGGTGCTAAGAAAGGTGGTTTATTATATTATGATTCCTGTATTTTTGATGTATTATGTGTACCTTAAGCTTACCTTTCATAATGAACGAACATTATTAGACTGTTATATTCTTACAGCATATATTTAATTATTAAGTACCATTGACTTAATTTAATATATTAATTATCTTGCTTGTATTGCTGAACTTTGTCTTGATCATATCAGATCCAATTCAAGATGTACAGTGAAAAGACCAAAAAACTTAGAAGGAGAAATTTGAAAAAAATTGCAACATTAAGCGAATTAATATCACTATGAAACTAGCAAGAAATCTTACAAAGGTAAGACTTATAGGAACACTATTACAGTGCTACCCCATTATAATGCGACCTGTTGTAGTGCAGAATCGGTTACAACACAGTAAGGTCGTGGCTTTGTTGGTGAACGTTCCAAATATACAGTACGAAGCATGGCAGACAGCAAAAAACAAAAATATTTCTCTGTTAAAATGAAACTCGATGCGGTCGACAGATTAAGAAAAGGTGAAACTCAAGAAGCAGTTTCAAAAGATATAATTGCTGTAGAATCTACATTACATGGATGGCTAAAAGACAAAGAAAACTCTAAGGTTTTCTTGATAAGATTGACTCCAAAGAGGGCCGCTATAGGAAAAAAAATGTGTGTGACTGTGCTGCGGAGAGAGTGCAAGACTGTTTGCTGTTTTTGGTGTGGCCCAGGCTAACGGGCCGGGAATAATTATTCCAATAAACCATGGATTCGTGTACCTGCAAATTATTTGTGTCTCCTTCCTTGATTTTCCACAATATGCTACAATATTAATTTGGCTTGTGGACATTTGTGACAGTCTGGCTCGCAGTGGTGAGGTGTGATGACGTCACGGACCAGGAAGTAACTGAAACCAAAACAATGGATGGGCAGGTGAAGCTGAGTGCAACGGCACTCAGTGTATTTATTAATAAACAAACAAAACAAAAGATTTAAACAAAACAGAAACCAAAGGGCACGAGGGCCAAACGAATAAACAGACAAACAAGTAAGTGGCGTGCTGGCTAATCCAGCACGTTTTAGCAATTGTTTTTATGTCATTATTTCTCTTTCTCGTTCTCTCTCTCCGCTCCCCGTACTCTGTACACTCCAACACTCCACCAACGCAGAATGGACAGCTGCAGGTTCTTATACTCTGGCCGAGGGGTTAACTAGCTGTTAATTATCTTATTACCCCTCGGCCACAGTCTGCACGCGTTTGGTAAGGATGCATGACTGTCAGCTAGTTAAATAATCAGTAGCTGATCAGTCATGCATCCTCACAGGGTTTTTAAATATAAATAATAAAAAGACGCGGCGCTTTTCACTGCGCCGCAAACAAAACACAAATAATAATAAATAGGGGCGGGACACTCCGCCACAGCATTGTAAATCATTTCGGGAACAAAAATGCCAATATTTGTTATAAGGCAAAACACAAATAACGTGGTCTCCTTGTAGTACCAGATTCTCTCTCTAGGGCACCTCTCTCATCCGATCAAGCTCCAAGTCAATGCTTGGTCATATCGAACAAAACTACTAGTGCTGAGTTGCCAACATCATTGATGGAGATCATGGATGCCCAGGCCAAGGATCCAGTGATAGAGGGAATTAAAAAAGGTCTTCTGTTTTCTTCCCCAACCAACA
This sequence comes from Acipenser oxyrinchus oxyrinchus, assembly GCA_030684275.1. NCBI lineage: Eukaryota > Metazoa > Chordata > Actinopteri > Acipenseriformes > Acipenseridae > Acipenser > Acipenser oxyrinchus. The sequence continues at coordinate 14,362,495 of CM060253.1, forward strand.
TGGATCGCATTGGCTATGAAATCCAACAAGGGGTGATATACAGAAGAGTTCCCATCAAAGGAGAGGGAGTCAATTACCAAGTAGCGGTGCCAGCTAGCTTGATTGACGCTTTCTTTCTTTATTACCATGACAACCCTTTAGGGGGACATTTGGGGCGCATTAAGACATTGTTGCGGATTTTGAACAGTGCTTGGTGGTCTTCTGTTCGGAAAGATGTCTGGTCTCATGTAAAGAACTGTACCACTTGTCAGCAATATAAACCCAGTAATCAAAAACCAGCAGGGTTCCTCCGATCCATTGAGGTGACTGAACCTGGAGAAATGCTGGGGGTCAATTTAATGGGGTCATTTCCTAGGAGCAAAAAATCTAATATTTATCTGATGGTAGTGATAGATTATTTCACCAAATGGGTAGAAATGTTTCCTCTTCGCAACAGTAAGACTCCCAAAGTAGCAAAAATATTAACTGAAGAAATTTTTACTCGTTGGGGTACGCCCTAGTTTCTTGTATCTGATAGGTGTCCTCAATTTACCAGCCAAGTAATGTGTACAAAACATGGGGGGGTGGTACAAAAATTGACAACGAGTTATCATCCTCAGACGAACCTCACAGATAGGGTGAATAGAACCGTTAAAAAAATGATCGCTTCTTTTGTAGGGGAGAATCATAAGCTTTGGGATTGCTGGTTGCCTGAGTTTCGTTTTGCCATGAACAGTGCCCAACATGAAACCACAGAGTGTTGTCCTGCAGAATTAGCAATAGGACGTAAGCTCAAAGGTCCCCTTGAGCGGCTCAGTTATACTGCTCCTCCACCAGCAAACCCGCAGTATACTTTACTAGAACAGCAACAGCAGTTTTTTCAACTGTTTAGGCAAAGAGGAAGTGTTGCCCGAGCTAGACAAGCCAAGTACTATAATGCCCACCGGAGAAGTGCACAGTTCCAGGTGGGAGATTTGGTCTCGGTGCGAGCTCACCCCCTCTCTGATGCCTTGGCTCATTTTTCTGCAAAACTGGCACCAAAATGGACAGGGCCAGTTTCTATCCTAAAAAAGTTAGGACCAGTAAACTACAAAGTGCGGTCGTTAGATCAACCGACTAAGGTTGACACTGTACATGTGGTAAATTTAAAACCCTATTTTGGATTTAAAACCCCGGTACCTCCGGTGCGGGGGTTATATGTAGCATGCAGCATAATAAGCTTGCTGTCTACTACTTTTAATTGAGTGGTAGTATGCCTGGCCAGGCTATATTTGTATGTTCTTAATATATTCGATCCTGTTCTAATAATAAAAATAAATAAAACTCTATGTGAAAATAATGCCTTCATTGGTGTATTAACGTTGTGTATATACAGGTATAGACAAAAGAAATCCATTTGGCTTTGTTCTGTGTTTTTTGCCTTGCTGCATTTCAGTGCTGTTTCTCTATCCTTTTTCAAACGCGTTTTGCGCAGGTCCTTTCCAGCTTTCCTTAGTTTGTAGTGATTTGGTCTTTGCTTAGTGCCGGGTAGTTTAAAAGGAGCGAAGATTTGGTAAGGGAATCCAACTTTCTTTTGTACTCATGTGATAATGGGGGCTTTGCGTTCTATCTTTTAGAACTATGGTTTAGTTTACCCATTTATTTTATACAGCTTAATTCTCGTTAGTCTGTGGTTAGTTGTCAGGTCTAATTTAGTAGTCAAACATATTTCCTTTTCTTTAATTTAATTTGGTTTGACTTTAGACACCAACGCAGCTTGCACTAACTTAAGCTTTGTTTTTGGTTAATAAGTTTACCGTTTATTTTGTTACTTTCTTTACCAGTTCTGGATCAGTTTGTTCTTTTTTTTTCTTTTGATACTTTGTATTCCTTGTTATGATTTTTGGAATGGTTTCTTTTTTTCTTCTTCAACGGCGGATTACAGCAGTTTTTTCCATCAAAGGATCAACCACATAGCTGCCAGTTTACAGACCGAGGTGAGATCTACCTAATTGTTTCTTTTTCAATCTGCTGCTGGATTACACATTTTTTGCGTTGAATGGACATTTAGTTTTGGTTTTTTTGTGGGGATACTCGGGACTTTAAACATTAATTTTGAACTTGTTTTTTGCATTATTTTTCATCGTGTTTTACAGAACTGCATTGTTTATTTTAATGTTTGTTTATTTCACCGCTGTGTGATGCTGTATGTTAATTCTGCTGCTAGCTTTGATAGTACAATTTCAAGATATAAGTAGTTATTTTATTGGGTCAATTGAAATACTATTTGAGTAGTTTAGAGATTGTTTAAAATCACTGACTTCCTTCTCAGTATTGTATATTACTATAGTGTGCTCTTATATACTATAGTTAAAATTGGATGGTTATTTTAGGGAAACAGCCTATGCTACTATATGACACAGTGATGTTTTTGTTTAGTTATATTTATTTATCTAATGAGTACTGTTGAAACAATTAAAATAGAGGGTATTTAATTACATGTTGGTGATTATTCTAGTAGGAAGCAAATAAAGTGTCACTGGCATTTACCGAACTTAAATGTTTTCTTTATTGCTGTACCTGGTTGCTTTATAAAGATTAAGTAATCTGTTACATCCTAATTATGGACACGACAACCACATTATAACAGAGTAGCACTGTATTTGTTGAATTGATTTATCTTGCTACCATAGGATGCTGTTACTTTCATGTTGTTAGAATGATTGAGTCAAGCTTTGATAAAGGGTGGTTCCCTTTCAAGTCGAAAATAACAATCAAGTATGGGATATTGCCGTCAGGCAGTAGGGATTCGCTGAGCTTTTATAGCAAAGCTGCCGCGTAAGCCCGCCCCCTCGGGAGCTTACTATATGCAGTGCGCAGAGACTCTCTTCCTCTTTTGCCTTCAGCCTATGTAGGACATTGAGCTGGTAAGTTTTCTCTCTGAGAATTACACCGCTGATTGTACTCGTCAGCCTTGAGCTTGGGAAGCTGGCTACTGCCCCTTCTCTGAGTTGATTTCAGTGTTCGCTCTACGGAGCATTATTATATTTTTTTCAACTTTCACGCTTTGCTTTGGCATTGCGTTCTCGCGTTGGCGCTCGCCGTCCGTCTTTCTTTCATTTTCATATAATTTTACATATAATTTTTTATATTGTAAAATATTTGTTGGGTTTTTTGTAGTGTCTATTCTTCCGTTATATAGAATAGGGTTTAGAGGACACGTTGCGCGCCTGGCTAAGCCACGCAATTTTTTGCAGCCTCGGTCTTGCCTCGGCTAGACCCGGAGTGTAGCCTGCTGCTAGCAGCCACTCCTATAATAACACCCGCGGATTGTAACATCACTGCGTGGTTGCTGCATGACTGTAGCTACGGTACAATAACATCGTGTGTGCGGCTGCAGTTCCTCTAAACTGAAGAAATAAAAAAAAATAAAAAAAAAGATTTTTTTCCCATACAATACACATAGGAAGACTACCGCCAACTGCACTTTTTAGTTGCCCCTTATAAACAGGTAGGTATAGCACAACACCTTTGTTTTTTTAGACTGTGACACGGTACTGGCACTTAGCGTCTCCGCTCTGCGGGTCAGCTGACGTTTCGGCGTCTAGTGCATAGCGTCTTCATGCTCAGTACACGCACTTCGGCGTTTTCGGTGTCAGCGCTTTGGTGTAGCGCTTAGGCGCTTTGTGCTTAGTGCCTCGGCGCTCAACGCTTCGGCGCTCGACGTTCAGTGTCGGAGTGGCAATCATGTCCGGGTTCCACCGTTGCGTCACCTACGAGGCAAAATTGCCGGCGAGCGATCCGCATGAGGACTGTGTGGCATGCCTGGGACCAGAGCACGCCGCGCCTGCCTTGGCAGACAGATCATTTTGCGCATTGTGCGCTAATTTTCAGCCGCGCACTCTTCGCCAGAGGGCGAGGAAAGCGGTGGGTAGTCACTCCCCTTCCTCAGGGTCATCTTACACCCTGTCTGTCCCACCGTCGTCCACAGCGACTCCGCCCGTCATCCAGGAGCCGGGTATCCAGGAGCCCCTCCCAGCTTACAGCTGGCCAGAGATCCCCAGACCATAGACGTGCCCGGGAGCGCTCTCGTAGCCCGTCTATTCGACCCCGAGGCTTCTCCCCTCGCAGGGAACGTTCTCGCCGATCACGGTCTCACTCCGTGTCACCCCGCCGTAGGGGACGCTCCCGTTCTCCTCGTCGGGACAGGCGTTATAGGGACAAGTCAGGCGTGGCAGAGCTCACATCAAAAATGTTTATGGACGTGATGATGGGCCAGCAATCGTTGCTCATGTCTCTTACCAACATGGCACCACCAGCCGGGCCAATTGCCAATCAGCCGGCATTTCAGCCACAGCCTCTGGCCGTCCCTGTTGTCCAACAACCCCAAGGGGTATGGGACGTAGATGCCATCTCCAGGGATGCTTCCAAAGGAGAGCCTCTTCTTGAGGAGGACAGCGTGGAAGCTGAACTGACATCCCAGCACTCGGAGCAAGACACTGAGTCGGAGGCGCTGGACACCAGTGATCCCTTGTGGTCACTGGTGGAGCGAGCAACTCGCCACCTGGGGATTGAGTGGCCAGCCGTGGAATTACCTCGGCGGTCACTGTTTGAGTCGCCGTCTGTACGGTCTCCATAGCCCAGGACGCTCCCAGCCTTCCCTGATCTTATTAAGGAGGTACAGTCCACCTTGGGGGCCCCGGCTTCTTCACCGGCAACTTCGCGGAAGGCCTCCACGTTTGCCATGCAGGGAGCGAGTGAGGCTGGTCTGGCGTCCTTCCCACCGGTTGATGCTGTCTTTGCAGCCCTAGTTAGAACTCCGACACTTTCGGGTCTAGCTAAGGACCCTGCATGTCCTAACAAACAGTGCAGGACCACGGACATCCATTTAAAGAAGGGCTACTTAGCGGCTACAGAGGCAGTTAGGTTGTCCAACGTGGCCAGCCTCCTTTCAGTTTACCAGGCGTCGCTGGTGAAGGATCTCCCGGAGCACCCATCAGCGTCTCTGTGGGCGGAATTGGCGCTGGTCGCGCAACTCCTAGTCAAGATAGCCCAGTTGAATGCACGGGCTCAAGGCAGGAGTATTGCTTCCCTGGTGGTCGCCAGAAGGCAGCTCTGGCTCTCGTAGGCGAGATTTCAAGAGCCTGACAAGGCCCTCTTGTTAGATGCTCCTATTACGCCGGGGCACACGTTTGGCCCAGCGGTTGAGGAGATGCTGCAATGCTCTGTTAAGGCCCGGGAGGCATCTCAGCAGATGGCGAAGATGTGGCCGCATAAGCCCTTCCAGCCTAAGCGCCAACAGGAGCACCAGTGGCGTTGAACACCACCGGAGCACCAGCCACGGCCAGGGGGTACTAAGACCTCTCCCTCAAGCACAGCAGCGCACAGTCAACCTCCATTTGCAAGACCGCAGCGCGGAGGGTGGTGCCCTAGAGGAGGTGGCAGGCCACGCCCTCGGGGCTCTGGCCAGGCCCCTCGCGAACGAGCGCAGCCGAAACAGTCCTGAGAACTCCAGGCAGCTGTTAACCCGCCCCTACACTGTCTCACAGCTCCAGTTCTGACAACAATGCACCAACGACATCTGGGTGCACAAAACTATATCCACGGGTACACCCTTCAGTTCGGTTAAAACCTCCCCTTCCGGGAGTGGTCGTAACTGCAGTGAAGGACTCGGTTCAGTCCTCAGCTCTGAATGTGGAAATACAGGCATTGCTCAGCAAGCGTGCCATTCAACAAGTAGACCCTGCTCTGATCGACCAGGGGTTCTATTCCAAATACTTCCTGGTGCCCAAAAGGACAGCGGGCTCCGTCCTATTTTAGATCTGCGAGTACTGAACAAATACCTGCGGGTGTTATCGTTCAGGATGCTTACGCACAGGCACATCATCCAGTCAGTCCGACACGGCGACTGGTTCACCACCGTGGACCTGACAGATGCGTACTTTCACGTTCCCATCTGCCCGGGTCACAGGAAGTATCTGCGTTTCGCATTTCAGAGCAGAGTATACGAGTTTTGTGTCCTTCCATTCGGCCTGTCACAAGCTGCTCGAACCTTTTCCAAATGTATGGATGCCATTCTAGCTCCCTTGCGGGCTCAAGGTGTCCGACTGCTGAATTATCTGGACGACTGGCTCGTCTGCGCGCAGTCGAAGGAGCAGGCGGCACAGCACACAGTGATGGTTACAGACCATCTTCAGTGGCTAGGTCTGAAGATCAATTCAGAAAAGAGCCGCCTCGTGCCGAGCCAACAGAACGAATTCTTGGGTCTGCATCGGGACTCAGTGTCCATGGAAGCGAGTTGCCTCGATGGAGTGGTGTCTCTCCCTATTCAGGTTGAGAGAAACAGTCAGCATGGAGCTGTGTCAGCGCATGCTGGAGTTGATGGCTGCCGCCTCGGAAGCCCTTCCTTTGGGCTTACTACACCAGAGACCTCTGCAGGCCTGGTTCAATGCCTTCACGTTGCATCCGCAGAGAGACAAACACCGCAGGCTAAGGGTATCCCGAGCCTGCTGGGAAGCGCTACGCTGGTGGAAAGTTCCGTCGAACATCCGCCAAGGCGTACGCTTGGGTCCCATTTTCAGAAGGGAGGTCATCATGACCGACGCTTCCAACCAAGGTTGGGGAGCAGTCTGGAACGGGACAGGGACCCGTGGAGTGTGGTCAGGACCCTGGAGGTCAGCCCACATCAATGCTCTGGAACTCAGAGCGGTGGACCTCGCCCTCCGGCACTTCTTGCCAGTGCTTCTAGGCAAGCATTTGTTAGTGCGGTCAGACAACACCACAGTTGTGGCGTACATCAACCGCCAGGGCGGCGTGCGGTCCCCCGGTCTTCACCGGATGGTAACACGGATGTTGCTATGGGCACAACCGCGTTTAACCTCTCTGCGTGCAGTTCATCTACCGGGCAGAGTCAATTACGCAGCAGATCTCCTATCCAGAGGAGGCCCTCTTGCCGGCGAATGGCGTCTCCACCCTCAGGTGGTAGAGCGCATCTGGGAATGGTTCGGCACACCGCAGGTAGATCGCTTCGGCCAAGAAGAGACCACGCACTGCCCCCTATGGATCTCGGTGAAGGACCTCGACAGCCCCCTGGGAGTCGATGCACTGGCTCACGAATGGCCACCAGGGCTCCTATATGCGTTTCCACCGATTCCGATGCTCCCCGCCTTCTTAGAGAAGGTCAGGGTAGAGCAAGCAACAGTGATTCTGATCGCTCCTCGGTGGCCTCGGAGAATATGGTTCCCGAGCCTGGTGCAGTTGTTGCACGGTCGCCCAAGGGAGCTCCCTCTGTGAGCAGACCTGTTGTCCCAAGCCCAAGGAGGGCTATGGCACCCGAACCCCAAGCTCATGCAGCTATGGGCTTGGCCCCTGAACGGGAGCGCCTGTCAGCCTTAGGGCTCTGGACGGCGGTGATTACGACCATTCAGAGTGCTAGAGCGCCCTCTACTAGGTCGCAGTATACGTACAAGTGGCAGTTGTTTCAAGATTGGTGTCTGGCGGAGGGCCATGACCCAATATCCTGCCCTATGGCAGTGATATTACAGTTTCTACAAAAACTGTTAGATGAAGGGAAATCTCTCTCTACACTTAAGGTGTATATAGCCGCCATATCGGCTTGCCATGTACGCATTGACGGGTTATCATCAGGTTGCCATTTTCTGGCATCTCAGTTCCTGAAAGGCGCAAGACGCTTGCGGCCTCCAAGGATAACCAGTTTACCGTCATGGAGCCTTGACGTGGTGTTAGAAGCCCTTACCAAGGCACCGTTTGAGCCTCTCCACAGCGTGGACATGAAGCTCGTGTCTATGAAAACTGCGTTTTTGCTATCAGTGGTATCAGCAAAACGCATGGGCGAGTTACACGCACTTTCAGTGCATTCCTCATGTACTCGTTTCGCAGGAGACGGTTCTAAGGTCTCCATGCGTCCAAATCCGGCCTTATTACCCAAGGTCATATCCCCGTTTCATATGAACCAACCAGTCGAGTTGATGGTGTTCCATCCTCCTCCTTTTTCTTCCCCAGAGGAAGAACGGTTACATATGCTCTGCCCCGTGCGGGCATTGAGATGTTATATTGACCGTACAACGACTGTGAGGCAAACAGAACAGTTGTTCATATGCCATGGTTCTAGGACTTTGGGTCAGCCATTGTCTAAACAACGCCTTTCCCATTGGATAGTGGATGCTATTAAATTAGCATATGAATCTGCAGGCCTTCCGCCACCAGGGCAGTTGAAGGCACATTCCACTAGGGGTATGGCGACATCCTGGGCCCTCTTTAGAGGGATGCCTGTGTCTGACATTTGCGCTGCAGCCAGTTGGGCTACACCGCATACTTTTATGAGATTCTACCGTTTAAATGTACTGGAATCCTCTGCTCAGTCATTCGGAGCATCCGTGTTACACTCTATGACGCCCTAGTTGGCGCTCATATTGAGTATTGTCACGATATGGTTTGTCCCCACTTTAGGATAGGTGTCATTGCGAGCGTAGACGCTCAGGCTCGGCTCCGCATATGCGTAGATGTGTTGCCTACGCAATTGCGTTATGACGTAAATCTGTCCTACTGCCGAGAATCCTCCCTCGCGACGGCTTGGGTACACTGTTCCCATACTTGATGGTTATTTTCGACTTGAAAGGGAACGATAGGTTGCGGATGCAACCCCGGTTCCCTGAAAGAGAAAATAACCATCAAGCCGCGAGGTCGCTCCGGAAGCCTTCACGGCCTGAAGAGCAAAAGAGGACGTGAGTCTCGCGCACTGCGATAGTAAGCTCCCGAGGGGTGGGCTTACGTGGCAGCTCGCGCAGAGGACTATCGGCAGCTTTGCTATAAAAGCTCAGCCAATCCCTACTGCCTGACGGCAATATCCCATCCTTGATGGTTATTTTCTCTTTCAGGGAACCGGGGTTGCATCCGCAACCTATCGAGTCTTCTCCTGAAAATTCAGCGACACTAATTTCAAATTAGTCTTCTTAGTTATTATTTTCTGATTAATTTTGTATAATGTCAAGAAGTGTATTTATTGATGATTATATATACACACACACTATATATCACAAAAGCACACAGTATATATACTGTATATATATATATATATATATATATATATATATGGATATAAATCTGTCACTTGTGCTGTGGGATTAGCATAAAGAACTCGGATCATATTAATGAATTTCGAACCAAAGGCAAATCTTTCAAGGACACACCACAGATACTCTCAGTCTAAACGGTTGAAAGCTTTGTCAGCATCTAAAGATCGCACAGGGTTGTTTTAAAGTATTGGCTTGTTCAATTACATACAATAATCTGCGGATATTATCTGATGCCAAACCAGTTTCATGAAACTGGTTTGATCTGGGTGTATCAATTTATCTGTATAATTTTCCAGATGGAGGGCAAGAACACGAGTGAACAGTTTCATATCAGCATTGATTAATCAAATTGGATGATAATTACCGCATTTCTTAGTATCCTTCCCCTTGTTGGGAATTAGAGAGACCAAGGCAGTGTTCAAATCACAGAGTTCACAGTATCTAGCCACAGTGAGCAGAGTATGTCTCATAGTGATATCAGCAGCTCAGTTGCAATACCATGTAAACCTAGAGTGTTGCCCTTTTTTGAGCCTAGCAGTGCAGATTTTAATTCCTTGAGAGTAACAGGGGACTCCAAAGCAGCCGCTTCAGTTTGTGTCAGACATGGAAGGACCAACCTTTTTAGAAAAGCCGTTTTGCTGGGTCAGGAGTATACAATTTAGAGTAAAAAGAGCAGAATGCAGTGTTAATATCAGTGTATACCAATCCCTTTGAGGGGGAATCTATGCATAATATATGCGAACGGTTTTCTTGACGTTTAAGCTGTAGTGCCAGAAGGCGGATGGGCTTACTACCTTCTGAGTAATATTTGCATTTAGTTCTGTGCATGATAAATTCAGCTCTATGCCTCAGTAGATTAAGTTCCGACTTAACTAAATGGAGTCTGTCCTCCACCTCACTGGTATAATTTACTTTATGTTCCAATTCTAAACATTTGAGTTCTAAATCTTTAATTAGTTTGAGTCTGAATTTGTTCAAATATGAAGCAAAAATAATAGTGTTATCTCGTAGAAATTCTTTGGTCACTCCCCATAGTATTGCCGGGTCAGATACAGAGTCTTTATTTATGTGTAAGAACTCTGTTAGGTTAGCTCTCAGCTGGGTGATTGTTGATTCAGATTCATTCATTCAGGAATTCAACAGGAATTGCGTGCCCCGTCCTGAATGTTTCGGCAGTTTATTCCGAGGGCAGTCTCGGAAGCCGGCCATTCAGGAAAGTGTTAGTCATGAATTGGAGGAGACATGACTGAACTAGCTATCGGAGGGGGCGGGGCTTAGGGTACTTTAGGGGGATGTGATGCCGTAAACTGTTCCTTTGTTGTAGTTAATGAGAGGAAACGAGGTCTGTGAGTTTGTGAGTGAAGTGTTTTTGTTTGTTTTAGTAACTGTGTCTATTTGTCTTTGCCAAACAGCTAATATGAATCCGGGAGCTGCAGCTTCAAGCCAGTAATAAACCCGGACTTCACTGCACCTGTAAACAAGCAAACACCACTGTTTAAATCACCACACCTGCACCAAGCACACGCACTGTCCAGAGATGTGTCTGTATCTGTGTTGTGTGTCTGTGTTTTGTATTATTATTTCGGGACTGCAACCCCTTGGTTTATACGCTGGCAATACCCATAGTTGTGTAGAGCCAGCATTATTATTTCATACGAGAAAATAAAATAACTTGAACTGTGAACTTTGTGTTAGTCGTTGTCTGGAGCACTTGACGGCGGAGGATGTCCCAGAGGCGTACTTGGTTGCCTTCGAGCGGTTGGCCACCATTGTGCAATGGCCGAAGGAGTACTGGGCCAGTCAACTGGGCCCCTGTCTGAGCGGAGAAGCGCAGGCACCATACCAGGCCACGGCATATGAGGAGGCTAGCCAATATGACCTAGTTAAGCAGGCCATCCTCCAACGCCTTAACATCACAGGGGAAACACACTGGGTGCGGTTCCGAGAGCACCGGAGGCCACAGGAACCCGCCCCAGGGTGGTCGCCCAGAGGTTGTGTAAAGAGTGTGGCACAGATGAGCGAGGCAATGGTGCTGGAGCAGTTCTGCCATGTGGTCGGCGCCGAAACTCAAGAATGGATACGGCACCACAACCCAGACACCCTGGAGGCCGCCGTCAAATTGGCTGAAGATTTCAAATTCTCCCAGGTCTCCACCAAGACTGGATTATTGACCTCTCTTCTTCCTCCAACCAGCCGAGGATCAGCGGCATTACCACTACCACCTCTTCCTCACCTGGGACCCCTACTGCCCAGACCACCGACCCCAATGGGCCGACCCACCTCCTTACCATGGAGGCAGCGGCTGGCCCCCAGCTGGCGTAGACACCTGACCCCAGTGCCTTCTGCCCCAATAGTCTGTTTTAGGTGCCATGAGACTGGACATATCGCCTGCTTGTGCCCCTCGGCAATGGAATGCAATGTGCCAACATGCTATTTGGCATCTGAAGCAGGTAAGGAATGGGGAAATGGTCAGGAGGGGCCTTGTATTATTGATGTGGTGGTCGTTAATGTGAGTACCCAGGCTTTAGTGGAATCAAGGTGTGCACAGACCTTAATTCAGTCAGCTCTCTTGGGCGGTGGCAGCCACAAGGCAAGGTAGCGATTTCCTGTATCCATGGAGACACAGTAACATACCCCACACTAAAAGCATAAGTGTCGATAGGTCAGACACAGCGCCACCTCACAGTGGGGGTGGTGGAAAGGCTGCCGCACTCCGTAATTCTGGGCCGGGACTGGCCACAGTATAGACAATTAATCCAAAAGGCAGTCCCGACCACACACGTATGTGGCAGACAGAGCAGGGGAAACGATTGGTGAGATTTTCCCCCTACAAGCTGACCAGTTTTCTTCCCTTTTTCATCCTAGGAAAACAAAGAAAGAGAGACAGATCGAAAAATGGGAAGGTGCATCCCTGAAACGAGGCTGGGGACTGGTGGGAGAGAGCTCGGATGGTATCAACGCCGCTCAAAGGGAGTCAGTATGCAATGTGACTGAGAGAGCGAGGTTACTGGGCCATCCAGGGTAGATGTTACTCTGGCCCCTCTCAATATACCGGACATGTGGGACTCAAGTGCGGACCTAGTGTGGGACCAGAAAAACAACCCCACACTGGTGCACGCTTGGGGACAGGTCCAGTCTATTGAAGGTAAGGATGTTGAAGGCACTGGGGCGCTAGTATATCCGCACTTCATTATGAAGGGGCAATTACCGTATAGGGTAAACCCTGCCACGGGCACAGGACAGCCTGTAACACAATTGATAGTTCCTCCGTCATGTCGGCCCGAGGTCATGAGTCTGGCACATGACATCCCCTCTGCGGGACACTTGTATATAAGCAAGAAAATGCTCCCCCGGGAGCGCAACTACTCCGTCACAGAAAAGGAATGTCTGGCCACTAAATGGGCCACTCAGACCTTATGCTACTACCTCTTGGAACATTCATTCAATCTCGTCACTGACCACGCTCCACTCAGATGGTTAAGCACGATGAAGTATAGTAACACTGGGATAACTCGGTGGTATCTGGCGCTGTAACCCTTTATGTATTTCATGACACACCGTGCAGGGAAAGATCATCAAAATGCGGATTACTTTTCCCGGGAGGAGGGTGTAATGGGATTCAGCTGAGTCTTCCTTCGGCTCCACTCTGAGCGGTGGGATATGTGACAGAGAGCGAATGAATCCAAATCAACAATCTCCCTCCCGACCTGTGAGGGTGCTGTACAACAGGAACTGTGGGCCTCGTACTGAATGGTTGGGTAGTTCATTCCAGGGTCAGTCAGAAGCCGGCCATTCAGGAAGGGGGAAGAGTCATGGTACCAGGAGTCATCGCCCTAGTACAGTGAGTGAAATGTCAGTCATGAATTGGAGGAGATGTGACTGAACTAGCTATCGGAGGGGGCGGAGCTTAGGGTACATTAGGGGGATGTGACAACGTAATCGGTTCCTTTGTTGTAGTTAATGAGAGGAGACGAGGACTGTGACTGTGGTGACTGTGGTTTATACACTGGCAATACCCATAGGTATTAGAATTATTATTTCATATGGTCAAGGCGACCATTAACCCTTTGCGGTCCATTTATTCAGTGCGTCTCAGGCGCGTCAGGTCCAATTTATTTTCACACCCGCAGTTTATTTTAGACGCGCTGTTTAAAAGTATTTTTTTCACAGTTAAACAGGTTTAAAAGGCACTGCATATCAACAGGACACTCAGAACTGCATCTCCAGCCCCGCCCCACCCCTTGTTCGCTGTATTTTTCACATACCTCTTCATAGCAGTGCATACCGATAAATCATCTCCTGATCACTCGTTTTATCACCAAACTCCTCAATAATGCGATCCAAGTCATTATTTTATTACTATAACATCTCACAAAGCTCTGCAAATGTCTGTGATGTTCTTTGAGCGCTGGGTGCGGAAGCAGCTATCTTGTTTGTTTATGTCCGTGTTATCTATATGGTGTCGGGGCTATCAGTATTCATGAGATACGCCCTTTTTTTTTTGTTTTTTTTGTTTTAGGCTTCTCTCGGCTCCTATCGGTCTCACTCGGCCATTGAATGGTTTTCTCTGCTTTTTTCCGGACATAGGACCGCAAAGGGTTAAGAAGGAAAAAATACAGACTACTTCTTCAAAGCAGTTTTTATCACCTGATCATCATACTGCTTGCATCTGATTGGTAGCATCTCCAATTGTTCATACTTTTTTGGTAGTTTGGTTGGTAGTAAGAGGATGTGTAACCTAGCTAATTTGTTCTTCACATAATATGACAAGGTTTATAAGGTGCATTTTTGTTTTTGTATTTAAGACGATCCCTGCAAGATGAATCTGAAATATAAAACCAGCTGACTATACTTATAGTTGTAACTGTCTGGTCTTGGGGAGTTGTTGTCATATAATGTTTTAAATTGCATAAACCTCTTCCAATATTTGTTTTAAGGTAGAACAAGCTTAAAATAACATAATATAAAACACTGATAGTTAGGATACAGACTAATACTACTGACTTCTTGCAAAAAGCAGTTGTGTTATGGCAATATCTAAAAGTTTTATTAAATTCTGTCGAGATTAGGCCACATGCTACCAGTTTCAGAGGACAGGGAAACATAATACTGCCTAGACATCATTGTTGCCTGAATCAGAACCGATATGTCAAATCCGAATGTTAGTTTCTCCAGGTTCCATCTTTTTCTTGTTTCAAATATTTATTTTTTTCTTTTGTAGTAAAATAGTCAATATTTGTTTGTTTGGCGTTCTGTAAACTGGAGATGAAGGTTCTTAGCTCTGTTTTCTCAGGTTGTTCTTTCAGTTCGTAGATTGGATCCAATTTAGTTCTAACTAAGTGGTGGGTATCTTGGGTGTCGGCTTCCACTGCAATCTATTCTCAATGCGGGCTCTTTAAAGAATGTGTTTCACATCCTATGTGATTTGGTGCAGTTGTTCCATTGTTCATGGTGGTATAGGTTTCTGGCTTTGAATTTTCTTTGGTTACCTTGTCTTGGTTTGCACTGCACGCTTCATAGCTTTGTCAATTATTTTCTGCCTCTGAAATTATATATAATGCCATTAACTTGGCAGTATTTGTTTTAAATGTAGGAATTGGCAGTTATCTGTATGTTTTGACTGGTTGTGTCTACCTATTTCTCAGGGATACTGTAGTATCCAAGTTTACTCAGTTTTAAGGATTTGTTGAACTCCAAAGTTATTTTGTGGTGGATGTGGTTGATTTATTAATTAAAGAGAGAGATAAGATGAACTTTCAAACAACAAAAGAAAGATAGATGGTCCTGAGCTGTGACCCCTATAGCATTTTATCATGGATTATGGAGTGCCCCATAGATTTTTCTGTGCCACTACCAAAATTCAGCTAATTATAAACCAAGGCCTGAATACAGATAGCTGTGTATTTATAAATAATAAGATGTGTATTTTTTTTTTGTTGCCTTTAAACATCTTATGTTTAAGAGGAAATTCTTATCCCAAGTGCTTTTTTTTGTAGCTTTAAATGTATTAGTGTGATATGATCAAATAGATCAAATGATCAAATCACACATTTTCTCTTCTATTGTTCTAATATTGAGCAGATTTTATTGACGTCACATTTGAGTATTTGAGTAATGTTGGTTCTCACAAGGAACACAACATTTTGTTCAATCCATCCCCCATTCCCCTTTGAATCTTTACAACAGCACCTTGCCAATTTTGTACTTTCTTCTTTGAAGAGCAGTGATACATAGCCATTCATTCATCTGCCAGACTTCATACTGTAGAGATTTGGATGTTTAGGGGGTACAGAATATCCATTAAATAATTATTTATTGTGTATTCAATACTGGAAACTTGCACTTGCTTAAGCACAATATCTAAGGTTCAATATCTATAATGTGCTTAGTTAAAAAATAAAATAGACTGCTCAGATTATGAAAAGTATACTCTACCATGCATCCTATATGAAGGAACAAAACAAAATGCAATCTTTGTTTGAAGAAAAATATCTTGTATAAACCTTAATTGTCTCAGAATACCAATATTTTTGATCAATTCTTTGCAGGACCTTACTGGGTTGATGCTATCTTTTCTGTCTAGACAGGTCACAAGAATCTTAGACCAGACACTAACAGAAAAAGATAAAGGTAATGTAAGGTAAAGGCTAGTCAATAAATACTTTTATATGTAACTGTAAAGCCTTAAAGGCCGATTCCAACTCTCTCCAGGCACATCTGCTCCTAAGGTCACCAGTGTGCTTATGTTATTATCATGCTTTTTTGTGCAATCAGTGTCTTCACTTTCTCTGCACTGCAGAATCCAATAACAGCTCAATGTATGTATATTTTATTCTAATGCCCCCAAGTTTAGTGTGTCTCCACAAGAACAGACATCTTATTTTTTTTTTTACTTTGAAGAGAAAATCATTTCCATTTTAAAAGTGCTATAAAGGCTTTAAACATAAACAGTTCCCATATTCAAAAATATTGCACAATTTGTGTTACTGATGGTAATTTGCATGTTAAAGTAGTTAAACTACAAGTGCAACTACCTCAAATATACCTATTTTTCCCCAGGGTATGACAAAGTATGTTAATAGCTTTTGACCTGGATTTATTATGTTTATAGCTACTACGGTATACATAAAAAATAATAAAAACAAAGTATCCATATATTTTGTAAGGGAAATTGCAACACTGGCTTTAAAATAATAATTAAAATGGTAAAAATGTGTTCACATCCATGCAGTGAACCCAATACTTTTTTGCTGAATATCACCTGTAATGGAACTTTTACACAAAAACAGACTACAGATGTGTATCAAATGTTAAGACACTATCTCAAAGTGTGTGGTCTGGATCACTGATATGGTGGTAGCAGCTTTACAAAAGCATTTGATATCCCCTCATGGTGATGCTTATTAATTCTAATCAAAAACACCTGCCATAACACTGTTAAAGAGTAAGTAGCAGGGTTCCGAAAATCATAGCATTATACGTCCCCACGTGTTGCTACAACTGTTTAAATAACGTAATTTGTCGTATTTACGTAATTTCTCTTTTCATTGTTAACATCCTGACATTTTTGACATTTGACATTTTTTTACACTTGTAACTTTAAAGTCTGTTTCAAAGCTCTTTTTAAAATGTCTGCTCTAGTGCACTGGTTGTGTATTATTATTATTTGTTTATTTATTATTATTTGTTTATTTAGCAGACGCCTTTATCCAAGGCGATTTACAGAGACTAGGGTGTGTGAACTATGCATCAGCTGCAGAGTCACTCACAATTACGTCTCACCCGAAAGACAGAGCACAAGGAGGTTAAGTGACTTGCTCAGGGTCACACAATGAGTCAGTGGCTGAGGTGGGATTTGAACCGGGGACCTCTTGGTCACAAGCCCTTTTCTTTAACCACTGGACCACATAGCCTCCTAAGGATTAAGGATTATTGCCCACATTGTCAAACAGGTAACACAGCAATAACAATCCATGATGTGGTATGGAACAGAAAAGCCAGAGCACTTGTTATGTTTGTTTTTTTAGTTTTTTTAATCGCTCCTCCTGCAGTGATTTAAAGGACAGATCTCAAACCCCAGTGCACTAGAACAGCCATTTTGAAAAAGAGCTTTGAAACAGACGTTAAAGCTATAAGTGTAAAAAGTTGATGATAACAATGAAAATACCAATTACAGGTACATTATTTAAACAGTTGTAGCAACATGTGGGGGTATTTAACGCTATATTTTTCTGAATATTTTTCTACTTACTCTTTAATATGGTGTACTGTCCAGCAGCCATTGTGCTACTGATTTGTCAAGACAAGTCAATGTGTTAATTATTCTGGAGTGATACTAGAATAATCCTCAATAATATTTGCCTCTGTAAGAGGGTAGTGGGTGGAGCTTTAGGGAAGGACCAGAAAGAACAGCACACAGGAGCCGGAAGTGTTGTTTAGTCCTTGGAGCCTTGTACCATCAATTGGTACAGGCAGGATTTTATTTTAACTAACAAAAATAGAACAGTCCAGCATTGCAGAAAATAAACAAGAAAACCACCTGGAATACCAGCAATGGTAAACTCAGGCTTCAAATAAAAAGAATAAACAAAAACGTCTAATTACAAAACAACAATAAAGGAAGCACTGGGTTCTCCGTGCTACTGCAGTGGGTTTCCTCCCACTGCCTCTTGGTTCACTGCCACGGATTACTGGCTTGTCCTGGGCTTTCTTCACTGCCGCAATCCACAAAGTTTTCCAAGTTCAAGCTTCTGTGAATACAGCAATTTGATAAAACAAAACAACAAAGCACAGCGTATGTTTTCAGTTCAGGGCAGAGACCTGAATGGCAAAACCATACTGCTTAAATACTGCCAAGTCCCACCTCTGCAATCAGCACGCTGCCTCACGTCAGCCAATTGACGAGAACAGCACAGCTGATTGCAATGATGGGACCTGACGGCTGCATGGTTCCACCTTGGTCCAAGATGGCCGCCTGACCCGGAACTTCCTGTATGGTCAGAGTTCAGCCTCCTGACCCAATCACGGTCAACCCTACACAGCGCTGCCGGTGGTCGGGAGGGCGAATTACAACAGGGACTCCTTTCAATCCCGCCACACATCCCCCTCAGAGTGGAGCCAGAGGCACACTCGGCCAACCCTAACTCCCTAAATGACCCCTCCCTTGAAAAAAATCAGCATTTTGATGCTTCTTACCCGAACGATGTTTAACAGTGAAGTTAAAGGGTTGCAGCGCCAGACTCCACCGAGTAATCCGGCGTTCGTGTCCTCATCGTGTTTAGCCACTTAAGAGGAGCGTGATCTGTGACAAGAGTGAAGGACCGCCCCAGGAGATAATATCGAAGAGAGTTCGTGGCCCATTTAATGGCCAGACACTCCTTTTCAATAACTGAGTAGTTGCGCTCCCTCTGAGCCATTTTCCTGCTAATGTATAGCACGGGTGTTCTACCCCATTGATCTCCTGGGACAAGACTGTTCTCAGACCGACATCCGAGGCGCCTGTCTGGAGGATGAATTCCTGTCGAAATCTGGTGAAACTAGTGCAGGGCTTGGCAAAGTATCCGCTTTATCGTGTCAAACGCTCCCTGACACTCATCTGACCATTTTACAGCGTTTGGGCGCTCATCTTAGTGAGGTCAATCAAGGGGCTAACAATGGTGGAAAACTCGGGATAAACGGCGATAATAGCCTGCCAGCCCCAAAAGTGACCTCACTTGAGCCTTGCTTCAGCGGGACGGAGTGTCCACCAAGGCCTGGACCTTGGAAGCCACTGGTTTCACCCGACCATTACCCATGCTAAAGCCAAGATATTGGGTCTCTTGTTTGCCAAACGCGATTTGCCCAGGTTGACTGTTAGCCCCGCCTCCCTCAAAGACTGCAGGACAGCCGCCAGTCTATCAAGGTGCTCCTTCCAGGTAGAGCTAAAATAACCACATCATCAATATACGCTGCCGCATACTGATGATGGGGACGAACACCTTGTCCATCAGTCTCTGGAAGGTAGCTGGGGCCCCATGCAAACCGAAGGGCATGGTCTTGAAATGAAACAAGCCATCCGGGGTAGCAAATGCGGTTTTCTCCTTGAGCTGGGTGTTAACGGATCTGCCAATATCCCTTTGTCAGGTCCAGAGTGGACAAGAACCTCGCCTTACCCAGTCTGTAGAGGAGCTCATCCACTCGAGGCATGGGGTATGCATCGAACTTAGAGATAGCGTTCACCTTTCTAAAGTCCACACAGAAACGAGTGGAGCCGTCCTTCTTAGGTACCATTACCACGGGACTACACCACTCGCTCTGGGAAGGCTGCACTACTCCCAGCTCGAGCATACTGGCCACTTCCCGGTGCATTACACCCCGCCGACTTTCCGGGATCCGGTAAGGCCTCTGACGCACCCGAACACCTGGCGGAGTAATAATGGCATGTTCAATAATGTCAGTTCTACCGGGCAACTCAGAAAAAACATCACTGAATTCCTCAATTAATTGGCCCAGATCCCCTGTTTCTGACGGGGAAGTAACTGTTTCCCCATCGAAATCTTAGTTGTTTGACCAGATGGCCCTGCCTCAGGACCAAAATCCTCCTCGGGGCTATCATTAGCAATAAACAGGGCTTCTCTGTCTCTCCAGGGTTTTAACAAATTTACATGATAAATTTGGAGTGATTTTCGATGGTCCGGCTGCCTGATTTCATAATTCACTCTCCCTATAGCCCGAACCACCTCATACGGCCCTTGCCACTTGCAAACAACTTAGATTCGGCTGTGGGAAGGAGCAGCAGTACCTTATCTCCAGGTCGAAAAGTCCAAATTCGTGCTTTTTGATTGTACTGCTGCTGCTGCTGATGCTGAGCATTGCGCAGGTTCTCTTGAGCCAAACGACCGACTAATTCTAAGCGATCTCTTAGCAGTAGTACGTATTTGACTACATTTTTAGAAGTAGAGGTTTGGTCCTCCCACCCTTCTCGCACGAGATCGAGAATGCCTCGGGTTGTCTCCCATACAGCAGCTCAAACGGGAGAACCCGTTGAACTCTGTGGCACCTCTCTCACTGCGAACATCAGGAAGGGGAGGAGTTTTGCCCAACGTTTTTGTTCCTGGTTCACAAATCGCCTCAGCATCTGCTTCAGGGTCTGATTAAACCTTTCCACCAGGCCGTCTGTCTGCGGATGGTACACAGAGGTCCTGATGGGATGGATTTTCAACATTTTGTACACTTCTTTGAGGGTATCGGACATGAAGTTGGTTCCCTGATCCGTCAGAATCTCTTTGGGCACCCCTACTCTAGCAATAATCTTAACTAGTTCTTTAGCAATGGCAACTGCACTTGTGGAGCGCAGTGGCACCGCCTCTGGATATCGAGTAGCATAATCCACCATTACTAGAATGTGCGTATATCCAGAGTCGGCAGGATGCACTGGGCCCACTATGTCCATTGCTATGCGATTGAAGGGAGTACAAACCAGGGGCAGTGGGACCAGCGGGGCCGGGCGAACCCGCCCCGGCGCTACTCTTTGGCAATCAGGACACTCCGCTACATATTTCCTCACATCCACGTGGAGTCCCATCCAATAAAACCGGGCCAGTATTCGTTCCAAGGTCTTTTCCCGCCCCAGGTGGCCAGAAAAGGGAATATCATGTGCCAACCGCATGACCTCCGGCGGAAAGACCCCGAACCAATAACTGGGTTACAGGCTGTCCTGTGCCCGGGCTTGGGATACCCTATACAGCAAATGCCCCATCACGATGAAGTGAGGAAATGTGAGCGCCCGCAGCCTTCAACTTCCTTCCCTCGACAGACCGAACCCGCCTCGGATGTGCACCAGAGTGGGGTCGCTATTTTGCTCCCACTCTAGGTCCACACCCCGTCCCAGAATTGCGGTATGCCAAGCGGGGCCTCAGTAGCTTCTGCTCTAGGGATCTCAGTAACCCGCCCCGCTGGTCACACTGGACACCCACCCCTTCTGTGTTCGTTTGACAGGCAAAGCAGACTCTCCCACCAATCCCCAGCCTTGTCTCATTAATGCCCTCAAGTTTCACGGCCCTCCGCTCTCTTTTAGTTTTACGGGCCGGAACCTGAAGTAAATATGTCGGCCTGCAAGGGAAGATCCGCCAATTGATTCCCGCTGCACCACCCCTTCTACAATAGGTGGCCGAGCCGCATTGACCTTAACTTCCGTATAGTAAGGCCAATCTCGACCCAAAATTACTGGGTATGGCACCTTTTTGGCGACGGCCACGACTACGTGGCACGTCCGACTTTCCACAGTCATTCTAACTTTAGTGGTAGGATACGCCTTGGTTTCTCCATGAATACACGAGATGGTCACAGACCCCTGTGGCCGCCAGGGCGTACCCTCCAAGAGAGCAGGCCGAATTATAGTGTGACTACACCCCGAGTCCACTAATGCGTGGGTACTCATATTACCAACAACTACATTAATAATGCAAGGCCCTTCCCGACCCCTTCCCCTGTACTCACCACCCTCTGCGTCCAGACATCTCAAGGCCATGTCACACTCCATTGCGGCGGGACAGAATCTCGCGATGTGTCCCACCTCGTGGCACCGGAAGCAGGTAGGGGAAGGCAATGCTGTGGGAGACGGCTGCTTGTCCCTTGGTCCACCACTGGGGGGGTCCAGGGATTCTCTCTGGCCCAGCTGGGAGCTAACCTCGGTCTCCACTTTGGAGTCGAGGCGCTCAAAGGGACAGGGAAAACTGAAGGCCTCGCTGCAGTCCTTGGGTGCGCTGGTGAGGGTCGATGCTTCACTGGGACCGCTGGGGCTGGACTGGGGTCCACCCGAAGCAGTGCATCCTCGAAGGCCTCCGCCAGCTTGACGGCCTTGTCCATCGTCTCGGGACTGTGGCGAGTGACCCAGGCTCGAGTCTCCGGCTCCAACACCTCCAGGAACTGGTCGACCCCCACAGACTCCATAATTTGTTGGGTGGTCCGCTCAGTGGGACGCAGCCAGCGGGTCAGATGGTCCCAGAGTTGCTGGGCGCGATGCGGGCCGGGTTCCTCCGCCGCTTGTAGGTCCGGAAACGCCGCAATGTGTTTCGGGTGATATTGAGGCGCCGGAGGATAGCTGCCTTCACCTGGGGTAATCCTCCGCTGCCACATTGCTCAGGGCCCGTATGCTGCCTGCGCCACCAGTCAGACAGGGGCGAAGTTGTGCCGCCCAACATCCGGCTGGCCATGCTGACACTGTAGCCACCCGCTCAAACGTGGTCAGGAAGGCCTCCGGGTCATCTTCTGAGGTCATCTTTGCAGCCGGATTTTGGGCGCCGGCTGCGCTGGTCCAGCTGCTGTGGCGGGACCTGGGCTTGGGCCACTACCAGGTTCTGAATGGCCAGACACATGGCCGCCATCTTGTCAGCCATCGCAGTCATATGGGCTGAACGCTCAGCATCCCTCTGAGCATCCCGCTCTTCCCGACGCCGCTCTATACCGTCACGGTGTCTTTCCTGATCCTCCAAGACGGCTTGCAGGGTGTGCCGGTCCATGCTCATCCCACTTCTGACACCACCTTGTAAGAGGGTAGTGGGTGGAGCTTTAGGGAAGGACCAGAAAGAACAGCACACAGGAGCCGGAAGTGTTGTTTAGTCCTTGGAGCCTTGTACCATCAATTGGTACAGGCAGGATTTTATTTTAACTAACAAAAATAGAACAGTCCAGCATTGCAGAAAATAAACAAGAAAACCACCTGGAATACCAGCAATGGTAAACTCAAATAAAAAGAATAAACAAAAACGTCTAATTACAAAACAACAATAAAGGAAGCACTGGGTTCTCCGTGCTACTGCAGTGGGTTTCCTCCCACTGCCTTTTGGTTCCCTGCCACGGATTACTGGCTTGTCCTGGGCTTTCTTCACTGCCGCAATCCACAAAGTTTTCCAAGTTTCAAGCTTCTGTGAATACAGCAATTTGATAAAACAAAACAACAAAGCACAGCGTATGTTTTCAGTTCAGGGCAGAGACCTGAATGGCAAAACCATACTGCTTAAATACTGCCAAGTCCCACCTCTGCAATCAGCACGCTGCCTCACGTCAGCCAATTGACGAGAACAGCACAGCTGATTGCAATGATGGGACCTGACGGCCGCATGGTTCCACCTTGGTCCAAGATGGCCGCCTGACCCGGAACTTCCTGTATGGTCAGAGTTCAGCCTCCTGACCCAATCACGGTCAACCCTACACAGCGCTGCCGGTGGTCGGGAGGGCGAATTACAACAGGGACTCCTTTCAATCCCGTCACAGCCTCCTATACCCTCAGATAAGTTAGGTATAGCCAACTGTGTTCTCCAAAACCTTCCATAGAGTTCACATTTGTAATACTTTTCCTCATGAAACTACAACACAAGTCCAGTCCCTTTACAGATTTTGTTCTTTGAAATGAAAACATGCTATAAACAAGACCATAGAACAGCTTTGAACAAGGCCTTTGAAAGTAAATCAGTCTCCTTGAGTTGGGCACTGGCAAGCTGAGTGAAAGCTTTGCTGTGCGGGGGAGGGTGGGAGTTCTAATAGCTATCTATCTAGTGGGTCCTGTTGTTGTGGAAACCGGTCGCCATATGATCAGCTCTAGTTCTTCAGAGCATCTGTCTGCATGAGACATTGGATCTGTGGTGTTGCAAGGATGCCTAGTAAAAATTACAAAATTAAAATAAGATCCATTTTAAAACTGCACTGGACCTTTATATGAAGTGGTCTGAATCCATTGAGACAGCTCTTACTTATATTTTATGGTTTTGGATTGGGTGAACAAAGCTGATATTTACCCTTAATGCCAAAATCCACATGCCCAATTCAAACATGAAGCCTATTTGAATTGTCTGTCTCAATTTCATTTTTTATATGAACAAGTACAAATACAAAAAGTCTAACAATGATGATACATAAAGAATAACAGCATACATACACGCCAAAAGATTTATAAAAACAGACTACAAAACAAGTAAAGCAAGTAATAAAAAAGTCAATGAACTGTAAAATAAACATATACAAATGGTGATAAGCAACTTAAATCTAGTTTATGTTGGTTGTGTCTCCTATTGAATAGCACAGTGGTGTTTTACAAGCCTGTTTAGCGTCAGAAAAAGGATAAGGGATCATTACATTTAAAATAAAGCAAATAATCATGAATCCAATAAAACAGACAACAGCAGAAGAAATCCTTCCATCTCTATTGCAATAGATAGTGGTTCTTTAATGAAAAGGCTTTTTATTGAAGGGGTTCAAAATGCATCTTTCACTTTCACAGCCATGCCTAACACAGTCAATTAAGTTTAATGGTGAGTAATATCATGTTATGCTTTTTCTTAATAGTGTCTACATTACGTCAACCCTTTGCTTTTCTCATTGAAAAACTTAACCTTCCCACTCATAAAAATGCAATTGGTTAACTATAGTATTGAGCATTGTAGGTTGGAGATAATCCATGCTCTTGATTAATGCTTCTGTAATCAATTGGTGTCTAGGACAGACGCCTCCTAGTCACATCCTTTAAAAGAGAACAGATGGTCTTTTAAAAGGTTATGGCAGAGGGTAGAGTAGAGGTCACTCAGGCTATAGATCAAGTGGGTGAGTCAAATCTTATTTCCAATACTAATGCTCTGATTAAGGTACTTGAATCATTATAATTCCAAATATGCAAATATTTTGTCCTGTATGTGTGGATAAATAACTTGGTGTAAAGCAGGTGATAATACAGATGGTATCTTGAAAACTGATTGTACTCAGTTAATGGGAAGGTCATTGTTATCACAAAGATTGAATGAAAACCAATCCTTGCAGAAATATAATGGGATTCCCTTTTATTTCCTTTTGATTTATGTATGGCTTATGATTTTAAGTACATGGAATCGTAAAAAAAAAGAGGAAAAAGCCCTTAAAATAACATTGATGGAGTGATAACCAAGGCTTTAAATCCATTTTCATAGCTCTTATTAGCATTAACAGCATTATCACTGGCCCTCCATACTCTGGTCTAACTGCAACCTGGCCTGTAGGTACAAGGAAGCAACATTTTACACTTTTAATCTTTAGATCTGTATTGGGGGCGGGGCAAAGGGTTGATAAAAGAGTGATCATATTTCTAGTGCTAATAATTGGTAAGAAAATATATAATATATAAAATATATAAAGCCTTAGGTGTCACTCCTTTAAAGCAGGCCACACACAATACCACTTTTAAATGCTTAGTTAAATACTTAAAAGGGTAGCTGCATTGTACTTAATGCATCTGTGATGCTATACTTATATGCATGCTAAAATATAACAGTAACAAATATTGGTATGCAATAGAAAAACATGTTGCGTATTGCTAGGATATTACACGTTATCAATACAAGTAAGTCCTAGTACTGGGGCGAACGTGGTATTTTTCCTGTTCGGATATCCATTCAAGATTCAGACAAAAATTCTATTTGTTGATTTGCAAATCCATTAAATGTAACACTGTATTAAAGTAAAATTTCCCAGAAATATGAAAGGCCTTACTTTACCCTCATGAATTAACTACAAAAATACAGTAGTTACGGTTAAAAAAAAAAAAGTGTGTATTTCAGGTAAAAATCATACATTTTTACAGTAAACTATACACATACAGCTCTGGAAAAAATTAAGAGACCACTGCAAAATTATCAGTTTCTCTGGTTTTACTATTTATAGGTATGTGTTTGGGTAAAATGAACATTTTTGTTTTATTCTATAAACTACTGACAACATTTCTCCAAAATTCCAAATAAAAATATTGTCATTTAGAGCATTTATTTGCAGAAAATGACAACTGGTCAAAATAACAAAAAAGATGCAGTGTTGTCAGACCTCGAATAATGCAAAGAAAATAAGTTCATATTCATTTTTAAACAACACAATACTAATGTTTTAACTTAGGAAGAGTTCAGAAATCAATATTTGGTGGAATAACCCTGATTTTCAAGCACAGCTTTCATGCGTCTTGGCATGCTCTCCACCAGTCTTTCACATTGATGTTGGGTGACTTTATGCCACTCCTGGCGCAAAAATTCAAGCAGCTCGGCTTTTTTTGATGGCTTGTGACCATCCATCTTCCTCTTGATCACATTCCAGAGGTTTTCAATGTGGTTCAGGTCTGGAGATTGGGCTGGCCATGACAGGGCCTTGATCTGGTGGTCCTCCATCCACACCTTGATTGACCTGGCTGTGTGGCATGGAGCATTGTCCTGCTGGAAAAACCAATCCTCAGAGTTGGGGAACATTGTCAGAGCAGAAGGAAGCAAGTTTTCTTCCAGGACAACCTTATACTTGGCTTGATTCATGCGTCCTTCACAAAGACAAATCTGCCCGATTCCAGCCTTGCTGAAGCACCCCCAGATGAGTTCAATTTTCAGCTTTGCCCAACACCTGGTTGTCTAATGGTTAGACGGAGACCTAGAGAGGCCTACAAGCCACAGTGTCTCGCACCCACTGTGAAATGTGGTGGAGGATCGGTGATGATCTGGGGGTGCTTCAGCAAGGCTGGAATCGGGCAGCTTTGGCATGAATCAAGCCAAGTACAAGGTTGTCCTGGAAGAAAACTTGCTTCTTTCTGCTCTGACAATGTTCCCCAACTCTGAGGATTGGTTTTTCCAGCAGGACAATGCTCCATGCCACACAGCCAGGTCAATCAAGGTGTGGATGGAGGACCACCAGATCAAGACCCTGTCATGGCCAGCCCAATCTCCAGACCTGAACCCCATTGAAAACCTCTGGAATGTGATCAAGAGGAAGATGGATGGTCACAAGCCATCAAAAAGCCGAGCTGCTTGAATTTTTTGCGCCAGGAGTGGCATAAAGTCACCCAACATCAATGTGAAAGACTGGTGGAGAGCATGCCAAGACGCATGAAAGCTGTGCTTGAAAATCAGGGTTATTCCACCAAATATTGATTTCTGAACTCTTCCTAAGTTAAAACATTAGTATTGTGTTGTTTAAAAATGAATATGAACTTATTTTCTTTGCATTATTCGAGGTCTGACAACACTGCATCTTTTTTGTTATTTTGACCAGTTGTCATTTTCTGCAAATAAATGCTCTAAATGACAATATTTTTATTTGGAATTTTGGAGAAATGTTGTCAGTAGTTTATAGAATAAAACAAAAATGTTCATTTTACCCAAACACATACCTATAAATAGTAAAACCAGAGAAACTGATAATTTTGCAGTGGTCTCTTAATTTTTTCCAGAGCTGTATATATATCTGATACATTAATAAACTGCATCTGTCTTTTGCAAGTCAGTTCAAATGACATGGAACACAAAAAAAAAAAGGAATCTAAATCCAATTTGATATAGCGATTGCAAGAAATGCAAACTTTAATATTTACTATATTGTGGTTATTTGAATTATAATGGTAACTTTAAAGTAAACTTGTGAAATACATGTATTATTTAATAATATTTATTTGGTGATAAAGGTGCAAATCAACTATGTTTGAAGACACAGTCATTTTAGAACATATTTGTAGATAAAAATTATATATTTTGTAATAGAAGAACCATTAATATCTGTTGTCACATTTAACTATTCTCTAAAAGATACTGGAAATGAAGGAAAATATAATTCTGTTAGCTTGGCTTGGTCATGAGCCGAGGTTATCTATTTTTACTGCATTTTATCAAGGTAAAAACTATTATCTAGTTTGATATATAGCTGATACTATTCAGAAAAAAGTATCACAATAAAATACAATTAGTTTTGCTTAAATAAAGCTTTTATATTAGGCCAAATTATTCCTTTGACACAGTATTTTAGTCATGTTTTTGTTCTGCTGTGCTGTTGCTAGGATAAGGTTTTATTTATTTTGACACCATCTTTCTTGGTAGGCACAAGGCACAAAGTACATCGTGCTGGAGCCTAAGTGAGAAACATTATTAGGTTTGTAACAGAAACTGTCATCCAGCTTGTCTGAATACTTCAGCTTTATTTAGTTTAAAGCCAAGACAGGCAACCCAATAGTTGGCTTCCTGAATAGTCCCAATAGTCAGCACAAATTAATCATTTAGAGGTTAATGCAGTTTCATTCCCAAAGCTGCCTTTCTGTCCTCTGTTTGATTTTACTGTTTTAAAATGACTGTTGATAAACTTTTTAAAAGCCATATATACAAAATGAAAGTCCATTAATAGCTTTTATTTTGCCCTTCCTGGCTCAGATAGGTCAAGCAGGGCTTCAATAGAGTAGTAAGATGGTTGTTGGACCTGGGTGTCTCTACTGACTGGTTTAAGTGGTGTAAAACATAAAACATTAATGTGTAAATCTTCATATGAAATATTGTAGTGCAGACATGTAATCCTCACTTGAAATTGGCCTATTTCGTTTTATAAACTTGCTACAGAGTTATGTTCAGAATTAGGGTAAACACAAAATATGTTTTTTGTTTGACAGTAAGCTTTAGAGAACAATGGTTATCTTGTTTGTCCAAAAATGTATGACTTATTTTGTTGACAGCATCCGATATGAAACATCATGATATAGATTATGCTAAGATTATAATCAGCATAAGCCAGAACCAGTGAGTTGTTTAATTTCTGAATAATCATCTTGTTGACATTTATACTTAATGTTCTCTGAGTTCTCTTAGTTTTTTTTCCAAGGGCTGGAATACCCTTGAACAAATATAGCAGTGTCAGGATGCGGAGGGTGAGGTGGTGTAGGTGCAGTTCAAACAAAACAAAGAGTCTCAAATGGCATCTTTAACCTGCAAGGCCTTTCAATATTTCAGGCAAATCAATGTTCAACAATTTCAACAATCAACAATTTTCTTGTTTTGATTTGTAAAATAAATAATATACTTTGTAGATGTTTATGTGACGTACTCAATAAAAAAAAACAACGAATTACTGTTTCTCCTTTTATTCTACTATTTACAGTGTTTTGAATACAGCCATCAGAAAGACTGCTGCGGGGCTTCTAGGTATGAGAATATCTCCGGTCCTTCTAGTGTTAACAAACTCACAACATAACCAGCTTGTTATTTCTTACTACAGTTGCTCTTATAAGTTTATTCTTTTACACTACATTTGTTGGACTACACAATAATAATACCACCAGTTACTGAATATCTAACTGAAGTAGTTCAATCTATATCTATAAAAGGGGGGTACTGTCACATGTGTGGGTCTTCACTGCATAATAATAAGGCAGACAGAGAGCACTGGGTGTTGGCACACCGCACAGGCGTGCAGATTTAATCAACATAAATGCTGACACAAGGCGAGTGCTAGCTTCACTAAAAGAAACGTCCCGCTCCAGAAACCTACTACTCTACGAAAACCCTCTCTATACACTGTTTGGGATCAACCTTCCCTAAACTAACCTACTTCTGGGCTCCCGGAGTCCCAGCCTTCTCACGGAGACAATGCCTTCACGAGAACCGTCTTGCAGTTGAAGGATTCTGTAGTAGTTAATCCTGCGGAGCAGATGCTGGGTTGTGGTTGTGTGCTGGGGTAGATGCTCCCGGGGTTAGCGCAGGCTCTATAGCTTCAGCTCCCGGGTTGATACGAGTCTGCAACATGACACAAAGCAATCTTCTCTCAGCACCCGTCTGTATGGCTGTGGCCGTGCAGTAGCCTCAAGCTGTAGCGCAGATGCTTTTTAAGCTCCGCACAGCCTCCACAGGTGAGCCTACCTTTTCAATTATTTCCTTAGCAATGCGTCTCCTGTTGCGCGTCCCAGCTGCTTCCATAAAGGCACACATGCACCCAAGAACCAGCGACAGGGTCTCCCTGTTACAATATCATACAAGCCTTTAACATTGTACTAATAAGCCTACTTTATAAGTTTATAACTTCCATGTTATATTACACATCACAAGTCCAAAGATATTATTCTAGGTTCTTGTATACCACTACCTTCATATTAATATATTCTTTTGTATGTAATGGTAACATACTAAGTGAACTGAATTTATATTAATGCTCATTAATAAACACCAAATAAAATAACACTAGGTTATTTAAACGCATTCTGTACTCCGGTACATATAACAGGGCCTGCAATGTATGTAAATATAGCCCAACAACTTAACAACATTCTTTTGGTTCCTTTCTTCATAATATTAAAAGGTAGTATCCTACCGACCTGTTCTTTATAAGATGCACATTTGTTAAGCCATTGCCATGCCTCCCTGTTGTAGTTTGTTTATGTCATTCAGTGTCAAGTCAGTTTAAGTTTTCATATGGCATTTTTTAAGTAAGTTCAGTTTTCAGATGTCTCTCATAACCACCCACTAGTACTCACATAATGCTGTTTTGGGTTTCACACAGAGATTGAATTTCGTACAAAAACCATTATAGGCCTTACAGGTAGAAAAACCATTATAGGCCTGTGGAAGGGTGGTGGGCAATTCACTGACACAGAGGAGACAGAACTTTATTTGTAACGCAGCTCAGGCGCACTGATTTATTTTTACCCACAGAGGGCGCTGTTGTCCATGGCCTGAATACTGACAACAGTAAACAGGACCACAGGGTTACCAATACCGGTATAGTCAAAAATAATAATGAAAACAAAAAGTGAAAGAAAAAGGGAAAATAAAACACAGTAATAAAACTACAAAATAAAGATGCTGCACTCGGCAGTGTTACCCCGACCGTCGCTATCCGCACGACCCAGGTCTCCGTCCTATGCTCACCCGTTCCCTCAACCTGCTCGTACTGTTCGGGGTTCTGCCCAAGTTTTTCCCCGCTCCTAAAAAAATATTTTCTTTTTCTTTTTAATTAATTAGTTGTTGTGCTTGTTCTTCTCCGGCCACGCTCGGTCCGGCAGCAGAGCTTCTGCCAGCTGGCTGGTTTCGTCTTAGAGGGGCAGGCTGAGGGAACAACAGAACGTTATCTTATAGGGTCAGCAATCCCCCAAGGCCCACCTCTCAGCCACTCAGAGAGAAGGAAAGCCAACACACCTTCTTCCCCACCTCTCCATGTCACTGCCATGACTGACAGGCGGATCTACGAGGCTGCTGCCCCCTTCCTGCAGTACCACGCATGCGCCAGACAGTCAGCACAGATCTCCCCCGTTACAAGACCTTACAATCAAACCACAAGGGAGACCCCTGAATTTAACACACTCTGTTACTGTTTCACAGTTGTCTTAACTGCAGGATGTCTTAAAGTTACCTCAAATCAAAGTTATTTTATTAGCTTTAACCTCAAGTGGTTTCCTGTTTAGACAATCAGAGATGATTTGATTCTTATTTTTTAAGTAATCAACTTAATTTCTGAAATTGTGTTTTTATACATCTAAACATGTGAACGTGTGTTAGGAGGTTTTACACAAGTTTATAAACAAACAGCAGTGTCTATGTGCACTTATTTGTCTAACTGACCACTTCATTGGAGCATTATCAGCAGCTGCTGTATTTATGTTCGCCAAAGTGATATGTTCTGTAACATTACACATAGGGAAACATAAAATTCCACAAGAGTTGAGAAAGTTAAAACCAGCCAATATTTTAAGTGCAGCGCAGCACAGCACAGAGACTGGGACCAGAGGACACAGTTGGATATAGAGTGGAACCAGACTTATAGTAGGGTAGAGGATAAGAGGCACTTGTTTACACAAAGTGGTGAGTGTATGGAAGTGGTGAGTGTATTCCATACTACATAGCCAACATTCCAGGATCAAATAGCTACAAGGAAACGAACAACCACTGAAAGACTGAATAGCAACTAATTTGACGTAGTCGAATATGTTGACTAGTTGTATTAGTAAATCATGTATTTGATAATGCCTGGTGCTCTATTTATGAACTTACTGTTTGGTAACACTTTGCTGTTTGCGCATTATATTTTAAAACTGGTTTAGTTAAAACTAGATATTAGTGTTCTAAAATGTAATTTATATTTTAATGGATTGCAACCACAAATGTACTTGTGTCCATTTGAAACCACATGCTTCACAATAGCTACACAATTGCGTGATGTGTGATTAATCGGCTGTCTGTTGACAGTCACTTTTCTATTTGATTAGTCTAGTATGTTTTTTTTTATTTTATTTTACTAGCCTGAGACATTTAAAATCAATTTTTGATGACTCACACTGAACGACACTCATACTTTATTTGAAAGTGTTAATCTCATATTTTATGCAATCAGTGCCAGAAAAGCAATAAAGACTCCCTTTTGTTATTTATGATGCGACACAGCTTCTGTACTCTCAACTGCTGTGTGTGTTTTTATAGTGGAGCTGCAGTTGATGTGCTATAACACATAGATAGAGAAAACGAGTCAGATGGCAGAAATAGAAAACCAATGTTGCAGAGCTGCTCACCATGCCTGGGAGCATGCTATGCCTGTTCAGTGCTTGTAACAAACCCTTTTAGTGCAAAGGGATAAATGCTCAATTGAATTGAATTAAATTAAATTAAATGATGACCGTCTGCTCCCGCACAGATATGCTGATTTCCACACTAATAAAGTGCGTGAACACCCGCTTCTGCATAGATCAGGTGATTTCTGCACTACACTTTGATAATGTACTGTATTAATTATCGAAACATGAATTATTGAAACACGAATTAACAGGAGTCTACTGTATAACTAATACCAATATGTACCGAGCATCAAAAGAAACTTATCACTATTATAACACATTTTTTCGAATGAAAAAGGTATATAAATGATGGACATTGACAAAATGTTTTTGGTTTCTTTT
This sequence comes from Acipenser oxyrinchus oxyrinchus, assembly GCA_030684275.1. Taxonomy (NCBI): domain Eukaryota; kingdom Metazoa; phylum Chordata; class Actinopteri; order Acipenseriformes; family Acipenseridae; genus Acipenser; species Acipenser oxyrinchus. The sequence continues at coordinate 14,395,216 of CM060253.1, forward strand.
TAATCACTCAATCATTCATCCTTGACCATGACATGCTTGAGTGACTATCACTGAAGCATATGCACTTAATCAACTAATTAGTGAGACAGTTGATTGGCCACTGGATATGGAGTGATTTCAGCTGTTGAATTGCAAGTTTGCATTACGCGGCGATCTGATTCAAACATTCTAAATCCTAAAAGGTATAGACAATGTCAACCCAGGGGACTTTTTTGACCTGAAAAAAGAAACAAGGACCTGGGGTCACAAATGGAGATTAGATAAAGGGGCATTCAGAACAGAAAATAGGAAGCACTTTTTTACACAGAGAATTGTGAGGGTCTGGAACCAACTCCCCAGTAATGTTGTTGAAGCTGACACCCTGGGATCCTTCGAGAAGCTGCTTGATGAAATTCTGGGATCAATAAGCTACTAACAACCAAACGAGCAAGATGGGCTGAATGGCCTCCTCTCGTTTGTAAACTTTCTTATGTTCTTATCTTGAAGGCTGGACTAGGGCAGCGTACTGTGGCTCGCCGTCTTGGGTGCTCACAGCCAGCAATTTCAAACCTGGCGAGACGGTATAACCAAACACACTCTGTCAATGACAGGCCACGAACTGGGAGACCAAGAGTCACCTGCCCAAGATCGACAGATCATTTTGCAGTATCTTCGTGATGTCAATTGTTAATCAGCACAATAAAAAGTCACTGCACCTGCTCTAAAACAGAGTTTGTCATTTTTCAATCACGTGAATTTTATCTAAATATAAGTGATAAGTTTCTTTTGCTGCTCAAATATAAGTGATACGTTTCTTTTGATGCTCAAATGTAAGTGATCAGATTATTAATTAATTGAAGGCGTAATGAAAATAGTAACATTGCCTTGGTCAATCTAATGTAGTATTCAACAAAGTACAGTCAAATATAAGTGATGATGTACTGAGTGATTCAAGGTGCCCTGACTCGAATATGTGAGGAATGCACAGCCTAAAATGCAGTGACTTCATTTGAATGAATTAATGAAAACATCACAGTTTGTTTCTGTTTGCTGTCACCCATCTATGGGGGTGCAATACCTTCCAATCTTTAAATACAGGATTTACATCAATAGAACATGATTGCATGCTTGTTCCTTGCTTATTGAAGAGTACAGCAATAGACAACTGTAGTGAAGTTTGCAGACATTGGTGCATGATTACTAGTCTTAGATTAACTCAATGTTAATGTTCCAAATAAAAATCAAGCAACTTGAAAGACATCAGACTGGATAAATGCACAATTGGAGTCAATTCAATGAATCGAAACACAGGAAAGTTTACACAGGAAAACATGTAAGGCGAAACAGGAACTTGAAAGCAGAGTACTGAGGTTGTTCATTGTAATTGTTGTTGTTATTAGTTGTTAATAAAAAATAAAAAATGAAACACAGGTTAGATTTTCTTTTTAAAACGTGGTGTTTGGTACAAGTTCTCAGTTTGCCTTCTTAGCTCCTTCAAGGTCAAACTAATACTTCCAAACACAGCAATCTTTAACTTAAAAAGAAAATAAGTTTGCTATGACACGTTTCTTTCAATACAGGGTGCACAAGGGTAGGATTTGAGTTTTAAAAAACACTTGTTGAGGGGAAACCGTAATTAAGCTGCATCAAATTTGTTGGAATAAAATTTTGGTAACAAAAAAAAAGAATTGTGGGATAGTGCAAAACAGTTTAAAAGAGAAGGAGGGGTTAAAAATGATCTTTATCACAGCATACTAAATCATTAATAGTATGTTTCATTATGATACATTTTATTCTTTCTGTCTTGGAGATTTAATCATATAGCATTCTTTCACACACTAATGACTGTGCCTCCTGTAACGTGGATCCAAAACATCAGGGTTCGGGGTATTAAGAACCACAGAAGCGTCATTTTAATGTGACTCTTGGGACACTTGTCTTCATATGAGTGATAAATACACGATTATGAGGACAAGTGATATTAACAGCAATAATTTACCAGTAATACGATCATTAGAAGACTGCACAGCCGCAATACATCAGTATTAATTGGGGACAATGATCATTGTAATGACACATTAAAGTCATCAGTCATATATCATTACTTCGGGAATACCTGAACAGACTTAATGAACCAATTATATATTTTATTTTATAACTTTCTCAATGCAATTGCCCTAAATTGACTGTGTACTTAACTGTGTGGCACAATGTAGAATTCATTGGACCGGTTGATGTTTAAAAATAATTTTAAGTCTCAGGTTATGATATCAGATCATATCCCCTTTTTCCAGCACTTCGATAGAAGGTGGCACATTCGACTGTTCTACTATAACACCAGTTTTATATCTGTATAATGCTATAATAAGCAGCCCCTGTTCCATTTAAAGTGTTACAGTAATTACTATAATACTTCTGTTTTAATGTACCAACCCCAAGTTGCAATGTGCGCAGCTCAGAGTTCAGAATCCAACAGACCTTCATAAACTGAAATCTCAGTAGATTGCATGCAACCCATTTTCATTTCAGAATAAGCACATAAAATACATGGAGAAAATATTAAGTGACTTGCCAAGTATGACTTCTGAAATAAGCAGTCGCGCTAGGGCTTACCAAAGAATACAAATTAAAAGTCGGCATGGGTAGAAAATCTGAAAAAATAATGAGGGTAATCCCTTCAGGGTGCAAAAAAAATACATAAATCTTGTATATGCATACATTTTGTTTTTTTCAAAAAAATAGTACCTTACAATTATAATATGTTAATTTGTAGAAATAATAGATTAATTTGTAGATTGTGAAATTTAAGCTAAATTGGAAAAATGCTTTTTTATTTTTAATCCATGTATATTTACACACTCCAAATTTAATGTTGATATTTTGTTTTCTTTTTCACATTTGTGAGTTCCACTTGCAATGAAGTTGTGCCTGTTCTTTTTTTCCAATGGAGTGCATAAATCTACATAGATTAAAAATTAAAAAAAACATTTTACCAATTTAGCTTAAATTTCAATGTCAATTCAGTACTAGTATGACTGAAGTGACTTAAAATTACAAGACATTTAACAATTTAGCCGTCACCTTTGTTTTCCTCCCATGTACTGAAAGATTATTAAGATGAATTACTGCCCCACCAGCCAATCACCGGACGTGTGCCATCCCACATTGATGACCTCAGATGCTAACACTGACGAGAGTGAAAGGAAAGAGGCGCGGGTTGTAATGAAGGACATAGTACTAGCAAATGCAAATACAGTAGTTCCCTATCAAATACAAAATGTAATCATTACCTAATGGGTATTTATCCCTAAAGACCCTGTAACCTGAATAGATATAACGTTAGAGCCTTGTGACGCAGTCGTGCCCGCCCCCGAGGGCATATGTAAACTGTACACACAAGTTACTTATATCTGCTTCTTCGCTTGTGTAATTACACTATTAATGTGATTTGTTACGTGCTTACAGTAATTGCTACTTACACGTATTGTACACTCAGCCGTGGTTTTCATTAGTCCCGCAGCGGCCTTGTGCCCTGTGCGAAGCTGATGGCTCCATCGGCCCTTCCCCAGGATCGAATAACCTTAACCCTTTGCGGTCCTATGTCGGACCAGGTCCGACATTACAATTTTCCCTTTCTGGTCCGATGTCGAACCCTGTCTGACATCATCAAAAGACGTAAAGCACAGGTCTCTAGTCGTTTTTCTCCGGAAGAAGCCGAGAAACCATTCAATGGCCGAGTGAGACCGATAGGAGCCAAGAGAATCCGAGAAAAAAAAAAGGGGCGGATCTGAGCAATACACATAGCCCCGCCACCACAGAGATAACACGGCCATAACAAACAAGATAGCTGCTTCCGCATCCAGCGCTCAAAGAATATCACAGACATTTGCAGAGCTTTTTGAGATGTTATAGTAATAAAATAATTATTGAGGAGTTTGGTGATGAAACTAGTGATCAGAAGATGATTTATCAGTATGCACAACTATGAAGAGGTATGTGAAAAATACAGCGAACAAGGGGTGGGGTGGGGCTGGAGATGCAGTACTGAGTGTCGTGTTAATATGCAGTGCATTTTAAACCTGTTTTACTGTGAAAAAAAAAATACTTTTAAACAGCGCGTGTAAAATAAACAGCGTGTTTACTGTGTTGTGTTAGAAAATGTGTTTCTCGGTGTGTATTTTTCAGGTTTCTTTTCACAGAAATTCGAACGCAGCTGCTGGGCTCAGCAGCTGGACTGAGACACGCACTTCGGGCTAAGCTGCTTCCAGCATTCCCCACAGTGTCTCATTGCCACAATAGTTCTGCTTGGTTAGCCAAGAGCGTTAGAGGTGGGCCTCCCAAAAAATCGCTCCCGTGGTAACTGTAGGTCCCAGACCGCCGAAACTTTGTACAATGAACGAGGTTATCTTTTGCAGATTCACTAGCAGTTGCTGGGCTCAGCTCTGCTTCGGGTCTGACTGTTTGCAGTCCTTCCAGCAGTGTTTTGTTGTCTCTCTGGTTTATGATTGACAACATCTACGCTCGCCCACCACAAACCCAGTCTACTACTTGACCACCTTGACGCTCCTCTGGTTGCCCCTCCTGCCCTCTCCTCCTTCTCTCCTCTCTCCATTGCTGATGTTTCCAGCTTACTGTTGAAATCAGTTACTGCCACATGCCCCCTGGACCCCTGGCCGACTAACCTTGTCCGTCTCTGATCTTGCTCCCTCCATTATGCACACTCTCAACCTGTCCCAGATGTGGAGATACTTTGTCATGGATTTGTGTCCTCTCAACTCGACTACTGCAACTCTCTATATGGTGATCTTCCGACATACACCATAAACCGACTGCAGCTAGTTCAGAATGCCGATGCCAGGAACCTTACCAGATGTAAAAAACGTGATCACATCACCCCCCGTCTTGCCCAGCTGCACTGGCTACCTATAAAGTTTTGGATTATTTTCAAAACTCTCCTGCACACCTGCAATGCCCTTCATCACACAGGTCCCGAGTACCTCCTCAACCTGCTGACCCGCTATGTCCCTGCCTGCAAGCTGAGGCCCTCCAACTCTGGTCTGCTTGTTATCCCAAAGCAAAAGTGCACCACATTTGGAGAACGCTCATTTAGCTTCATAGCTCCGACTCTCTGGAACTCTCTCCCAGCTTTGGTGCGTGATGCTCCCACAGTCGCTCGCTTTAATTCAGCTCTCAAGACCCACCTGTTCTCTTTTGCTTTCCATGCTCATTAGTTGCTGCTACTATTTAATGTATTTTGTTACTATCATGTATTTTGCGCTTTCCACTGTACTTAATGTATTATGCATTTTTCACTGTATTGTTTTATGCATTTTTTTTACTGAATATCTTGTATTATGCATTTCTCTGTATTTAAAGTATTATGGATTTTCTTGTTACTGCACCTTGTAAAGCACTTTGTGAAGGTGGTCCACTATGAAATGCGCTATATAAAATAAAGATTGATTGATTGATTGATATGCTTGCAGTGCCATTGCAAAGGCTCTCAGGGCTTTGACAGCAGGCTTCCTTCAGTCTTGGGGCTGTGTTGGCTTTCCCCTTCCTAGTGAGCGAGGTTACCATAGGTACGGTGCTGTGTGCACTGTACCATGGGTACCGTGCTGTGTGCATGGTACAGTGTGTACCATACTGTGTGCACCGTACCGTGTCTACAGTACCATGTGTACTGGTACTGTGTCTCTTGACACTGTGCTGCGTGCCATACCACACAGATTATACCATACTGTGTATACTGTACCGGTAACACACCATAACCGCACCATACCATGCAATACCGTACATGGTGCATCGTACAGTGTGTACCGTACCATGGTACCGTGTCTATTGACGCTGTGCAGCATGCTGTACCATACAAATTATACCATACTGTGTATACTATACCAGTAACGCACCGTAACCACACCATATCGTGCAGTACTATACTAGTGCTCAGGCACCATACTGGTACTCTAGTGTATGTGTTATAGTAAGTACTACTATAGTAGTACAGCTGAGCGGTTGTTTAAAATGTACACCACAAAGTTTATTTATATAGTTTTCTTCATACAGGTGTATCTCAAAGCACTGTTAGTCAAATTTATAAAACAAAACAAACAAAGAAAAATGTCAGATGAAAAAAAGTTTAAGAAATATATAATGTAAACACCAGCAACTAAATTAAAAAATATATAATGCAAATAAAAATACAAACAGATACAACAATATCTACACTATGCCGGGTTTTCATTCTTGCAATCTATGCAAGACTGGCCTCCCCATGGAGGACAAGCACGGCAGATGCGCTGCCTGCTTGGGTCTAGAGCAAGCAAAGGAGGCACTCATCAACTGTAACTCATGTGAGTGTCCCGAAGCTCTGTGGAGCACTTGGACAGGGCTCTCCTTCATCCTCATCCTAAAGAGACAGGGCTGCATCATTGCCAGTTGGCTCTATACCAAGAGAGAGCAGGAGAGCTTCATGTAGGAGACCACCTTCACGGTCCCCTTCCTCTTTCTCTAGCTCTCATTCACCACCTCCTGTTTCCCCTCCTAAGAAGAGGCGGAGAGCTCTGAGCAGCTGGATAAGCTCTGGGCGGCGGTCTGCCAGAAGGGCACCATGTTAACCGAGCTACTGCGTGAGCGCATCGCTCCACCTACTGCCATTGTGCCTTTGGAGCAGCAGGGAGTAGCGAACACAGAATGGCAGCAAGAGAATCTGTTGTCTATCGCCGCCTCTGAGGAGATGATCAAGAGTTCCCCTCTGAGGAGGGAAACCCAGATAGCGCAATACCAGTAGTGCATCTTTCCTTATCAGCAGAGCTTATGCCGCTGATCAAGAGGGCCACTGAAACGTTACAGGTTCCATGGCCGGTAGATGAGACACGCAAACACTCCATTTTTCAGGATAATCCCGCTCCTTCTCAGGTGTCTCCCCCAGTGCACCCGGACTTTTGTTTTGAGTTCCATTCATCCAGGGGTCACCTGACTACAGCTCCTGCTGTTTCACATTCCATTGGGACGCTGTTCAGCGTGCATGATGTAGAGAAGCTTGGCTTGGCTGACTTTCCTCCGGTAGATGCCGCTACTGCCTCGCTGGTGCAAGCACCAAAACTAACGCTCCTAAATAAGGACGCTACCTTCTCAAATAAACAGTGCAGGGTTTCAGAAAGCATTCTCAAGCGGGCTTCCTCAGTGGGGGATTTTGCCGCACAGCTGGGTAATTACAACAACATCTTGGTAGCATACCAGAACTGCTTGTTAAGGTCCAAGAGCCACAGACCCACACCACAACAGCTCGAAGAATCTGCTCCATATCTCTAAGTTGAATGGGCAGGCGGTGGGCAGGAACCGTTTAGTAGCAGCCAGACGACAGATCTGGCTGTCTCAATCACAAGTGGCTGATGGGGATAAGGCACCACTGCTGGATGCTTCCATTACACCGGGATGATATGCTGCAGTGCAAGTCTACGAAAGAGCTCATGTGCCTGCTTTCTAAGCGGCCTCCTCCAGTAAGCAGGCGAGCAGCAAACTGAAGGCCAAGGTTCCAACATCCTGATACAGCCGGCTTCTGTTAAAGCTAGAAGGGGTTTTCACAACCGACCCGCAGCTGCAAAAAGGGGAAACTTTAAGTTCCGCCAACAAGCGCAAAGGCAAAAGGCTCAAGCTAAGCCACAGGCAAAGCAGCAGCTGTAGCAATTTGCTGCCACAGGCCCAGGGCCCCTTTTTAGGGAATTACCTGCCTAGAGTACTGGCGTCAGTGCACCTCAGACACCTGGGTGCTCAATACTGAACAGACCAGCTATTCTCTACAATTCAAAAATGGTCCCCTCCTTTTCGGGGCATGACTACAACATTAATCATGGACCTGCGAGATGCAGTGGTGTTGTCTCAGGAGGTGACAGCCCTGCTATAAAAACAGGCTGTTTGCACGGTACATCCTCTTCATTTGGAAGAAGGTTTCTACTCCAGGTACTTCCTGGTGTCCAAGCGGGATAGTGGCCTCAGACCTATCCTCGATCTCAGGTCAACTTGTATCTTGTATCAACTTGAGTCGACTGAGGTTCAAAATGTTGACCATGCAACAGCTGTTGCAGTCAATAGGGCCAGGCGACTGGTTCACCATGGTGGACTTGAAAGACGCTTATTTTCATATCCTCATAAAACCATGGCACAGGAGGTACCTTCGGATCGATTTCCAAGGGACAGCGTACGAGTTCTGAGTACTGCCACTCGGCCTCTCTCTAGCTCCCCTGTGCCTTTTCGAAGTGCATTCTGGCCCCATTGAGACTCAGAGGCATCAGTGTACTCAATTACCTGGACGACTGGCTCATTTGTGCTCAGTCTCTAGTGCAAGCAGAGGCTCACATGGAACTTGTTACCGACCAACTTCATCCATTGGGCCTGTTGATGAATCATGCAAAGAGCCAGCTCACCAGAAGGGAGCTGTTGCTGTTGCTCTGGGCACACGATCACCTCCTCTCCCTGCGAGCAGTACACCTGCCAATGGTGATAAACTGGGCAGCGGACATTCTTTCAAGGGGAGCCCCCAGTGCCTCAGAGTGGAGTCTTCACCCAGAGGTGGTGAGCATCATTTGGCAATGGTTCGGGAGAGCACAGATAGACCTCTTAGCCTCCCAAGAATCAACTCATTGTCCCCTCTGGTTCTCCATAACAGGAACCAAGGACCCACTGGCAATAGATGCCTTGGCACACCAGTGGCTGAGGCAACTGCTGTATGCCTTTCCACCGCTCACCATGCTCCCGCTGTGCCTGGAAAAGATCAGGTAGGATAGGGTCGTCCACACGTTCCCAGTATGGAAGTAGGGCATTTTTCAGACATGGTGCCTGCCTGAGGGTGCCAGCAGCTCCATATGCATTGCCCGGTGCGGACATTAGCATATTATGTGGACAGGACACAGATTTGGAGGCAGTCTGAGCAATTTTTTGTCTGTTATTGGGGCCATGGTAAAGCCCTGCCTAAGCAGAGGCTATCCAAATGGATCACACACACAGTCAAGACTGCCTATGAGCGAGCCAGCTTGCCCCCTCCAGAGAAGCTCACTGCTCATTCCACCAGGGGCATGGCAACTTGATGGACTTTGTTCTAGGGTGCATCTGTCAGACATTTGCAATGTAGTGGTGTGGGCTACTCCCATACTTTTACACGGTTCTATCGATTAATGTCACAGATCCACAAAAACCTGGTTTTGGAACAAGAGTGTCAGCCCTTACAACATAAACATAGAGGTGAGTTTTTTAGCCCTAGCTACTTGTACTGGGGTGCCTAATGGTAATGTGCAAGGTAGCTTTGCTTAGCCTTGTGGCATTCCAGTTGGTCTGTAAAATTGCCTTGCGACAGCTTTTATATTTCTACCCATTAGGTAATGGTTACATTTGTAAGTGATTGGGCAATGTTAGGTTATTATCATAACCCTGGTTCCCTGAAATAAAAATGTAATCATTAACCTTGAAGATTGCTGCGTCCATGATTGCAGCAGCCTTAAAGGAAAAATGATGATGATATCTGTGTCTGCAGTCCAGTTATGCCCTCGGGGGCGGGCACGACTGTGTCACAGGCTCTGATGAGCAGTCTTTGTTATATCTATTCAGGTTACAGGGTCTTTAGGGATAAATACACATTAGGTAAAGGTTACATTTCTATTTCAGGGAACCAGGGTTATAATAATAATAACCTGTTTGGTTTATTTAATTTTCAATAAATGTTTTTAAATTACTGTTGTTTTTTTTGTTTTTTTTTCATTATTTTTGGGAGGAGGTTTTCCATCAGCCACCTTTGCTTCAAGAGATCTGAGTAATGTACCTTGCTCCAGAACTAAAGTTTGTCTGAATTGCTTCTTTTATTTTAAATATATACAGAATGGTATCTAATTATTTTGTTGGCCATTTATTAAGTTTAGCAAATTAAGTTGATAGGGTGTGCTTGATTTTTGTCTGCCTTTCTCCTGCTTTAACAACTTTGTTTAGAAAATATTTATGCATGTTATAAAATATACAAATATTTTACTATGTTAAAATGATGTGTCAACTGGTACAAGCTGTAGAAACCATTTTTGGTTGGCTTATGGCCAATTGAGGCACGGTTACCCTTACAGCATTCAACTGTAAAAAAATAATACTCAAGAATTCAGAAAGTTCATGGACTACTGTGTTTATTTGAACTTGTGAGGATGGCTGTTTATAACATAACTACAATTACCTGAGTTGAACCATTTCTGCCTTTCATATTTGCTGTCAAAAAGTGATGATTCATTTTTTATACAAAACAAAAGAACATGATTGGCAACACATGGAAAACCTACAGCAATCTTCATGAACGTGTAGTTATAAAGTGAGATCAACCATACATTAAAAACAGTCCCTTAAGCTTTTGAATGAACTAATGGCCCCCTTTGGAATTGGTAATTGGCACTGACTGTACCTCTAGTCCTTTGAGGTATGCGGTTGCTATGGAAAAAAAAAGCTTTGAAGTAGCCGGTTGTGATTTTTCTTTGGAGTCCCAGCAGCTTTCCTGGCCATGTCTCCCGTGAGACATAAAAATGCACATAAGGTCCAAAGAATGATTTTCATTATTGTGGGTACAACAGTGGCAAACTGTGACACATAGAATCATATCCCACAGGGGACAAAACATCTTTGTCAGTCTATCCTTGGACTAATGGCCCAGGAGCTGAATAAAGGTTAATAGCTTCTGTTTAACCTATGGAGTTCTTTAGGTTTTCCACTCCAGTGCTGTCTGCTTTGAATTTTGAATTTTCTCAAATTAATTTGTGCCTAAAGACAATCATGTTACAGTGTTATAATTCTGAAGTATTAGAATAAACATTATTTGAATACACAAACAGGGAAAATGTCATTATCAAAACAGACCACGCTCCTTATGATTTCTGGAACTGTCATGCAGTTAATCCTTCGTTTCCCCCCTCTCTATTTCTGGAAGCACTATTAAATTGAAGCAAACTAATGATGCAGTTTTCCTTTGTAATTAGTTTTGCTTTTTCAGCAAGGCAAATCATTATTTATTGTAATGATAAGTGAGAGGTGTAATATCTATAAATAGAATATCTCTGTGAAGTAATTACATTCTACTCATAATACCAGAGACTAACAACCCCAAAGACTAAAGTCCTGCAGTAATTGTGTGTGGAAAAGGATTCTCCATTCAACTACACACATGTCGTGTTTTTATTCTGTCTTGAAGGGACTGGAGTTGAATTTAACAGTATTTATTTATATATTACTTTATTTGCATTGTGTTCTGAAATTACCCAATACACCAAAAACCTTGGCCTTATTGTGTGCTGTGGTCTTCTGCCCTGTTGTCACTGAAATTTATAGAACAGTTTAGTTCTGTACATTATTTTTTATAAGTAAAAGGGTTGAATTATAGGAGGTTTCTAGATTGGGGCATCAATTTCCGATTATCCAAACAATTTGATTATCAAGATTCGGAAACCCATATATTTGAAGAAATCCTGAATAAATCTTAATTACAATAACTCTTGCTCTTATTGTATTACCCTTGCTCTTATTGTATTACCTGTACTGTAACACTTGAAATGTATTTGCTTACAATTGTAAGTCGCCCTGGATAAGGGCGTCTGCTAAGAAATAAATAATAATAATAATAATAACAAATACAACCAGATTCTCAAAGCTATTTACCCTAATTCATCATTAGTGAATTTTATTCTGAAAAGAACAAATATCACTTACTAGTTTTTAAAATTAATTAAAATTATTTTAAGACTACCTTTAAGATTCTAAATGAATATCTGAGTTATTTTTATTTGTGGTTTGTTAACTTAGATGTAGGCATTTTTCCTGTCTGAAAAACTGTAATAATGATGATTTAGCAAAATCCAATGTGTTGAAAAGTTAAAAATAGATTGGAGAAATGGAGATTTATTGGGGGAATGTCATATTTCTCTTGACAACACACAGCCTAGAGTGATTTATTATTGAGGTTTTTTTTTGTGTGTGTGATTATATTTAATTTCAAACTTGAACGTATCCAAAGCAGTTATTGTAAAACAGAGGTGAGTCACAAATAACTATGCCATTAGTGACCAGGAAGGAGGGTATGCTTTGTGTGGATAACGGTTGTATTAAATTAATGATGTGTGGGTAGTATGGTATTACACTAGTGATCAGTCACGGAAAAGAAAAAAAATAAAATAATGTATTGGATATAATGACCTAAGCACTGCAGTAAACAGTTCCTCTTTTATAGACTTATGTATTGCAGCAATCTTTTAGTGCAACATTAAGTCAAATTCCTTTACAATCCATTCAGCATACTATGACATACGTATGCCAATGACAGGGAGTTTGCATCATAAACAATCACTTAATTGTATAAATGTACAGTATTGTTAAACAAAACAGATTGTCTTCTGTATAACAAAAATATGTCAGACCTCTGATCAACATGATTGCCTCCCACAGGAACTAGACTTATCACTAAAATCAAAAGACAGACTGGATAATTTTGCAACAGATGGGTTTAGTATTCAAGTCTTCAAAGAACACTTAAAGTCAGTACTGTACCGTATATACTATGACTACAGAGTGCATTGTTAATGATGGCTCCATGTTATCTGGCTTTGAATCTCTAATCCTTAATGCTTTTTCTGCTGAGGAATGTCAGCTATTAAACATCTTAGCCACTGAAGTCTCTATGGCAGCCCAGTGTATAGCCAGGGGGAAAGCCCCTGGACTTGACAGGATATCAATGGAATGATGTGCCTTGTGTGGTGATAAGCAGTAATACACATCTCAGCAGCAAGGGAGCAGGATACCATCCATTGCCTTCTTAAATCTGGTAGGTTAGGGAATAACCTTGGTGATTCACTCTCTAGCGTTTTCTGTTGAGGGTCCATTAGTAATGTCATAAACGGCATGAAAAGAATGGGGCCTATAGAAGTATACAACATAGGTATAAGCCCTATAATTAAGACATAGTCCATACAAAAAGAAAAGTTATCTTTAGTATTAGTGATTTTCCCAACATCATTTTTTTAGGATTATCAATGCGTCTTAAACTGTGGTATGTTTTGAAATTCCCACAGGTAAGAAAATCATTCATCGGTTAACAAGAAAACTAAAACACAACAAACAAACCTTTTGAAGACATTCGGGGAAGAAAGGCAAAAATTATAACAAAAAAATTAATTAAGAGCTATCAGGCATATCCACTACTAAACTCATCCTACTTTGTAGTACTGTATACATCAGATCGTGTATGAATACTTCCTATAAGTTGTATACTACATTTGTTGTGTAGTATAGAATAGGAAGTAGTTCTAACATGATATATAAATCAGCAAATAAGTACTACGGAATATAGCAGTTTTGCCGTTCGTCATTCATTGCTAAAATGTATTGTGTTTCTTGAAAATCACAAAAAAGAGCATGTTGATATATAAAAGGGGTACAATATTCAGGTTAATGCATCCAAAATATAGCCAGACAAAAACAGAAAATAGGAGGCACTTTTTTACACAGAGAATTGTGAGGGTCTGGAACCAACTCCCCAGTAATGTTGTTGAAGCTGACACCCTGGGATCCTTCAAGAAGCTGCTTGATGAGATTCTGGGATCAATAAGCTACTAACAACCGAACGAGCAAGATGGGCCGAATGGCCTCCTCTCGTTTGTAAACTTTCTTATATTCTTATGTTCTAATAAAATATATGATATTTAGAGCTAAGATCCCACTATTGATTAGTAAGCTAAATACAACAGTAAAAGCAGTAGGGGTGTGCGAAGGACTTCATTGAGTCTGAAATAAGGTGTAGTTAAACTGGAATTGCTGGCCTGTTATTGACCTCAAAGAGGCATTCAACTTTCGCTGCGTCGCTTCGTGACGTATACCAGCAGCCAACCAGGTAAAAATAGGAAGCTCCTTTCCCCAAAAGAAGATGGCCCATAAATATCAAACAAACAAGACAGAAGAAGAAAAGCTGATATTGTATGTGTCCAAGCACCCAGAGCTGTTCTAATTCAACTTTTTATTTTATTTCAAACAAACAGGCAAACAAACACCAACATGTTTCGGTCCTTCTGGGCCTTCATCAGTGTATGGTATATCTCTCTTCTGTAAAAAAAAAAAGGTGTTTTCACCCCTTTAATTTGGGAAAATGTCAGTAATTTATGTTTTTAAGAGCTGAAGCAGCAACCGAAGACAGTTGCTACACAACTCTTGTAAAACGTTAAAGACTAATAGAAAAACTTTGAATACCTCAACAAATCAACTCATTAACCCAGCTACATTTTTAATTATTCTAATTAAATAGTAAAAAAGAGAATCCGTTTTCTAATACATGTAATTACATTGTATAGTTTATCATTGTAATTCACCACAACTGGCATCTATGCAGACAAGGCAGCATGCAGTGTTTATAACACCGTTTTGAATATATCAAATTGTGATGCAAGTTGCTGAGGACATTCTTCAGCACGTTATAGGGATCATAATCTGGGTTTGATAATACAGGCACTGTTTGTCTGTTCATCTGACTGTCTGTATGAAACACAATTTTTTTTTTTTTACGTACATCTCATAGCAGCACTTGGCCAATTATTATTAATGCTCATTCTAATGATCTGGACATTGCTTCAATAGATCCAGGTGTGACGTCACAACAGACTACCCACCTACTTTCCCTTGCCGCCTTCGGTGTGAACAGGGGTCAAAAGCAACACAAAGCAACACGCAAGGAGGCGTGTGATGAGGTACACCCCATCCGTGTTTATTTGTGTTATTATGATTTAAATATATTTTATTTGTGCTGTTTTGGGTTGGCAGAGAAGGGTTAATTGTCTACCGTGTAGAATAAATACACATGTAGAATGTGCCTGAGCGCGATTGAATGCTTGATAAGCAATCAAGCTCAGGCACAGCTGCATAAAAGAGGCAGGAACCTCTCAATCGAGGAAGGGTTAAATGGAGAAAGAACAAGAGAAAGTAAGAACAAAGAAATTAAAACAACAACTGCTACTCTTGCTTTTTTTATTTGTTGAGTAATTGCATTTGTTTATTTTGGCCACCGTGCCGTTTTGTTTTGAGCTTCTGTTTTGGTTTTGTTCTGTTATTTAACACCAGAACCACCATGCGAGTCAATTTAACTCATTTTGGATATACATGTTAATTAGTCTTCTGTTGTAAATCGTATGTGTGTCCGTTTTTGATTTTTCCTAAATGCATGAATTAAATATCCCGACGGCGTTTGATAGCCAGAATCGCAAAAATGATAACGTTATAAAGAGTTCTACCTAGAACAGCCACGTGGGTCAATTTGACCCATGCATTACAATGCATGTTTATTTTTTTTAATATATAACTCAAGATATTCTATTTTTTTGTCTTGGGTCCTCTCCTGTTCTCTCTCTACACCCGCTCCCTGGGCCCCCTCATCGCATCCTATGGTTTCTCACACCATTTCTATGCTGATGATGCTCAGATTTTCCTCTCCTTCCCCACCTCTGACTCCACCATCTCCTCCCGTATCTCTACCTGTCTGTCTGCTATTTCCTCCTGGATGCACTCGCATCACCTCAAACTCAACCTCTCTAAATCTGACCTCCTTTCCTTTCCCTCCTCCTCCTCCCCCTCCTCTGATCTCTCTATCTCTGTTCCTCTGGAATCTACCACACTCTCTCCCTCTTCCTCCGCTAAGAACCTCGGAGTCACCCTGGACCCCTGCACATCTCCACTCTGGCACGCACTTGCCGATTCTTCCTGAGCAACATACGGAGAATCCGACCCTTCCTCACCAACTATGCCACCCAGCTCCTGGTCCAGGCCTTGGTACTCTCCCGCCTAGACTACTGCAACTCCCTCCTGGCTGGCCTCCCTGCATCCGCCACCCGTCCGCTCCAGCTCATCCAGAACTCCGCTGCCCGCCTGGTGTTCTCTCTGCCTCGCTTCTCCCACGCAACTCCACTACTCCGCTCACTCCACTGGCTACGATCACCGCCGCATCCAGTTCAAGACTCTTGTACTAGCCTACAGATGCCTTGACCAGACTGCACCCAGCTACCTCCAGACCCTCATCTCTCCCTACACCCCCACTCGACCTCTCCGCTCCGCCTGCACTAGAAGACTGGCTCTACCTCCTCTACGCTCCCCTGCCTCCAGAGCCTGCTCCTTCTCCACCCTCGCTCCACAGTGGTGGAATGACCTACCTACAGATGTCAGGACCGCCCAGTCCCTGACCACATTTCGGCGCCTCCTTAAGACTCACCTCTTCAGACAGCACCTGTAGAACTCCTCTGTTTCTCCCCTGGGACACTTTCACCCTTCCTTAAATATGCTTTACTTACTCTTACCTGCCCCCTATTTTACTGCATTTAATCCTGTACTTCAGAGTACTGTAATCTGCCAAGTGTTTAAACTGTAGTATTTGGTATTTAATCATATCTTGATGTAACTATCACTGTCACTTTTATCTGCTGTATTATTGAATTGTATTTTGTCACACTTGTACTTGCTTGAACTAGTCATTGTATTTATCTTGCTCTTATTGTATTATTACCTGTACTGTAACACTTGAAATGTATTTGCTTACAATTGTAAGTCGCCCTGGATAAGGGCGTCTGCTAAGAAATAAATAATAATAATAATAATAATAATAATAATAATAATAATAATAATAATAATAATAATAATAAAAACAAGACACGCCCTCTCCTCCTTTAGGACACGTGTTTTTTTATTTATTTCAAACCTTTCTTTGTTTTTAGACTGACATCTGTAAATGGGTTTATATACATTCATGTTTCTTTTGAAATGTGTATTTTATTATTTTTTCACTGTTTGTAGTCGTGCTGTATATGCACTCATTTTAAAAATAAAGCCTGTTATGTTTAATTTTCTATTTAAATACGGTGTTTCTGCGATGCAAATGTTAAATACGATGTTCATGAATAAAACTTTTCAGTTGTATCCGATAGTATGTCTTTCATTTTCATAACAAAGCAGTTAAAAAATGTATGGGTCAGTGACCCAAGTGGCGGTTCTAGTGTTAATTAAAGATGAAGCGCATTTGCGACTCACCCGCAGTACTTGTGCCTGCGTATATCCTGGTCTGTGACGTCACCAGGCATCCATCCGTGACAAGGCCGCATGCAGTGTTTATAACACAGTTTTGAATACTTGCTGAGGACATTCTTCAGCACATGTTATTGGGATCATAATCTGGGTTTGATAATATGGAGGCTGTTTGTCTGTTCATCTGACTGTCTGTATGTAACATAATTATTATTTTTTTTACATACATCTCATAACAGTACTTGTCCAATTATTGTTAACACTTATTCAGTTCTGATGAAACTTGAGATCTGGACATAGCTTAGCACAAGCTTTTAAGTTTATCAGAATCCGGGGTTATATAATGGCATTTGTCCGCCTATCTATCTGTATCACACCCTTATGTGCAGTCAGTGGATACACGTCATATTGATCACATTTCCACACTGGACTACTGTACACACACAGGGTCATATAGGAGAGGTGGCTCAATTACACTAAAACTCTGCTTTAAGCCAGTGTCCTGATTGCTCCAATTGACACTGATGGCACTAATTTTTAATTTACATCTGTGGTGGGGTATGAATGTCACTTTTGTATTATTTTTTATATCCTTTAATGAATAAAAGCAGGTAGTGGATAGTTGTTACATACATTTTTATTTACAAGAAAAACCTCTAATTTACCTCTAAAGCACATTGTGCAACAAAAAAAAAAAAAACTGTTGTGCGCACCAGGTACTATCTCATGAACCCCACTCACATTTTGCCAGTGTTATGAATGTTCCAGAATAGGTCAAAACTTCTGCGTCTATTTACTTACAGTAGGCTATGTCTAGCCACTGTAGGTAGATGTCAACCCTGTCTACAGAAAGCAGACACGCAACACTAAATCCCTAAAATTAGCAACGAAAGTGATGTCAATGAAGAACAGAGCAGTGAAAAATGTAACAACAACAACATTTTAAAAATGGGACCATAGTGGGAGGACCTTATTAATATTCATGACTGATACTGATATCCATGTACAGAACGTGGTTTCGGGCTGTAATTATCCTCAACCTGTAAAAGGCGAAACAGAAATGTAAAAGAACAGGGTGAAACATAAAAAAGCAATTTGTTAATAAATACATTAATGTAGGACTAAATAGACATTTTGACACATTTATGCATTTATAGTTTTGGTATAAAATATCGGTGAATATTACACACAAGCACATAGCAGAGCTGTACAGTTTTGTTATTGTGATTTTTTTTGTATGAAATACAAATAATTTTGAAATTATTTTTATTTCTTAAGAATATTGTGAAAATCGCAGTATTGGGCTAATTTCATGATTTCCACGCAGCCCATGAAATTGTGATTTTTACAGGGCCTTAATCATTATATATCTGTCTTCTTTCAGCATGCCTTCATTATGGATGAAGATGACATTATCACCTTTTTGAAGTCACAAAGTGTTCCAGAACAAGACTCAAAGATGACAAGGTTGTGTAATTTACTCCCCAACTCAACAATGGCTTGCTTCTGACATTTGTATTTTCTTAAACTAAGAGTTTTGAGTTTAATTGTATTATTCCTGTAATGTATGACATATTTTCTATCAACCTATCTGATAAGTATTGCTTTACAATATTGAAGATGAAATCATACCTAATTATCTTTTTTGGTCTTTAAATTTAGGGATGGAACTTATTCTAGTTAGAGTGCCGAGAGGCGAAGCAGATTAGTCCACTGTTAGATGAATGTGTGTAAGGGGCTTTTATGGGGAATCAGATAGTTGCATATTAGAGTGAGAATGCTACACACTCAATCGCAGTGTTTTTTATAAATTCCTTTTCGACTATGACAGATTGGAGCAATAAAACCCCAAATAACGTAAAACAGGTTCCTCACATCAGTGATTGTGTATAGGGACCAGAGAAGAGAAACAAGTCAGAAATAAAATACAATAGATTCCACCACTACAGGTCTTAGGGCAAAATTGGACTTTAGCTTAGTTTGGAAAACACAAGGGTGTGCCCCAGAGCAGAGCATGAGATCTTAGTTAACTTTAATTTAAAAGACTGCCACAATGTCCTCTCAAACATACATTGTCCGCACCACCTTGGGCATCACGGCCAAAACCCACAGCCCAGATTGCAGAGCAACTCCGGCACAGAACTCATTATCTCACAGACACTTTCATTCACAAAGCTCGCTAAGCATCTCCGCCACACCTCTCAGTGTACGTCTCCTTGTACATATGGGTGTCTCTCATACATAAAATCCTAAGGCTCTTATACCCTTAAACTGAAACCCTCCTTTTTAATTAAACAAGGCTTTAAATTATTCAGTTAAGTACACCTGTAGAGCTAAATACAGTTTACATGAATATTATTCCGTAACAAAGTTAGCGAAAAGCAAAAACAATAATAATAGGAAGAAGAATTCAAGGTGCAAAATTCACCGTTACATAAGAATATTCACATGAAATTATGTACTTGGACTCGGAAATGGAAGATTTCCATTACACGAGAGTAGATGTTAAAACTTCATGCTGATTTGAACTCGGCTCTCGCCCAGATAAGCACCAACTAAGACGTAGCTTTACAGTAAACTAATGTGATCCATCTGTATCTCCATCCATTTGCGTTTCCTTCCATATGATGATGTAGATATCCTTCTGTCTGGTGTTGATGGCTGACGTGTAATGTTGGCTCCAGGGATCCTAGCACATCAGCACACACAACGGCTGCGATGCTGTCTCCAGGGATCAACCACAGTGCGGTCTCCCCAGCGCATCAGCATGACAACCGTCTGTATTGAGCTAAGTAGGGTACATCTCTGGGGTCTTCAAGTGGGCACCTTCCATCCTCAGTGTTTCGTCGACTAACCCACGACACCTCAAGAGGCCTCTGTCCCCCACTCAACTAAGCTCAGCTTACTTACCCGTACATCAGCGTTTCTTTCTTTCTATTGTGCTTGAGATCCCCAGCCAGAATCTTTCCGTCTCAACCACAGCCAGTTGCTGCTCCTCTCTGCTGCTTCAGATAAGTTCTTCACCATGTGACGCAACTCTTGGCCACTGAATCCGACGTCTCTGAGAAACCGGGTTGTAGAGTGTGCCACAAATCCTCGACAACCCACCTCCACTTGGTAAACCCAGACTCTCCATCCTCGCTGTTCCGCTTCAGCGGCTAGTTGAGCATACCGGAGTTTCTTCCTCTCATACGCCTCATCTACAGCATACTCCCATGGCACTGTTAACTCTACCA
Source organism: Acipenser oxyrinchus oxyrinchus (assembly GCA_030684275.1). Classification (NCBI taxonomy): domain Eukaryota; kingdom Metazoa; phylum Chordata; class Actinopteri; order Acipenseriformes; family Acipenseridae; genus Acipenser; species Acipenser oxyrinchus. Next base: position 14,415,495 of record CM060253.1, read on the forward strand.
GGTGAACAAGGCGTGCTGATCCAGACCACAAGACAATATCTGGTCGAAGGTTAGTGGTGGCAATCTCAGGTGGAAAAATAAGCCGTTGACCAACATCTGCCAGCATTTTCCAGTATCTAGCAGCTTCCAGTTGTCCTGGGCGAGGATTGGTTTTAACACCTTTTCTTGGTAGTTGCTCTCCTGGGTGGAGGAATGTTGTCTTTTGTGTGTAATGTTTTGATGGAACAGGTGATAACTTATTGGTCATGTTACACTTGTCTTCCAATGTTAAGGCAAACATCGCAGCACCTGGTCATGGTGCCAAGTAAATCATCCTTGGCTAAGAGCCACCTTACATCCTGTCAAAATGTGCCTTAATGTTGCAGGTGATGAACACAAAGGACATGAGGGATCCTCTCCTACCCAGAGGTTTAGGTTCTGTGGTGATGGGAGAACATCATATGTTGACCTTATAAGGAAACTGATCCTGCTCTGTTCCATTGACCATTGGTCTTGCCAGCCAATCTTGCGTTGTTCCACACTCTCCGATCTCATCCATTTTCCCTGCTTGGCCTGGGAAATGGCCTTTACGCACCTCATCCTCTCCTCCTGCTTTTGCACCTCGTTGACTACAAGGGCTGCCTTGTGCCATGTAGGAGGAGCTGAACTGAGACCAAGACCCCCTCTTCCATGCTGAACTTGCCCATGATATCACCAATTCGAAGGGCAGCCTTTGCATCCTCCACAGCTTTCTTTGCCGCCCAAAGTATTAATGTAAAGATTATTTGATTGAGTAATGTATGGAATATTATCTTTGCAGATTGACTCGAGTGTCATAACTCTTATTACTGACGAAGTACTTAAAGTATATCGATAGGTTCGGGGATCGACTGGCGGTCAGATCTGTTTTGTAGTCAAAGAACGCCTGATCCAAGTACTACTCAGGGTGAGGTCGTAACTGCGGAAACAACAATGACTAAAAGAAAAGCTGAAAAAAAAGCGAAAAGAAGTTGACAGTAATGATGGTGGTTTGTCCAATAATTTGGTTGGAAATAAGCATGCAGCTAAAGACAGCAGGAGAGTGGAAATAGGGCTGGCCTAATTTTGACAAAGGAGAAATATCATCAAGTACAAACAAAGAATGGAGGTGGAAATCCAACCCCAGCCCCAACTCCAACCCCAACCCCAGCCCCAACTCCAGCCCCAGCTCCAGCTCCAGCTCCAACTCCAACTCCAGACCCAACTCCAACCCCAACCCCAGCCCCAGCCCCAGCCCCAGCCCCAGCTCCAGCTCCCAGCCCCAGCCCCAGCTCCAGCTCCAGCTCCAACCCCAACCTCAGCCCCAACTCCAGCCCCAGCCCCAGCCCCAGCCCCAACTCCAACCCCAGCCCCAGCCCCAGCTCCAGCTCCAACTCCAACCCCAACCCCAGCCCCAGCCCCAGCTCCAACACCAACTCCAACCTCAGCCCCAGCCCCAAACCCATCTCCAACTCCAACTCCAACTCCAACTCCAACTCCAACCCCAGCCCCAGCCCCAGCTCCAACACCAACTCCAACCTCAGCCCCAGCCCCAAACCCATCTCCAACTCCAACTCCAACCCCAACCCCAACTCCAACTCCAACTCCAACCCCAACCCCAGCCCCAGCCCCAGCTCCAACACCAACTCCAACCTCAGCCCCAGCCCCAAACCCATCTCCAACTCCAACTCCAACCCCAACCCCAGCCCCAGTCCCAGCTCCAACTCCAACCTCAGCCCCAGCCCCAAACCCATCTCCAACTCCAACTCCAACCCCAACCCCAACTCCAACTCCAACTCCAACTCCAACCCCAACTCCATCTCCAACTCCAACCCCAACCCCAACTCCAACTCCAACTCCAACTCCAACTCCAACTCCAACTCCAACTCCAACTCCAACTCCAGCACGCGCGGCAAAACACTGTCTTATATAGCGGACAAAACACGCAATGCTATAGGCCTGTGACATACACACCCCACGCCACACACACACAGAACAGGCTGCTCAACACGCACAGAGGAGAGACAAAGAGAACAAAATGAAAGTGAAACTTAACGTATATAATATAACTCACACACCATGTATAAATTCACACACTAAGCACATAATTTTACATTGCATTTAATCAACAGCAGTAAACTCCCATCCCCGTTCCTAGTCCAAAACAGAGTCCATGATCTTCTCCCCCCACATTGTGGCTGCCCCACCACTACAATACTATGACAAACTCATGTTTGTGTGTGTTTAGGTAGTGCAGAGATGGAAAGACTCCCATTGCCTAGCAGTTTGATCAATTTCAGCTTTTGTGAGCTACAGCTTGTACAAATTGTACTGAAATTGCAGAGAAGCAAATATATTTTTGAACTTATCAAAATAAGGTAAAAAGCGTGACATATTCACATACATTTTTTTTGTTTGTTGGGTTTTACAATATTAGCTATGCCCTACTTTTTGTGAACATTATATAAGCCAATACCAGGTGCAGGATAAATTCAGTGTACTCATTTAGAAGGACATTACATTTTGAAAAATAACATGACAATAGTAAAATAATAATGATAATAAAAAACGGACTGCAATTCAAACAGACACCATGATGAATTTTACTCCTATGCTGACAACACCCAACTCTACTTAAAACTCGACACTGGTAGCCCAGCCCCTCTGCCCTGGTCCAGATCTCAGCTTGCATTCAAGACATCGAGTCCTGGATGTCTGCCAATTTTCTTCAGCTGAATAGCAAATCTGAACTCCTTCTGCTAGGATCTAGAACTCAATTTAAGAATCTAAATATAGCTGCCCTGAACCTTGGAAACTGTCTGCTGCTGCCTTCCCCCACAGTATGACGCCTTTGATACCCACATCTCAAATCTTCCTTCTACCATCTTCAGAACATCTCCAAAGTCTGTACCTACCTTTCCCTCCCAGAATGCGGAGATACTTTGTCATTATTATTATTATTATTATTATTATTATTATTATTATTATTATTATTATTATTTATTTCTTAGCAGATGCCCTTATCCAGGGCGACTTACAATTGTTACAAGATATCACATTATCACCCACGACCCTCCGGTCAAGTGTCCAGAGCCCTAACCACTACTCCACACATGCATTTGTCTCCTCTCAACTTGACTACTGTAACTCTCTATATGGTGGTCTCCCGGCACGCACCATATACCGACTGCAGCTGGTTCAGAATGCCAGGATCCTTACTAGATGTAAAAACCATGAACACATCACCCCCCATCTTGCCCAGCTGCACTGGCTACCTGTAAAGTTCAAGATTATTTTCAAAACTCCCCTGCTCACCTACAATGCCCTTCATCACACAGGTCCCGAGTACCTCCTCAACCAGCTGACTCGCTATGTCCCTGCCCGCAAGCTGAGGTCCTCCGACTCTGGCCTGCTTGTTATACCTAAGCATAAGTGCACCACACTCATTTAGCTTCATGGCTCCGACTCTTTGGAACTCTCTCCCAGCTTTGGTGCCTGATGCTCCCACCGTCGCTCACTTTAAATCAACTCTCAAGACCCACCTGTTCTCTCTTCCTTTCCATGCTCTTTAAGCCTGATATCTGCTATTAGCTGCTGTGTTGCTGCTACTATTTCATGTATTATGCTACTATCATGTATTATGCACTTTCCACTGTATTTAATGTATTATGCATTGTTTTTACTGTATATCATGTATTATTCACTTCTCTGTATTTAAAGTATTATGGATTTTCTTGTTGTTACTGCATCTTGTAAAGCACTTTCTGATGGTGGTCCACTATGAAAGGCACTATATAAAACAAAGATTGATTGATTGATCATTCAAAGGCGCACAAACCTATGCAAATATATTGTACATTTTCAAAATATGCGACCAAGCCTAATATAGATCTTGCCCAAATAATTAATCAATAATAAATGTGCTGGTACTTAATTGTTTTATTGTTTCCAAACCAGCATGATGCCATTTTAATATATTTTTGTTATTACTACTTGATATTATGTCTTACATTTAAATTTAGTTTTTCTTAACAGGAAAGATAAAAAAAGCAATAATCTCAAGACAACTGATCATGTGCATGTTCTGCATTCAACACTCAGCACCTTAGGGATCTTTATATTCAGATGGATGTAGGCCCACTTTATTAACACCCAACTAAAGATACGTGTGAATTAGAGACCATAGTGTACAATAGTTTATATTGACACCAATATATTTCACTGATCTTGGGGAGTTGACAAGCTTGCGCTTCAGGCTGTTTGCACTGTCTATTGTATTTAGGTTATGTTACTTCAAGGATGCTCATCTTTAATCCCTAGTTCACAGTATCCCATCTCACTGTGCTCTGATGTTGCTGGTTATTATCTCTAATTGGTGCTGCACAGGCCTTAGAGTGTTTCTAATCCTGCCTCCTCGCCTATCATACTGCAGATTGCATTCTTCCTGGATAGAGTGCAGCATAATATGATATAAATCAGCTGAAATAAGATTGGGTTATTAATGTCACTTAAATACTTTGCTTTGTTCCTAATTAATGCTTTGTCTTTTGCAGGTAGGCCATAATGGATGCTGAAAATCAAACATTGTGCCGTCCCCGAATTTTTGATGCTAGAGCTTCAATACTTTGTTGACAGTATGATGCATGATTTTTTTTAAATGATCATCATCTATTTTGGTCTATGGTGCAAAAGACAAAGCATAAATAAAGAACAAAGCAATGTAGAATATTGTGACTTGGCTGTTAAGGTATACTCAACATGGACTATAAGTAGATGCAACAGCAATAGTCTCTGGTGTTTCCTTCCTATTAGGCTCAGCACTTTTCCAGCCACCCTCATACATGTATGAATTGTGATAAGAATATTGCTTGGTAGCTTTAATTCTGTTGAGAACTTTACAATTCTAAAGATGCTTTACCATGGTAAGAAATTTTACCCACATTATATGCAAGGTCTATTCTAATTGGTGCTGTGGTAACGTATCTGGCTGCAACTCACTTTAGATGTATGGTAACTGGCAGCAAATGTGAAAGAGTCACGATATGTAAAAATACGACGGGTAATGGTTATCCAGGATCTTGTGGAAATTGTCATGGATTCTAAGGTAATGAATTTAGCCCGAAGAATGGAGTTTACAAATTAAACAACTTTTGATGATGATGGAGTTGTATGGTGTCCATTTTAGGACATCCTCCTCCGTCCTCCAAAACTCCCTCCTCCATCCTATAAAACTCCCTGCTCCGTCCTCCCTCCTCCAAAATTCCCTCCTCCAAAACTCCCTCCTCCCTCCTGCAAAACTCCCTGCTCCATCCTCCCTCCTGCAAAACTCACTGCTCCATCCTCTGTCCTCCAAAACTCCCTCCTCATTCTTCCAAAACTCCCTGCTCCATCCTTCCTCCTCCAAAACTCCCTGCTCCATCCTCCCTCATCCAAAACTCCCTGCTCCGTCCTCCCTCCTCCAAAACTCCCTGCTCCATCCTCCCTCCTCCAAAACTCCCTGCTCCATCCACCCTCCTCCAAATCTCCCTCCTCCTTCCTCCAAAACTCCCACCTCCCTCTGCCATAATTCCATCCTCCATCTTCCCTCCATCACATTTTGATGTTACTGATTCCTGGTCGCTAGGACCGTTGCTATGGAAGTGATGCAATCATACAAAGTCTCCACCTACTCTGCATTTTCCTTGTTCGGAACACGTCAGCCACAATTTCTGCGAGAAATTAGATGAAGAGTAGCTTTCTATAAATGCAGGTATGTAAAATTATGTACAACGCATTGACAACGTTGCACATGTGCTCAATGCATAGACTACAGGACTTGATTTTTTTAAATAATTACAACCTGCCTGCATGATGGTAAATCTAAATTGTTAAGAGACAGAGACGAAGAGGTAATGCTGTTTATTTATTTATTAGAATTATTTTTGTTATTCTTTTTTTCCCCATTAAAAAAGACTTTGTCATATGTTATTATTCTTGTCAAGTTGCAGGCTATGTAATTATCTGTTCTTTGTATTACAGGTAGAGACAGCATTGGTTTGGAGAGTTCTGTTAATTGGCAGGTAGCTGCAAAAAAAAAAAACATACAATGGAAAACAGTACTATTGTAAAATCAGTGATTGTAACACATGTGATTTGGTTTGGATAAATGAATCATTAAAAAACATAATGCTACTTTATTGTCCTGTAATGCTGTATGGTTTTGTGTATGAAAGTAATTTCATTGCAGACTCATCTCTCATTTCTTAAAGATGTCTCCCCTCCACGAATCCACCAAACTTTTTTTTTATATTAAGAAAATTTGAGATCCTGTGTCTATATGTTGTGCTCATACCTTTGAATTTCATATTTTAGAAGAGCCTTATTTGAGCAAGGCTACACGCAAGACGAAATGGTGAGGGTAATTGAGGTGTTTGGGGCAAAAAAAGTATCGTAAGTGGAATTAATTTCTTTATCTATTTATAAAGATTTTCTACCAACGCTTACTTAAATTGCATAATTACTGCTGAGAGAACCACATTATAAATGCTTTCTTACACTAATGTAAACACTGTAATTTTATGGTACTGTTTTTTTTTTTCTGGTCACTGATTTCATTGTATCGGTAAATAAGTAGATAATACCAGATAATTGATCTGAGACTATTTTTTTATTGTGAGTCAATAAAGTTGACATGACATTCCTCTAACATCATTCTTGCATTGATTGATGTTGAACAAACTTAGATTTTTTTTTATTTTAATAAATTATTCATTTGTATATTATATTCAAATCTCTCCTATAATAGATAGTAATGTGGTATTTTGTTATTCTGCTTTAAATCAAGTATTTCTTAAGAATGTAAAAAATGTAGTCACTGTAAAACACAAGAGTATTGTTAATGTGAACAGTCTAATGATAAATTAATTCAAGTTGTAAGTGTTGCTAAAATATTGATTCAAGCAGTTTGTTGTGTGTTTGTGTTTTTCAGAGATTGTCAAATGAGAATATTACGGGAAATGGGATTAAGGCGAAGAAGCAACGACCGGCCCATTGAAGCCATTTGTGCAGCTGTTGAGATACCACTGCTGTTGAATGTTTTCTAATTGCAGTGTTGACCATTATAATACATATGGAATGATGCAATTGTAATTGATTTTTATGTTCCAGAATGAGCTCCAGATGACCCAGACCCAACTACTGATTCTGTGTTGAATTTGATTTGTCCTTCATCAACGTATGGAACTCGTGGTATGTATGCTGAGAAAAAAGAAAAAAAAGGCAGATGTGATAACAACAAGAAGTTAGCAAAAATGGAAAGCACTTTAGAGACCATTTTAGTTTAACAGGCTGTGATTAAATAAATAAAGTATGATGCACTTAATAGCAGTTTTATCTCTTGTAAGAAACATCTTCCTTCAAAAAAAAAAAAAAAACTCTGGATCAAATTCTGGATTATAAATTGAAATTAGCAGGTGAAAATTTTAATTTAATCCCAGCCTTGGTCTCCCCTTTTTATTTATCTAATTTGCCAAAAATTAATGAAAGGGAAAAATGAAACAAACTTATCCAGAACTATTTATGGTTCAACAATGAAAATGACATTGTATTTGTTGTATTCTACATACCAGATGGAATGGTCAGAGCAGGTGGTGTTGCAGTATTTGACTGTGAACTGAAATCTTGCATGTGTTCTACAATTGGCCGCAAGCATGTGTTTTGGCTGGATGATGCCATTATCTGGGAAGTATAAAAAAACAGAACAATAACATTAACACTGGATTCAGTTTGATAGTAACACTACCAAGTCTATGCAGACATATGTCAAATTGGAGTTGAATTTAGAATAGTGCAAATACTCACCTGTTAAATATCAACTGTACAAGAGGCAACCTCTTAAATGTAATGGATCAATTTCCTCTTTTAAAAAAAATGTGCTGAAGAAATTAAAAACGGCCAAAATAACTATTTGAATTATACATCGTAATTAAGGTAATAAACTGAATTTAAGGTAATACATTTTCAAGATCATTGCCATGTGCAGCAGAAATTAAACTTACCATCAAAGCTGCTCTTGTGGTTTCTTCTCTGTACACAACTGGCTGCTGGAGGTTGTGTTCAGGGTACATATTAAGGTTTATATGCTTTTGCCCCTTCAACTTGTATCATTCACATTAGACTTACACTGAGTTAATTTATAAGTATGTGCTTTAGTTACACTTCCTAACAAATAATGGACAACAGTTAACACATATATACTTCATACTGCACTGACATATAGCAACAATATATAGGCCTACGTTTTTATTTTTAATAAAACCTACCTAAATCTCTACGGCCAACATATAATATTTTCTTCCACACAAATTGATACTTTTCCTCAAAATCTGTTTTTGGCCACCTTGTGCTGTCAGCATTGCATAGTGCAGGGGTGGTCAATTCCGTTCCTAGAGGGCCGGTGTCCCTCCTGGTTTTTGTTCTAACTGCTAAGAAATAAATAATAATAATAATAATAATAACTGTACCCTAAATTACTTAATTGCACCAATTAAGTGCTTATTGAAAGCTTAATTGGTCAGTTGGAACGAACACCAGGAGGGACACCGGCCCTCCAGGACCGGAATTGCCCAGCCCTGGCATAGTGTGTACTGTGCCTCATCTTTTTCTATCCTTCACAGAATCTCCTTAGCTTTCCTTATTAGGTCATCATAACCTTCTGATTCTTTTATCAAGAACTTGGGAGGCTCTTCTTCTAAAATAACCTGGTATTTTCTAGGTTTGTTTTTAGTTTTTGGTCTCCACTCCATAGGCAGTACCTTCACCTTAAAGAAGAACTTTTAAGAAAATCATAAAGTATGATTCATAAAAATGGATACCCTTTGCATTAATTCTTCAGGTTTAACTATCAATTGGAAAGACTAAAGATTTTTCAAAACACCTGCCATGTACTTAATTCAGTACAGTTTAAATTTTATTTATAACACTTAAAACAATGGTAAATAAGTGTTACAAATAGACTATATGTAACATTTTGTGGACTTTATATATAGATAGATATTCACACTTACATATTTCTGTATGTGTATGCATGTTTTTTTACATGATTTTAAGCAAACTTTTACAAATGATGTTTTCTTTCTTTTTTGTGTGTGGAAACTGTTTCTTCTTCACTGATGTTTTCTCCTGAAGTGCTTTTTTCATTTCAAGAAAATTTTCTGCAGCATCTGTTAGAATAAATATATTTTATGTGAAAGGTATGTATGTATTTTATGTAGAGTAAAAAAATAAGCAGACATGCTCAGTTACATAAAATAACTGATTAAAGTTATATTATATATAAATGTACATATATTTGTACATTGTCTGCAAGCATTACTAAGTTTCAAAGGCCATAGACTGTCAAAAACTGGTAATTCCTTCACCAATATGAATTGGTACAAAAGGACATAGATTTAGAACAGTATTTTTTATTTTTAGAATAACATAAAACATATACTCTCAGTGATTCATTGCTATATTTTCCTATGGGATGTTCTATTTAGTTACTGAAATGGAACATACTGTACCTGAATGATGGACCAAGAGAACGTAGGAGAGGTCATCAAGAATCGATTCAGTCTTGAACAAAGAAGACTATGCGGCGATCTGATTCAAACATTAAAAATCCTAAAACGTATAGACAATGTCGACCCAGGGGTCTTTTTTGACCTGAAAAAAGAAACAAGGACCAGGGGTCACAAATGGAGATTAGATAAAGGGGCATTCAGAACAGAAAATAGGAGGCACTTTTTTTACACAGAGAATTGTGAGGGTCTGGAACCAACTCCCCAGTAATGTTGTTGAAGCTGACACCCTGGGATCCTTCAAGAAGCTGCTTGATGAGATTCTGGGATCAATAAGCTACTAACAGCTAAACGAGCAAGATGGGCTGAATGGCCTCCTCTCGTTTGTAAACTTTCTTATGTTCTTATGTTCTTATCTCTATAAACTCAAAACCACATGAAAACATAATTTGTGGTGTCTTCTACATAATAAGCAATCACATGATTGAATGAATCATAATACTCTGCATACAATGACCTTTTTGCTCGAACTCATTACCTGAAGAGAAAACTTGTGAACAATTGATGCAAATCAAGTTTATAACATAAAATAAAAACATACTATACCTTTATTTTTATTTTTTCATAAAAGCCCTTTTCAGTCAACAATCCTTTAACCCTTTGCGGTCCATTGTCGGACCTGGTCCGACATTGCAATTATTCCTATCAGGTCCATTGTCGGACCCTGTCCGACATCATCAAAAAAACGCAAAAAACGGGTTTCTAGTCGTTTTTCTCCGAAAAGCCGAAAACCATTCAATGGCCGAGTGGGAGCGACAGGAGCCGAGACAAGCTGATAAAAAAAAAAAGGCGTATCTCATGAATAGTCATACTTGCCCCTGGCATCACATAGGGGCGGTCATAAGGAAACAAGCTGGTTGTTACTGTATCAGCGCATAGAGACTATCACAGACATGTGCAGAGCTTTTTCGAGATGTTATATTTGGATTGCATTATTGAGGAGTTTGGTGATAAAACGAGTCATCAGGAGATGATTGATCGGTATGTACGACTATTATTATTATTATTATTATTTATTTCTTAGCATATGTGAAAGCGATAGCAAACGAAAGGGTGGGGCAGGGCTGGAGATGCCTAGTGAGTGCTCTGTTGATATTCAGGGCCATTTAAACCCGTTTGACTGTGGAAAAAAATACTTTTAAACAGCGCGTCTAAAATTAACTGCGCGTGTGAAAATAAATTGGACCTGACGCGCCTGACGCACAATTAATAAATGGACTGCAAAGGGTTAAAAGACATTTAAATACAGTATGTTAAAATACTGCAGTTACACAAAATGATTCCTACAAAAAAAGTAAAATACTGTATACTTAAAAGCACTACATAGGCTACTACCTTCATCCAGTTCTCTCCTAAGCCTTTCATACTTTGCTAACACATCTTGCTTTCCTTCCATATCTAACCTATGTCTGAAATAAAATAAAAAAAGTTACTTAACACTGTGTACAGTACATAAAAAATGCCTTACTACCACTGCAAATAACTGTTGAGTGAATTCACAGGAAGGATAGCCTCAGCAGGGTTAAAATTTAGAATTTTGTGGGAAAACATTATTACAAATTTGCTGACCTGATGTGAAACATGAAAATATGTTACTTTAATAAAAGTATTGACCTATAAGAATTACACAATATGTGTGCTGGAGCTTAAACACGGTGTGAGATTATACGTTTCTTGGAACAATGGGATTGTTCAGGAAAGGATAGGCCTACATTTTGAAATGTATAATAACCACATGCAATCGCGTTGCTGTTATGTTTATGTTTTTAAATATATATTTATACATACCTGCATTTACATAAAGCTACTCTTCATCTAATTTCTCACAGAAATTGTGGCTGACGTGTTCCGAACAAGGAAAATGTAGAGTAGGTGGAGACTTTGTATGATTGCATCACTTCCATAGCAACGGTCCTAGCGACCAGGAATAAATAACATTGAAATGTGATGGATGGAGGATGGAGTTACGGCGGAGGGAGAAGGGAGTTTTGGAGGAGGGAGGACGGAGCAGGGAGTTTTGGAGGAAGGAGGAGAGAGGACAGAGCAGGGAGTTTTGGAGGAAGGAGGAGAGAGGACAGAGCAGGGAGTTTTGGAGGACAGAGGAGGGAGTTTTGGATTACGGAGGAGGATGTCCTAAAATAGGACGTGTCAAAGAATGAATGCACTGCATTTTGGGAAGAATCCACAAAACAATGTGAAGAGGAAGATGAACAAGTTCCAAAACTATGGCCTAATTATTCTGAGAGGGAATGGCAAGCTATTGGAAGAATTTGGGTTAAAGGATATATGGACCATGGTCGGACACCTGTCGATCTTTCACCATCATTTATCATTGCATGTCTTCATGGCGTTATAGCAGTGGATGAAGAACTCCTGATGTCCTCTTTCATGAAATATCTTTCTGCTGGTGAGCGGTCATAATTGACCTCTTTTCAAGGATGGGATCACACCACCTCAATATCCATTAAATTAAATAATATAAATGTTTAGTTAATATAAAGGTTTTACTGCAATAAAAAACATGAACTGTTAGGTTGGAATATTAGACAAATAAAGTGTAAACTGTATTAAATAATTTTAGTATACAATAAATCTACAGAAAACAGCCTTGCCCCTATCTGCTTGCCAGCAGAGCGGTGTTAGATATGGAAGGTTCTTTTTGGTAGTCAAAGCGAGATTTATTAGTTGTCCTGCAGTTTTGGTTCCAGCGCTTTTCTGTAATAAGAAAACCTGGTAGTCGAAGCGAGCATTCCACGAATCAGTCCGAGAACGGCAGTTAAATAATGCTATTATACTTAACATGTTCATTACAGTTTAAAATTTAAATGAAAATGACTGAACCGACCACGGTATGCTTATTCAAAGGCAGTCTTTGTCCCATACTTTGTTAACACACATTTGTATATGAAGTTAAACTGGCCCATTGACAACAACTGAAAAGATAACATAATATGTGGCTAAGAGGGACATATAATTTTGACCCAGGTTAATATATAGTCAAATAGAGCTGGTGTTACATAATAAAAAACATCTCTCATATGCACACATATACTTGTATTACATTATAGCAAGGATTCTGTCAACCCTGGTCCATTTGACAATGAGCTATGAAATCATGTGCCAATATTTTTTGGCAAGAAGTTATATCTAATCAGTTTTGAAAAAGGAGTTGACCTTATCCTTCTTGAATGTATCATTAACTTAAAGATAAGAAATGTCAAGGCCCAGTGATGATTAGATTTACTTGGGACTTCTGATGTATTCAATAGAGAGAAGTCCTATATAAGCCCAGCGCAAGACCCCATTCGATAGCGCTCAACTTGCTAACTACAAGCTGATGTGATCCATGCTCTGAAGATCTCTGAAAAACTGATTGCTGTTTGGTCGATTTTAGAAGCCTCTACCTTTTGAAGACAGTTCTTATTTTTCTTGTTATATACACTTCCATATATTTTGGAAGGTAAGAACTATTTTGAATGTATGTCTGTAAGGTATATACAGTACATTATGTTTTAGTCTTAAGAAAGTGATATATATATATATATATATATATATATATATATATATATATATATATATATATATACAGTACTGTGCAAAAGTTTTAGGCAGGTGTGAAAAAATGCTGTAAAGTAAGAATGCTTTCAAAATAGACATGTTAATAGATTATATTTATCAATTAACTAAATGCAAAGTGAGTGAACAGAAGAAAAATCTAAATCAAATCCATATTTGGTGTGACCACCCTTTGCCTTCAAAACAGCATCAATTCTTCTAGGTACACTTGCACAAAGTCAGGGATTTTGTAGGCATATAGTCAGGTGTATGATTAAACAATTATACCAAACAGGTGCTAATGATCATCAATTCAATATGTAGGTTGAAACGCAATCATTAACTGAAACAGAAACAGCTGTGTAGGAGGAATAAAACTGGGTGAGGAACAGCCAAACTCAGCTAACAAGGTGAGGTTGCTGAAGACAGTTTACTGTCAAAAGTCATACACCATGGCAAGACTGAGCACAGCAACAAGACACAAGGTAGTTATACTGCATCAGCAAGGTCTCTCCCAGGCAGAAATTTCAAGGCAGACAGGGGTTTCCAGATGTGCTGTCCAAGCTCTTTTGAAGAAGCACAAAGAAACGGGCAACGTTGAGGACCGTGAGACGCAGTGGTCGGCCAAGGAAACTTACTGCAACAGATGAAAAGACACATCATGCTTACTTCCCTTCGCAATCGGAAGTTGTCCAGCAGTGCCATCAGCTCAGAACTGGCAGAAAACAGTGGGACCCTGGTACACCCATCTACTGTCCGGAGAAGTCTGGTCAGAAGTGGCCTTCATGGAAGACTTGCGGCCAAAAGCCATACCTCCGACGTGGAAACAAGGCCAGCGACTCAACTCTGCACGAAAACACAGGAACTGGGGTGCAGAAAAATGGCAACAGGTGCTCTGGACTGATGAGTCAAAATTTGAAATATTTGGCTGTAGCAGAAGGCAGTTTGTTCGCCGAAGGGCTGGAGAGCGTACACGAATGAGTGTCTGCAGGCAACAGTGAAGCATGGTGGAGGTTCCTTGCAAGTTTGGGGCTGCATTTCTGCAAATGGAGTTGGGGATTTGGTCAGAATTAATGGTCTCCTCAATGCTGAGAAGTACAGGCAGATACTTATCCATCATGCAATACCATCAGGGAGGCATCTGATTGGCCCCAAATTTATTCTGCAGCATGACAACGACCCCAAACATACAGCGAAAGTCATTAAGAACTATCTTCAGCGTAAAGAAGAACAAGGAGTCCTGGAAGTGATGGTATGGCCCCACAGAGCCCTGATCTCAACATCATCGAGTCTGTCTGGGATTACATGAAGAGAGAGAAGCAACTGAGGCTGCCTAAATCCACAGAAGAACTGTGGTTAGTTCTCCAAGATGTTTGGGCCAACCTACCTGCGAGTTCCTTCAAAAACTGTGTGCAAGTGTACCTAGAAGAATTGATGCTTGATGCTGTTTTGAAGGCAAGGGTGGTCACACCAAATATGGATTTGATTTAGATTTTTCTTCTGTTGACTCACTTTGCATTTAGTTAATTGATAAATATAATCTATTAACATGTCTATTTTGAAAGCATTTTACTTTATAGCATTTTTCACACCTGCCTAAAACTTTGCACAGTACTGTATATATATATATATATATATATATATATATATATATATATATATATATATATATATATATATTGATATATATATATTGAATGTTCTAGAATTTAGTGGTGGGTGTTTTTAGCTTTATGCATGCATAGGCTAAATATATAATAACCATATTCGTATTTCTGTATTGAAGTACTAAGGCTACTAAGGCTGTTAAACCTGTAAAGCACTGGATCACCCAGACTACTTTTTACTTGGGATAAGTGTGTGCAAATCTGTCAGGAGCCTACCCTAGCGTTCTGCAACGTGCCCACAACCGTGTCAGAGCGCTAGGGCTGACCAGCGGTCCCGTTCAGGGGCCAGACCCATAATTGGAAACTGCCCGATTCCGGATGCCAGAGAGTGCCTTTCGTCTGACTGAGGAGAACCAGGCAAAGCGGGATCTCCCAGGGCTGGCCTTGTAAAGGGGCATTCACACCGGATACGGCACGGCAAAAGCAAAATATTTTCAACTTTCGCCGTGAAGTAAACTACCAGCAGCCAATCAGGGGAAAGTAGGAGACTCCTTTGTGAGGAAGAAATAAAATAAATAAATAAATAAATAAATAAATAACTAAATAAATAAAATTTCAGATTTTCCAGAGTTGTGTAATACAACATTACATATTTATAGAGATGCTGCATGGAGGGCTGTGGGCGGATTACAATGGTGTGTGTGTGGGGTTAAAATTAGGTTTTATAAAATATATATATATATATATATATATATATATATATATATATATATATATATATATATATATATATATATACAGTACTGTGCAAAAGTTTTAGGCAGGTGTGAAAAAATGCTGTAAAGTAAGAATGCTTTCAAAATAGACATGTTAATAGATTATATTTATCAATTAACTAAATGCAAAGTGAGTGAACAGAAGAAAAATCTAAATCAAATCCATATTTGGTGTGACCACCCTTTGCCTTCAAAACAGCATCAAGCATCAATTCTTCTAGGTACACTTGCACACAGTTTTTGAAGGAAGGTTGGCCCAAACATCTTGGAGAACTAACCACAGTTCTTCTGTGGATTTAGGCAGCCTCAGTTGCTTCTCTCTCTTCATGTAATCCCAGACAGACTCGATGATGTTGAGATCAGGGCTCTGTGGGGGCCATACCATCACTTCCAGGACTCCTTGTTCTTCTTTACGCTGAAGATAGTTCTTAATGACTTTCGCTGTATGTTTGGGGTCGTTGTCATGCTGCAGAATAAATTTGGGGCCAATCAGATGCCTCCCTGATGGTATTGCATGATGGATAAGTATCTGCCTGTACTTCTCAGCATTGAGGAGACCATTAATTCTGACCAAATCCCCAACTCCATTTGCAGAAATGCAGCCCCAAACTTGCAAGGAACCTCCACCATGCTTCACTGTTGCATGCAGACACTCATTAGTGTACGCTCTCCAGCCCTTGGCGAACAAACTGCCTTCTGCTACAGCCAAATATTTCAAATTTTGACTCATCAGTCCAGAGCACCTGCTGCCATTTTCTGCACCCCAGTTCCTGTGTTTTCGTGCATAGTTGAGTCGCTTGGCCTTGTTTCCACGTCGGAGGTATGGCTTTTTGGCCGCAAGTCTTCCATGAAGGCCACTTCTGACCAGAATTCTCCGGACAGTAGATGGGTGTACCAGGGTCCCACTGTTTTCTGCCAGTTCTGAGCTGATGGCACTGCTGGACATCTTCCGATTGCGAAGGGAAGTAAGCATGATGTGTCTTTCATCTGCTGCAGTAAGTTTCCTTGGCCGACCACTGCGTCTACGGTCCTCAACGTTGCCCGTTTCTTTGTGCTTCTTCAAAAGAGCTTGGACAGCACATCTGGAAACCCCTGTCTGCCTTGAAATTTCTGCCTGGGAGAGACCTTGCTGATGCAGTATAACTACCTTGTGTCTTGTTGCTGTGCTCAGTCTTGCCATGGTGTATGACTTTTGACAGTAAACTGTCTTCAGCAACCTCATCTTGTTAGCTGAGTTTGGCTGTTCCTCACCCAGTTTTATTCCTCCTACACAGCTGTTTCTGTTTCAGTTAATGATTGTGTTTCAACCTACATATTGAATTGATGATCATTAGCACCTGTTTGGTATAATTGTTTAATCATACACCTGACTATATGCCTACAAAATCCCTGACTTTGTGCAAGTGTACCTAGAAGAATTGATGCTGTTTTGAAGGCAAAGGGTTGTCACACCAAATATGGATTTGATTTAGATTTTTCTTCTGTTCACTCACTTTGCATTTAGTTAATTGATAAATATAATCTATTAACATGTCTATTTTTGAAAGCATTCTTACTTTATAGCATTTTTTCACACCTGCCTAAAACTTTTGCACAGTACTGTATATATATAATGTTTTGCTCCTCATTATTTGAAATATATATTTTAACTAAGCTTTGTGCCTTCTGTATAAAAAGAGTTTTCCCTTCCCGCTGGCATTTACTCTTGCCTGGCAACTAAGGCTCTGTCCACACTACATAACCGATCTCGAGAACCGTACTCGAAACCGTTCTAATTGATACAGCTCAAAGCGTCCACACTGAAGTACCGTTTTAGTCAGGCTTAATGCCTCCACACACCATTAGAATAGTTCAGTTACAGTTCCTAGCAGCGCAACGAACCGTGGAAATTAATACGATAATATCCCACCATGCAATGTATTTTATTTTAAAATAATGTGTTATGCCCCATATTAACAGTATTGTGGAAAAAGTAAATCCGAACACACACACACAAGTAGGGCTTGAAGTTTTCAAGTTTTATTTTTAATCAGGTGAAGTCCCTTTAAACAAATTGAGCTGATTCTGTTTTATAATTAAACTCAGAAAAAGCTGTTAATTACAAAACAATCTTTGTTTTTACCTTCATATCTTGCCTGAGCCTAATTCCGGTCCTCTTAATTTTATTTCAAACAGAGCTGACAAATTACGTGATTTGTTCATCCCTGATCCTACTTTTAACTCGCATTTCATTTTTGCAATCACCGAATTTAACGTTGTGTCGTTGTATTTTCCCCACTAGTTTCACAGAGATGTCCTGACAGATTTTTTGAAGCATAAAAATGAATACCTAGTGCGGAGTGTACACTGATAGCAAGTCATTCAGGCGCCTGCTAGAGTATTTTGCCAAACACACCACAAAGCATTTTGGGATATTGGAGGATACACAAAAAATGTAGTTCGGTATTACAGCGTCTACACTTCTGATAAACCACACTACCTGATGCAATCTAATTAGAACCGGACTCGAGACTACCTCCTGACTACGGTATTAAATGCTGAGTAGTGTGGACGCAAACCGTATTTAGCACTTTTAAGCCGGCTTAAATGCAACTAATACGTTTTAAAGGCAAAGTGTGGACAGGGCCTTAAAGTCACTGTACATGCAGCCGTGACGTAACAACAGACCGCCCAGTGACATTCCCCTGCCGCTCCCCTGCCGTGTTCGGTGTGAACACTGGTCTGCGGAGACTGCAGAGCAGTGTGCAAGGAGGTGGCATGTGCACCACTTCCGGTGTGAACGCCCCTTAAGAGCTGGCACAGGGTCGAAAAAACAGATTTTCCTGGGCCACCGGAGGGCAACTAGGAGAACTGTCGTCTTCTCTAACCGGACCTTCTCTAGGAAGGCCGGGAGCAGCGGTATTGGCGGAAACGCGTAAAGGAGCATCCTGGGCCACTCGTGGGCTAGGGCGTCGACGTCAAGTGGACCGCCTAAGCAGTGGAGGGAGTACCATAGGGAGCAGTGTGTTGTCTCCGCCGAGGTGAAGAGATCGACCTGTGCCTTCCCGAACCATTCCCAAGTGTGCTCCACCACCTGAGGGTGGAGCCGCCACTCTGATGGATGCGTACCCTTCCTCGAAAGGAGGTCCACTGCCCAGTTCACCACTCCAGGAAGATGCGTCGCCAGTAGGGACAGCAGGTTCCTTTGTGCCCAAGTCAGGAGCCAGAAGGCAATGCGAGTAAGCCCAGCTCGATGGCTGATATGGCCATCAAACAGTAATTTCTGACACAATCACAAGGTAACCTCCTATACCTGTCGAAACAGGGAGAGGCAACCTCGAATAGCTGCTACATCACACTGGAGTCCAGCCGGAGCCCCAAGTACGTCATGCACTGCACCGGTGTAAGCCGACTCTTTGCATCGTTGATGGTGAGGCCCAGCCTCGCCAGATGCTCTTTCACAATCACCGTGTGGGCCACTGCTCCCTCTCACGACTGAGAAAAAATCAACCAGTCGTTGAGGTAGTTCAATACTGAGATCCCCTGCAACCACAAGGGGGCCAGGATAGCATCCATGCACTTTGAAAACATACGAGGAGATAAGGCCGAACAGCAGCACAAAAAACTCTTAAACACTCCCCTGAAAGGCGAAGTGGAGGTACTTCCTGTGTGCGGGACGAATGGGAGCATGGAAGTACGCATACAGTCCACAGTGGCAAACCAGTCGCCAGGCTGGATGGACTGGAAAATGTGATGGTGAGTCAGCATTTGGAACCTCCTTTCCTTCAAAAACCCATTGAGGAGCCTCAAGTCTAGGATGGGGCAAAAGCCACCGTCCTTCTTGGGTACCAGTAAGTATCTCGAGTAGAACCCCTCTCCGTGGGAGGTGGGGTCTACAAGATCAATGGCTTACTTGCGTACCGAGACCTGGAGAGTGTCTGTCATGGATGTATTTGTGACCCCTCGGAAGGGAGAAGGCCCCATGCGGAATTGTAGCGTGTAACCGGTGTCCATGGTGGCGAGCACCCAGGTGTCCGAGGTGCAAGCGCACCAATATTGCAGTTGGTGTGTCTTAAAAGAATGGGTCTGAGGCCGCAAGCCTTCAGGGCCCCTGCTGGGGCTGCTGAGGCTGGAGCGGAGCACGCTGAGGCGGCTGCCTAGTACAACGGCCCTGGAACTGCCTCGTAGAATGCTGCACGTGAACGCACCACACCCTGCATTCCCCCTGTCTTGCGGGAGGGCCCGTTTGGCTGTTGCCGTGGTGGCCTGCAGGCGATGCCTCAGGTCACCCAGGGGAGCCATGGGGACCGGGACCGTTATCGTGTGTAATCGTGTGTGCCTGGGGAGGTTGCCAATGGCTCAACCTACTCCATGCCGAAGCGAGGCCACTTGCCGAGATGCTTCACGTTCTTGGTGGGGGCGCTGCAGGATCTCCTCCACAGCTGGCCCAAAGCGTGCCTGAAAGGAGGCGTAACTTAGAAGCCACTGGCTTGGGGCTTCCCTTAGTATGCTATCCATGTAGGCAGTCAGTGTTTGTAAGGCGGGTCACCTGTGCCTCCAATGCATACGCCCTCTTTAGGTGTGTCTCTGAAATCGGGGAATGCTGGGAAAGGCTGTGGGAGGGGGAGCCATGGCCTGCGTCCGGAACACGGACTGGCGTCACTAGCTTCCGAGGCAACCTCGGAACTAGGCTCCACCTCACCCCAGGAGGCCGCTATTGATAGCGCGTCCTCCTCTGCCATCATCCTGAGCTCCTCTGAGGGAGACAGGGGCTGGTACTGGGGCAGGTGAGGGCGTGGCCCTAGCCAGCCTATTGTGAAGCACCCGGGGCTGAAAAGCCGTGCAGATGTCATAAAAAGCCTCAACCCCAAGGGCCAAAGTGGCATGCTGGACGCCCAAGCACCACTCACACAGGGTATGCCCATCCTCCTGGGGCATGTACACCCTACAGAATGTGCAAGCATGGAACCAAGACATGCTTGCCATCACTCCTCTAATAACGTCTGGTATATACACTTCAGTCGCCACACAATGTGCCTGCACAGAGTGCAAGGCACGGGAGCGCTTAAGCACCGTGTGAACCAAGGTACCGAAGCACCCAGGGCACTGCATGCACCACGCTATGCATACACCGAGGCACTAAGTACCGTGTGCACCAATTAACACCGTGCGCCAAGAGCACCGTGCACTATGTGCACCGAGCACTGTGCGCAACATGAGCACTGAGCACTGCGGGTGCTACTGAGTACTGGTACTGAGTACCGAGTGCACCGAGCACCGCATGCACTTAGCGCCGCGTGCACTGATCGCCGCATGCACCGAGCGAAGCGTGCTCCGGGTGTACCGAGCACCAAACACCGTGTGCACCGAGCACCGTGCGCACCGAGTGCACGAGCACCGTGTACTGTGTGCACCGAGCACCGTGTGCACTGAGGCGCTACACGCACTGAGGTACCATGCGCACCGAGCACCGTGAGCACCAGGCACCGTATGCACCGTGCACCCAGGTACCGAAGCACCAGGGGGCAGCTAAAGCAGCGGTGCTTACCCTGACCGCGTGTAGTCACACACCTGGTCAGCATGTAGCATACACCAGGGAGACACACAGGCTAAAGCTGCAGTGGGTAAATTGAAAAACAACAGGGGGAAGAACACACTTTTTTTAAGGCCCGACACACCAGGGTCGGCAGGTCGAAGTAGCCGGCAAGGTCTACTCTACAGTGGGACAGGTTAGAACACAGCCCCAGTGGAGGAATGACTGGCTGTTGTTGTTTATTTATTTATTTTAACTTTTTTTAAAGTACGCAAGCACGGCATGGTACTGCCAGTGCTCTTTCATTCGACACAATGCGTACCTCCTGGAGCTGAAGTGGTTAAATGGATAACAAAAGATGTGTTTACTTACGTTGGTTTAAAGGCAGCAGAAAGAGCTGTGCTATCTGCTATTCCTGTTTTGCTTATTTCAATCCTCTCTCAATACCAGCAACAGCTACTATTTAGACAACTTTCTCCTCCTCATTTGAGGTCTTTTTCATCTCCCTTCTTCTTTTCCCTTTTAATTTGCTTCTACTTGCTAGATCTGTCCATATTTTTCTTATTTCAGGTATCGTTCTCTGCTCTACCCTTAAAGCATTTACTGCATCTGTGATTATCTGCCACATTTTTTTGTCTTAGTTAGTTAAACTTTCAGACAACTTGCCAAATAGAACAGATTTGTGTTGGCCAACCATTTCTATAATTGTATACATTTCTTCTTTGGAAAATGTGGTTTTCTTTTGCACCCCTGCCATTGTGTAATTATCTAATCGGTCACTAGGCTTTAAAGTGGATTACCAAGTTACTGATTTTTTTGAGCGCAGATCACTAAAGAGTGATTTGCAAGAGACGGCACTTGCGAAGAGCTTCATGAAACGCACGTAGCGACGACCTCTGTGTCCTCGCAACCTCATCGCAATCACAGGACTTTTATGAAATGGGCCCCTGATTTTGAATGATGTGACTAAGCTGCAGTTCATCTGAAAAACCTGAGAGGTTGATCGTGGCACTCCAATGAAACGTATTTAAAGATGAATTGTATAATTATATAACTAATAACACATCAACTATTGGCTATTTATAAAGCATCCCCTAATAATGAGGAACATTTTACAGTTGATATTGTTTAAAGGTACAACGCAGACTTTCTGTAGCCAGACAGATCGCACAAAGTAGGCATCTTCAGCACAGCAAATAAGACAGGGGTATTTACCCAAAGCTGCTGCACAAGTCAAGGAGAAAATCCAAAAACTGATAAAGAATCTGACAGATTTTCTATCTTGACAGACGAGGTACCAATATCATATCAAATGTGGGTACCAATATCATGTTTAAATACAAATTTCCAGAAGAAAGGCATTGTAAGTTCAAAGATCAGTATCATGCAGTATTTGTGTGGTTCAGGCTAAACTCAGAGCAAGATCGCAGTGAAGTCGCCCATCTCTATAATTTAAAGCTGTCTTTTTTAACAATGGGGGCACATGATTTTACTTAAAGCGGATGTAAACTTGTATAATGATTCAAGAGCCAGTTGCTGCTCACATCCTTTCAAATTACCCCCGAGTTCGAAAGGGAGCAAAAGCCTATTGTGAAAGTAAATTAACTTATGATGTCAGGCCCGGTAAAAAAATAAATAGCAACATGGCACCCTCAACTGTCCTTTTCTGTCCTTGTCACTTTAACGTAACAAAGTAGCTTTTCTAATTAAACATTTATTTCTTCCAATTAAGCAATTGATAGTTGTTCTTGTGTCAAGGGAATGCATTTTTCAAAGACTACAGGTTTTACTGGATAGAAATTATATTGGTGAATTACAGATGTATTTCTCAGTTATTGCCAGATCAGTCCAACTATGTCTTGCTACACACATTTACACATCATTGTGCACAATGCTGTATAGAGAAGTATACAGGGGGCAATGCTTCCCTCTCCAAGAGGAATGCCCAGATGGTGCCTGCTAAGGTAAAATATATTGAAAAAATATATAAAAACTAAACAAACATATAATGTAAAAAACAGAAATACTAATGCACAAGAGAAAATCCAGATTACTAACTATACACCTTCCTCATGCAGAGGTATTTTTCACCAGCATTACAATTAAATTACCTTCATTTGATGTATAGGCCGCCTAGTGCATGCCTTTGTCATTGTAAATTAAAGAATTGGATATATTTTTGGCCCAGGAGACAGTAGCACTTTAGTAATTACATCCAACTGAAAAAATGCTGCGTATATATAAAAAAAGCCTTGCAGAGGAAGATGAATAATGGAAGTTACTTCACTTTAAAAGTATAGCTATACACATTTTTATGTGACAAATGCAAATATTTCTATCAGGAAAAAAATAACTTCATAGGAGTTCAGGCAAACAATTGAGGCGTGCTGAGATGAGGAAACATTAGTAAAAGCCTTATTTTATATCCTATGCTAAACGTTTCTATGTTTGACCTTTCATTTAAATCCATGGTGCTGTCAGTATTTGGATGTGACCTTCAAACCCAACATCACATTCTCCCCCCTCCCCTCCCCCACTGCTCCTTTTTAAAACAGTACAAAGGAAGCAGCTCTCCAGTCTCGGCTTCAAACACAACAAAGGCAGTTCCCCGTCCAGATTTTCAGCTGCAACAAAGGTTGTAGCACTACATCAATTTCCTGTCAATTATATTCAAAACCGCTTTTGGTCTGGGAAATAAATATCTATTTTATTGTATAAAAACTTTGATGCCAAAACTATTTTTTTTTTTTTTATGATCACATTTGCATCATCTGATGACCACTGGTTACCAGGGTAATTTTGTACATTATGCTTGTACTAATATTTATTATTATTATTATTATTTATTTCTTAGCAGACGCCCTTATCCAGGGCGATTTACAGTCGTAAACAAAAATACATTTCAAGAATCACAGTACAAGTAATAATACAATTAAGAGCAAGATAAAAATACAATGACTTTGGTTCTAGCAAGTACAAGCATATGACAAAATACGATTCAATACCGGAGCAGATAACAGTGTCAGTGATAGTTACATCAGGATATAATTAATACAAAATACTACAGATTAAATAACACTTGACAGATTACAGTACTCTAAAGCACAGGATTAAATGCAGTAAAATAGGGGGCAGATAAGAGCAAGTAAAGCGCATTTAAGGAAGAGTGATAAGTGTCCAGAGGGAAATGAGGAGTTCTACAGGTACTGTCTGAAGCGGTGAGTCTTGAGGAGGCGCCGGATGGTGGTCAGGGAATGGGCAGTCCTGACATCTGTAGGAAGGTCAGGGCGAGGGTGGAGAAGGAGCGGGCTCTAGAGGCAGGGGAGCGTAGAGGAGGTAGAGCCAGTCTTCTAGTGCAGGAGGAGCAGAGAGGTCGAGTGGGGGTGTAGGGAGAGATGAGGGTCTGGAGGTAGCTGGGTGCAGTCTGGTCAAGGCATCTGTAGGCTAGTACAAGAGTCTTGAACTGGATGCGAGCAGTGATTTACTGTGCTTTACCATGGTTAACTACGTTTGGTTTGTTTTTGTGATTTACCATTGTCTACACTTCACCATGCTTCCACAATGCTATACTACACTTTGTTATGCTTTGCTATGCTTTTATAGTACCATAAAATATCACAGTACTATATAGTATAGTATAACTTGAATTAGCATGTTATAATGTGCCTATATTTTTTATACTTATGTACATTTGATTAATCAATAGATTATCAGACATTTGGTAGATGTCTTTGACCCCTTCAAGAAGGGACGCCCTCGATGATGACGGCACAAGTCATAGATGAGGGGGATGGTAAAAACAAGGTCAACAATGAAGATAATGACCGCTAATAAAGGTTTTAATATCATTAAAAAAAACATTAAAAGTCAGTCAGTGAGCAGCTGCATACGAGAGAGATGGAAGATTTACAACCTGGTACTCTTTCAGAGCAAACTTTGGTTTGCCATACTCTTTCTCACATCTAAAAATGTCCATAAATACAGAATGGTCATTGAGTTCCTTTTGCACTTTGTAAAAATATTGAAAAGCAACATGTATTTTTCAATAAACCTTTTTTTCTTAGAAAAACTATGTTACAGACATATAAGTAACAATTTGATAAACTGTTCAAGCTGTTCAAATTTGAAATCAAACATTTCCCTAAATGCATTTCTTGAAACATAAAATAACTGTTGTACAAGCTGCAGTTTGAAACACTTACATTTGTATAGAAACGTATCAGATATCAGTGTAATTTCCACAAAATATTTGGGGTGGGTCATTCCCTTTCCTTTTGTCAATCAACAAACTAAGTTATGTTATTAGAAAGCATAAAATAAGATATTGTGGAGTAATATATTTGCAAGCAACATGGTTGACATCAGAGTAACAGAATTCACAGGACAATCAGTGCAATGGCTATTTTGTTCATTTTTAACATGTTTTAACATATGTCAAATGTCATTGTGACACAACCATTCAACACTTTTGGCCTTCAGATGAGTTGCAGTAAACAGAATTTTGGGCTGTACTTTAATCCGATGTCTTATTATCACTGGTGATGCAGAACAAGAAACTTTACAATGTTAACAATGCACATAACAGCTTTGTAACACACCCTAATTGAAAACCTAACATTTGAAAGTTATGAAAGAGCTTAATTTTACATTTACCTCAAAAATTCCACCCATCAAATCTTTACATTTTTCTATACAATATCAATTTTGGTTTTCCATAGTGTTTATTTACCATAGTGGAATAATATGCTTACTGGGACTAGTTTTATATGTCATTGCTTACATTCCAAACAATACTGTCACCGATATGTGTGTAGTGAAGAAATTAAGCTGACAAATGTTTTTTGATTCAAAAGCACTTTATGTACAAGAAAGGTATACCTCCAATACAATCATATAAGCACAAGATTTAAACTGACTTTGGACAAGGCCTCAGTACAGCACAGTGAATATGTTTGATTTAGAAAGCATGGATATCCATGGAGTCAATTCGAAAGAGATGAAAAGACTGACAAAACTTTACAATGTTTGGCATTTATACCTTTGTAAACAATTGTTGACTCCACTCCCATTTGTCTTACTTCTGTCCAATGATAGGGGTTTCCACTCTATCATTGCACATTCCCTTCTTGGGGGTTGCATACCACGTGGTACCTAGCAGGGCGCATCCATCTTGTCTTTGAGTTCCCCTCCCCCATCTCACACTACCTCTGCTAATATCCTGCCTTTTGGCATTTAGCTCAGACACTTATCTGTGACTTTCAGTCGTGTTAGGCTATGCAAAACTGCACGTAGCTGGTTTTTGCCGATGGGAAATGAAAGAACTCGAAACTTACACAATACTGTATAGAAACTTAATATAAAAGCATATTAAACAACTGAATTAGTAAAACTTATAATTAATAACATAATTAATACCTCATGCAGAAAGCCATCACTACAGTCCACCCTTTTTGTACTGAATTGTACAACTACAATCAAGTACAACTAAATTATTATGTATGTTTTTAGTTACTCCTTAGCTTAATAAAGGTATTGAGCAAAATTATGCTTTGTAATGAGTCAGAAACTGTTGTAGCATTAATGAGGTCTCTATGGCATTCTTAATAACATATTGCTCGCAGGATTTTGTTCCCTTGTTGCAGCCTCTCACCATTGGTCACCCTTGAAAATCAGGATCAGGATTCTCACTTGCTGCAATCTGAGCTGAACTCCATTAATCCTACCGCTCCATCGGGTTGCGCTTCACTACATGCTTTTTGCAATCGGATTTCCACTGACCCTTTATTGGCAGTGAGCCTCTCTGGATCTCTCACTTGTTCTTAGCTTGTGAAATATTTCTATTTTGTCCGCCAATCATAGCTTAAGTGACGCTCTTTAATGTGTTTTGATTTAGCAAATACGCGACTCAAGTCCCAATCTGGTTAAGTTTAAGTTTTTTTTTTGTTTGTTTTTTTAAGTACAGCCTGTCTAACATAACTATTGCCTAGCCTAATATTCAAATGTCATGAACTTTTAGTGTGTTATCTTAAATATAGCTTTAAGTTACGGTTATACTAAGGCAGTAAAGAAAAAAATATATGAAAACATATTTGTTTAGGATTATATTTCTGTATAATTTTGCATTAAACAGCAATTTAAGAAAAAGAGATCGCTATATTTGTATTATTTATTTATTTATTTTTACTTGTTCAAAGTAGTAGTTGTGCTTATGTCGTGCAAGGTCAACAATTGGTCTACTACAAAAATTTAATTTGGAATAAAAAAAAGTCTGCAAAATGCTTGTATATGTAAATGAAAAATGGCGGTGTTCATTTGAATTATTTTACTGTACATTAACTTAATTAGAGTGAGCCCCCGAGTTAATTTAATTCACAGCACAGAGGTAAACAGGGCAACAAATAAATACAAATGAAGGTTTATTTAAATAAGCTATGTGCAAGGGAGGGAGGCAAGAGGTCCAAAGAATGACCTTAACTTTAGTACTTATCTTTCTGTTTTGTCTTTTCTTTTTCTTTGCTTTAAGTTGTTCATTTATTTTTCTTTGTGTGCTCCCTTCTGTTACAATTTATATGTACATAGACTATGTATACATGTATACATGCTTAGAAATTAATATCAGACTATGTTATAGACTGTTTGATATGAATTTCTAAGTATTCATTTCCTGAAATACAAACCATTGAGCAGCAGTTATAATTGTTAGTTTTATTTACTATTTAAAATGTATTTTATGCAGCTATACGAGATCAGCATAGGAAGCACACCAAGAGGGCAGTTCAGGAAAGAGTTCAAGTAGGAAGAAGGCGCTTTGGAGTTGAATTAGCAGTGTTAGAGCAGCCAGTCAGAAATCAGAAGAATAGTAGTGAAGCATGTGTTGCTTTTGAAAGGGCACAAGGAACAGGGTTATGATGGTGCATCTAATGAGTGGTAGACTCAGTGGTGTTCAGAAAATAATTCAGGAAAAGTATCCAAAAGCTCTGTACACACACTGCAGAAGTCATTCTTTCAACCTTGTTATTGTGCATGGTTGTTCAGAAATACCACTTGTTAGAAGCACAATGAGCACGATTGAAAAAATTGG
The DNA here is from genome assembly GCA_030684275.1 of Acipenser oxyrinchus oxyrinchus. Taxonomy (NCBI): domain Eukaryota; kingdom Metazoa; phylum Chordata; class Actinopteri; order Acipenseriformes; family Acipenseridae; genus Acipenser; species Acipenser oxyrinchus. The sequence goes on from CM060253.1 coordinate 14,443,622, forward strand.
AGTGTTCTTCTCAGCATCAGCTATGAAGAAGAGAATACTGAAGGAACTGTGTGTTAATGCACAGGATCAGACTTCAAGTGATCACCTGCTTGACCAGTTCTGTGAGGAGGCAGAACAGGTACACATTAAAAGTTCCTGTCAAGCAGATATCCCTCTCATGTCAGACACTAGGTGAGGGTCAAGAGTGAAGACATTGGGAGCGTTTTTGGCAAAATTCAGTGCAGTGCATTCAGGGTTATATTCAATAGAAACAGAAGCTTCTGCAAATCACTCGGCTACTGCAGCAAGATTAAGGAGTTCAATATAATCTTTTGATGTAATAGTTACAGCCGTAATGACTTACCGAATTTTGGGATATAACCAGCCTCTGACCAAGCTTCTGCAGTCTCCTTGCATTGAAATTCTATGTGCATATAAAGAAGCAAAAAATGTAAAGGATGTAATTGCCATGCAACGCAGTGAAAGTGGTTTTAGGGCAATCTACTCTAAAGCTGTTGAGATTGCAGCCTCTGTAGAGGCTGGGCCAGCAAAGAAGCGCATTACCTCTAGACAACAACACAGACAGAATGTCCCTTCGCACACAATAGAAGAACATTAGAGGCTGAATCTTTTTTACCCCTTCATTGATCATATAAGCCAAGAAATGGAATCCAGATTTTCAAACTTTGCAGAACCAGCTGCTAGCTGCATATTTACTTCCTACATCTCTAGAGAAACTTACAAAGGAAAAATGAAAACTTCTAATCCAGTGGTATCAAGATTGTTTAAATGTATAGTTGAGAAACAATGTACTGAGTTGTTTGCTGTTATAATGGTAAAATGATTATCATTTTTAATGCGTTATAGTGTATTTTTTTTCAAAGCATGTGAATTACGTAATACATTATTATGCATTAATTAGTTTGAGGCAAATCAGTTGTTTTATCTAAAATATGGGCTTGGGACGCAAAAGGCACTCTAATGGTAGAATGACCCAGAATACTGACTGTATATTTCTAACCAATAGGCAGAAAAAGTATTTTAATATAAACTTGTATTATGTCTGAAAAGCAAAATAACAATGTTACTAGACCCTATCCCCCTGAATGGTGATAAGCAAGAGTGATTTTATCAAACATGGCACCGAATGTGATTGCAGTGGTATAAAAACTTCAATTTTAAACACACCAGACACAAAGAGATATGGGGGTCACAAGGCCTTTTTCCAATGAAGAGTTGCACGTGATGCTTGGGGAATAAAATGATGGGTGCCTATAAGGTGGAAAACTGTCACCCTGAAAGGTTGAAAAATACATTTCAAAGGAGCAAAAAAAGTCAAAATTGCAGATTAAAAATTACTAACCCCTCTGGGTATTCATGTATTTCATACATGATGATGTTTTACCATAACACAAGCTTGACATGTTACCAATTTTACCAATATTAAAATGTATTTATCCCCATTTTAATGTTCCACTTTATGCATCTGTCCACACCATTCCTTAAATTTAGAAAAATAAACATTCTTGGCTCTACTACACTTTTGCTACAGTTTACTACATTACATGTAGATCTCTTGCCAGTGACTGTATCCTTTTATCTAGGCACTGTGGAATGATTGCATCAGAAAGTCAAATCATGCATGTATGTATGAAGAGCATAGTAAATGAAAATTAAATTACCAATGGTGTTTGAAATTTTGGAGCCATTAGCCTTTGAAGTTGCACAGCAAAACAGTACCAAAACAGACTGATACAGTTTTTCTTTTGGCTGAAACCATTATATATATATATATATATATATATATATATATATATATATATATATATATATATATATATATATATATATATATATAGTAAGACAGCAGGGAGGGGGTTAAAGCCTCCCTGAAGAAAAAAAACATGTGCGGAATGCACATTTGTTTAATTTAATTGTATTTGGTTTATTGTTTGATGGTGTTACTTTATTGTTTAATTTAATTTGTGAATTGTTTTATTATTAATTACCCCCTGCACCTGGTGCTTATTATTAAATTAGAGCCAGGTGCAGGGTATAAAAAGGGAGCAGTTAGTTTGTTTCTGGCTGCTGAGTAAAAGGAGGCAGATGAGGTGCTCTGCTTCCGAGCAGTCGAGAGGTAAAGAGTGTGAAATTTAAACCTGTTTTGATTTTGTTTGTGGTGTTGTGTTTGGTGGGGAAACGGCTTAGCCGTCCCACTTATAGTCAGGGTGTTCCAGTAAGTTTAGTTGGTGCTCGTAAAGAGCTAGGTGTTTGTTTTGTTTGTATTATTAAAAGTGCGCGTAAGCGCTGAACCTCCAATTCCTGTGTGTTGGGTCAGTTTTTAAAGGGGCAAGAACCTGTGTGGTGCGATTCATGTTACAATATATATAATATGTTTTTTTTTGTTTGTTTTTTTTCAGAAATCTAATTCAACTTTGTCTGCATAGCGTAACAGTTGTTGTAACACCATGTTTTAGTTAATACTGTTTGTACTCTTCCAAAAAACCTTTTTTTTTTTTTATTAGCTGACTTTTTGTGCAATCATATGTGAAACTTTCCATGTAATTTGCAGAAATGTTGCAATTTTACTGTAGTAAAAAGGTTTAAATTTAAAAAGAAATGTTTGAAAAAAAGATAATGCTTATAAAGGGCCTAATTAAAAGGTTGAATGAATAAATATTAATTATAGTACAATTTGTCTATTGCACTGGAGTGGATTCTGTGGTGCAAAGGAACAGCAGCAACTATTTTAACCAGATTTGCTTAAAAACTGATTGTGGAGCTGTGGCAATGTGCCCTGCTCCTGTGTGCATTTCTGTGTTATATGTTACATGTGGTGTGTTAATGTTGGTGTATAGATATTGCTGCACGGGATATAAATGGGTGCGTGCAGCACAAGTTATTTAAAATGTATAGTTGTATTTAGGCACTGGGATTGCACTTCACTTCACGTGCATTTAAAGTATTTAATATGCGAGCACAGGGTTGCACAGAATTAGTTCACATGCTGGGATTCAAGTGAACAATTAATTAGTAATTGAATCCCGGCACAACAGTATATATAGATGCACAAAGCACTCTCAGGGTTGTGTGTTTGGTGTCTGGAGAATGGGTGTGATGAAAGAGAAAAAGTCAAGTTTCTTTGACTCACCGTGTTTGTTTGTCAGTTCGTGCACTGTTTACTGTTTTGTCGTTTTGTTCGCCTATTTGTTTTGGCCCAAAGTGCCGTGTGCTGTTTTTTTGATTAAAACCTTTTATTTTGTTCATTATTAAACGCACAACAGCGCAATTCACATTTCACTTCACAGTACTGTGTGTTTCTTCCAGGTCTGATGTCACCACTACAGCCTGCTTGTCACAGGAGCCTAGAGTGCTAGAGTACATTTAGTGAAGCGAACTGTATAAAGAAATAATGATATATTACACATTACCTCTCCGAGGAATACAAACTAATGTTTTTGAAGAAAACATTAAGATGGTTATTCAAGAAAAACATATTTTCAAAAAAAAACAAAAAAAAAAAAAAACAGATGCAAACCTAAAGAAAAAATGTGCCAAGAACATGGATGCACTTTTCCATACCTGCAGCATTAACCTTTCCCCTTCTAACAGCCAACTGTTTTGTATTTTTATGGCGCATTTTCAAATTATTTTGTTGGAAAAGTATAAGCTATAAGTGGTATTGCCCATCTAACGGTGGTTTATGTTTTAGAACTAAAAGCAGGTTCTGTTTTTTTATCATTATTTTTCCAAAATCAATGATTACAGATCAATACTATAAGCATAGCTGTAAAAAAAACTCAAGGCCAACTGCACCAGCAAATGCTCTTACTACAGGGTCCAAAACTGTCTATGTACTGTGTCTAGTGACCCTTGGAAGCACACTGAGATCTGTGCTTCAGTGTTGTGGGTCAACTGAGGAGCTGTAGCTGGTCTTCTTGTCCTCAAACCAGACCTCAATCTTTGTCTCACTGTTTGCTTGCTTATGGCAACTCCAGTTGCTTTTCTAAAGAGACATTGTTTCACCTGAGTGATTTTTTACACATTTTAGCTGACTGCCTTTCCATGTTTGCAATTCATCAAAAAATCTATTTTTAGTAGTAAAGACTTCAAAATTGTAGTTTTTGGTTCAGGACACTAGATAATAGTATACAATACTCCAGGAACTATAAAACATTATTGTACAGAGTCTCCACTCCAATAAGGGGTTTCAAAGAGATAAAGGTACAAAAACATTGTATTCTGTTACCTGAAAGACCCTACAACACTCCCTGAATGTTTTGTTGATTTTTTTTTTAAATACGGGCAAAATACAAGACACTCTTTCACCTGATTCATCTAATCGTCTTGCCATCTTTAAATGAAATGGTGTAGAGTAGAAATGTTTATATTGTGTGCATATCAATTTCTGGACATAAACAGTAAACATATACACAGAATATTATATTATTAAAGCAATATTTTACAAACAGCAAGAACAACAGGATACATAATGCTAACTACATAACACTAACTATAAGGAAACATAGTAAGCCCCCTCCCCAAGCATTGTGGCATAACCGCCACTGGCTTTGCCAAAATAGACATATATTCTCGGGATGTTTATAAGCAGTAATGGACACTACTATCAATTATTTTCTCTAAATAAATATTTGTAAATACAATAATAGTTCTTCATTCCATTATTATCAGTAACACGGGAAAAAACGTAACAGATGTCAATTTAGTTCCTAAAACATGATCTGCTTATATCCACTCATTTCTTAATATTTACAAATGTTGTAAAAACATATATATTATGTTAAAACACATGACACAGAATACATATTCTAATATAATTATAAGTCAAACACATTGGATTGACAGTGTTTTCCGTTTCTTTCTTATCTCTAAACAAGTTCCTGTGTTTTGTTTCTGCGTGGTGCTGTAAACTGTCTCCGCCCTTTAAAAGTGAAATGCCTGTCTCAGTGACGTCACATGAAAAAAATAACTATCAGAGAGAAAAATGCAATCCTTCCTCCATCCAATGATATGAATTTCCAACCTGTAAGGCAAAGTATTGTGGCCCAGTAAGTCAATAAATTGAAATGTGCTTTTATCGTGTTTACACGATCACTGGCCGAGAAAGACACTTCAATGTAATCGTGTTCACTTCATAATTTTGTTCTGTTATAAAACGGCTTGGAAAAAAACAACCTCTGATTGACTAACCCTTTGTAGGCCGAGCCCCGGAACATTTACTTCAGTCGACCCCGAATATTTCGGTCCCCACAATTTCACAGCGCTGCCTGGTTTGTTTTTCAATTGCATCATTTAAAATGGCCTTGAAATGTGATCTGTGTGTAGTGATAGGCTTAAAACAGTCACGTGGACTGAAGGGAAGGCTAGATGAACTTTGAACCTGGATGAGTTGTAGTTATGAGTGAAAACAGGGAGAGACAATTTTGTGAGGAGTGAAGTAAAAGTTATTAAAATGGAATTCGGCAAGTGATCACACAAAAAAGGATGCAGAGGCTGTGTGGCAGTTAGTTTTGAAGAATGAGAGTGATTTTGATTACTCCGGTGGGGGCGAGGATCTTGATTTAGAGGATGAAGAGGTTTTGGACCCTACTTTCATAGTAAATACTGAAGAGGAACCTTAAACCAGCATCACTGAAGGTAAGACGGTTCATGATTTGATTTTGTGTCTGTTCTTAGTTATTAAGTTATAGTTATAGCTATTAAAGTCATAGGTAAACACCATGATGACGTGAATACTTAAATAGTTTTTGAAATAGGTTTATAATTGTACTTTGTCATTTCTGTGCCTTTTTATATTGCAGCATGTTCTAAATTATGTAAATAGTTACTGGAACAAAATGTCTTCATACGCAGACAGAGTACTACTGTATCTCTTGTGCAGACATTCCTTTATCTGAAGCACCATGTTTTGGGACCTGAACCTGCATTGTATAACTCAACCTGCACCCAACGTGGCTGTGCGTCTACCAGATGAGCCACTCGGAGACCCCCTACAATAGCTATTCTACCTGTGCAGTAAATCACACTTTATATTTCTATTTTCACACACACCGTATTATCACTACAAAAACAGGTGCTCTGGATGCTTTAAGTTATCAAATATAAATAAAAAGAAAGGCATATATTTTAAATATGGATACTGGAATAGAGAGGGGGATACAGTATGTGTCTTAATGTGCAGACTGTCTCTTTCAGTCCACAGTTGTTTGATAACCCAATAGGACTTGCACAGTTGGGTAACTTCAGTACCTGAAATTCAGCATAATATGCATTTTGAAATGTTTGCTTTTTTAAATTGGTATTTTTAGAGAATAATACAAGCTACATGGATAATAATTAAAAGATATACCTGAGGGAAAAGAGCGTTACACGTACTGAGGCTTAAACTGACATTTCTCCATGGATTTCTGGCTAATGAGATAAAGGTGGTTTGTGGGAGTAAATAGGAAGGATTACTTATCATACTGCAGTCTTTATATCTCTTTGAAAGGAATCTGGCAAACATCCTATTCTTACTTTTATCAGCAAGTGTGCATGATATATGAGTAGTAAAGCCCGGAACACACTGCTCGATGCAACTGTCACATCTCAATAGAGGAGGTTGCATCGCAAACAAAATCTGTGCGAGCAGGCATAACACCCTGCCCAATGAAATCACAGGAAGAGACGAACAATTGTGAGTTTTTTCTATTGTTTGACCTGCTCTGGATGCATAAAATATGCGGCAATGGGGCAAATCAATAGGCAAGAACATAAGGCAATGGCAGTGCTAATATTTACAGTTTTGGCAAGGCAACATGATTGTGAAATCCACATATGACTGGAGACATGTATGTATTCTCTCTATTAAAATATATATATAGTGGCAAAGCCCTCGGCTCAGGCTCGTTTGCACCCTTTAAAATATTGACCCAGACACAAGAACTGCAGGCTTAAGCACGTTTGTGTAATTTTATTATTCACAAAACCAAAATAAACCAACAAAAACCTAACTCCCCTCGGAGTACTAACTAAACTTTTGGTTTTACTAACTAAAGGGTTGGGACGGCTAAGCCGTTTTCCCAATAAAACCTCTTTTTAATTGAACATTCACTGGTTTTCTTCTGTGCTTTACTTACAGCACTTCCTCTGTTACCAGCTCCCTGGTGGTCCGCTTACTGGAGCTTCAAGCTCCCTTTTTATTTCATGTGGCTGGTCCCACTTAGCACCATTTACCTCATTTGAGACCAACCATATTCTCATATGTATTTTGGCAAGCTGGGGATAAACCCCATCCCTGCCAAGCACCACCAAAATACACATATTTACAGGTAGGGATAAACAGTTGAAGGTCTTGAGTAGGTTTAACCAATGGGAGAGTCAATGATCTGCCCCTTGTTATGCAGGTGTCCAATCATGAGTGAGCAGAGACGGGACATAAATATGCTAGGGTGCACGGTGTAAGAATAGCTGAATTTCACACGATATTGCTAATTATAGAGACCGTTATTAAGAATTATATTGAGAACTTCTAAGTAATATTTAGAACTGGTTTTAACAAATTAAAAAATAATAATGTGATCAGACAACAGAGACATCATAGTCGAAAAACTATTTGTTAACAAAGGGAGGTATACACCACAATTACCCGAACTGACACAGGAAGGAAAGGGATATACTCGCCACTTCCAAGATTCAAATTATGAAAGGTATCTGTGGCTTACCGGTAGCTGTCAATTAAAAAAATTATAGTGCTGTCTTCTATTCAGTATAGAGAAGGCGATATGGAGCAGCACTGGCTACAGCAATCTAGCATGTCTATCGAAGACAGCACAAAAACATGAGCGTTCCCAAAGTCACTTGTGAGCCACTGTAACACTCAAAACATTTGGAAAAACCCAGATTGATGTTAAACTGGACGAGCAGAAGCGTAGGGATGCAATACATCACAATGATCAAGTAAGAAAAAATGGTGAGGTTCTTAAACACTTGACTGATTCTGTTGTTTACCTTGGCAAGCAAAAACTGGCATTCAGAGGGCACGATGAAGGCACCAATTCCTCAAATAGAGGTAGGTATGTGGAATTACTTCCTCTGATTTCTGACTATGGCAGCATGTTAAGCAATCACTTGTCAATAGCCACAGTATTCTCAGGTACCTCTAACAAGATTCAGAACAAATAAAAGCAGGAAGCCAAGTACGTAGCTGTAATGGTAGATTAAACAACCAATGTTGGAAATGCAGCTCAGCTGTCTTGTGTTTTCAGGTATGTGACTGACAGTGGTCCAAAAGAATGGTTGTTCTGTGAAAATGTGTTACATTTACTAAAATAATAAGAATAATAAAAATGCTTTTAAAAAGACCAAATTATTATTATTATTTAGATTCTATTGATTTTTTACTATTACTATGCAGGACAGCTGCTAAGATCATTACCTTTATTAAAAATGTGCACGGATTAATCAACTAATACCCATAAATGAACCGATCAAAATGTTTAATCGAGTGACAGCCCAAGTACATACTTTGGACAATTTTGACACATTTTTTGTAATACCTTTTATGTAAATAATCTTTTGGAACTAAGTGTGTGATATATGTGCAGGTATACCTGGGGCTACATAATAGTGTATAAACATTAATCATATCACGGGCCTGAAGGTCTTATTTTTTTAATTAAAAATAAGTCCAGTGTTCCAGGGCTTCTTGGACTCAATGGACACACCTCCAAAAACATGAAATAAACACTTTTATCCTTACTGCTTTCAACATTGGACAACTGAAGAAGCTTTAAAAAAACAGTGTAGTGGAGTTTGACTCCACAGAAGAAAAAAAAATTGCTGTGGGAGCAGAACTTTAAAGCCTGGAACTACTTTTTATTGCTTTCATTACTCTAGAACCTATAGAGAACAAACACAAACTGAGTAATGTTAGCCTGCAAACAAATGTTTGGGTCATCTTTTAATCATTTATTGAACATTGAGTCCATCAAACATGCCGTCCTGGAACTTGACAGCACCTCTTCTGTTTTCCACAGGCATAGGAAGTTCACTTTCAATCCTCTTCATTTCAATTACATCAATGTCTTCTAAAGGTTTGTCTGTGAAAACACCATTTCTCTTTTATCTCATGAACCTCACTCTGAAGTATGTTTCATCTACCTCTCACACACACACACACTCAAAACCCTTCCCATGAAGTGTTTCAGGCTCTTCCGTGCATATTTGACAACCAGCCAGTCACCTTGGGCTATGTCAAAAAGCTCCTCATGTTCTTGCATCATTTTTTTCTGCTTCCTGCTCCTGTGTTTCATCAACCAGTAGTGATCCAGGTGTCACCTGATTATGGGGAGCATAAGCTTCCTTTTCTATATGGAAGGGTCACCATTTGCATCAAGCTCTTCTACACCAATGTTTTTTCCTGCAATGACATTAACTATCCTGCGTCATTGTCTTTTTATCTCATGGTAGAAAGGAGCTCCACCACACATTCAGATACTGTTGGCCCCACAGAGGTGTCAAAGTCTTGTGGTCCACTATCCTGAACTGATGGTAACCTGTCCATCACTGGAGATGGATTCATTGGATATATTCCAGTTTTTGCAAAGCCGGCCTTCAGATTTTCAATTCCATTTTCTTTAATTCTGTGCACTAGCTTTTTAAGTAGCTGAGGAAAGACATCTTTTGCCACTGAGGTAGATTTGCGTCCTTCTCCTGTTTTCCAGGAAGTAAGAATTTCTGTCCATATGCGCATCATTGGCCTGAAGTATGCCACATCAAGAGGCTGGCATAGGTGGATACTGTTTGGAGGGAGACAGACAAATATGATGTCATTAATCCTCATGTAGTTAGAATAGATTCTGAGAAGTGGGAGGACAGGTTCCCTTTCATTTCGAAGACGACCACCAACCACTACGTTTGGGATATATCTGCCTTAGGTAGGTATCCGCTGAGCATTTTATGTCAGAGCTGCCAATAGGCCCTTCCGTGGAGTGACATCCTCGGTCCTGCCTGCCGAGGGAATAAGTAGTCGCTCCGCAGAGCTCACTTCCTCTTTTGCCTCTCACCTACGGTAAGGTACGCTTCTGTATCACTAACCAGAGTGTGTTTTTCGAAAAGAGCTCTTCTGAGTCGACGGCAGTTCACTCGGTGCTCAGTGTCATCGGTGCTCGGTGCACTCGCTGCACTTGGTGCCACGGTGTTCATAGCGCCTCGGTGCTCGGTGCACAAGGCGCTTCGGTGCCTCGCTGAGCATAGCGCCTCAGGGCTCAGGGCATGTGGTGCTCGGTGCACTCGGTGTGCATAGCGCCTCGGTGCTCAGGGCATGTGGTGCTCGGTGCACTCGGTGTGCATAGCGCCTCGGTGCTCGGTATACACAGTGCACTCGCTGCACACGGTGCTTGGTGCACGCGTTGTGCAGGGTATTCGGTGCGCACGGTGCTGTGGTGCCTCACGCGCATAGCACATCGGTGCACTCGGTGCATACTGCAGTCAGTGTGTGGGAGGTATATAAAATACCCACCCCCCATATTTTTTTGTTAATAACAATGACATTTCTTTATGCATTCAAATTATTTTGGTGAATTGTGAATGCTTTAATAAGAGTGTGGTTTGCTGGAGGACAGTGCAACTGCGTCAGTAGTGGGAGCTACAGGATGGTGTAACAGCTACTGCTCCAATCAGTCATGTATGCTTCCTGTAATAGGAGAGAAACTGATAATATGGCGCTGTACTAAAGCAATGTATTTTATTATTTTCAGCAGTGGGGAGTAGTGGTTAGGGCTCTGGACTCTTGACCGGCAGGTCATGGGTTCAGTCCCAGGTGGGGAACACTGCTGCTGTACCCTTGAGCAAGGTACTTTACCTAGATTGCTCCAGTAAAAACCCAACTGTATAAATGGGTAATTGTATGAAAAAATAATGTGTAAAAATAATGTAATGTAATTGTATGTAAAAATAATATGATATCTTGTAACAACTGTCAGTCGCCCTGGATAAGGGCGTCTGCTAAGAAATGAATAATAATAATAATAATAATAATAATAATTAATCGCTGTTATCATTGAAGTTGTTAGAATATGTGAAGTAATAGAAAGGCGGTTTATTTGAATGAATAAATGTTTACATACATGATGTTCTGATCGCGTGGAAGACCGCATGGTTCCTATTAGCCTGCACTTAGATTGCATGAATGATAAAAGGGCCTTTCTTTTCGTTTGCTTATCTGTGTTTGTTTTGCCAGTTTATTTTAAATCCTTGATGAACATTTTCTAATGTGATTAATGGCGGCATTATTGAGTTTATGGTTATATAGAATGCTCGCCGATTAGAACTAAGACGTTCGTGTTGAAACCAAAAGTAAAATTAATCAGTCATGTATGCTTCCTGTAATAGAAGAGAAACTGATAATATGGCGCTGTACTAAAGCAATGTATTTTATTATTTTATTATTTTCAGAAATAAATGGAGAGGTTTATTTTCTACAACACGCTTGAGTTATTTTTAATTCAAGTGTGCAACAAGTGCACATAATAATCAGTACAGACATTGGGCACGCTCGGTGCACTCGGCACCACGGTGCTTGATGCGCGTGGTACCCACGGTGCTTGGGTACCTTGGTACACGCAGTGTTTAGGCGCTTCCATGCTTACACTAAGTGCAAGACGGTGTGCAGTACCAGGGTTATACCCCAGCTGGAATGTCTTGATTCCATGTTTTCACATCCTGCAGGGCGAACATGCCCCAGGAGGATGGGCATACATTATGCATGTGGTGCTTGGGTTCCAGCAAGGCACTTCAGCCCTGGGGGACGAGACGTTCTGCGACATCTGTATCAGTATCCCCTCCGCACAGGCTCAGTCGCCAACCTCTCGCAGCCACTCACTATCTCCACAGTCGGTGAAGCGGGTCAAATGCTCAACACAGGCGAAGACATTATGGACCTGAAGGCAGAGATGGCCCAGGTCCTGGAGCTGTTGGCACGGCAGCACACTGCTGCCGCTACGACCGCGGCTCCACCAGTGCCTGTCCCAGTACCAGCCCCTATCTCCCCTGAGGGAGTTCAGAATGAGCTGGAATTGTCGGCACGGATGGCAGAGGAGGAGGACGCTCACTCTATAGCAGCCTCCTGGAACGAGGACTCCTTCCTCACTGAAATGGAGGAAGGAGAGGAACCTATGCTCTCTACCGAGGCACAGCCCAGCTCTGAGGTTGCCTCAGAAGCTGGCGCGCCTCTGTTTTCGAGCTCCATGTCAGCCCTAGTGGGAAGTGCTGCAAACCTTTTGCAGGTCCCTTGGGCGACAGCACCTGAGCCACGCCGGTCCGTGTTCAGGATGCAGGCTGTGACTCCTTGCCCTCAGCCCTTCCCAGATTTCATGGAGGAGGTGCGCTCCTCCTGGGATCGTCCGGCATCAGCGCCCAATGTGCTGAAGCAAGTGGCCAACAGTTCAGCCCCTTCCATCCTGTCTTATCTACATAATGCTTGGCCAGCAATCACAGGTCAGTTTGGTCAAAAGGAACACCCCATTCTGCAACTTAAATAAGGCAATCCCGAATAGGTCTGAAACTGGTCTGAAAGTCTTATCGCAGGATTTCTGGTTAACATGCTCACATGATGTGAGTGCTAAGCAGAAAATCACATGACATTGTACAACATGGAAAACAGAGGCATGTTCGACTCGTGCGTAAAATTGATGTCCAAAGTCACCCAGAAAAAGCTGAGTTTTGTGAAGATAACAATGGACAAGTCATTCTCTTGGTCATGGAAAGGGCTAGAGAATAGAAACATTATGTCCCCAAATCAGTGACGTGTACAGATTCTGACCATGTGGAGCAGATCTGCCTGCGAGCTTCAAGTCAGGCTGGACAGGTTTGATCACCACTTCCAGATAGCCATTTTCACTCCTGACACTAAACCTACAAAAAGGCATGTAAAGCTAAGAATAGAATAAAATTATACTGTTCGTTGGAAAGTGAAGAACCAGGGCTTTTAAACGGTGTGTAGATTATTTATCTTCAAAAGTTAAAACAAGACGTTGTTTTTCTCCATGGATATTGTGAAGCAAAGCACCACTAAGTTAAAGTAAGTTATTACTTTTCATATGTAAATATTGTATATATGTTTGATATTGCAATTGTGTTATTATATTTTTCTGTGTTTTGGAAGACTTTGATATTATCAATATCAATATTGAAATCCTTGCACAATATGGATATACAATGTTCATATCATTGCCCTTCCCAAGTATAGAATATAAACGTATATATAGCTAGCTGGCAAGCAACATAGAGCTTTAAATAAGAACATAACAAATTCTAGAACGAGAAAAGGCCATTCCGCCCACCTGTGTTCGCTCGCATTTAATATGACATATGATATACACTTCAATCTTCATATGACATACCCTTCAGTCCTGGAATTAATCGTGTTGCTCTCCTTTGTACTGTCTCCAATGCCTCAATGTCTTTCTTATGATATGGGGACCAGAGCTGTACACAGTATTCTAGGTGTGGTCGTACCAGTGCATACTGTATGTAAAGGGTAAGTATTATGGAGGTTTAGATTCCACCCTGTTACAATATACCAGAACAGTCATTTAGTTTCAACTAGACATCTTTCTAAACTGTTTTCTTTACCTTTCAGAGTCAAATAGGAATACAACTTGTTTTTGTTTCGCTGAGAAGAAATGTTGATCTCTGTTTTGTGTGTGTGTTTTACATTCTTTTTTTTTCTTTTTATAATTTATTAGTCTGCAATTTTTTTATTATTTTCTCCCAATTTAGAATATCCAATTATTATTTAAGCTCGGCTCACCACTACCACCCCTGCGCTGACTCAGGAGCAGCGAAGACAAACACACGCTGTTCTCCGAAGCATGTGCTGTCAGCCAACCTCTTCTTTTCACACTGCAGACTCACCATGCAGCCACCTCGGTGCTACAGCGTCGGAGGACAACACCGCTTCAGGCAGCTTACAGGCAAGCCCGCAGGTGCCCAGCCAGACTACCTGAGTCGCTGGTGCGCGGTGAGCCGAGGACACCCTGGCTGACCTAAACTCTCCTCCCCGGCGGCGCCGCCAATTGTGCACCGCCCCCTGGGAACGCCCATCCATGGTCGGCAATGGAATAGCCTGGACTCGAACCGGCGACGTCCAGGCTATAGGCCGCATCCTGCACTCCACGCGGAGTGCCTTTACCGGATGCGCCAGTCGGGAGCCCATGTTTTACCTTCTTGCTGACAGCCTGCAGTCGCTCTTGCTGCAAACAGACAATTGTGGCTACCCATGAACCACTAGGGGAATCGAACATAGATTATGGAGACTGCTAAGGGGTTAAATGGAGTAGCAACATAAATTCATCATGGATTGTGAGCCTTTAAACTAAAAATGTCTAGAAACTAATGTGTGAATGAAACAATCCATAAATGCTATAGATAACAACTTGTAATAACAAAACTGTGGATACTATTGTTTTTTTTTTTACCGAGTTCTTGTTTCATTGCTTAGTTTTGTTCGGGTTGTTTAATTAAAAAATAAACACAAACATGTGAACATCTAATTTATATGGATATTTGGGGATATAATATAACAACATTTATAGTTTCTGCATACACAATAGAGAGCTGCAATTTTCAAATACATTAAGCAGTGTTTTAAAATGTGAAAACAATGCAGATTTTGAAGAGCTAAAGTTATCTGGGGATCTTATCGAAGATGACAGCACAATCCAATTAGCTGAAGCCCTAAATTCAACTGACAACCTGCTAGTATCAACGTGTGTCCTGGGAACAGATAATAAATGTTCAGTGGAAGAAAAAAGACAGTACTTAGTTTCTGTGTTTTCATTAAAAAATTAGAGTATGTGGTGATACTGACCAATGTAAACCCTGCCAGTTCAGCCCTTATGGAAAAACATATATAT